>CAWUFW010006894.1:0-600000 GCA_963921515.1 Calotriton arnoldi
CACTCCCTAGGTTGTGGTGTGCTTGTTGTGTCATGCATTGTCCATCCTATGAGTGGGGGTGGTAGTAGTGGTAGGCATCCAGCCCCCTGGCTAAGGGTGGTAGTAGTGGTAGGCTTCCTGCCCCCTGGCTAAGGGTGGTAGTAGTGGTGGGCATCCTGCCCCCCTGGGTGAGGGTGGTAGTAGTGGTAGGCATCCTGCCCCCTGGCTAAGGGTGGTAGTAGTGGTAGGCATCCAGCCCCCTGGCTAAGGGTGGTAGTAGTGGTGGGCATCCTGCCCCCTGGGTGAGGGTGGTAGTAGTGGTGGGCATCCTGCCCCCTGGCTAAGGGTGGTAGTAGTGGTGGGCATCCTGCCCCCCTGGGTGAGGGTGGTAGTAGTGGTAGGCATCCTGCCCCCTGGGTGAGGGTGGTAGTAGTGGTGGGCATCCTGCCCCCTGGCTAAGGTGGTAGTAGTGGTGGGCATCCTGCCCCCCTGGGTGAGGGTGGTAGTAGTGGTAGGCATCCTGCCCCCGTGGGTGAGGGTGGTAGTAGTGGTAGGCATCCTGCCCCCCTGGCTAAGGGTGGTAGTAGTGGTGGGCATCCTGCCCCCCTGGGTGAGGGTGGTAGTAGTGGTAGGCATCCTGCCCCCTGGCTAAGGGTGGTAGTAGTGGTAGGCTTCCTGCCCCCTGGCTAAGGGTGGTAGTAGTGGTGGGCATCCTGCCCCCCTGGGTGAGGGTGGTAGTAGTGGTAGGCATCCTGCCCCCTGGCTAAGGGTGGTAGTAGTGGTAGGCATCCAGCCCCCTGGCTAAGGGTGGTAGTAGTGGTGGGCATCCTGCCCCCCTGGGTGAGGGTGGTAGTAGTGGTGGGCATCCTGCCCCCTGGCTAAGGGTGGTAGTAGTGGTGGGCATCCTGCCCCCCTGGGTGAGGGTGGTAGTAGTGGTAGGCATCCTGCCCCCCTGGGTGAGGGTGGTAGTAGTGGTGGGCATCCTGCCCCCTGGCTAAGGGTGGTAGTAGTGGTGGGCATCCTGCCCCCTGGGTGAGGGTGGTAGTAGTGGTAGGCATCCTGCCCCCTGGCTAATGGTGGTAGTAGTGGTAGGCATCCAGCCCCCTGGCTAAGGGTGGTAGTAGTGGTGGGCATCCTGCCCCCCTGGGTGAGGGTGGTAGTAGTGGTGGGCATCCTGCCCCCTGGCTAAGGGTGGTAGTAGTGGTGGGCATCCTGCCCCCTGGGTGAGGGTGGTAGTAGTGGTAGGCATCCTGCCCCCTGGCTAAGGGTGGTAGTAGTGGTGGGCATCCTGCCCCCCTGGGTGAGGGTGGTAGTAGTGGTAGGCATCCTGCCCCCTGGCTAAGGGTGGTAGTAGTGGTAGGCATCCAGCCCCCTGGCTAAGGGTGGTAGTAGTGGTGGGCATCCTGCCCCCTGGCTAAGGGTGGTAGTAGTGGTGGGCATCCTGCCCCCCTGGGTGAGGGTGGTAGTAGTGGTAGGCATCCTGCCCCCCTGGCTAAGGGTGGTAGTAGTGGTAGGCATCCTGCCCCCTGGCTAAGGGTGGTAGTAGTGGTAGGCATCCTGCCCCCCTGGCTAAGGGTGGTAGTAGTGGTGGGCATCCTGCCCCCCCTGGGTGAGGGTGGTAGTAGTGGTAGGCATCCTGCCCCCCGTGGGTGAGGGTGGTAGTAGTGGTGGGCATCCTGCCCCCCCTGGGTGAGGGTGGTAGTAGTGGTGGGCATCCTGCCCCCCTGGCTAAGGGTGGTAGTAGTGGTAGGCATCCTGCCCCCCTGGCTAAGGGTGGTAGTAGTGGTAGGCATCCTGCCACCCTGGCTAAGGGTGGTAGTAGTGGTAGGCATCCTGCCCCCTGGCTAAGGGTGGTAGTAGTGGTAGGCTTCCTGCCCCCTGGCTAAGGGTGGTAGTAGTGGTGGGCATCCTGCCCCCTGGGTGAGGGTGGTAGTAGTGGTGGGCATCCTGCCCCCTGGCTAAGGGTGGTAGTAGTGGTAGGCATCCTGCCCCCCGTGGGTGAGGGTGGTAGTAGTGGTAGGCATCCTGCCCCCTGGCTAAGGGTGGTAGTAGTGGTAGGCATCCAGCCCCCCTGGGTTGGGGTGGTGGCGCGCATTCAGGCCCCTGTGTGCATATGTGGCATTGGTGATGGGCATCCCGCCCCTATGGTGCTGCTGTTGCTGGTGTAAGTATATTCAGATTCCCAGTGTATGTGTGTGATGTGTCGTGTACGTGTTGTATGTGTTTTGTGGTTGGTGTCTGACTTACCTTCTGCGCCGTACGCGTCCGTGCCTGTTCCGGTAGTAGATGTCTAATATTGGTATGATCGGGACGAAGGGATTCATGGTTGGTTCGTGTCGTTCGTCCTTCTCGTTGCTTCGCGTCGTCCTCGTCGCTTGGCTTCGTCCTCGTCGCTTCGCTTCGTCCTCGTCGCTTCGCGTCGTCCTCGTCGGTGCTGTGTTCGTCTCGTAGCCGTGGATCGTGTTGTGGCGCGATTCGGAGCTTATGTGCGCCTCTCCCGGATGCTTTGACGTGCCGTGCGTAGCGACGGGTTCGGCGCGTACGGAAAGCGCATCGTACTTGTCCGGCCGGACGGGGCTGCATTTTCCCTTCCGTGCGACTCGATTCGGCGTTTTCGGATTCGCCTCGGTCGGAGAACAGGACCTGGTTTGGGTGAGTACGGCTCGGCCGGAATTTTTGCTGTTGTGTGCATCGTACTTGCTCGTTCGGTGTGCTGTACGGATCGGTCGGGAAACTGGCTTTCGCATGGCTTTTTTCCCGACCGAATAGTATTGGGTGCGCCTCCGACCGAGATCGGAATCGGCCCCTTAATTGGAAAACACTCACGAAACTTTCCATCCATCACTGGTGGAACAGTCTTTGTCACATACACCGACTTGATACTGCGTTTTCCTCCTCCTGTTCACCATTGGTTAATAGAGATCTCTTTTGGTTACCTCTTACTACTTATTTAGATAATTTAGTATTGACAAATAGTTCTTGTTTAAATGCTGAAAATTTTAAACCTCCTTGAATGTCTACTTTCTTTGTTCCTTGCCTTCTGTTGCCCTTGTTGTGATTCACTATATATATTAGCTTGATTACCACAATTTTCTTGTATTCCATTGTAAGATGCAGTTTCCCTTTTATCAATTTCTCCCTCTCCCCTTTCCCTCCCCTTATTCCTTTAAAATTAAAATAGCTTTCTCTTCTGCCTCATGTTAACCACCTATTTGATCAGTATCATTGATCCCTCTTGTATTATCTATTATTCAAATAAAGCTTTCAAACTTAAAAAAAAAAAGAGTTAATGCTGAAAGTCTAAAGCTCCTCTATGGAAGTAAGCAATTATAAGACACTACGATTCGGGCTAGGCGTACCTGAGTAGAGTGTTTTTTTTTTATAGTTTCACTGTAGGGTACTGGGGGACCGATTGAGATCAAGAAGTTTGTGCATTTCTATTGAAAATGGACAGAGTCCAGTTACGAGGGGACATTACTGATATGGCTCTCTTTCTTACTCTTCGTGGAACTGTAATTTACACTGGCATTTTGTTGTATCTTGAAAGAAGGGCATAAAGCATTGGACATGTCCAATTGTACAGCCTCATTCTGTTAAAACCTCAATAAAAAGAATTTTGAGAAAAAAAATGTTTTTACAGGGAAAAAAAATGTTTTTACAGGGAAAAAAAATGTTTTTACAGGGAACTATTTTACATGTGTTAATGATTTAAAAGTTGATGTCAACATTCATGATATGCTATAGGCTGGAACAAAATCTGACCAATAGTGTACTGAGCCAGTCAAGCCAATGGATGAAGAGGGCTGACACAAAGCACCTTTCTGAATGTTGTATGATCTGTAGTGACATGAGATCTGTCAGACTGCTGAAGCTGTGGTAGACCTAAAACGGGCTCTAAGAGCCATGCTTGTTTTCTGTAGTTTAGTCTTCTCAGCCTTCCGCAACCCCCCAGAAGCAAATAACAGACTGCTAAAGCCATAAAGGTGGGACATAAGGTCAATCGTGTAATGTTTTCAGGGGTAAAAAGACCATGATTCTGTTACTCTTGGCTTTTTGGTGAATCAACTTCTATGCTGGACTAGTTGCCTAAGATGTTCTGTACTTCTTTAATTCCAGTTAATTATTTAAAGAATATAACTCAATGTCTAGAAACAGTTTAGATTCCGTGCTAAAATTCATTGTGAAATTTATACTTTAATTTAATTGATTGTGTTAAAATGCATGTGCTCCTTGTGAGCCTTTCCAGAGCTTAAAGATTATGTATGTGTTAAACAGTCTACAACATATCTGAGGCAAATATTCCTGTTAATCAGCACAAACATTCGCCATTGTACACCAGCCCATGAAATGATGAGCATAGGAGAAAACGAACATGGTGGCCTGGTTGCATCATGGGAACCCGTGTACCCTTTGGTGTGTATGAGTGTCTATATAGCTCAGTGCCTGCATTCCTTTTGACTTAGACCCGGGTGCCTATAAGTTATAGATCTGTTAGTTTATGTGTGCATGTCTGCTTGTATTTGAGCAGGTGTGCCTGCACATGTCCTCAGTTGTGGTATGCGTTTAGGTGCATTCTTTTAAAAAAAGTCAAAGCTATTGGCTTTTATTGCCTACTTCGCCGGTGATGGTAAGGAGACACAGGTGCATGGAATATTGTCCCATCTAGGTTGTTTAATCGCATTAGGTTCAACATACAAACCAAACCACCTCTTTCGCTCTGGATCTTCTTTGCACTTGAGATTACCTTGCTTCTAACTGAGCACGGCCTTCCCAGCCACTCAAAGAACATCTAGACGGCTGCACAAGAGCCCGGAGCACCAGACTGCACAACTGGAACCATGGACACCTGAAGGAAGTATGAGAGGTGGGATGGTGGAAAGCATCTGCTCAAAAAGTTTATTTTAATGCTCTATCCTACTCCAATACAAAATACACCCTGGAACTAGATTTATGAGACATGTGCCTCTCTCTAAGAGTCAGTCCTCTCCTGTGTACGCATATGTGCTCTCCCCTCTGGAAAAAAAGGCAGGTAAAAGATTAGATCCCTCATGTGTTCATTGCTACTTTAGGGAAATTAAGGTTTGTTTTCAGTAAAGGTGCCCGTGCGAAATGAATATGCATATACGATATGGTGGTGTAGTGAAAAAAGACTTTGGTGTCTTGGACCATGCAGTGCTTTGAAGTTTTCAGCCACGCTTCTTTGTGCAGTGCATTTTGCTGTGTTGCACATATAGATGCAATTGCAAACCAAAGTAAAACATGTTGTACACTTACTTACTTTGTCTTTCAAGAGAGAAACCTTCAAAAAATGTTTCTGTTTTAAATGCTGTGTCACTCTGCTAATTACATTCTGATGAGACCTCGTCTTTGTTGTACTTGGAGCGTCCATGCTGCCTATTTGTGACAGAGGTTGGGCAGTGATAATGGAGCTTTTGTTCCTGTCTTGTCTTCCTCTGTACAAGTAGAGTTTCAAGATGCTTATGGTCCTTTTGAAAGTGACATGATTGGGCAGAGAGAGCCAGGCACACGGACTCAGACAGCAAAGAATGCTAAAACCAGGTCTTTCTTAAGCACTAAACATCGCCTGACAAGTCCAGTAGAATATTTCAGTTGTTTCAGACTTCGAGGCCTACAGCCCCAGCCCAGCAGTTGGCAACTGACAGGGGCGGGGTCGGGGGTGATGGTTGGGGGGGCTAAAGCCCTCGTAGCCCAATGGTCCTTGTTACTGCCTGCGGGTGAGGCTGGCAGAGCCCAATTTTGCTTCAGTGACAGGGATAGGTGTGGAGGTGTGGACGGAAACACACCATCCTGCGGTCCGCATTTGCTCTGTGCAGGTCCAGTCTGGGCAGCTGAAACAAATTTGGAAAGGTTGCAAGCAGGCTAATGCCACATCTCCATCTCAGACTGTTTATTTGTTGTTCATTTGCTATCCTAACTTTCCGACTTGACACAGCAAATAACAAACTGCTGAAGCAACAGAAGAGGAACACCCCATAAATCTCACTGCATTTGTGCTGATTGGGTGATTTGCAATGTTAATTGAGTCGGTGACACACCCTGTCTGAGTGTTGCCCTCTAAGCACTATGAGGCAGGTTTCTTTTTCTTCTGGACCCCATTTCGTTTTCACCGTCGTTTGTTTTCACACTCCTGGCTCTGCACGGATTACAACTGTTTAAATGTGTTGAATAATGAAAGAGAAAAACATGAACTGTCCACTAGTTCAACTAAATCTGTTTTTAAAAAAATCAAAAAAATCTCGAACACATCTCGTGCATATCTGGATGCACCAACCTGGGGGGTCGTATAAGGCACCCTTTCTGCACTCATTTCCAAGTAGATGCTCTGTTTACAATGGATATAAATCACAAGGACGACCCATTATGCCAATAGTGACATACTATCATTGTAATAATTTCAATGGTTCATAAAGGACTTATTGGAGGAACAATAAATATTTCATGGAAATCGCAGTTGCCCTGGTATCATGCAATGTAATATAGCATTATGCGTCTCTGAGACACAAATAAATGTGAAGTGCTTGTAGGTGATGACACAGTAAAAGAACTGGGGGCAAAAGTGAAAGTGTGTTTATGTACAGGAACAATCGACAGAGAAATCACAATATAAGCAGTCTCAAAAAGTTACAGTTCACAGTACTGTAATTAATATAGCAGCTATCCCTTGTCTAATTGCTAAAGTGTCAATGGAATTTCGACCTCATTGGGGCAATTATAAGGTCATAATCAGGAATAGATAAAATGAGAGCACAACCATACCTGTGAAGAGAATGAATATATATGCAGTGATTATGAATGGTGTACGATGTAATGGGTGATTATATTAAAAAAAAGTCATTGAAAAAGCTCACTCTGAGTAGGACGGTGTCATGCGATTATCAGCTAAAATTGGTGATGACAATGGAGTCAGGGTAAAAAGTATACTGAAAGACGTGATGACAATGCCATGGGATTCCCCTGTTACTTGCCAGTAATCTTTATTACTCCGAGTCCAAGTCTTCCTTGCCACAGTAGTTACATAATGATGTGTTCAGAACCCTTCAAGCAAAAAACAAAATGTTCTATTAATTCCCATCCACATCCTCCCAGTATGGCTGACTTCCTGTTCCTGTGTTGATAATTTAAGGAGGAAGTCTCACCCCTCACTCTTCCTGTTCCTTCCCATTCCTCATAATTAAATGAAGCCAAAATAGAATAGAAAGGGAGGGGAAGGATGGGATGGGAACGTGAATGAAGAAAGGAAGATTTGGACTCAGGGTAATGAATATTAGATGTAAATAACCGGGGCATTACCTCCTCCTCAGTCTTCCTCCCCACAGTAGTTACATAAAGGGCTGATACCAAAGCTTCATAACTCATACAACAAACGGATTCAGTCAAGACAGCTTCTGCTATGCACAAGGAAAAACATTTCATCAAGATATATATTGCACAAAATATGTTAAATTTACATATCACAGGTTAGTGCTTGCATTCAAAACTGGTGAGGCAAATTCTGGTGACCTATTACCTCCCAACACTACTCTATAATGATCCATGAACGTGTGGGGGAGAGGTCTTGTGGGTGCATTACAGATCTCTATTACCGATACTCCTTTAAAGGACGCCCAAGAGGCGGACATGCCCTTTGTAGATCTTCCTTGTATCTGACAATCCATTTCTGCCTCTTGAGTCTCCTAGGCCAAATGAATAGTCTAATTAATCCCTCTACTTAAGGTGGAGTTGGATGGCGTAAGCCTACCCTTTACTGAACTGGACATAACAAACAGACTGTCTTTCTAATCAGCTCTCTCCTCTCCAAATAAATCACAACTGCTCTCTTAACAACCAAAAGATACATAGATTTCTATTCCTCTGACTGACGATCTGTGAGAAAAACTGGGAGAACCACCTCCCTTGATCTGTTAGATAGTGAAGGAGCCTTTGGCAAAAACTTTGTGTTTGAGCTTAATATTATTCTGTACGAAATAAATCTTATGAAAATGTTCAGTCTTGAAATATGAACCCAATTCCCCTATTCTCGCTGAAGCAACTGCCATCCGAAAGACCATTTTCAAAGTCAGAAATTTTAGCTCAACCTCTGACAATGGGTCAAAAGGTGGAGCTTGAAGAGCTTTCAAAACTAAGGAAAGGTCCCAAGCTGGAGCAGGACACAACTCTCTCTAGGAAGAATTTCTTCATCAGCCTGGAAACTAAGAGTTCTAAATGATCTAACTGTAGGCTTCTAAAAGCCTTCAGAGCTGCCCACTCAGTCTATATAGTAGATGGAGCCAGACCCAGTAAAAATCCATCTGACAGGAAATCTAGCACCCTCACTGGTTCAACTGAAATGGACTTAAGACCTTTTTCCATACATCATCGTGAAAAAGCATTGCAATGACTAGAATGTGATTTTAAGGTTGCAGGGCATGTGGCATTCAAAATGAACTCTACTACTTCCACATAACCTTTAGCAAAGAGATTCATACGTTCAACAGCCAAGCCTGAAGGTGTAATTTAGTAACCTTTCTTTTGCAAGGGGAGAGCCTACCAGAGGGTATGGGTGAACTGGAATGTCCCAGTGAGCTTGAACTGCCATTTCCAAAACAAAGTGGATACCATGGGCGTCTCTCCCACCCTGTAACTATCATGAGCACCCACGCTTTTTCCTCCTTGATTTTGTCTAACACTCTGGAAATCATTGAGATGGGAGGAAATGCATAAACCAGTTCCCCATGTCACTGCCCAGTAACTATTAAGAGCAACCACGCTTTTTCCGCCTTGATTTTGTGTACCACTCTGGAAATCATCGGGATGGGAGGAAATGCATAAACCAGTTCCCCATGCCATCGGACCAATATTCCACCGACTTCCATGCCTCTGCTCATGGAATAATGATGCACAAATGTGGGAGAAGAGCAAATGTCCTTGGATGCAAAGAGATCCACTGTCGGACACCCAAACATCTTCTGCAACTGCTGGAACAGCTCCTTCATCAAAGAGCTAGCACTTATCAGAGAGAAAACTCTGCTCATTTTATTGGTGGTCCAATTTTCCCTCTCCGGTAGGTAGAACGCCCTCAGGGACTTTAAGAGAATCCTGCCCAAGGACAGATCTCCTGAGTTTATAGCCAAAGGGACTGGACTCTACAAGCCCGATGGTTCAAGTACCCCATCATAATTTTGTTGTCTGTTCTTATCTGGACGTGCTGACCTGAGAGGAAGAGGACTAACTACTGCAGGGCTAAGTGAACTGCTTTGATTTCCCTGTAGTTTTGAAGAACAGGCCGCCTGAAGTTGGGTCCATTTCCCCTGCACTCACCAAGATTCCAAGGAGGCATCACACCCCAACTTGTTGGCATCCGTGGACAGCACTCTTAAAGGAGTCTTGGAAGCGGCAAACCCTTGGAAAGACTGGAGTTGTTCAGACATCAAACCAAAGAATTCTTGAGTTGATCTGATACCTAACCATTATGATTGTACTCCTGGGAAGATGTGAACCAATGTGCTAATAGATGATTGATCAGGGGATACACGTGCAGCAGAGTCCAAGGGAACACATTGATTGTTGCTGCTGCCATCACATCCTGTAGTCTCAACCACTGGGACACTGGTGGAGTTTCCATACCCAGAAAGCTCAATATCTCCCTTTTTTTAGTCTCTCTCCATTCAACAGGCCAGTAGACCTGTGTTATCTCCATGTTGAAGTGACCCCCCCTACGAAAACTAGGTCCTGAGTGGGTAGCAAACATGGCTTCTTGACAATGATGAGGAATCCGTGGTCCTGCAGGTTTCCAAACATCTCCTGTACTTGAAGATTCACCTTGAAGAAAGAAGAAGCAGAAATCAGACAATCCTCAAGATAAGGAAAAACTTGAATCCCCCCCTACGAATGGCTCCCACCAAAGGCGCTAGAACCCTAGTAAAAATGCTTGGGGATGATGCCAGCCCAAAAGGAAGGACCTGAAATTGATAGTGCTGATTGTCCATACAGAACCTGAGGAACCTATGAGATGTTTGAAGCACTGGAACATGAAGCTATGCACCCAATAGATCTAGGGCTGCCAAGACCTCTACCTGGTTCAGAAAAGGAAGAATCTCTTATAGTGAGACCATCTCGAAATTCACATGAGGAATGTATGTGTTGACCTCTTTTAAGTCCAACACCGGCCTGACGTCCCCTGATGCCTTTTTGACAAGAAAAAGAATGGATTATACTCCTTGACCTCTCTGCTGTTGAGGAATGATCCTTATCACTCTTTTTTTTAAAGCAGTTCTAAATGCTATTTAACAAATCTGCCCTTTTTATCTGATCCAGTGGTAGAGGCGTGAGACGAAAACACTCTGGGTGCGTGGAATCGAAGGTTATCTTGCAGCCTTCCTCTACAATCTTCAATACCCATTGGTCTAAGATTGATGGTTTCCGAGTTTCCAAAAAGCAAAGATATTCAATCATGAATGGAATCTGCTCGCCGTTGCTGGACAAATAGGACTTTGCCTGTTGTTGGACACTTCCATCAGACTGCTGGGACCGGGACTTGTCTATTGAAGGGATACCCCAACGCGTCCCCTCCCTCGAAAGGGCTGATTGGTCTTAGCTTGTGCTAATTGACCAAAAGCCCTTTTACCACCAAAGAACCTACCCCTTGATGGTCTTGTTTGGGCAAGACGTTTCCTGTCCTCCTTCTTAACCATTTCCTCAAGGGTTGTCAAACCTCCTTTAAGCTGATGACTTAGTCCTCATCAGTAAAACCAAGGTTGGTCTACAGCACCTTGTTGATGCAACTTTGTCCTATTCAGTAAGAAACAGACTGACTATTAATAAGAAGAAAACCAAAATATTAGTACTTCAAGGAAAAAGGCCACAGAAGCACACCTGGTTCTTGGGAAGCAAAAAAATGTAAACTGTAAAAAGCTTCAAGTATCTTGCGGTTCATTTCAACAGGAACGGATGGTACAGTGACTAACGGGAAGAAATAAGAAAGAAAGGCAATGCACTGGCCTTTGGCCTGTGGTCAGTCTACAATAAATTGAAAGGCCCAACACTTACAACGATCTTGCAGGTGGCTCAAGCAAAAGTCCTCCCAACACTGACCTACGGAAGCGAGGCTCTCCGGGGAAGGGACAGTGGCATCCTGGACAAAATGATACTAAAAGTATACAGGTCAATCTTCCAATTGCATCATACAAATCACTGGCCCAAATCAGGCTGGAGTTTGGCATTACCAAACAAACATTGGCGCGGAAGGCATCCTTCACGATCTGTTGTCACAGACTAAAGCTGACACCGGAGGACTCCCGGGGCTATCATCTCTAGTCTGAACTGGAAGACAGGCTGAGTTTCTCGGCACGGGTCTACCTCCAACTGTGCACTCTTTGTCTATCCAGTACCTGGGATTCACCTCTGAGCCACCTGGAGTTTGACTAAATCTAGTATGTAGCTGCTTTCAGTGGTTGAGGATAAAGCCAGCCTGTCCAAACGTAGACATGGATGGATGAGACTCCGTAGTAATGCCAGACTGAAACCGCAGTGCACCCTACAGCAATCAGGTCAAGGTGCAGTTCCTGAAATACTGGTTGGGGATCTTACCTATCTTACCTACCTGAAGACATTAACCCCTGTAAATCAGAATTCTCTTTATTAGGCTGCGAACAGCCATAAAAGCATACAAGACGTGCACAAGTAGCAATAAAATACATACTACATCATACAATTACTGTGTTTTAAAAGCACACAAATAAGATACATAAAATCCTCCGATTTGGAGTAAAAATAACCAATAGTCTCAATAAAAACAGGCTAAACTAAACAAGAAACGAGGCTGAAACAGAGTCTGATACCAATTCATCAATCAGCTTTGGCAGGAGTATATTAATCTAAAAACATCGACCTCCTAGAGCATTACCCCATGGGGGAAAGAAGGGAAGGACAAGAGTTCTGCCTGCTCTGCGAACAAGGTAAGAGAACATTCTCTATGTACTCTGCTTGTGTAGTTTGGTTCTGGAGGAGCAGAGTGTGCTCCTGCGCAGGAAATGGAAAGAGCGACGAATAAGGGAGGCAGTGATGGGCTGCTTTCGACCAACGGATACCTTGTTCAACTATGCAACGGTGAAATTCCACAAGAGGTTTGGGGAAAAAGGCTACGGATAAGGATCCAGTGGTAGTAGGGGAGGAGAGAACAGTTATAAGAGACTAGTTGCATTGTTGAGTGACTTGTAGTATCACTGGGCTTGTAGTTTCTCCAAAGCCAACGGGTTGCTATGGCCTAAACTTACTCGGCACAGGGGTTCGTTCTGTGGGGGAGTCGATGAGGCTAAAACAACATCGAATACCATTTGCTTGTGATTCTTGTAAGATCAACTCCAAAAAAAGGCTCTGTAATTGTCTTAGATTATACAATGAGCATTTGCACTTTAATCCCAATAATGCCCTTTGTTTTAATTTGCAGTTGCACCAAACTCCCACACTGTTTAAAGGAACTTCTAGTAGAAGTAGGGGTGTGCCTTTTTGGGGGAGGGCAGAGCACTTCTAAGCATGCTTGCTCTTGTTACAAAGAAGGCCTACTAGAATAATTTCCTCGGGCCTACTTATAAACTGCAGTGTGCATTTATCTTTAAACTGTCACATTGCTATAAGCATCTTATCTGGCTCAATTGCACTTTAGGCCCCACGTAGTTTTACGCACCTTGCAGGGGAGGCGCAAGTGGGGGAAGGCACTATCACTTTAATGCCACCGCTTTCTCCCTGTACAAAGAGGCGGTTGGTTATTATGGCTGCTCTACGACCAACATTTAACTTGCCATGAGCACAAAGCACTTTAATCACCACCCTTCCCTAGGCATTTAATCTCTATGCATTTGCTGCTATGCCCCAGTGCATATATGCTCATGCGGCCAATAATCTGGAGAAGTAGGGTAGGTTGAGGGGGTCCCTGTCCCAACTTTGCTTAATTAATGCATGGGTTAGAGGGTTATAAGCTTTGCATGTGCCATTTTAAATGGGCAATCTCTGCTATGATAAACCTCAGATGATAGACTCTGCTATGCACACTTTTTTAGATGGTTCGGATGTGAATGTTTCATCTATTTTATAATGTGTTTTATTGAGCATCATATTGCAATGGTTTTTAATAATCAAGCAATAAAAAATTTACTTACTCAAGGGGAGTGTCCGAGAAGGGGATTTTCATCAGCAGAGACTTCTGGGAGGCATATGCTTTCCAGTTCCATAGCCAAACATGCCTTCTGGCTTGAACTGCAGCCCCCGTTGTCACAGCTTCTGCGTTCAGTGTATCATAGGGGATGTCTGATAACGTCCTAGTCTGTGGTCCAAAGTAGGAGTGATCTCTGCTCCCTGTTGAATTAATTCCGCCAGACCCTGAAAGTCTTTGAGAAGCGACTGAATTTTGAATGACAAATAGGTAGCTGCTGTAATGGAAAAATTAGCTGCTGCATATGACTGTTTAATGGCACTGTCCACTCTCTTGTCCACAGGATTTGAGGGAAGGCTTCCTCTAAAATGATGGTCAACTCCTCCATCAAGGAGTCCACTTTTACCACCAGAGGAAAGTCTTTCCAAAATTCGTGAATGGAGATCTCTTCACTAAATATGTTGGAAAAGCAGTGTTTTCAATATCTTTGCACTTACTTTCTATCACTTTTTTTTTAATGGATGCATGCATTGGTAGTGAATCAGGCTCTCTCTTGTGACATTGAAGAAAAACATCATCAGACTCCTCTGCAACAGGAGCTTCTGTGAATGATGTGTTGGTTTGTGTATGTTGCTGGACTTCTTCTTGCTCATATCCCTGCATATATCTACCTCTCAAACCTCTTCCTTCCCTTCTGGCTCATCACTGGGAGAGGGCTCTATGTGGTGTCTCTTAGAAGAAGATTGGAAGTCTCTCTCTCTTTTAAAGCACCCACTACAGCACTTTGAATCATTTGTTGTATCACTGCTAAGGAAGGAGTAGCAGCAGCCTGTGTCTCCAGATAATAAGTCTTTTCAGCAGACTTACTTGAGCCCTCTATGGTAAAACCACGCAAAATGCTTAGGAAGACAGAAAATCCTTTGACTGCCTGTTATTTATAGTTGCTAAACAATGAGGCTGACAAGATTTGTGTAACCAGCTTCATTGCCAAGCAACTTCAAAAGGGCATGGATAGATCGCGCGTCCCACCTTAGCGCAGCCTCCAGAATGCAGGTGCGATGTAATTCAAGAGCTGCTTAGCTCCATCAACGGATCCACATACTTCCGGTAAGACAAAAACAGGGCTTTCTTTGATTACCGCGCTATGCAATACTTGTGAGTCCACTATGGCAGGACTTCTTAAAAGTTTATATGGGTCTGCTCAACCCCGCAACACACTTACCTCCAACTTGCTTGTAGGGTCTGCACCGCAGGTCTGAAAAAAACAGGAAGAGTGAGGGGTGAGACTTCCTCTTTTAATTAGCAACACAGGAAGAAGAACATTGTTGGGGGAGGGATGGGAACAACTAGAACATTATATTTTTTGCTTAGAGGGTTCTTTACGTGGAGCTATTGCTGAGTATTTAACTAGTGTGGCCATGAAGACTGGTGAGGAGGTAATGAGTATTCCCATGGAATGCAGAATGGAGTGCGGTTTAGGAGCGGAGTGGAGCATGCATTAAAAGTGGAGCATGCATTAAGAGTGGTGTCAAAGGATCACCAATTACTTCAAAAGCACAGAAAACAATGTCAATTGAGTCAAACAAGTGCACAGACTACCACTCCTGAAAGTAACAGGTGCAAAAGTACACATATATGCTTATGTAGTTACAGCAATCAACCCAGTTTGTACTGAAAAGATCACGAAGGAGTAAAAGAATCAACTCTCATTTGTGCAAAAGCGAACATAAAATAAGATGAAGTAGCAGGTGCAATCAGTGAGTAGGCCGGACTGTAGTAAGTGGAGAGTTGCAGTGCAATCTGTCACTGTCTGGCCTTAGAGCATCATTAAACTCGGCACCTCTTGGTTTCCATAGTTCATTTGAGTCCTCTTTGCAAAGACCCACCGTTCAGAAGGGAGATATTTGAGACATATTATTCACTTTACCGTCACAGGGTAGATAGCTAGATAGATAGATAGATAGATAGATAGATAGATAGATTTAGCATCAAGCTGTGGATACCCGATACCAATCCCAGACCACCTACTGCACTCACATGCTGCCTGGCCCAATCTTTTTATCAACATTTCAAAAACGTAGAGTTTTGAATCAAGTCACCAAATGTTGTCCTTCAGATTAGATAGTCATCCCCTCCTTCTGGGAATGCTTTCTGCTAGAAGCTAGGTTCTCTTCCTCCTTTTCTGGTCCACTGACTTCCCTGAGGGAATGGGTGATCCTGAGCTCCTCAAGGGCATGATATCTTAGCGACATTGTGCCTTCTACATCTTCCTGTTGGCTAAGCAACCTGGCTACCCAAGAGTAGCCCCACAATGGATATCCCATAAAAGTTTGTATTTTAATCACAATCTGTTGTCTTCTTCTCTGGCAGCAAATGGATGATGTTAAGAGCAGAATTAAAGTCAGAGGAACCTCTCTAAGATCAGGTTTCCTCTAGAACAGGCAACCATGTTGGCCAATTTGACTTCTGATAATTTTACTGCATTCAGACCTTTGTGTACAAAAGTTAAAATGCATTTTAAACTTTAGGACGGGGGAGCTTAGTTAACTTAGACGTAGAAAAGAAACAGAAAGAAGACTAAACTAAATGACTTGAACTAGAACCCAATTAGTATGTGACAAAATGGAGAATCGGGGCGTCTAGTGCATTAAATATTCAAGCCCAAGAAAAAGCATGCGGCCAGATTCGCTAATGGCACCATTCGTAAGCCATCACTGAGGCTACCTAGGGGGTTCTTTCTTCTATTAATCATGGCCTTTTGGTCTTAATCTTTCACTTCCCATTGTCTTCTGCTGTTTCTTAACACTCTGAAGAATTGTCCGTCTGGCATTGGATGTTACCTTTTCCCAGACTGCCTAAATTGCCCATAGTGAGCTCAATGTGTGGGTTTGGGGGGGGGGGGAGGGGGAGGTAAGATCGGATAAAGAAATGTAGCATGCAGCTGTTTAGTTCTTTGTTTTCTGTCTCTTTGAGTATTTTTTGCTCCATCTAGTCCTGCTAAGTGCGCCTGACTGAGTGCCCACCATTCCTCCCCCTGCTCTGTGAGCAGAGCAGCTCAGCCCCACCCCGTAAAACTGCTTCAGCAGGGAAAAATAAAATGATAACAACATTGTGTTATTATTATTTTATTTTTACTTTTTCACACTGCTGAAAAGCAATGGGGCGACGCTCCTCCTTCTTAGCGGAGTAGCTGCCACTGATGGCCTCATGCCGCCCTAGATGGACTACACCACAAGGATTCTACACTATTGACTAATGGGAACCTGCCTGTACATGTTCTCAAAAACGTCACATTGGTATTAACAAAGTACTGGCGGAATTTAGGAAAATATTTATTCAGTATGTGTTCAGTTGGTTTCGAATTTTACATCCTTTCATATGTGTAACATGTGTTTCCCTTAGTTCACCCATTATACTCTTTTAATGCAGCATTTACCCAACCTTCCCAAACTTGCTATTGTCTCATTGTGATGTCCTTAACTCTTCTCAAAAACTGCTTTATAGTCTTACAAATATTCTCAAAATAGCCACCCTCATGTGTGGGGATGTTATTCTAAATTTAAGCATATCATAATCTCCTTGTGGAAACAATGAACACATCAGATTAGAATGTATTGTTCTGGATGTACAGATTCCAGTGCTGTACTCCATTCCACCAGGGCAACTCATAGACGGAATCTGCACCTCACTGATGAGGCACAACAAAGCCAAAAACGGTCTGAAGTTACTTGTGTTCCGGTTAAGAGGGACATGGCTTAGCATTTCAGATGGGACAGTTAGGATTAGAGTTGGACCAAAGCTGACTTGCATATGGTTTGTCTCCAAATGTGATGGCATAGAAGAGCTCAACAGCAATGGCATGGAATGCATTCAGATCTATTTAGAAGCGGTTCTGTTTATTTTTTTGCTGTCTAAATGTAATGTAATACACCTTTAAACTATGCACCAGCCCTAAACTATGCTAAGTGGACATAAATGAAAAAAATAGCTACATACTTTTGCTCAATTGTTTTTTATATCTTGCCTCTACAGGTTTGTGCAAGAGCCTGCAAATCAATATCATAGGGAAGCCAGATGATAGAAGGTTGCTTAAAAGGAGATTAATAGGGTGTTGAAATCTAACACTTTCCAACAGATCATCTCGCAGAGGGAACTGTTAACAATCTCAAATGGAATTCTGTGCCAGGCCATCAAAGGACTTACAAATTCTTGTCTCCTTATTAAGAGTGGAAGGCAAGTCAACATCCTCGGGGTCACCTCATGTGTCTATGAAGCTTGCTCTAGGATTGAAAGCCTACTTCATAAGATTGCAGCTGAAAATCTGGAGGCAGAGGAGCTGTGGAGGCTGATTCATTGGGAGTACTTCGACAACAATGGATATATCGCCTTTGACAAGATCAAAAACCTCTTAATTGAAAGGGCCTTCCAAGCATGTGGAAAGGAGCTGGATCTTGAGTTTGAGAACGCGATTGTACATCTGAATCTAATCAAGATGGAAGGAAATCTGAAAGGGCATGAAGAGACTTTCCAAATTCGACGAGTTAGTGAAGGATCAGGTAATCATTAAAAGTATTCCTCTTTACATAAAAAATGCTTTAGAAATTGGATTGTGTGTTCAGTCTGTATATTTATTTCTTTTACGTGTTTAGATACTCGGGCAACAAATCACACATAGCCTTCCCCCTACATGATCAGACATCCTCTCGTGGAAGCACACAGCAGCTTTGTGTGCTATTCCCCTTTATGTGGTTAATGCTCTAGTGGTTGAAACAGGCCATTAGTCCATGTGCTCATCTCCTCTACTTAATCAGATATGTTCTGGGGATTGGAAGAGATGAGCACTGCCCATATTGCACTCCTTTCACAGAATTCTAAATTCTAGTGCTTCTCTTAGAAATTTCTTTTTTGACCTACCCTAGCTATTTGCTGTACATTTATGTAATTCAGTGTTCCATCAAGATTTGAAGACCTTGTTAAACATCTATGTTTCAGCTGGGATGTCAGAATATCATAGCAAAAATATCGACTGACAGAAGTATCATGCCATCATATTCTTTACAAAAAGATCAATCCATTTGGTGTAGAATTTCTATTATTAACTCCAATATGAGAATATTTTTGTAAACAATATTTAGGACACAAGCATCTGTCAGACAATGTTTTGGTTGCAGGATCATGCTATCTTACAGTCCCTGCTCCTTGGGGCACAATGCTTCCTTCATTCTGAATTTGACAAGGTTGTAATAGGTACCCTGATCAGTTCCAACTTAGATTATGAGGAGGCTCATATTGTGATATGGAACCTCAGTTGGCACAATAGCAATGAGTTAAAACTGCAGTAAAGTGTTTAAGCTGGGGTCTACACATTCTGGATCAGGATTGTCATCTGTGGAAAAAAAATCTACTGACTACCCTGGAAGACTAGAGTAAGGTTTAAAGTTCTTACTCTCAATTCTATGGACTCTGTTTACAAACGTAAGTTTCCATGTATTTTATGTATAACTAGGGTGGTTTCAAGTTAGATTATATGTTAATATTATTTTGATATTAAAATGTATTTAAGTCACAAATTAACTTAAATTGAAATGTAATTTAGTGGTTAAAAAGTTAAATATATATATATTTTTTTAAATCTGTTTTATTGCTTTTTAAAACATTCATAATAACCATTGCAGAAATCATCACATAAAAAATCCAAGCAAAAATTAAGATAGTTTAAACTATAATTCATTAAAAAAATATTCTAACATATAAAATATATAAAAATAATTCTAATATACATTTAATTGTAGTTTAATTTTATTTTATATCATCCCTGCATGGTGTTAGTGTTATTCTCTGCCTTCATTGTGTTCTATGGCAGTGGTTTGCAGTACCAATGGTTGTCGACGTTCAGTGCTTGACTTACTCCAAGGTTTACCTGGAGTACATTTAAGCCAGTTTTGTCAATAGAATTACCGAAGTATATGTAGGTGTGTAGTTTGTGAATGGGAATTAACTTACTAATTTATAAGTATGTATTTGTTTCAGCATGTCCCTACTTAAATGCTTCAGTTAATTTATCTATATAGAACTCATTTTCCTGTAATTATTCCCCATGTTCCCACCATTCCTCTTACATTTAGAAGTCAACTCCATTTCCTTGTGCGAGATCTCCACCAATGGGGCAAAGTTGGAAAGGTAAAGGGTGAGATCTCTGGCGGTTGGTTTGTGAACTGCTTACTGGAGTACATAAAGTAGTACTACACACCAGACTCCAAAATGGCTTTTGTGAATTGGGCCAGAAGTGTCTCCTTAGGGTGGCACCGATTTACGTATCAGGGAAATGCACATGGCATCGGCCAAGCAGAACACTGAGATCAGCAGATCTTTTTCTCCTAGTGGTACCACATACAAAGTGTATGGAAGTTTTTGGTTCTTCTGAAAAGCCCTAAAGTAATGGCTGTTTGTCAATATGCATGTCTATGTGACCCATGCACAGGAGCGGCTCCTCCGCTAAGGCGGAGGAGTGTCACCCCACTGCTTTAAAGCAGTGCAAAGTGAAAATAAAATGATAACGGCCGTCTGTTATTATCCTTTTATTTTTACTATTGCAGTTGCACAGCAGTGCAGTGCCGTTGATAGGGCGGGGCCAGCCTCCCCTGACGTCGAGGCCGGAGGAGGAGTGGTGGCTGCACCTAAAGTGCACATGAAGGTTTGGCCGGCAGTCTCGGGCCGGCCAAACCGTCATGTGTACTGTGCATGTTCTCCACAGGCTGTATTATACAGCCTGGGTGGAGAACATGCCCAGCCTCCCAGCCCCTCTCTGAGCGCTGTGGTTTGGCGCTCAGACCAATCACAACCCTGCTGTAAGGGATTCAGGGAGGCTGAGTGCTTCCTGCTGGAGGAGACGCGGCAGCTTGATGTCGACCTTCAGGTAAGTTTTCTTTTTCTTTTTTTACCTACCCCCCACCACTTTCCCTCGCCTCCCCGCCACCGTTCCCTACCAGCCGCCACTGCCCATGCAAGATGTTATACTGGGCCCAGAGATTTGATTAGGGGTGTGAAAAGAAAAATATAAATATACAAAATAATAAACATGAATACTTTTAAAAGTATTTAAATAGTACAAATCAAACGGTTTGCTACCAGAGCACTGCAATTAATAGCGGAGACCTTTTGAGTAAAGCTTCTTGAGCAACAGCTAACTGGGTAAATTCGTCATTTTAAAAATTCTTGAGGAATGAGATGTACTGAGAGTTCTTGTTAGCATCATTTAATGATTCGTCCATTGGGTAGTCTTTGATTTTATTTTATTAAATGCTTGTTGAACCTATGTGTATCTTGCATGTCCAGGAAGACCATTTCATAGGATTGGAGCCCAGCTTGAAAAATTTGGATGTACATTTTTGTTTAATTTTTGACTCATGAAGGTTCATAGGGTTTTTGATTGTGACGTGCTCACTGGTGTAAGTTCTTCAGAGAGACGCTTAAAAGGCACACAGTTGTACATACTGCTGCTACATATTTCAAGGTAGTGTGAATTTCCGCTGCGCGCTAGAGGTGGTTCCAGAGACCTGAGCAGATGAGGCTGTAGTTAACAGACTGTCTGCTGGAATGCAGGAAGAGCTTGGATGGTGGAATGTTGTAGTAAGTCACCAATGTAAAAGTATGAAGGAAAGCCAAAGGTTGTACTTTTTTAGTTTATTCATCTGCTGTAAAGTCTTCTGATTTTGCTGGAGTCAAAATGTTGAGATTATCTGCACAGGAGGATTGCTGCTTCACAGGATCATTCAAACCACGGGGATATATTTCTTGAGGGAACAGCAGTATCTAGAGATTTTACCTCGAGCAATTTCCATACTTCCAGATCCATCCCTGACTTTAGTGATATGTACCTAGGAACTTGCTTCGTGTGTGCAGTTTCAGTGGATAAACTGTCACACAGCTCTCAATGCTCTCTATAAGTTCTCTTAGTGGTTCCATATTGCCAAGAGAAGACCATTTTTTTATTTTTTTTTGTGTTTTATATAGCGCGAACTAGACTTGAAGATATTGGGTATCAGAGCGCTTTACATAGCAACAGTTTCGTTACACAAGGACACATTCATTTTTAGGTCTCGCGCCTAGCGTTGCAGTGCGCAGCACTGCTCGCGCAGCGCGAGACCTCTAGAAAGGGCTTCTGAAAACGACCCACACGCTCGTGCGTGTGGTTTTGTTTTCGGAAGCCCACATTGGCTGGAGCGTGCGTTTTTTTCATGGGGACGGCACGCGATTGGTCAAAGGCGGGCGCATGTCCCGCCTTTGCCTCGCCCATTCCCGACGGTGGCCAGAGCGCGCAGCAGCGCGCGTTCGTCTGCTGCCGCGCTCCCTCCCCGCTCCTCTGTGGTGCGCGAGCAGTGCTTTGCAACCAAAGCCTTCCCAGTATGGAAGAAACACAATTTAAAGGCACTCCTGTATGAATAGCAGTTATGCACCTTGGTACTGGCGACTGTTCCCCATCCACACCTTCTCTGGGTATGTAGAGCTATCAATTTGCCCTGTTCCCAGCCCAGGTCTTACAATTACCTTTTCGATAATCTTGTCTTCCTCCTACTTGGAATCATACACTTGGAGTAAAGCCCTGCTCCTCCACGAATCACAATGACAACGTGAAGGGTAATGTGATGACCCACATCGGTGCGTTGTTCCAGCACACCTGTGTCTCATCCTGTCACCCCCCCCCCCATTCGGCCCGGTTCTCACCTCCCATGTCCAGTCCAGGTTAACAGCACTCTACAGCAACCGGCTGCCCCGCAGAACACAATGTTTAAGCATGTGGGACTGTCGCCACTTGGATCTGCATCTACGTGCCATAGGTTCAGGACTGACAGTCGGTGTCCGAGGGCGCATCCGGTGGTCACAGGCCCCGAGCTCTGGTGCCAGGGTGCCTCAGTCTGGCTCTGAGGCGGAGCTGCCTTTCTCGATCAGCACTGAGGTTATATGCAGTCACAGACCGCACTGAGCTCCCGCCGATGAATATCAATGTCCCGCTGTAGACTCTGCCCGACAGCACACCGTGCTGGGGAAGGGGGAGGGGGGCATGGAGTCCAGACCAGCCCCTTTAAAATAATGATCACGCACAGCGCCTCTGCTGCCAAAGTGCACTCCGGCGCTAGCGCTGGCAGAGCATGACTGGTGCTAGCAGCGTGTAGCACACTGGCGGAAAATACAGCAAGGAGGGGGAAGAGCGGTAAATGCATTATTTACCGAACAGCAACAGCAAGCGTGCCCCCGGAGGCCCCCAGGAACACACAATAGAGCTTTACTTTAAGCATTTCTCAGCCACTTCACGGCTGCAGAGGCGCTATAAGTGTGAAAACTCACATACTCAAGCTCGTCCTTCACACACCCGCAAATCACCTTTAAAAAAATAATCTAATGCGCTGTTCAATACCTTACACATGCTGTCACAGATGACATCACGCATTACATCATAGATGACATCATTTGTTTAACCACCAAGAGAGCCTGTCTCCACCACCCTCACACATAGCGCATGTCCCTTCACACAGACACGTCTCCTGTCTCCAACAAGCTGCGCCTGCCTGCCTTTGGCTCACACACAGAGTGCTCCCCTCTGGGCAGGCTTTAGGGCAGTCAGACGGGACTCTGCTCCATAAATCTGTCCCTGCCGCACACTCTGCCCCGAACCTGCCCAAGACGTGCGTCCCCTAGGATCTGCGGTCTGCGGCTAACGCAACCCGCACACCACCCTTGCGCCTTACAATTATTCCTGTCCCATTCATGCGCTCTGTCCCATCCTTCACCAACTCCAGTCCTGCGATATGCCATTCATTCAACCCCAGTCCAGCATCACTCTATCCTAGTACCCAACTGTCCCAATCATTTACTGTCGCAGCCCTGCCTAGTACCACCACAGCCTCCTTCCCAGGACCCGCACTCTACCCCAGTCGTTCCTGCCCAGCATCCCATCCTGCACTCTACCCCTGCCTGGGATCTGTCCCACTTCCCCCACACTGCCCACAGTGTCTTCCCTCGCCTCTACCCTAGCCTTGCTCTGTGCTCCTACTCATTGACTCTGTCCCATCAGTCACGATTCCCCAGTCTCAGTCTGTCCACAGTGCTGCCCCAACCCTGCCCTCTGACGTCAGCCCTTTACTCTGCCCCTAAGCAAGCCGCCCCTCCCTTTCATCCTTGACTCTGACCACAGTCCTGGACAGCCCTTCACGCTGCCCCGAACACGCCCCTGCCGTTACGCCTTCACTCTCTCTTGCCCACTCTCTGACAATAACTCTGGCCACAGACCTGCCCCAGCCCTGCCCCCTGACGTCAGCCCTTCACTCTGCCCCCAACCCTACCCTACCGATACCCCTTCATTCACCCGTGTCAATGCTTTCCTCTGCCCACAGTCGGTACTTGGCGAAGGTCCGTTTTGGCCCATGTCTTGCCCAAGAATATTTATTGCATTTTGGGTTGGTGCAGATATTACCAAAGGTCCCTGGAATTTGAAGGCTGGATTATCTAAAGGCAGAACTAACCGGCTGTGTTTTTTCTCACTTCAGCTATCACTATTACCACTAAATATCTCGGCCCTGGGTCACCGCTGGGTGAAACATGTGCTGAATTTTTGGGTGGAATTTAACAACTGGATTTTGCAATAGATGGGATATACAGCTTTCGCCAACTGGGCATTTCCTCGAAGTGCTCCCAGGGTGAACGCCCACTGCCCCCGTGTCCCCTTCACCCACAAACAAGTTGCTGTTTTCCCGAAAAAACCTCTCTCAAGTCATTAGACCCGAGTTTATTTTTGCCAAAACACTTCAATCTACGCAGTTTTGATTTCAAAGTGGGTCGGTAAATGGCCTCCTTGTGGGAGCGGCGCTGCGCTGAGGCGTTTTCGTGTTTTCTCTCTGCCTTTAGAAGCGGAATAAAGGTCTGGTAAACGCATTGGAGTGTTTTGCACAAGCACCTATTACATTACACAAGGTCAGATCCAGCGTATATTTTGTATGTATGTATTTATTTATTTACTTATGTTGGAAAGTGCATTGATAAACACTTATAAGGTCCCAAAGGCCACAGCAAATCAAAACACATATGTAACAAATACAATTCTAACAACATAAAATCACAACATATCACATACATACACTCAATGATACATAGCTATAATACAATACCATTAGCAAAGCAAATGGCTTTAACTTAAACAAAGGCGAGACCTAGTCTCCTCGACCGTAGCCATCATTTCTTGGGGCAGCGTTAGATTGAGGAAGAAGGATTTAGACAGATTTACTTTGAATCCTGCAGCCCTTTCAAAAAGGATGAGTTCAGCCTGGATAGCCGGCAGCGAAACCAGCGGGTCGGTAATGGGTAGCAGAACATCGTCCGCAAAAAGCTACATTTTATGTTCCTCTGTGCCGAACATGACCCCTCGGATGTCTGGATTCGCCCTTAACCGCGCTGCCAGTGGTTCGATACAGAGAGCGAAGAGCATAGGGGAGAGGAGGCAGCCCTGTCTCGTACCCCGCAAGATTTGAAAGAGTCTGAGGCTTCTCCATTTACCAGGACTCTGGATCTGGGGGAGTGGTAATTGGCCTGCACCATTCCTATAAAGGATTCGCTAAACCGAAATCAGTGTAGCATGCGGTTTAAGGACCAATCGACGCGGTCAAAGGCCTTCTCCGCATCGAGTGAGAGAAGGGCCGCCGGGATATGTTTTTCTGCACTTTCTCGATCAAATGCAGTATCCTGCACAGGTTGTCATGGGTCTGCTGCCCCTTGATGGAGCCCGATTGGTCGGGGTGAATTAGAGCGGGTAGGACATTTTCTAGTTTTGTTAGGCATGGGGAGATTAAGTGATTTGCCCAGAATCACAGGATGTTGAGCGTCGTTGTCGAGACTCGAATCCGGTTCCCCAGCTTCGACGTCGACCGCTCTAGCCATAAGGCTACATCCTCTCCCCTCACCATTCATATATCCTCAAAGTTTATAAGAGTCAGGCGAAAGGAAGCATCAAATCCCGCTGCAAAGAGCCCTGAATTAACTTTTTGGAAAAGCAAGTCATGGCTAAAATGTGGTTGTGGTCATTCCATTTTGTGGAAGTCCAAGTCACACACATAACTAAGAAGGCAGAAGTCAATAGACTGATGAGGTAGCAGGTCGAATTATTCTGCATTTAGGTTTTTAAACGTGAACAACAAAGAGAGCAGAACAGTCTCTCTGGCGTACAGGAGTCACAAGCTGGGCATAACGTGTAAGGAGGGGCATTCAGATCAAAAAAATGAGTTTAAGAGATTTTCTGATGCACCATGGCTGGAAATAATACTGCAAACAGATTGGATTATGTTGAAGACCTTGACTTACTGACTCCCATGACAGTAGTGATGGAGGAGCACCAAGCAACCTGGCAAAGTAAGGTTCTCACCTATAGGCCGGCCCAACTACTGGACTCTCTAAGATTAGTGGTGGCTTTGTGATGTCCTGCCAAGTGTCACTCATCAGAAGTTAGACTAACGCAAATTTGGCAATTATCCTGCATCACAGCACTTAACCTAAATGTTACGCAAAGTGAAGTGCTGTTTCCACCTCAGGCTGATTGCTCAAAATAATATAATAATAATAATAATAATAATTCCTATTTGTAAAGTGCGAACATATCACCCCCTTAAGGGTTTCAAGGCCCTGGGGGCTGTCGGGGAGATTAAGTGAGCTATTGCCCAGAGTTACATGATGCTGAGCTGAGCTGCCACCAGCACCGGGGATCGAACCGTTAACCCCACGCTTTGGAGTCAGCCGCTCTTGCCGCTGCATCACACTTCTCCCTGGTGAGTTCTGGGAGACTACCTAGTGCTGGGAGCCTATCGTTATAGTGTATTCTTGCTCAAGGGTATTACAATCATTAGTGCAGCCAGTGCAGTGGCACCAGAACCCCATGCACTTGAGGGGGCTAACTGTATTCAAACTATGGCTGTAACTTATTGCTCAACTGGGTGCTGGGGGGGCTACTATACTTACTCTCCACACTCCTGCAAAGCCTCACTATTGATGTCTCCTGTTTAAAAGCATAGGTTACAAGCCTGGCTAAGCTAAGGTACAGATCTCCCATCCAGGGAACACTCTTTCCTTTGATCTGCAGGCATAAACCGCTTCATCCTATAATGTGAGAGGGGACCTCTGTAAGAGAGCTCTGTCCACACTTAAACATATTCAATCCCACTGGAGCTCTCAATCCGCATCTATGACACTTTAGGACCCCAAAAGTCATTATGACAGTTTTATGGGCGAATGCGCACAAAAATCAAAACTCTCTTCTGTGGGGTGGCCGAGGATAAAGTATGCCACACTCAGTGGGTGATGGTGTACATTCCTCTGTGAGCAATCTCGCCATTCAGCTTCATATATTAGGGGTACTCCTGTTATATATTACACAACTATATCACCATATCTTTGGTGTTCCTTTCAAATTTGTGGAGGATATACATTGGTCATGAGTTTTCCTCCCTCTCCTTTCTTTGTGTACCATTATAAACTAACGAACGGACTCCAAAGTCCCAAACTTCAACGGGGCCAATTATGTTAGTAAACAAATATAGGTTAGTGGGCTTGTATATGTACTTCAGGAGCGCTGCAGCTGTTTAAGGCTATTTTCTGGACCATAATATTCACCTGAGATGGCAATTACTGAAATTAATTTAATATCACAGACATGTCTGCCTGTAAGGTGTCACATAAAGTGTCGCACAAGGCACTGAAACGTCTGTCATAAGCACCTTGAAAACATGGAAATGTCACACATGAGAGCCCTGAAAACATGGACATGCCACACATAAGCATACTGAAACCTTGGTAGCTTTGTCTCTGCCTGCTGTCAAAGGTTCCACCTCTGTGGACTATTCATCAGAATTTTAAATGTAGGTCCCACAAGCACTACTGTTGCCTACCTGCTAATCCCAGTAATGCCGTTGGCCTCTGCTGTCTTCTGACGCGCAGTCGGAGGAAGGACGCTTTCACCCCTATCTCCTATGTGTCGGTACAGCAAGTTTTACTGTGAAGGCAATTGCTATGGGGTTGTGTGGCAGTACTAAAAGTGACCAAAAGTCCTGTTCCAAGTGCACTTAAGCTTGTTTAGCTGATAGAAACTGTGCTTCAAATGTCTCCTTATATTTCAAGAGTGATCCATGGTCAAAATAGCTCTTACCCTCTCATAGGTTGTTTCAGCTTCTGGGAACTGTTGAGGACCTCAGTGGGCTTTATGGTACTCTGTCTGCCGAGAGTGCGGATACCATCCATGCCGTTAGCTGTAGGAGGTGTGCAGTGCAGAAAGCAGCAGTGGACACAAAGGAGCGCCCCTACTTCCAGTTACAACAGCGAGGAATACAGCCTTTATGATCAGTATGTGGAATGAGGCTGAAGCTTCCAGAAGGCTGGTCATTATTCACTCAATCATACACCCCTTCATACAGCTGTCCATGCATTACCTCCTCGTAAGTCTTCCTCGCCACATGACTAACGAAGTGAGCTTCAGCTCCACACCAGAACCCTCCAAAGCAAAAGTTAACCTCCCATGCCTCCCATCCCTTCCCAACATGGCCGACCCCTATCACCCTTGACCTCTATAAGAGGAGGGCCGGCCCAACCCCCAGCCTGTTTTTTTGGTTCTGCGCTGCAGATTCTCCAGAGCCTGTGTCAGGTAAGTGTTTCCGGCTGTAGCTGGAACTGGGGTCCCTGGTTGGTGGCCCTGCTCTATCGGGCTCTAGGACTCTGGGACCATCCTCCTTCCTTCCCCCGGTGTCAGGTCTGGGCTGGTTAGGCTCTGCTTTAGCGAGCCGCGGGTTTACAGGAGGCCTGGCGAGGGGGTCTGGGGCTCTGCCCGGTGGCTGTTTTTCTGTCCCCTCGTCCGTGTGGGCGGAGTGTTCAATGGTTTTACTCGTGCCCGGGGCCCCCTCCCCCCCACCTGGTGTCGTTCCTTTGTTGGTGGCGCTCCGGGTTTCCCATTGTACCTGGTGGTCCTTCTCTGGGACGGCTTGGGGGCTGGTCTGTGAGGTGGGGCCCAGCTGCTGCCTTCACTGTTTCTGTCCCGGGGGGGCGGGCGGCCGGCGCAGGCTGCTGCGGGGCTCCGCTTCTCCTAGCGTGCCTCGGTTGGGCGGTTGGGTCTGGCTTCTTTGACCCGTATCGCGTTTACCTGGTGCAGCTCCCCCGGGCCGGCGTGGGTGCGCGCTCTGCTGCAGGCGGCCAGGGGCCGCGCTCTGCTACCGATGCCTCAGGCGATCCCGGTCCCGTTGTTGCCGCTCACTCACCCGTTCCTCGTGCCGAGGGCGTGCGGCTTGTGACTTACATGTGTCCTTTGTGTGGCACCAGTCCTTCTTAGGATTCTTCTGACTCAATTCCAGACTTGGTGGGTTGTAGCCGGGTATGTAGTGGTGTGTGATGTCTTGCACGCTCGCATGCGCACTGCGTTCTTCTCACGCTGCGACACTGTACACAGGGTTTTCGGCTGTGTATGTGTGCGAGTTGTGCTTGGTGCTCTCGACTCTGCCTGGCTCTTCTGCTGCCTGTCACGTTTCGGTGGACGAGGTTGTGGCTCAGGCTATAGCTGGTGCTGGCAGCTTTTCATGCTGTGACTGCGGGTTTGTGCCTGAGGTCGGCTCGACTTCCTGTTACTCAAAGACTGGGTATGTCCTTGTGTATTGTATATCTGTGTTTGCCTTGTGGCTTTCATTGGGGGATTGTGGTAACTTTTTCCACTCTGGGTGCGGGGTTTCCCCATTGTACCTGGTGTTCACGGTCCTGCTTATACTCTCGGTCCGTACATAGGAGGGAGTGTGGATGTGGCCTTACGGCTGATGCGGTCGGCCCGAATGCTGGGGTAGCCGTTTCGAGCCTCGGCGGCGACGCTCAACATCCTGTGCTTCTGGGCCACTCGCTCACATTTTACGAATTTGTGTGTTATGTGAGTTGGTCCTCTGCGTACTTAGTTTCTGTGCAGTTTCTTTGTATTTATTTCCTGCTGGTCACTTCTGTCCACTTTTGTGGTGCGGATTGGTGATTTTTTTTGCTGTGGCATCATGGTGCCATTCGTTCCTTTTCACATGCACTGCTTGACTCAGCGTTGGGCCCTTCCGGGTGTTTTCTCTCTCTTTCTCTGTTCTGGGGTAGAGATGGGTCCATTGGGTAGTGTTACGCACTTACTTTAGTGCTATTTGTTTTGCCGTTCTTGTACGACCTGGTGGACACATATTATTCGCCCATTTGCCCTTTGGGTTGTGTGTTCATGTCCTGGTGTTTTACTGGCGTTTAGGGGGGTGTCGCAGGGCCATGGCTTCGTTTTGTTTGCTGTGTTTGTCCCTGTCTCCTTTTTCCCTGCCGGGCTTTGGGCCTGTGGTCCTTCCGTCCCGTATGTTCCTTCCCGCCTGCTCTCCTTTGGGGTGCAGGGTCTGGCGTGGTTGGTCCCTGGTTGGGCGTCACCTGGGGTTTCCTGTAGCAGTTGGTTGCTGCATGTCTGTTGGGGTGGGCTGGTTTTGGCACCTGTCCGTCCTTCTCTGGGCTGCTTCTGTGGTCTCCAAGTGGGCTTTTGCTTCTGCTTCTGCCCCTGGAGGGCTTGCCCTATCCTGTCCGGCGCCGCCGCCGTGGTGCCCCTTTTCTCATCCTGCTTCTTGGCTCTGCTGGCAGCTGCTGTGCCTCTTGGTACGTGTCGTGCTTCTCCTCGGCTCCTGGCCTTTGGGGTTCTATTGGGGGCCCTCTGTTGCCTCTCCTTGCATCCTGGGTGGCCTGTGTAGCGGATCTGTGGGTCCTGCCTACTGCTGTGCCGCCCCGTGGTCAGCCTTGGCGGTCTCCCGGGTTCTTCTCGGGCGGGGCCTGCTCGGATGGGGTCTTGGGGCTCTTCCGGTTCCTGGCGGTCCTCCTTGGTTTTTCCTCTGCCCCCCTGGTTTTCAGTGGGGGGGCGGGGTCCTCCACGGGGTGTGTGTCAGGTGTTCTTGTGCCTTGTTGGTGGGCGGTGCTTTGCATTGTCCTTCTCTTGGGGGCTCGTCCCTTCCGGTAGTTCTCGAGTGCTACTGGGCCGTCCGGGGTTCTGGTTCACACTCGTCTTCACATGTTCCCATGGATGTTATTTCTCTTGTCCCGCCCTCGGTTCCGTTCTGCCGGTGGTTGGCTCCACGGGTTCGGTCCGGTCTGGGTTGGTGGTGTCCGTTCTCTTCCCCTTCCTCTTGGTCACGGGTCGGGCACGCGGATTCCTTTCCGCCATGTCGGCCGGTGCGGCCTGCTGTCTTCCTTTTCGGGTGTCCCCTTCCCGGGTGATTGCGGTCTTTTCCGGTCTGTGGGGCTGGTGCGCGTGCTTGGGTTCCCGGTCGGTGCGGGGTCGGTTGGTCCCCCTGCTGGCGGTATTCTCGTCTGGCTTCTGTTGGCCTTCCCTTGGCTTTTCTGGTGTTTGCCTCAGCCTTGCGGGGGCCTCTGGTTTCTGGTCTGAGCGTTTTTTTTGCCTGCCTCTTTTAGCCAGGAGAGTTGCTGGGTTTGCTCCCTTTGGTTTTTTGGCTCGTTTGTTCTGTCCTTGACTGGGGTCCGGGGGTTGTCACTCGTGACAGGTTCTCTCCTGGGGGTGTTCTGCCTGTTGTTTCCCTGGTGCCGGGTTTTTTTCCTCCCGTGGCTTCAGTCTTATGGTGGGCAGCCGGGTTCCTTTGTTACGGGCTCAGGTTGGGTCCCCGGTGGTGGCTCTTGTGCTTCCTCGTCCGGGCTCCTGGCTTGGCGTTTTCCTCTGTTCCCTGTGCTTACGCGGGTCCTGGGCTTGTATGGCCTGGACAGGGCGTTTGGCCTGTTGGTGGTGCTTGCCTGGTTTCCTCTCCCTTGGTTTCTGCAGCTGTGGGTGTTGGTTGTTTGGGGGTGCTGGGTTTTCCCGGTGCTTCCTTCCCCTTTGCGGGGCCCTCCGCTTCCTGTGAGGATTTTTCGTCCTCTTCTTCTTTTTGCCTGGCTCGGGGGTACTGGTGCCTGCTGGCTCGGGGTTGCTCCCTGGAGGTGGTGGCATGGCTTCGAGCTTGTTTCGCCTGGCTCTTCTTTCCTTCTTGCCATTGTTATGTTTCTGCCTGTGGCCTTGCCTCCCTGTACGCTCCTTTTCTTGTCGGCTCTCAGTTGTTCTGCAGGGTCGGCCCTGGTTGGCGGCTGGCTGGGTGGCCGCTTGGGTGCGCGCTTCGGTGGCTCGTGTGCTACATGTGGTTCGTACAGGGATAGTTTGCTTGGCCCCTGTGCGGGGATGTCGCGTTCTTTCGTGCTGGGTTCTCCTTGCTGCCGGGTGCTGTCTGCATCCTTGTGCATGGTAGCCCGGTGTTGGGCCTTCGCTTTCCTTTCTGGTGGCTTGGCCTTGGGCCTGGTTCCTTCTGTTTTCGGGCTCCTGGGCGGCCTTGCGGGCTTTCCGCTGTTGGCCGCTTTGGTTCCGTTGGTTGCCGGGTTGCTTCGGTGTTGTTCCTGTGGCTTCCGGGGGCTGTTTTTCTTGTGCCTTCCTGGGTTCTTTTTGCTCCCTTCCGGAAAGTCTTTGGCCCGCTGGGGTCCGTGGCCTGCCTGTTTTTTCACCATGTTGGTGGTGTTTTGTTGGCCTTCATTTCTTCAGTTCGGATGGGGTGCTGTGTTACTTTCTGCGCTCTCCTCCGTTCTTGTGGCTCCTGCCGGTCCGCTTTTGGTTGTGTCTGGTTCCTCTGCTTCTGCCCTCGGTTCCCTCGGTTGCCCGCCGGACCTGGTGGGGTTTGTTTCCTTCTGTCCCCCCGGTCTTTGGATTTGGGGTGGTTTCTGCTCTCTTGGTGTTGGTGGTCCGATGTGCAGTGTTGCTGTGTTTGGGTCGGACTGCGTCTTTTGGCTGCTGTGGCATCTTGTTGTCTCTGTGGTGGTGCTGCCCTTTTTTCCTTCGGTTCCGGAGTCTGGGGCTTCTGCTTCCCTCTCACTTTTGGCTGTCCGTCGGGCAGTCTTGGTGTGTTTGGGCCGGCCAGCCTCTTCCTGTTGTGGCGGCCCTCTGGGTCTCGGGGGTCCGGGTTTTTGGCCCTCCCGGGGTCTCTCTGTCCCCGGCTGGTTCTTCCTGCTCGTGGATGCCTTTCTCTTGGGTGGTTTCTTCCACTCGTCTATGGTTGTTGGGTTTGCCATGCTTCTTTGGCATCCCCTTCTGGTCCGTTGGTTTCTTGTGAGTTTTCATGAAGCCGCTTGGCTTTGGTATGTGCTCACTTCGTTAGTCATGTGGCGAGGAAGACTTACGAGGAGGTAATGCCCCGGTTACTTACCGGTAATCTTCATTACTCCAAGTTTAGTCTTCCCCGCCACATGAGTTCCCATCCCTCCCTCCCTGTTTTGCTATCGGCTTCATGTGTATGCTTGGTAGTTCTCAGGCTGGGGGTTGGGCCGGCCGTCCTCTTATAGAGGTCAAGGGTGATAGGGGTCGGCCATCTTGGGAAGGGATGGGAGGCATGGGAGGTTAACTTTTGCTTTGGAGGGTTCTGGTGTGGAGCTGAAGCTCACTTCGTTAGTCATGTGGCGAGGAAGACTATACTCGGAGTAATGAAGATTACCGGTAAGTAACCGGGGCATTCACTCATACATGCATCTAGCCATATACTCACGCATCCATCAAGCCAGTAGAACTAACTTTAGTGTGGAGTCACATGAATACACAGGCACATACAATACTGTTTGCATGTTTTAGAAGATTAGTGCTAAGTGTATTGGATTTGCTAGAGCTTATAGGATAAGATGGAATTCAATGGGTCATCTGCACACTGTGGAAACAGCTGACCCACAGTCTAAGTGATTCCACATCTGACCAAAATGGATGCTGGCAAATCATTTGATTCCTCTATACCTCGGTTGCCTTGTCCGCCAAAAATTAAGATCGTTTAAGATCAGACTACCCCAAGCATAAAGCACTCTCTTAGACAAAGTTCTAGATTTTTTTTTAAAACTGCATCTTGCTTGTTAGTATATTTTTGTTTGTGGTTATGCAGATTTGTGAGTGGGTGGATGAATGGATAGGTGACTGGTTGTATGAATGAATGTATTTGGGAATGACTGGGTGCATAGATGGCTGAGTGAGGGCATGGACAAATGGATAAGTGAGTGGGTGGATGAATGGACTAATAGGTGAGTGAAGACATGGCCAGGTGGCTGAATGAACACCAAGTGCATTGATGGATGAATGTGTGTGTGGTATAAATAAATTAACTAAAATAAACTGATTATTCATTGGTATAGATCCACACTGCCTAGATTCATACACACATTCATCTGAATACTCGTCCAACTATCCCACTGAAGCACATTCACCATTGTCCCGCCTTTACAGATGTGGGAAGAGACTCCCGCCTACAAGGGTTACCTCTACAATCCCCATTGCTGGACTCTATTACGTTACATGAGATATAACATTTTAATGCAAAAGTGTGAGATCGTTTCTGTCCTCCAAGCCTTAATGGCATATCATTAATATGATTGGTCCTACATGACTTCACGCTGAGCCGCTAACAACAAACCTTCCGCTATTTTCTTCGCCGGTTGACTGGTCCAATTAACCAGTACCGACACATCAGTGTCCAGGCCTCGTGCTAGAGACGTTTTTGACTACTGAGTTCAAGCTAGCCTTGAATAAGTTTGTTCAGGTGAATATAATATGTGCTGCCTGTTCTTTTTGGACCTATTTAGTAAGAGATCTCTTGCTGACTCTCTCTCATCCTTACTTTGTCTTTACTTGGTAAACTGACTACTTGAAATCTTTCCTAAAGAGGAGTAGTTGTCTCGAAAGGAAATGAAACTTTCATGAATTCAGTGCAGGGTATAAAGCCATTAAAAACATAAACACATCTTCTACTTGTGTGCACATTTTGAGGTGGCTTGACACACTGTCTTGTGCCTGCAGGTTTGCGAGATCATGGGGACTGGGACACATTTCTTCTTCTCTCCCATTTTTTATCTCTTAACTCTGGCCTTTTATGTTTGATCTTCACCATTGTTATGCACTGTGCACAAACCCAATTCTTTTGCTTCTCTAGTGAAAGAAGAGACTATTTCAGTGAAGGCTCCAGGCTTCGCTTCCTTCATCGCTGACAGAGGGCATGATGTTCTTGCATCACTAGCAAAATCTTTTGATTGCGCAGTCAGCCTCCACTATGAGTCAAGTCCTGCTGAAGAAGAGACTCCTGGAAGCCACTGTCCACAGCTGCCCTTTGAAGTCAACGCGATTGCAATTGACCAGATCGCAAATGAGCAGGTAATCCGGAAGGGTCATAAACCCAGATCTTTCTAAACCAGTCAATCACATTGTGTACATCTTTCTTACCCAATGGTTCGTAAATCCCGTCCACCTCTTCTGCCTGTACGGAAAGTTTGTACGATAGGGCAAAACTGTAGTCAGATAGTGAGATGACTGCTATACTAGCAATGTAACTTTCATATATGTACTGCCTCCGGACATATCCTTCTACCCACTGTGGAGTCAGGCTGTCAATAGGGCAAGCTGTGGCAGCTTGGCGCCAAATCACTGGCAGGAATGTAATAGAGAGTGGCTGACCCTGTGCAAACCTACAGTAGGCTCACCTTGTTTGATGTGGAGACTCTGTTACCAATTCTCATTCCTGTTCTAATTACCATATGTTTTAATATTTCTTATGTGTAGTATTGAGCTGAACATAGAATAAAGTACTTATGTTTTTAGACCAAGTACAGGTTTCGATTTATTGTTATTGCAATGTTACTGAGATCTGAGTCTCTAGCTAACACCACCTCCCTGGGTAAGGCTTGGACTGATCTACTTCACCACGATGAGGGTCAAGCGGTAAAACGGTGACCTTAGTACACAGGTTTGGGCCAGATGCTAGGTGGTCTCAGGACTTCAGAGCTAAAAGGCCATAAATGATACATTTAGAGTACAGTAGCCACGTTTGCCCTGTGTTACCCCGAACCAGTTCCCAATGAGGATCCCTAGCTTATAACTCCTTTTTAGGTCTCGCCTAACAGCGTGCATGGGCTGCTGCTGCGAGGGGTATTGTCTGCAGTAAAGGGCTTGGAGCCCCACCATCACTTTCCATTTACAGGTTTAAATGTCAGTCCTTGTAGCTGTCTCGTAATTGGCTCCCATATGCATGACATCACTTCCTTGTACTGTTTTGGAGCATGGGCGAAGTACTAATTAATTTGGTTTTATTTGTGTCTTTTCACTATTGGCGTTGTGCTTATGAGAACTTTTTTTTGTGTAACACATTTTTTTTCGTATTGGCATTGCATGGGCTTTTTAATGTTTCTATATTTTTGTCTGCTACTTGCATCATAAACATGTGTTTTGTCGTTTCCGATCGATATGTTGTTGGTATCGGCATTGCGTAAATGTCATTAGGAAAATAAGTAAATTTGTACTAAAGATATGCATGCATAATAACCCAATTGCCTTACTGTAAAAAGATTTATCGCACTTGACTAACTTAATCTTTTGTTTTACTTTTTTGTTGTTGTATCCGATCAGTGTGTACACTGCGCATGTGCTGTCTTTGGTTTTTTTTTGGATCCGATCTACATGTCCACTGCGCATGCACTATCCATGTGAGTCTATTGTCGTCCATACTTCACACGTTGTACGCTTTTTCCAGTTTCGCTTTTTACCCCTCCCCCTTGTTATACGATAGGCATGAATCAAAACCTCATAAAATGCACTTCAATCCGAGTTTTCAACAACATCACACACTTATGAACAGCGTTTAATGTCTGGCAGGATTTACAGAAAGCAACCCCAAAGCACTGTAATCCCAATAACAGCATGACAGGAAGCCTTATTTCAACAATCATTTTGCTCCTGAGGACATATCAGTATGATGCCTGTCCTCACATGAGAGAGGCTCACAAAGGAGTAGCCAATCAGAATACCCGTGCAAGGCCTAGTCAGTCAGAGTTCCTAGGTCTCCCAATTACATTAATGAGCTGTCCACACAGACTGGCTTTTCTTAGCATTCTAGCACTTGCAGTCCTGGGGTCGTTTACGAAACACTTACACTCACTGGATGATGTTATCATTGATGTCATTAGTGATGTCACTGACCATGTCATGAGTGATGTAATATGTGAGGTCATAAGCAGTGCATTGCGGCGGCGTAAATTCTGGTTAGCGCAGGTAACTATAACTGCTGAATTTCTGTGGCTTTGTACATAAGAAATCTAAGCCTAACTATAATGTCCCTGTAACCTTTGCTTTTTGAGTGAATATAATATAATATATATGATACACTTACCTGTTAAATACTTACATTTTAATTGTAAAGGCATGCGTGGTAAAGGCATATTTGTTGTAAAATCCTGCGTGGTAAAGGCATGCATGGTAAAGACGCATGTGTTGTAAAGCTTGCGTGGTAACGGCATGCAAGGTTCAGCCATCATTGTAAAGGTTGTTTCTCGGCCATACACTTGGCTTAGGGCATGTTAAGAACATTGCCTCAAAGGGAGCCTTGGAGTTGGTATTTGAATGAGAATGCGGCAACGTTGCTGTCGAGTGGGGTGGTCCTTTGTATCGGATCTCCCTGTATACCAAGGTCTAAGCTCTTTGTTTTCTAGATTTCAGGGAAACATGTAGAGGACATATACGCAGATCACTGTACAGAAACACAGGTTTTGAGAGGGATTGCAAACGAGGGCCTCACTAAAGGTTTCTGATAATAGGGTGAGGTGATTATTACACGTGGTACATACCATTACCCCACAGTGAGGTATTTCCCCCATGTAATAAATGCCTTCTGTTCCACGTCTTCACATTAAAATGGGGTATAAAATGAGGAATCTTTCTTTAACAAACCAAGTTTGGGAAGTTTTTATGGGCCTCTCTCCACACCTGCTCTCCACACCCCCTTCCCTCCCAAAAATGCCGAAATAAATCAATGTAAAACTGAAGGGCGTGATAATTATCACACAACTGTCATTCCAAACGCTTTGCAAACCTTTGTTTGCATAGGGGTCATTATTTAGCCCTTAACTTTGAATGAGGACCTCGGAGGAAGTGATCTGGTTTTAGGGCATTTGCCAGGCCTAGGTGAGTGAACAACACGGGTAATCTTAAAGCAAACTCCGTACTTGTCAGTGTGGGGACTTCAGGGTGGATATTTATCATAATTCATCATAGACTGGTTGTTAAACCTTTATTGGCGACATGAGTTTGGCCATCCAGAGATCTAAAAGTGTGGTATCTATTGAAATACAAGCAGTCTTAGGAAATGTGGCATTAGTACCCATTCATTCAATTTATGTGCCAGCATTACTGTAATGATTTTGTTTGTCTCTTTCTTTTCACAGCCCGACGCCCTATTATGTCCAATTTCTGGTAATTTGGACTTAAATTCAAACCCCTTTTCGAAAGCCATTTTGGCCACCACAGGAGAAAAGGTGTCTCTTGGGCAGAAGTACCTCTTTCCTGGACAGGTTGTTCGATATGCCAGCTGCAGCCTGTTCTGCCGCAGTGTGTATTTTGCTAACTTTGTCCCCGACGGTGACTTGCTGGACCAAGCTGAAGAGGTAAGGTGCTCTGTAGTACTGTGGTAGATTAACCCAGCATTGCTCCTTTGCAGCGCGTGCCATGTTTTAAAACAACCAACTGGGGAGGCTTTCGTGTGGCACACTCGTTCCACTTCACATGGAGCTTATTCAAGGCAAAATGTTTGTATATGCTATGTTATGTTAATTTGCTCTTGTATAGCGCGTGTACACCGACAGGTCTCTTAGCGCTTTGGAAGAAGTAAAACTCAGTCAAAGGCGGGATTGTCTCCATGGTACTGAAAGGTCTTAGGCCGTATCTAATGCTTCCCTAAAAAGAATAGTTTTTAGCTGTTTCCGAAAGGGAAGAAGACCGGGTTCTTTACGGAGAGTAACGGGCAACTGGTTCCAAAGTTGTGGCAGAAGGACCGAGAACGCTCGTCCCCCTTTCTTTGTGGTGTTACATCGTGGGCAGGTCAGCCGGCCGGCTTCTGCTGAGCGCAGCGCACGCCCTGGCACATATTTGAGTAGGCGTTCTTTTATGTACCCTGGGGCGTGTCCGTGTAGAGCTTTGTGGGTAATGCACAGTCCCTTAAACTTCGCTCTTTGCTTAATAGGCAGCCAGTGCAACTTGCACAGCAAGGAAGTGGCGTGAGTTCTTCTGGGCAGCCTGAAGATCAGCCTGGCTGTGTCGTTCAGTACCACCTGCAATTTGTTAGTGAGTTTCTGGGGGAGCCCGACATAAAGCGCGTTGCCGTAGTCAAGTCTCGAGACAATAGTTGCTGATACAATAGTTTTCAATGACGAGACTGAGAGAAGAGGAACCAGTTTCCTCAGCTGTCTTAGAAGACCTATACATGTTCCGACCACAGAATTGACTTGGTTGGTCATAGAGAGCTCAGAGTTGGGTGTCATCCGCGTAGTTGAATACTCGGCAGTCCATTTCGGCTAGCGCGGCCACCAGAGGCTGTAGGTATATATTAAAGAGGAGAGGGGACAGTGCGGAGCCCTGGGGGACCCCGCAAGAGATGTTGCCCATTTCCGATACCTGCTCGCCCAGTTGGATCCTCTGTGACCGTCCTGATAGAAAGGATTCTAACCATTTGTAGGCCTGCCCCCGAATGCCCAGGTCCGCCAGCCGGGTCAGTAGTTTTGTGTGGCTGACCGCATCGAACGCCGCTGAAAGATCTAATAAGATCTTTCAGCGACAGTGATAGGAGGCTTTTTCGACGTACCGGACTACTATCCAACGAGTCGGAGTGCGCCAAAAACGGGAAAGTACGGAACTTCGACGACACGGAGAATGCGCATGCAAGGGGCTCTCTGTACGCGGTAATGGACAAGACACCGTTCAAATTCTGCAAGAATTGTCATCATAAGTACGCTCAAAAAGATCAGCATCCAGTCTGCAACCTTTGCCTGGTGCTGGATCACCGAAGTGAAGATTGCAACGCGTGCTCGGCCTGCACCCCAAAAACCTTGAGGGTAAGAGAGAGACAGAGAAGGGCCAACTACAACATGCAGGGCCAGGGGCCACCACCGTCGCTTCGAGATCTGGGCCTTTTAAGCGAAGAGGAGGACAATGTCGCCGAAGGCCCTGAAGTCGACGAGGACACTGATGTCCCAGTCGTAGAGGTTGAGAAGAAGACTTCAAAGGAGGTAAGAGTGCAGTCGTCCTCGAAAAAACACGATGAGACACAAAAAAATGTCTCAAAGACCTGGAAAGGAGCCTTGGCGTCGAAACAGTTGATGAACGCAGCCGCCTCCAAAGAGAAACAATCCATCGGATCCTTAGACAAGGACTAAATTATTACCATAAAAGATACATTATTTATAAAAACCAACATCACACAAAAGTCTTTAAAAGGATTGCCACATACATAGTTGAGACTGGTTGTGTCTACTCTCAATGTATCTCACATGCCCCCCGATATCATTGTCAGTCCATCCGAGTTTAATACAAAACCATAAAATGATCTGCTCTAACAATAAAACAACAGCTAATGGTACAGAGTGGTAATCATTCCTCCAGACTTCGCACCCCCCTCGTAGATCTTAACTTTATGGCAGCTCTTAAAAAATTTGAAACACAGAAAAGTGTAAAAACATCTGATGACAACTTTAAAAACAGCAAGGCTACACGTGCCTGCCTGAATCTACCACTTCGCAAAAGGCCTTTCAGGAACATTTTTCTGGGGTAGGTATAATATGGGCAAAGGAAGACAAAATGTAGGGTGTCCTGTGGAGACCTATTGTCGCAGCCACAGGGCCCTCTATCTTCTGTGTTCATAATAAAACCTGCAGGTACCGCCAATAAATGGTGAATGAGGTTTAATCTAAAACGGGTAATTAAAAATCTATCATGCGCACTGGTTATTAATGTTAGGTATGGTTCTATTCCCTGAGTTGACTTAACTAGCATATGTGCTCTCACCTTGTGTTTAGAGAGTTCTCTGGCTTCTCGGTACGCCGTGGCGTACTTAAAGTAGAGGTCTTTAGTAGTTGCCTTATCCTGGGTTCTCATTTTATCCGGTTTGAAGAACAGATCTACAATCCCTATTTGGAAAAATGACTCCTTGACATATTTTAACCAAGGAATTTTGAGCGCGTGATCTAAGGAAAGACAATCCTGGATGACCAGCCTACTAAAACCCGCCTCTGTATTTGACCATACCTTCACCCAACAGAGTAGGGGTTTAACTGCCACCAGGTCGACGATATATTTAAGCCCCATTTCTTCATGAACAATGAACTCCGAGGTACTATGAGGAACTTTCAATAAACGCCTGAGATATTTGTTCTCTTCCCTTTGCAGACTGTTAGCGTTAACAAATCCCCAGACCTCGCTTCCATATCAAACCTTAGAACAATAAATTGAATTATATAACTTTAAAATCATTCCTGGGGTCCAATATCCTAATCTTTGTGCAAAATTAGCAATAGATCCTATGGTCCTGGTCAGGGCCAGGCACTTCTCCTCTAAGGAATGTTTAAAATTCAAATGTCCATCAAATAAAATACCTAGATAGGAGAAGGCTGGGGCTTTCTCTAGAATGTGTGAACCTATAGTGTAAGTGTGGGTTTTGCTTGGCTTCTTCCCCATTTCCATAATATATGATTTTGTAAGGTTGGGGGACATATCCAGATTTTCCATAAAAGTCACGAAGCCATCAATTAAAAGCTGCAAACCCTTTGGGGTGCGGGCGATGAGTACCGCATCATCTGCGTAGAGCAGAACTGGTACCGCTCTTGTGCCTATCCTCGGGGTGTCTGCTTTAATAGCACTCAGGGTAGAATCTAGGCCATTAATATATAAGATAAACAGGAACGGCGCTAGTATACAACTCTGCCTAACCCCACTTGAACACGTAAAATAGTCCGTTACCTTCCCTTCCTGTGTGTATCTAACAGCCGCCGAAGTGTTAGAATGTAACCTCTTTAAAATATCAATTATTCCCGGGTCCACCCCCAACTCACTCATTATTAACCACAATTTACAGCGATTCACACGATCGAAAGCCGCCGTGAGATCCATAAAAGCGAAATATAGCGCCCCTGATTTAGCTACTGTATATTTTGCGGCGATAAGATACAAATTGAGGCATTGATCTATAGTCGATTTCCCCGGTCGAAACCCATATTGGACGTCCGTAATAATGTGTTTAACCTCTGCCCATTCTAACAACCTGTTTAGAATCACCCGCCCCAAAACCTTCACTGAAACATCAATAAGTGATATGGGGCGATAACAGTGTGGGCTATCCCTATCCCCTTTCTTAAAGATGGGCACGATAACGGCGGTGGACCAGGATGCTGGCATTACCGAGTTTATTGCCGCATTTAATACCCTAGTTAAAAGTGGGGCCCAGACCTCTGTATTATAACGAAAGAGGTCAGGTGGGATCCCATCCGGTCCCGGCACCTTGTTCCTCGTGAGGCCCTCAATTCCTATTCTCACCTCCTCCAGCGAAAAGGTAATAGAGATGCGATATTGTACAGGAAATGGGGTCTGCAGCTGTTCCATTCTATGTGAGTGATTATACAGACCCTGAAAATGCTGCTGCCATTGGTCTGGTAAGATGTTATTGCGTAACCCAGGTTTGTTCCAGTCCTTGAAACAAGGGTTATTAATTACGCTCCAAAAATGGGTAGAGTCCTTCAACTCCGCGGCGTCTGTAAGCTCCTCCCATGCCTTCCGCTGTAGTTGACCCTTTCTTCCTTTGACGGCTTGCTTGTAGTTTAAACGGCAAGCTGCCACCCGCTCCCTGTCCCGCAGGGTATGCTTAAGGGCCACTTTTAGCTCTCTTAGGGCCCGTGAGCATTGGCTATCAAACCATCTGGGGTCGCCCTGACTGGGCGCATGTGCGGGGGATTTCAGAAGACTATCCGCTAGTTTCGCTATATTCCTGAAAGCATCTACTAATTCAACCCCTTGCACTTCTGGATCTAAACATTTCAGTCATTACATCTACATCAAGGAAGAGGGCCAATGTACCAACCAATGTTGGACCACCGCCAGACATGGAGAGCAAGAGAATGGGCCGTATGGGGAGAAAGGTCGAGAGGAGTGCAGCAATTCAGTGGCGCATTGCAAACTCAAATGCATTGATAAACAGGCACGCATATCAGCATTGGGAAGAAGTAGGAGGACTACTAAAGTACCTGCCTGAACAGTTCCAAAGAAGGGCAAACCACTTATTGGAAGAGGGAAAGAACATGTCAAACACATGCTTAAAATCTGCCCTAGATACTGCAGACACATCTAGCAGACAGATGATGATTGGCATTACCAAGAGAAGACATGCATGGCTAAGAATATCAGGTTTCAAGCCAGAAGTGCAGAATAACATACTAAACTCACCGTTCAATGGGGAACAGCTGTTTGGAAGCGTCATAGATGAAAAGCTGAATTAACTTAAAAAAGACAATGAGACAGCAAAGTCTATGGGCGCACTACAATTTAGAGGCATGCGTAGAGGCACACCCTCAAGGAGACCAGCAGGCAGAGGTAACCATCAACCCACAGCCTCGCACCAAACATACCAGCAAACTTACCAAAGGGTAAGCCAGGGCCAGCAACAAGGACAGCAACAGAATTGGCAGTTACAACAGGGAAGACAATCCTTTCGAGGGTGCCCCATTGGGAAGATGGCAAACACAATGAGGAGGACCACAAACCACAGCAAAGTGACTGCATTCAAAAAGTGGGCCACTCACCAGAGACATCACTGAGTGGGACACCAAAGACACTTTCAGGAAAAAGACTTCATCCTTTAAGCAAACAGTTCCTCCAACATACTACACCAGTAGGAGGCAGGTTAAAATACTTCCTCCACAAATGGAGAGATATCACTTCAGACAAATGGATATTAAACATAATACAGTACGGTTACTGCATAGAACTGACAAACAAACCACCAAACAAAAAAAAAAAAAAAAAAGAAAGAAACATTCGGAAAAAGAATTATCCCAATTACGCCAGGAGTTTCAAGTTCAAGTTTATTTATTTGCATAGTTCGTTAAAACCATTGCAATACAAAAATATTTCATTTCAAAACAATATATACGTATAAAACTCCATACTTCTAAAAGCATTATATTTAAAATTCTTTTAAAAGACTGTACTATAATTATGCAAATTTACAAATCCAGTGTCAATTTCTTAGCCACATTATGTCCGACTGTGCACATCTCATTTATTATCCAAGATATCTGATTTAAGTCCGTACATTCCTTTATATATCAAAAATTAATACGTGCAAATAAGGTGCTTACAGCTCAAAATAGGGCTCATTTGTGCTTAACAATGAGCTCCTCCTGCTCCTGCATTTTTTCCATGTGGCTGAGTTGAGTATGCAGTTTAATTTTTCAATAACTATGTTTCCGGCATTTTCTTTTTGCATATCCTCAAGAACTTTACCAAGGAACAGTTCAGTTGTGGGTCGCTAAGTGTAAAACATGCCAGAACTGCCTGCCTCCTGGTTCGAACCCCTCGCTGATTAAATTTACCTTTCAGTAGTTGTTTCCGTTCTTGTAAAAGTTCTTTGCAGGAGCATAGTAGATGCAGCAGATTGTCCGGTGCTGAATTGCATAAGCGGCACATAGGGCCCGCCTTCTCCTTTAGCCAGGGTGGGAGATGCTGTATGCAGGGTAGCAGACCAAGTCCATACTTCATAAAAATAATTTTTATATACTTGGCATAGCCCAGATTGAAGTACGTTTGAGCGACTGGCTCTCGGTAGGTATTCAGAGTCATCCATCCGTGAGCCCTTTCTGAGAGTGAGGCTTTATCCTCCAGCCATGAAAGATATTTGACTGTTTTCCAAACCAGTTTCTTGAGCACGCTGGTAGTTGTAGGGGTTTCCCAGAGTTGATTCAATCCCAATTTGAGTAAGCCATTTTTAAGATAACTCGCTGCAGGTGAAGCGGTATGGCGTTCTATCTCCTTCCATAGCTGTTCATTTAAAGTTCCCGGAGGGGCTTTCCGCACTTTATCCCAGGTAATGATGTATGCCCCATGTCTTGTGATAGATTGCTTTTGTGTGCCAAACTCGAGTCTGATTTGAGAGGGTGAAGTATATTTAGGCAGCCCAAATATGACCCTATACGTAGTTGATACTGTAGAGTCAAGTATTTTAGCATCTCTTCCTTTCTGCGCCTCACTGCCATAAGTAATTGTTGGCAGTAGCTTTGCACGAACCCCCTGCACTATAGGCAGAATCGATGGGCCGTTTAGTTTAGAGTTCAAAGCTTTTAAAGAAGTTGCCAGGGCCAGGCCTTTATGCCTAATGCTGTTCCTCTGTGAAAGAAATCGGCCACCTTTGTCTATCTTCACGCCAAGATATTTATATTCCAATGTGTCCTCAATTCGGGTCTCCCCCCAGAACCATGCTGCAAATTTTTCCCTTTTTTTACTGACCGTCATGGTTCTTGTTTTGTCCAGATTTATCGTTAGGCCGTTTGCTTTGGAATAGTCCTGTGTAGCGTTTATAAGATGTTGAAGGCCTACTTTCGTTTGGCTAATCAGGACTATATCGTCCGCATATAGGAGACATGGCAATAAGATGTCTCCCAATTTTGGAGCGTGTGAGTTACAGGCATTTAATATCAGTACAAGATCAGCTATAAACAAGTTAAAAAGTGTAGGTGCTAAAACACATCCTTGTTTAAGCCCTTTGCCCGTTGATATGCGTCTCGACAGGAATGATCCATCGCCCAACTTAATCTGAACCCATGTGTCGGTATGCAGATTTATCAGCAAGTTTAAAAGGGACTGGGGGAGCCCCCAGCTATGCAGTTTGGACCATAGTCTGTTGTGATTGACGTGATCAAAGGCTGCTTTATAATCGATAAAACATAGATGCAGGGGCCTCCTTGCAATTTCAGCCTTATCAAAAAGCATTACCATTGTTATTATGTTTGTAGTTGTCCCCACTGCTTTCGCAAATCCAGTCTGGTTTCGTGGAATTGCGGATTTCTCTTTCGCCCATGCCTGAAGCTCCTCTAGTAGCATTCCAGCAAACAAAATTGCCGAGTTGTCCATTAATGCCACTAGCCGATAGTTCTGTGGAGTTGACCTTTCCCCTGACTTGTGAATTGGTGAAATAATAGATCCTCTCTAAGAGTCTGGCAAGATGTTTGTCATCCTTATTTCCTGAACAGTGGTTCTAGCGCTTCAGCCCAAAGTTGACTCCTGCTTGTAGAATACCGGTGGTATTCCATTTGGGCCAGGTGCCCCTTCTCTCCTGCCCTTGCCTATTTGCCTTTTAATGATCTTAATTCGGCTCGTTGGCAAATCCTCAGTTAAGAAGTCTTCTTCCAATTTCCCAAGTGTGGTCTGGTTACTTGTTGCACACGCCATGCTGATAGTATGACCTTCTGATACATCCGAGAATTCTTTCCCCTTTACACTAAACTCTATGTCTTGATGGAAATGAGACCTAAGATATTTTACCCATACTGCCTCTGAAATATTCGAAGAAATCCCATCGTGGTTAGGATGAATAAATTGATTTATGGTTCTCCAAAAACTCGCGCAGTTATTTTGTTTGATGTCGGCATGTAATTTTGCCCAGAGGTCGTTCTCTGCTTCTCTGTTTGCATCCCTTTTTTGTTTTTTCAATAGTGCCTTGTTCTTTCGTAGTAAGTTTAATTGTATTGTATCATGTGGCTTACACCGAAGCTGTCTCAATGAGCGAGAGATGGAATTCTTAGTGAGCTTGATTTCTTTCTTTGCGGTTTGTGATATGGACTTCACTCCGCCAAATCTCTGCTGGATTTGGAGTTTGATCTTAGTGGCATAAACTGCCATAGTTTTAGTGAAATTTTTCCATTTCCTGACTTCATCTTGTCCAGCCCTCAAATCAAAGTGTTCTTTTGCAGTTTCCAGCATTCGGCAATCTGCGGCAGTACCGAGTTTGATTCTTTTAAGGTCAATGGTGAAGTCTGATCCTCAAGGAGCCCGACACCGCTCGAACATAGGAACAATTGTTCTGAGCTCGATTTCTTGTGGCCGGTGGTCGCTATCTCCTTTGTCACCCAACTGAAATGAGATAATTTGGTGGAACAACTCTAGGGAGACAAAAGTGTAGTCCAGTATTGTGTTCTTTCTTGTTGAGCTGTGTGTTGTTACAGGGGGATTGTCTCCACTTGATCTGCCATTTAGTTCTCTTAAGTTTAGATGTTCCAGTTCCTCCAGGGCCAACTGTCCAGGATTAGTTTGTTTGCATGGATGCAGTTTCCCTTGCATTGGGATGTTCCAAATTGTATTTTGTAAGGACACTTCTTCATCCAAGGAGGAACCCATTAGATTTAAGTTTAGGTCCCCTGTAAGAATAAGGTCAGTTGAGGGCCCTTCTCTAATACATGTTTCTACAAAATTACACATTTCTTTTACTAGTTTGCTTTTTCGTTTTGGTTGAATATAAACATTTATTATTATGATGTTGGTGTCCATTATATGTGTTGATATTGGGGAGGATAAGTTTACAGCTAGAGATGCTGGTGATGTAGGACCAAATTCACGGGCGATAAGATTGATTGTACTTGCAACATATATGACCAGACCTCCCAGGAGGTGTCTGTACTTTGCCCCTGTTAGTGCACTTGTGTAGAAACACAGGAATCCTTGCATATGAGGAGGATCAATCAGCCAGGTCTCTTGTAGGGCCACAATATCAAACGCCCTGATATGGGTGACAAAGTCCAGATCTGATAATTTATTTGCCAGTCCATTCACATTCCATGAGCATATCCGTATAGACCCTTTCGTGCCGGACCTTTGCAGTGGACCAGGAAGTTGTCAATCTTTTTTATTGTTATTTATTGTTCTCGAGATCCATCTTATATCAGAATCCCAATTCTGCAGTGTAATGGAGTCATAATAGGTTTCAGGTTCTGCTGGAGGGAGCTCCCCGTTCATTTTACAGTGCCCCATGACTCCTTTCGGCACCGATGTAGTAGGCCTGTTTGCGGTCACCTCGTTTTCCCTTGTGTGCTATGGCATTAACAGGTCGGGGTATCCTGGCTTGATGTATGGGGTAATAGTTATCCCCCAGGTCTTAAAAATGTCGCTTTCTAGAAATATTCTTTGTGCAATTGTAGATGAACTCCATGTTGCTCTTGTTTTTTTTCCTGCCATGGAGTCCTTGCATTTGATGAATTCTATCGATTCTAGGTCAGTTGTCTTGATCTCAGTCAAGGATGGAATGTGGGATAGCAGACGTAGTCTGTTGTCTCGATTCATGATATCATACCTTCCTTTAGAGGTATATTCTGGTATAAACCATAGGGCGCTTGTTTCCTTCCCGCTTATCCCTTTAGGGTCAGTTTTTTGCTTTGTATATGGAAGGGCAGCTTTATTCTGACATCCTCCTATTTCCCGCAGGTTCCCTTCTGCTCTTTTCAGTTGTGCCTTTTGTTCAGCTTCCGTCAATCGTCCTACAGATTCTCTCTGATTTAATTCCCAACTAATTCGGTTAGGCTCTGGGAGTGCCTCAGGATGCTGTCCCCGGTGATACTCTGTATTTATAGAGGAGGATGTTTGTGTGTCAATCATATCCTTATGGAGAAAATGACTGGTCCTTGTATTCTCCATTTCCCTGTGAACCATGACCTTATTGAAAAAATGGCTCATCCTTGTGTTCTCTGGTTCCATACATTTAATTTCGTGGTTGTCCAAGTTCGCCATGTTTGCCTTGCTTCCTTCAGTGACTTGACCATTTGTACTTGGAATTTGAGGAATTCCAGATGGCGTGTCATCCTGGTTCGAGTCTTGCAATTGGATTCCCGTCGTAGTTTCTACTTCAGTATTTTTGAATCGATTTATAGTGCTGTTTCTTTCCGAAGGTGGCTGTGTAGATTCTATATCCACTGCCTCCCCAGATTGCTCTGTCTTTCTAACTTCTTGGATCCTGATTGGGGACTTTTGACTTAATCCCACCTTTATTTTTGTGCTTTTTATATTTGTTATTTCTGGTGTGGATGAATTTTGTTGATTTGTTTCTTTTGGGGTTGATGTTGCCCCGAAGAGGCGCAAAAATCCGTTCTTATCACGGATTTGTTTTTGATTCCGACCTTTCCGTTTTTGTGCGCGTCTTTGTTTTGCATTTATTTTGTTTTCCCCTTTATCCTCTCCTGGGATATCCTGCGCTTTGCTCGGTGTGTATGTTTTTTTGCTGTTCATATTTTTTCCATTGTTTTGTGTTAATTTAAACGTGGTCGATAGGTTCTCTTCCTTAGTGATTTCATTTGGGTGAGTTGTCGTGACTTTATAATTTCCATTTAAGGGTTGTTCCACTGATAGCTCAGTACGGCCGTTGTTTGAAGACTTTTTGATTTGTGAACATAAGTCACTCAACATTGTCGGGAGAGAGGCTAATTTATCGACAATCGGACTGCATCCACAGGTTCGACTATTAGCTAGGACATAATCCTGGATGCTTTGCAGAGAGGTGTTCAACGTGCCTAGCTTGCTGTCAATTGCAACCACAAAGACTGCCAAAGTATTCATTAAGGTTAGTTGTGTGTCCATTTTGTCGGATTGATATTGCAGGGCCTCTACCAGAAGTTGCACTGTTTTTAGCAGACTTGCCCAGGCTTTCCCATTATCTGATTGGTGCGTATCTTCGTGTTGATCTCTGGATGCGCTCTTTTTGCGTCCGGGTAGGTTTGCTTTTACTTGCATCCCCTCCCCTGCATTGTGGGCCGTGTGTCCCATTTGCCCCTCTGTTTTTATATCTGCCGGGATGTCATTCCTGCAGTTATCCTGTGAATAGGTTTCGAGGAGACCCTCCCATTCCTCCTTATCGAGGTATGATAATTTGTCCAGGTCTTCGCTATCTTCCATTTCGCTGAGATGGGGTATCGCGGGTTTATATTGTGTTGGTGATGTTACAAGCAATATTTTGTGCTCTGAGCTCAGATTTTCATTTAGGATTTAGGGTACACCCCCTGTTGTTTTTGTTTTTTCTATTTCATCTGCAGGCATGTATGTTCTTTTCCTTGCCTGCGGGTTTTCTTTGGGGCTGTCTAGCTCACAAATAGTTAATGCGTCTGTTATAACACAATTTCCTCCTTCGACTTTGTTTCGTGATATACTCCTAGGTGATGGAGCATTTGAGATGTCTATTGCATCAAGATTGTAAACGCCTATTCCTTCTGTAGTGGCTTCCCGTTTTTCTCTGGTCCCATTCTTTGAGTTCGACTCCTGAATTATCTCCGTATCTTCTTCATTGTTTTTTTTTCCCAAGGTCTGGGGCGTCCGGGAGGCGGAGATAGTTTGACACTGTAGGATTGTTGTTAAACTGACTAGATTGGCTGGACTGACTAGCCCAGAAATCGCCGCCCTACTACTTTGATCGTTGTTTCCTTCTCTCTCTCCACTTTCCATTTGGTATAGGGGCTGGTGTAGGGGCTGGAGGGGAGTCAAAAGGCCCATTGGTGGTGTAGGACCTGAGAGAAGAGTGTCTCCCGCGTTTTTTAGGAAGCAAAATTTCGTATCTATTTTTGGCTGGAAAAGGCGTTGTTTTAAGATTTTGTTTTCTGGAGTTATGTTGTTTATATTGTGTGTCCTTTTAATATCTGGAGTTAATTCAATTATAGCGTCAGGTTTCTGTATAGCAGGTCTAATTTTTGCCTGCGGTTCGCCCACTGTACCAGCAGATGTTTTCAGCTTCCATTTGCGCTTACTGATGTTATTTGTAGATGTAGTCCCTCCACGCACACGTCCTGACCTCATGTTTTTCAGTGCTGTGACTGGCTTTTTATGGTTTTATGGCTTTTGAGGCTTTTGTGACTTTGCGGTTCGCTTACACCCCTTTTTTTTTATATATTTGTAAATTTGTATAAATTGTATATTTATTATAAAAAGTTTAAGTCCTTTAAGTGTTACTCCAAGTGGTGACCCCAGTCCCCAGTGTCCAACGGCCAGTGCTCAAGACTGCAGGCCGCGAATAGCAGTCAACAGCAGGAGGCAGCAGGAGTCAGCAGACAGGCAGGCTCCACCAACTAATGCCTCACCGCCTGTCAAACCGATGCCATCCGCCCTCTGCCCTCCATTCGTCACTCTGCTTCTTTACTCCCCTTTCCTCCAGAAGTATTTTCCAGAAGCCAGAAAGTCCCTGCAGTGAACCCCCTACTTTAACACCCAGAAATAACAGTCACTGGCACGTCTTACCGCAGGCTTGGCTTGCTTTTGTAGCTTTTGTGGCTTTTGTAGCGGTTCCCAGTTCCTGGTTCTGAGCTGGGCTGGGCTGGGGATCGTGGGTAAATCCATGCTCCACTCTGCTCAGAACTGGTTCCACTTGTCTGGCCTTTGAGTCTTCCGGGCCCCCTAACTCCTCGAGGGGGCCACTAGCTGGTTTGGAGTACTGTGCGGGCTGTACGTGCTGTGCCAGCAGTCCCAGCACCCTCCAAGCACCCTCCAAGCACCCTCTGAAGCAGGCAAGGCAGGGGCAGGGGCAGGGACAGGGAGTCCGCAAACCGCAAGGTACCGCGGGAGACCTCAATGGTAGCTCAGCAGAGCTCAGCAGGGCAGAGCAGGGGGGGCCTCAACGGCCTCAATGGAAACAACAGAGCTCAAACGTAGCCCCAGGCTAGAGACAACGAGGAGCAGCGCAGCGCACGAGGAGCAGCGAAGAGCAGCACGGCTTCTCCTCAGTCTCCTCGGTCACAGTGCAGCAGCTTGCTAGTGGCAGCATCTCTCCTCTCCTCCTCGCTTCCGCTCACAGTGCACAGTGCAGCAGCTGCGGCAATCTCGAAAACGCGGTCAGGCACTCCCGCACTCCCGAAGGAGAAACTCCATTGCACAATGTGCTCAAAGTGAAATGTGCTGCGGGATCTGCCGCTTCTGCAATCCAAGAAGCCATAGAAAAGGTACCACAAAGGGAAAGGAACTGCAGCATTTACTCAACGTACTTCCTAATTCCAAAAGTAGATGGAACATTGCGTCCAATACTAGACCTAAGGTTTCTCAACAAATTCATAAGGACACAAAGATTCAAAATGACAACGTTGCAAGAGGTGATACATCAAATGCAAAAAGGAGACTACATGGCAACCAAAGACTTAAAGGATGCATACTTGCACATTCCAATGAACAAAAACCACAAAAATCTATTGCGATTTATGGTCAACAAAACACACTACCAATTCAAAGTACTAGCATTCGGCCTAAAATCAGCGCCAAGAGTTTTCACAAAATGCCTAGCGGCAGTAGCCGCTCATCTAAGAAGGCAGGGGATTCATGTATACCCGTACCTGGACGACTGGTTAATAAGAGCAAACTCATACAATCTCTGCAAATAGCATATACAACAAGTGATAGAAACACTGGTGGAACTCAGATTTTCAATACACTTAGACAAGTCGTCACCAGAGCCGGAACAACAGAAGGTGTTCTTAGGAGCACAGATGAACACTATAGTAGGGAAGGTGTTCCCAAGCGAGAAGAGAACACACTGCTGTAGGAGACATATCTGTACCACAGGGGGCAAGCTCTGACAGTGAGGACAGTGGGGAAAATTCTAGTAAAGATGGCTTCATGCATTCGTTTGATCCCCAACATTCGCTTGCACGTGAGGCCGTTCCAGGAATGGCTTCAAGAGCAATGGTCACAAGCAACAGGGAGTTGGGAAGATCTAGTGGTTGTCACACAGACAGTTCATCAGAAGATGGCATGGTGGAACAACACAAACATAGCACAAGGCAGACTTTTCACACAACCAACTCCAACAGTGATCATAACAACAGATGCTTCCCAGATAGGCTGGGGAGCGCACATGAAAAACCTCAAAGTAAGGGGGTTGTGGACACAGCAGGATGCGGTAAAGCACATCAATTTCCTGGAGTTAAAGACAGTGTTCCTAGCCTTAAAAGTCTTTCAGAAAGAGCTCTACGGCAAAAGAGTGTTAACATAAACAGACAACACAACCACCATGTTTTACATAAACAAGCAAGGAGGGACACAGTCTTTAGCACTCTCAACTCTAGCTCAACAACTGTGGAGATGGGCAATCCCAAAGAGCATAGACATAATAGCAATACACCTGCCAGGGAAGGGCAATGTAGAATCAGACAGATCAAGCAGGCAAACGTCATCATCCCACAAGTGGGAATTGAATAATCAGAACTCCATAAAATTTTCAAGAAATGGGGAACTCCGCAAATCAACCTATTTGCAACTTCCCACAATGCAAAAGGCCAACGCTTCGCATCCAGGCAACCTTGCAAACAGTCCCTAGGGAATGCGCTGTGAATAGACTGGTCAAGGATATTTTCTTACGCTTTTCCCCCGATACCTCTTCTCCACCAAGTGATCAACAAATGCAAGATCAGCCACATGACAATGATTCTCATTGCACCTCAATGGGCCAGGCAGACTTGGTTCTCAGAGATAATGGAGATAACACAAGGAACAGTGCACAAACTTCCAAAAAGGCAAGACCTATTAACAATGCAAAACGGAAAGGTACTGCACCCAGAACCCGAGAGCCTAAGCCGAGCGGCATGGCTCCTGAGGACTTAGAATTTGCACACCTCAAACTACCTGAAAGCACAATGGCAGTGCTAAGAGAAGCTAGAAAACCAACAACAAGAAAATGTTACACAGCAAAATGGAGAAGATACTCTCAATGGTGCCTTGAAAAACATCTTTCAAAAAAGATCACAAGGGAAACAACAGTTCTAAAATACTTAACACATTTACTACAGAGTAAACTAAGCTACACATCTTTAAAGGTACACTTAGCAGCAATTGTAGCGGATACAAGAGGCGAAACCGGGAAAAGTTTTTTCACGTCCCACGTAGTCAAAAGGTTCCTAGAAGGAGCAAAAAGAATAGCACCTCCAAAAATCGTGCCAGCACCCACATGGAACCTGAATATAGTGCTCGCCCAGCTGATGAAAGCACCATTCGAACCACTACACAAAGCAACACCACAAATGCTCACACTAAAGACTGCGTTTTTAGTTGTAATTACATCTCTATGTAGACTTAGCGAATTGCAAGCACTAACACTACAAGAACCCTACTTCCAAATACATAATGACAGGATTGTCATGAGGACAGATCCACACTTTATGTCAAAGGTGGTATCAAAATTTCACATAAACCAAACTATACAAATACCAAGTCTCTTTCAAAGACCAAAGACACAAGCAGAAAGAGCATTGCACACTCTTGACGCTAGAAGAGCAGTCATGTATCACATTGAAAAAAAACAAAGAACACAGGAAAACAGAGCAATTCTTTGTATCTTGTACTAACAGCTTTCTAGGATGACCAGTAACCAAGAACACCATTGCAAGATGGATTGCACAAGCCATACAGTTATGCCACAAACAAGCAGGACAAACATTACAAGGAGCCCCACAGGCTCACTCAACAAGGAAAAAAGGAGCAACAGTCGCATTTCTAGCAAATACTCCAATTGAAGACATTTGCCTAGCAGCAACATGGTCTTCACTGCACACGTTCACAAAACATTACTGTGTGGACATTCAAATGAATAAAGAAGCACAAGTAGGACAAAAGGTTTTACAACATATATTCACAAACCAGCGCTCATCTTCCACCCAGCCACCACAAGACTAGCAAACCGCTCCAAAGTCTATGCAGAGCATGTGAATCCAGAAAAGATTCACGCTGCAAAATTTATAGTTTCTTACCTATCGGTGTAGTTTTGCAGCTTGAAGAATTTTCTGGATTCACTAGCGAACCCACCCTCCTCCACCAGAAAGATGAGACAGGAGGAAAAGAAAAAAGAATCCGAAGATGGCGACCAAAGGTGGGAGCTTCCGGAGGAATCACGTCGACGTCACAGAAGGACACCAATTGGTGGTATGTCGACGCCCACCAACAACAACAAAAAAAAGGAAAAACAAACTACAATTGCGGACCTAACCACTAGACGGTGGAATAATGCATAGCATGTGAATCCAGAAAATTTTTCACGTTGTAAAACTACACCAACAGGTAAGAAACTATACGTTTTTGCAATTCTGAAGTGTGATGGAAGAAAAGATTTTTAATGGTATCAAAACTAATCAAGACACTTTACTTAGTGATATAAAAATGATAATTAGTTGCTAAAACTGGACTTCCTTACATTGTGGTTTGTGTGCTATATAGTTTTATCAGTTAAACAGCATGTCTGTGAAAATTTAGTGTCCATTTCAATGGAAATTGTGCTGTCTGTAAACAACAGTGTGCTACCACACCATGTAATTTTAATATATTTGTGACAGGGTGCCTCAAAATACACCACTACGCACCACACCCTTAATACTCTCCTGCTGAACGGGGGTGACTCATTTGCAACACTTGTCCTTTGTGTGGTGCTCGGATTTTCCACAATCCCTATGACTTAGGTGATGTAACACTGATGGCAGCACCCCCACTCTGAAAATTATCCTAGCACCACTGCCCATCATTGCCTCCTTTCTCCACTCTTTCCTCTATACTCTGCATTTCTCCCCTTTGCTCTCCTTATTTTTTCTTGTTCCTTCTTTCCCTGGCTGTCATAGATCATCTTGTACTCTTTTTCTCTCTGCCTTCTCAATTTCTCTCATCCCGTCCTCTCTTTGCATTTACTCTCCTATATCCTACTCACATTTGCCTTCATATCGCTTTCTCCTCAATCTTTTTTCCATTGTTTCTGTCCTTCGTATTTTTTCTACTTTCCTTTCCTATCCCCCCTCTTTCCATTCTAACCCCATACTATCTCTTTTCACATTTTCTCACCTCTTCCATCTGTCTTTCCATTCTCTGTCCTTCTTATCTTCTTTCAACTTTTCCTTTGACTGCCATCCCATTCTATTCCGTGCCCTTCATACTTTTCTTTGTCCTTTTTCCTCACCTTCTCTTCTGTTATGCTCTCTCCTACTTATCTCATTCAACCATTTCCTCATCTTCCCTGCCATTCCCTCTTTTTAGTTGCTCTCATTTATTTGTCCCCTCCTGTTTTTATACCCTCCTGAGCTTGCCTCTATCCCCACCACATTTCTCCTGTCTTATTATCCTCATTTTCTTTATCTCCACTGCCTTCTCCCTCTTCTCCATTGTCTCCCTCTTTTTTCTTCTCTGACGACTTCCTTCATGCCATCTTTTTTATCACCCTCCTCCTTTTCAGATCTGGCCTACAGAATTGCCATCATTTTGTACTTTCAAACATGAATACATCGGATTGATATTAATACTAGAAAAACAAGCATTGGCAATGTAAATGGACTGTCACACCTGTAGATATTTATTATTCCTAAATTCCACCACAAGGGTATACTGGAATGCGGAAGGATGCTCACCCCATGCTCTACTGAATCTCAAACTTGAATAACTATGTTAAAGCACAGAGATCCCTGGGGAGAAATGGGCAACGGGAAAGAAAAACAGCAGGTATTAATGGATCCTGTAGTCAATCTGTGATAATGAAATGAGAAGATAAGATCGCTGAATATTACTTCTTCAGCTGTCATGTACACAAGGAATGTAACCTACCTATTGGTTAGCACGTTCTTCCTTGGCTTATTGTGCCTCTGTGGAGATGTGGTATACATATATGTATCTAGAAAACAAAGGTATCATGAAATCATATCAAACTTAGGGCCAGATGTGTGAAGCATTTCTGAGGTCGCAAACGGGCAGATTCGCAGAATTGGGTCGTTTGCGACCGCAAAAATGCTTTTTGGTATTTACAAACAACAAACAGCGATTCTACAGAATCCCAGTTTGGGTTTGCAAATCGGTATTTGGAAGGGGAATGATTAGGGCGTCCCTTCCAAATACAGATTCGCAGTAGCATGTATTAATATTTTGCAACCGAACTATGGGCGCATAACATTTAGTTTTTACCAACAAGTGAAAGGTAGTGATAACTGTACGCAAATGGGAAGGAGTCCCCATGAGTCCTCTTCCCCTTTGATGTTAAAAAATCTATTTTATTAAGAGCAGGCAAGGGTCCCACGGACCACTGCCTACTTAAAAAAAAAAGTTTAAACGTGTCATTTTTTTCTTCTGGAACACATTCAGTTTTCCTTTGAGGAAAATGGGATGCGTTTCAAAGAAAAAAGATGGCTTTATTTACAAACAATCACAGACATGGTGGTCTGGTGACCCCAGCAGGCCACCATCCCTATGAATGCTATCATTCCTAATGGGTTGCGAAGAGCGACCTACCTCATTAATATTCATGAAGTAGGTCGATTTGCGACCCAATAGAAATCACTATTTTAAAATATAAAGTTTAGTACATTAAGTATAGCGATTACCAAATAGCGACTCGGTAAAAATCGGTATTTGGTAATCACTAATCTTAATATTTGTACATCTGGCCCTTAGAGACATAATGGCAACGTTAATATATTTCAAAGCATATGTAACAATAATTCTTGTGTGTGCTTTCCTGGTGAATAGACTATATATATTCTGTGTCCTTGGCATTCTTTTCATGCCAAGCAATAAGCCAGAATTGTTTAACACACTCTGCTAACAGTATTTTCCTTTCAAGAAATAGGAACAAATGCTTTCTATAGATTCAGTGAATTGATGCAAAATGAAAGTTCCATTTTTAGTCACTAGATGGCCCTGTTGATTCTTCATTACATACTATAGAATCAACTTTTGTTGGAAACACTTATGATTTTCAGTCTCTCTAAATAATGAAGGATAAACACCAGAGATATTAGTTTCTGTGAAGCTGCAGACTTCGTTAAAGTAATTATCAAAAACAAAACCTTTGTCTTCCAGACAAGCAGCCAAGAGTCCTTGCAACATGATGTAAGTAAGGAAAGGCAGAGATTAGCTCATCCTCCTTCAACAGCTACAACCAGGACAATTGGGATCTGTTCCAAGTCTGCTTACATATGGCACTACAATGTTGCCCATGTTTACAGTGTGAACCAGTAGACCATAAATACAAATGTACGCACAACATGTCTGCCAAGCATGAGTAGAAGTTCAATTTTGTTGAATACTTTCTTGTTTCCGGAAGGGTTACTGCAGTGATTAGAAGAACCGAATGCTGAGAGGCTTGTGTTAAGGGAATAACCATATGTGATTCCACCCTTTCTTGTTCTGTTTTTGGTTGTAGGTAAGAGTGTATTTCACACATAGCCACATATTGTTGCTTCTGAGTCCTGGCATTGACCCTGCTTTGCCAATGCTCAGCAGTTGCCGCGATTGGGTTGCCAGTGACAAATGCTTTTAGTGGTGACCATTGTTTTATATTCAGTCAACATGGCCAAAACTTTATGTGATGCAATGCACACGTGCAATGTGGCTGCTGTCCTAAAAGTATAGAAAAGAATGTTTTCATACTTTCATGATGATCATAAATGAGTAACATATCAGTGACTGGGTAGTGGAAATATGTACTTAGGTTATCTGGTTAATCATATGATTGTGGTGTGTGTGTGTTGTAAGTGGGTAAAGCGGGATGACGGTTAGGCTCAGAATAATTAGGGGCCAGATGTACGACCATTTTTGCATGTGCAAACGGGTTTGCGAACTGTTTGCGCATGCAAAAACAGCATGGGGAATGTACAACCCCTATTTTGCGACTCGCAATTTTTTGCGACTCGCAAAATAGGGTTTTGCGACTCGCTATTAGGAAGGGGCATTCCCTTCCTAATAGCGAGCGCAACACTATGTAAGAATGTTTTGCGTCCGCATTTGTGGGCGCAAAACACTCGCAAATTACCACCCTCTTCAAGAGGGTGGTAATGGGGTCGCAAAAGGGAAGGGGTCCCCAGGGGACCCCTTCTTCTTTGCAAATGCAGGGGAAAATATGTTTTAAGGGCAGGCAGTGGTCCCAGGGACCACTACCTGCCCTTAAAAAATGAAACGAAAACGTTTCATTTTTTTCTTTTTTAAATGCATCCCATTTCCTTTAAGGAAAACGGGCTGCATTTAGAAAATAAAAAACTGCTTTATTTAAAAGCAGTCCCAGACATGGTGGTCTGCTGAGCCCAGCAGGCCACCATACCTGGGAGGGCCTGCCATTCCCAAATGGGGTCGCAAATTGCGAGAGGCTCATTAATATTCATGAGCCTCTCTATTTGCGACCCCATTGGGAATCGCTAACAGTGTGAAAAACACTGTTGTACATTGGAAATAGCGCCTTGCAAATTGCGAGTCGCAAAAAACTCCCAATTTGCGAAGCTCTATTTCCATGGTCGTACATCTGACCCTGAGTGATTTATGGTAAACACTCTAATCTGGAAATGATACTAATATACATTTATTTCTTAGAACACTTAAAACTGTTAAGTTATAGAGTGTTAGCATTATGTCTGTCTGACCATGTACATTTATAAAACAAAATGTGCATTCACTTACTGACTTGGGATATGGGGAGTAGTAAAAGTGTTTTAGTGAGTATTTAATATGGGTGTGTAGTGTGAGGTGGCAAGTGGCCAGATTGTGTAAATTGATGGTAGACATGGTTAGGTGTACATAAAGTTAAGTTTAGTGACATTGATAGTCCATATAGTGCATTTAAAAGACTTTAAAATGTTGTACGGACCCTTTATATTTTTGTGCATTGTATTGTTTATCCCCCTATTAGTAAAAGTGCAAAGTGGGCAGAATCCTTACTATTTGTGCTAATTTATTTGAATATTTCCAAAATAACCACAAATTTTTCCCATTTTGATGTTCTGCGGCAAATTCACAAAGGCATAGAAAGAGTGTGTAAAATAGTACGTAAAATACTACTCCAAAATGCTTGCGTTAAACAGGCACCAATGTTTTCTATACAAATAAATTATAAATAATATAAAAGGGCTGATCGCTGGTATTGGCTTTGCAAATGCTGGTGCATTTTTAAGGTGTATGGCATTGGCAAAAACAATAGCGATCGCCAACCTAGCGCGGGGAAGGAAGAAAGACGGGGGAAATGGGGCGCTAAGTGAGGAGGGTAAGGAGAGGTAAGGAGGAGATGGGGAGAGGAATCGTTTTTTTTTTTAAAGTGAGACGGGTAGTGGCGAGGATGCAACATGAGCTGGGGGAGCAACATGGAGAACACTGGACAGCTGGATGTGAGGGGGAATGAGCACATGGAGGGAGAGAGCAAGAAAACACATGCAGTCCTAAGGACTGTCTAAAGAACAAAAGTAGTTCCCTCAACAGTGCCAGCAGTGGAAGGATGCAAGTCAACCATTGTCGGTCCTAGCACTTATGAATGCCATTTGCTGTTTGCAATCTCCAGGATTTGAAGTGGCAACATTTTTCCAGTGTAATCTCTAAATTGCTTTGCTAGTGTCAGGGGCTTTGTCTTCTTCAAAATTCTTCAGAACTTACAATGTAAGAAATATTTTCATTGCAAGTGTGTTCTATAGTTTCACTGCTTGAACATTTTCAGATTTACAGAGAGAACCTCAGAAGGTGTTTGGAAGCAGTCCACATTTCAAAGCTGACATCCCTAGCTCTTCCGCTCATTGGTCCCGGGGCCTTCGGATACCTTTTCAAAGAAGAAATACAATGGATCCTTAAGGAGCTCTTAAGATTTGCCAAAGAAACGAGCAGCATAACACTGCGCCATGTGATGATTGGATTTCCTCCGGAGAAGCAGGAAGAAAGTTATGTAAGTGCAACACCATTGTAAGGAGGATTCTCCTTATCTGGTTGGAGAGGCTGTTTGCTAATAGTTGACTGCAGAAGGTGCCATGGGCATTAGAAATTGTTTCCCTCATTTGCCAAAATGTATGCCTCCTCATCACTTGAATTAAATACCTCATGCATCCATTTTTGGTTAGCAAAGATCAGGATGACTAGTCTGCTTTTTAAACATGAGAGCCGGCTCGACCTTTAAATTTGCCTGTTATTGGCATTGCAGTTACTAAAGTTATGTGTCAATCGTAGCAATAAACTACTACACATGTCTGCTTTTCCATGGCTTTACAACCAGTTGCCAATACACCTATTCAATATTGTGTCTGTGGCATTCATTTGTACCTCTTGTATAGTTCGTACAATATTTAATTTCTAAGTATTTCCAAACAATGTTCCTGATGGCAGGAGGGCACGTTACTAGAAGTTAGTTTTCAGAAATCATTGGCAAAGCCAATCAGTCTTGCTTTGTTATACCCAGGGGTGGGGAAATTGGCTTTACCGATGCTTCTTTGCTTAGGCATCACCTTCGGTGCATTATTATTTTACCATTCCAAAATGGCTGTGGGCCAACTTGGAATGGAAAATGAATAATAAAGTATAAAAAAAATCCAAGATGGCTACCGGTGCATCTGCATTCATATTTACACATGCACACACAGCGAGCCATCTTAGAATGCTTTGTCTTTCTTTATGACCAAAACTATTCGATGATGACCATTGATGCATGCACATGTATGCATCGCCATTTTGGAATAAGAAAAACTAAAGGCATTCAAAGACGGCAGCTAGTCTTGTACGCTGATGTACTGACAATCATCTTAGAGGTTTTTTTGTTATACTTTACCCCTAATTCATTCCAAGATGGCAGATGGCCATTTTAGAAACGTAATTTGAGAAATAAAGTATGTGTAGGGTGCCGCGCAAAAGGTTAGAATCGAACGGCCCAGTAGCAGTGTCCAGCTGTTGCAATAAAGCTGAGGTTAGGAAGGGGAGACAAGATGAGTTTTAGATGGTCGGCAGTAACATTACTCAAACCTTGGAACAGGGACATTTAGGGACAGCGTACTTTACAGGGAAATGTATAGGTGCTTAGAAAGAATGATCTCCCTGGCATAAGGAATTACAAGTTAAGTTAAATGATCACAAGAATAGTTTATTTTTATTAAGTGGGCCTTTTTTTAAAATTTAAGGCCTGCATTATGAGTAACCCGTTGCCATTGCAGGGAGTACCAATAAATGTCAAAGGGGAAATAAATGGGATTATACACTTTTGGGGAATTATTTATGGAAATTGGATTTGCCATGCAGATTTCTCAATTTTTTTCGCTGGTTTTTCACCCGAAGATTTTGCTTACAGCAGGTGAAATCTATGGATGAAATCCCACTCACCAGTGGTGTTCCTGCTTAACTTATTGTTCTGATAGGCATGTTGAGGGCCTTGATTTAGAATAAACTCTCCAATTTCCTTGCGCTACATCAGTGAATTATATACAATACATTTGGAAAACATGGAAACCGGTCTTTCTAAAGGTAGCCTTTTTGTACTTTAGTCCAGTACCTTATGTCGCCGACAGTGGTGGCTTCTTGACATAAACCACAAAAAGACCATTCCTGCAAAGGTCAGAGTTTGTGAATTGAAAGATCAAATCAGTCTGACAAATATTATGATTTTGCCCCATGGAGCTTCCTTGGCATATTTGTCGCAGCTCAAATCCTAAGTTTTGCAATGCTGCTAACGATGCCCAGTATGAGTACACGACTCGCACTGGTGCTGCCTGTTTTAACGACTATAAACTTTCCAGATTTGCCAAAGCTGCTTCTTCCATAGCGGGGCTAACAGAAAAGTTCTCTAGATATACCAGATCCCAAAGAATCTGCATGCTGAGCTCTTCAGCTGCCTTCATGAGGTGTTCATTAAACACTGGTGTGCGGCTCATTGGTGTGTCTATTCTTCCACCAGACGCCTCATTGGTGGACACTTTCAAACTCAGGACTTCTGCTATTACCTATAAGTAGCAGCTGCCATAGAAGTGACTTTGGGCAATACCTGGGAAGACCTTCAGAGCATAGTCGAAGGTCGCAGGTTGTAGGATGAGAATGGGTGAATTGGAGGGCTAAGATCTTCTACATGCTGGTTCGCTTTAAAGCTGATATTGTTGAAATGCTTAAATGAAGCTGTATCTTATTTAATACGAAAGATTTTGATAGCAAGTAAGAATTTAAATTGGATGCACAACCAAAATTAACGTATGATAAGCGAAACTTTACTCAAAGCATATGTTGGATCATAAGGCTCCATAACCATTTACTCAATAAAACCACATCAGTATTCCCACATCTTGACATTTCTTCTACCAAGGCACTGGTGATGTTAGCACTACAAAATACTACAGCATTCAAATTTTTCCTCTAGTGATGCCCAGAAAATTGATGCAGGAAGCACAGTTAGCACACCCGAATGACAAATGCTTCATCATTTTAGGACCTCCCCAAATTCCACAAGCTTTGAGGTGGGGAAATGTCTCCAGAAAACAGCTAGAATACAGCATTACCACATGTTTCATAATACCCAATTAATACCTAGTCGGCTGTAAATTCATTTTCTGGTTGAACCAGGAAGGAAAATGGCCTAGGAAAGAAGGTTTAAGGGGTTAGGCAAGGGCCCTAATGCCCCTGTATATGTTGAATAATTTTCTTGCCACAAGGAATTGATGTCTCAAGGGAGGGATCTATTCACTCCTAGCATAGAGCTTTATGTGCTATAGTGGTTCCTGATGTACACTGTCTTGAGAGGAGAAGTGAGACCCCCCTACATACATCTTTTTGAAGGCTAAGGGTTTCTATGATATATATTATTTTCAGGGTTAGGGGCTTCTAGTATTCCGCATTTTCGGGGAAATATACTCTATCAGATAACGCTTGGTGATGCATTAATTGCTGATATAAAACTTCTTGAGAGGAGTAAGTTGAGGCAAAACTCATTTTGTGGGGAGGTTCCTGAACAGGTATTCTTATGTCGAATTATCAACATGCAAAGGATTGCTAACATAATTCATCTAAGCACCAATGCGGAAATCCTGCTGGAACAATGGTGACTGCAATACAGCCACTCACAGGCAACAAATCTGTTTAAATCCTCATCTGAGTGCCTGCGATTGATTAATGCTTAATGTATGCAGATGGTTATAGGTGGTGGGCACTGGCATACATTTTTCGTCAGACGAAAGCAAGACATGCAGAAATGGAGAAAGGAGGAAGAGAAAGGTAGGAAAACAGTAACAAAAGAAGTAAGCAGAAATGAAAAAAGAACATGCAAGTGGATGAGTGAGATAAAGAGATAGGAAGTGTAGGGTGGTGGAACAAAGAGGCATGAGGTTGTATCATGGCTAGATAGCCTTGGTGTTGGGAACTACAGCATTCGAGAGCGACTTTGGTGGGCGCCTAACAAAGACTGTGGCAAAAGTTCCTATTTTTATTATTACAAATTAAGCACTGATGATAATACGGAGAACAACTGATCAAATATTTAGTAAAAGCAGTTCTCTAGGATATTCACTGGCGCGGTAAATGTGATGCCATGGGTTGCCCGTCTGCAGAAGCGTTTCTACATCTCAATGCGGTATGAGAGATTCACTATGCCCAGAAGCCTGGCATTTCATGATGTTCAGCGTGGCCTCAGCAAAGCCCACATTTCCAGGTGTGCCTAATATTTCTTTGTGTACATTGTTGTAGTCATATTTTTGTTTTAGTGAGGTGAAGATGGATTACAAGTCGCAAAGTGGTTGTTGTAGTGACATCCAGCCAATGAAGATGATGACAGCAAGGACATTCAAATCGTAACTTTAATGAAATACAGGAACCCCATGCCAGGGGCACAGCACCAACCGACCAGCTTCATCAACTGATCAGAATCCCCAACTATGTCATAGTCCCCACATTCCACTCCAGACAAGACACAAGTGGTAAGGGGAGAAGACAGACTCAAGACCCAGTATAACACATCCCCCTTCTTTCAAGGACACAACGAGGACCACAAACAAATATACAAGGAACCCCCAGACAAGACACCACCCACTCCCCACAAAACAACAGAGAAACAGATAAGATCAACAAGTGAAAAAATCATTGAGCCACTTTGGAGAAACCGTAGTCCTCCTGTTTCTTTCCGACCTCGCATAAGGCAGCACAACACATTTCTGAGCACATTTATCTACTGCTATAGAGTCTTTGTGTTTCACATCCAATACAGGCAAGTCAGAAACTACAGCTCTTGGTGAAGGAGTGCCACCACCCCTTTGAAAAAGAGGTACCCTTCTCATGTTCCAAACTTGCATATTGTCCAACTTCACCCAATTGCGACCCACCTGAATAACTTTGAAAGGACCATGAAATTTAGAAAGACCAGCTCTGACACCTCCTGGTTTAACTTTAACTAAATCTCCTACTCTAACAAAAACATCTCTGGAAGGTGAAACAGTATCCTTGGAAGCAACGAGACCCCCACTTTTCCACATCCAATAAGGGCACAACTTAGAGGAGGGTTTCCTACCTCTCATCATTTCGAAGGGAGTCTTGCCAGTGGTCTCACTGGGTGTGGTGCGATATGCCCACAACATGTACTTGACAGCGCTTTGTACATTCTGCCCTGCCCTGTTAGCTAATTCCATTGTGCCTTTCACTAATCTGTTTATTTTTTCGACCTGACCATTACTTTATGGGTTGTACAAGGACGTACAGACATGTTTCACCCCCACATGAGTCAAAAAGGACTCCATTTCAGAAGAAGTAAGTTGTGTGCCATTATCTGAGACAAGTTTAAGTGGAACACCTTCTCTTCTGAAAATGTCCTCTAACAAAGCAATGGTGGTTTTAGTGCCAATGTTCTTTACAAAAACAACCTCAAACCAGCGTGACTTGGCATCCACCAAGACAGCGGCAAAACGTTCATGCTCAGCCAGAAACGTGAACGGACCAATGAAATCGAGACTGACCTTCTCCCAAACAGAATCAGTTTCATCCATAAGAAAAGAAGTATCCTTAACAATTCCCCCAATTTCAATCTTTTCTCTGAATTTTTACAAGCAATACAGTTCTCAACCACCTTTTGATGTCGGAATCCATTCTGGGCCACCAAAACTTTTCCTTGACTCTTTTAAGAGTAAAAGTTTGTCCCATGTGGCCCTCATACGCCAAGGCAATACATTTTGATCTCAAAGTGACTGGAGGGATGAAACGCTCACCCCTGACAATGATGCGATCTGGGTTCACTGACAACTCTTCAACTATTTTAGAATAAGGTCTCATTTGATCAGGATACACACTCTCTCTCTTTTCACCCTGAATGATAATTTTGTGAAGTGCTAGTAGTTCAAGATCTTTATCAGAAACATCCAACCATTCACGTTTGGAGAAGGCACCATGTATACCAGAAAAATCTCATTAATGCTCGCCACAACTTCCTCAGTAAACACTCCACCACCCTCACACATCTTATCAGGTAGCCTGGAAAGACAGTCTGCTACCTTGTTTTTCCAACCAGGCAAATACTCAATGGTGAAATCACAATCTTGTAGCTTGACGGCCAGTCTAGCCAGACGAGCCGAGCAATTTTTGAAGCCATTAGGTGCGAGAATTTTCAGCAGGGGCTTATGGTCCGTTCTTAAGATAACTCTAGAACCCCAAATAAATGTACGAAAATGAGAAGTAGCCCAAACAGCTGTAAAAGCCTCCCGCTCGATAACAGAATACTTCCTCTCGGTATCCGAGAGAGAGCGGGACGCAAAGGTCACTGTTTTCTCAATAGCTGCATGCATTTGGGAAAGAACAACTCCCACTCCAACGGCACTGGCATCCACAGTGAGTATAGTTTTTAAATTACATTGGAATGGGGCTAAAATTTTCGCATTGAAAATTTCATTCTTAATGGCCAGATAAGCATTCTCTTGAGAAACACCCCAGTCAAATTTCTGCCCTTTCCTGAGTAAAACTCGCAAAGGTTCTGATTTGGTGGCAAAGTCTTTTACAAATTTTGAGTAATACTCAACCATACCCATGAAAGAACGCAACATGTCCTTATCAATGGGTGTTTGAGCATTAACGAGAGCACTTTGGGTCTTACACCTTCACTGGAAATACGATATCCCAGGTATTCCACCTCAGTGACTAAGAATTTGCACTTTTCTCTGCGCAAAGTGAGGCCAGCTTCCAACAACCTGCGAAGAACTGTGCGCAGTGTGTCATTGTGAGACTCAATGGTGTCGCCAAAAATCAAAATGTCATCTTGGAAGAAAATGACATTGCTGACACCGACCAGAACCTTGGAAATGAGCTTCTGAAACACGCTCGCTGCGGATGACAGTCCGAAGGCCAATCTGTTGAACTGAAAGACACCTTCGGCTGTAACAAAGGCAGTGAGATGTTTGGAGTCAGGGTGTAGCATGACCTGATGGTACACACTTTTGAGATCTAGCTTTGAAAATAATTTTCCACCCGCCAGAAGAACTACCAGCTCCGTAATATTAGGGAGTGGAAAACGGTCCATGACTACGTTCTGATTATGGCTGCGAAGGTCAACACAGAACCTCAAAGAGCCGTCAGCCTTCTTAGTGATCACCACTGGAGATAACCACTGGGTAGCTTCAACCGGTTCAATAACCCCATCCAATACCATTGGATCAATAATTTTCTTCACTTCGCCTCTCATAACAATGGGAACCTTCCTAGAATTGTGCCTTACTGGAATAGCATCTTTCCTTAAAATAATTTTATGGGTATAGTCTTTAGCCACACTCAATTTGCCGTTAAAAACTGAAGCAAATTGATCCACACTTGGTTAACGTCATCTTCACATACTACCATTACCTGCTCTGTAGTTCTGGGGTTGACCAATATATGCAGATCATACTGATGAGACCAGCCCAAAATGGGTGGACCCTCGGTAGCAACAAAAATGTTCCCTTTCGTGTGACGCTCATGAAAGATGATGTCAGCCTCAAAGTACCCTATAACACCTATGTTGGCACCTTGATAACCTTTAAGTATGACATTTGTGTTATTCAATACTTTGCATGGCCACACTGTATCAAACAAGTCTTTAGAAATGATGATATATAGGGGCTCCGAGTCCACCATCAAAGTCACAACATTCCCATCAATCAAAAAATCTGCTTTGGGACGAGATCTTCTCTTAAAATCATCCGACTGCTCCTGTTCCAGTAGAGTTGATGTGTCAGAGTAAACCATCATAACTTTATGTTCCAAGGAGTCCTCAGATTCTTCAACCACAGCAACTTTTGATTTGTTGCATTTACACTTGCGAGCAAAATGGCCTATCCTACCACATAAACGGCAGTCTTTGCCCAGCGCAAAACAAGATTTAGAGTCCGCAATGTGAAAGTTGCTGCCACACCGAAAACAAAAACGTGTGTTAGCTCTGAATTGGGAAGGAACTGTGGCTCTTGGAGTAGAATTACGGGTAAATGGAGTCATGGCAGTCTTCCTTTTGACGAAATTAATAGAGTCTGAATCACTGTCAACCTCAGAGACCTCAATGTGCTCCCTATTGCTCCTTTTTTACATTTCCTTCATGCACTTTTGTGATTCCTCGACAACTTTAGCAATTTTAATAGCTTCCTTTAAGGTAGGATCTGCAGCCGCCCACAAACGTTCTTGAATTTTCTTGTTGCTGCACTGAACGATTAATTGGTCACGTATGAGTTCCTCGGTCATGGGACCAAATTTGCTTTTGATAGCCAGCTCTCTCAGTCTTGCCACAAATTCATCTATGGACTCACTGGGCTTTTGAGGTTGTGTATAACATTTGTGGCGTTGCATAACGATGTTCAAAGTTTTGGCATAACGCTTGTGAATGCGCAATTTAGCTTCTTTGTAGACATCTTCCATAACATCGCCATTGTCTTCATAGATTTGTGGTAGGTATTTAAACACATGTTGCCCCTCAGTGCCCAGGCATCCAATTAACAATGCTTTCTTCCTAATAGGAGAAACATTTGACCCCCCTAGGGCCACAATGTAGTTCTCAAAAGTTTCAATCCAATCTTCCCATTCAATGGGAGGATCCCCCTGTAACATAAGAAAGGATGGGAGAGGAACAACAGCTTGGTTGATGCTCATGGTGAAAAGTGAAGTTTACACAAACACTGACTTGCTTGGGGAAAAAAACATTATTGCTTGCTTAAACTGTCGCAGTACCAAAAACGGCCAGAAGATGGCGGTGCTGCCATGGATAAGTAAGCTCTCACATAAGTCTCTATGGTTGTGTGATAAGTGGAAACTAGAGAGACAGGCTTGGAGGCGAAAGGAAGGAGCGTTTTAGAGAACTGCAGGAACAGACACACTGGTGGGCACAGCGGTAGGTAACGTTGGTGCGGGTGAGCAGCGCTTCAGTGAATGTGACCGTGAAAGTTACTGTAGGCTGAACGAACGTGCGGGGAGGCAGCGCGTGTGAACTGAGACCAGCTTAATGAAGAGGCTGAGAGCGAGGAGAACAATGAGTGACGTTGGAAACAGAGGCGCCTGGAGCACAAGGCAGCGCTCATGAAAGACTTGATGTGCAGAGTAGAAAGCTCGAGGCAGCGCTCGTGCAGGGTTTAAACAGTCTTGAGGCAGGGAAAGCGGCAAGACACAGCGGAGGCAAATAATATAAAAAAATATATGAGCAGGGCAGCATCAGTAGAGAGGTCAACAAAGAAGTAATCCTTCCGCACCATAAATCACGTAGGCAGGGCACAGGGTTCCGTTAGTCAGCTGCATGTTCAGATGGCTGGAAATTGGATAGTGTCAGATGTCTGTGTCGTATCCCATCCTGTCGCCAAAATTGTTGTAGTGACATCCATCCAATGAAGACGATGACAGCAAGGACATTCAAATCGTAACTTTAATGAAATACAGGAACCCCATGCCAGGGGCACAGCACCAACCGACCAGATTCATCAACTGATCAGAATTCCCAACTATGTCATAGTCCCCACATTCCACTCCAGACAAGACACAAGTGGTAAGGGGAGAAGACAGACTCAAGACCCAGTATAACAGTGGTTCTGTGTTATTGTGATTGAACCCTTAATAAATGACATTCAGGGAGGAAAATCAATCCTTAAACGGGGCCTAGTTACAACTGCCAGAGTAATTAACCCGCCTTGTGCAAACACCCGATTGTGCAGGGATTGCAATTACAAGTCAGAGTTAACTCCCCCAGTAATTTGCCAAGTGTGATAAAGTTCACATCCCCCAGACAAACATCAGCAGGAAAACCCCTACTGAAAAACTAACAGGGTGAAAACTCCGGCAAAGAGGCACAAGGCAGCCTTGTTTTCTGGATCGTGGAGGGTTGCAACGCTTGTAGTCTGGGCAAGTAAAGACCCAGACTTACATGGCTTCACTGTGCGTATGAGTGACATTCCATTGCGTGATAACTTTCCGCAAGTTATCACGCTGTGCGGTTTTCGTGTTCAGAGTGAGAAGATTGAAATATCTTCTATCTTGACTGCACCAGAAAGCCTTAATTAGGCGTTTCAACACCCACATGATTGTCAAGGGGTGTTTCATTCAACCTTGATTTAGCCCTGACGAAGTTCCCCTGGCACAAGGGAACGAAACGCGTTGGCTGTGTGCCTACTTTACAGTTAAAGCAATATTAATAAAAAGATGATTTTTGGCACTACACGTGTTTTCCAAGTGACTGCAATCAGAGTGCGCCTTCCTTTTCTATGAACTTTGTTGCCTGTTGGACATCCTTCAGCAGCGGATGTCGGAAGTAGCTGCACTCGCAAGATATTCATGGAACTGTTGGAATTTAAGTGCTCGACCTTTGTCAGCTGCTGAGTGTGTGTTTTTTCATTGCGTGGAAAAGGTGGTTTATCTGGGGGAACGGACAGTATAAACATCAGAAAGGGTCCAATCTGGCCACCCCCTCGACTTCATCAACCTTACATTTCTGGTATATTCGAACCAGATTGCACTCCAGGATCAATGTGAAAGTAGTCTGAGGGAGCCCGAGGACCAGAGCAATCCATTGGTATTCAAATTAGAGGAGATGCAAAGTGCCCTGAAGGAAAGCAGTGAGGGCAAGGCACCAGGCTCGGATGGGGTCCCCCTCGATCTCTTTTGCGATTGTCAAGAGTTACGGGCCCCAATACTTATCAATATCTTCAACACTATTGCAAGGGTCGGTCCATCTTCCTCATGGAAGAGTTCTGTAATAATCCCGATATTCAAAAAAGTAGATAAAGCTTTGCCAAAAAATTATAGGCCTATATCTCTCCTGGACTCCGCAGTTAAGGTTATGGGGCGAATCTTATTACATAGATTGGAGGATTGGGCAAATACAGATAACATCGTATCAGATATCCAATACGGTTTCAAAAAAGGGATGGACACCATTGACCAATGCCTGAATCTGAGCTTACTGATAAGAAAATATACTGCTGCGAAAAAGTGCTCAATTTTTCTCTCCTTTATGGATCTACCAGCATTTGACTGCATATCTCAATCAAAACTTTGGGTCATTATGGCGGAGTTGGATATAGAAGAGGGCATTACTAATTTTAGCAGACAACTATATGGTGAAGCTAATGCCTGTGTTCGATACAGCGGTAATAGTGAATGTACAGAATATTTTAGAATTAGAAGGGGTGTCAGACAAAGGTGTGTACTAGCCCTTTTTTATTTCCCTTGTACACAAACAGAGTGGAGACAGCTTTAACGATGAGATTTAGGGACACCGCATACATCGGACCGCACCTTCTCCCTATTCTACAAAATGCGGATGATGCAGTGTTAATTGCCAGAACTGTGAGAGGGCTGCCAGGGCTTATCAATGACTACATAGTATTCATGCAGGACCTGGACCTGAAAGTAAATGAGGCCAAAACCTTTACTTTGACTTGTAGGGCAAGACCAAGGAAAATACCTGCTCATTTTATCAACAGCTTTAAAGTAAGTGAGACCAAATCATTCTCCTATCTGGGTATCCTGTTCAATACCAATAATACATGGAAAACTATGCTGTTAAACAGGATTTTGTTGTTTGAGAATTCAATTAATGGACTGTATAGCTTTGCAAAAAAAATTGGGAGTCAAACTGGTGAGAGAGCTCTTAACAATATACGCTAGTAAATGTGCAGCGATTGCAACTTACAGACTAGGCATTTAGGGCATGGTGAATGTGCAAGGTATTTAAAAACAACTAAGGGGCCGATTCCGATTTCGGCCGGAAGGGCACCGAACGATGGTCAGAGCCCTTCCAACCGAATCGGAACGTGCCGCTCGGATTCCTTTCCGACCGAGCCATTCCGATGGGCTCGGTCGGAAAATAATCCGACTCGGATTTCCGGATGGCTCACGACGGGTTCGGAGAGCCCGTCAGCCATCCGGAAATCCCTCTGTACTCCCCCGGCTGCCTCTTTGCGAGCGAGGGAGTACGATGGCAGTTTTTCACTGCCTTTTCGTGCCGGTCTTTCCGGCACGAAAAGGCAGTCGGTCACTGTCTTTGGGGGCCCCCAGTGGGACCCCCATGGGTGCAAGGTCGCCGAATGGCGGCCTGGAGGCACCTATGGTGCCCCTCTGTTGAACCCTGCACCCGGTGGCAGGCACCTTGGGGTGCCGGCCACAGGGTGCAGGGTTGAACTGCACCCCTGCTTTCTCCAATGCCAGCATGAATTCAGTCCGGAATGCATGCTCCCATTGTGAGAGATACGAGTGCGACCGAACAGGGTTCGGTCGCATCGTACTGCCTGGGCCGTAACCGACGACAGCAGGTCGATCGGTTACGGCTCCGGACCGATGTCGGACGGACCTGAGTCCGTCCGACATCGGAATCGGCCCCTAAGTATCCCTTCTGGAACCAGGGTGGTTCCTTTCAGAGAAAAGGGGGGGGTTGTTATTTTTTGAGATGACACCGTACTAAGAGTTTCTACGCCAGTCTTTTGCCGACCCACTGTGGTGGGTGGGAAGGGAAAGAGACCCTTTTCTTAATATAGACCTCACTCACTCTAATAGTGACATGCTTTATCATCACCCCCACTCCTAAAGTATCCTTTATTAGTGGAGTGGGAGGGAAGGTTAAAAAATACTATTGTAGGGCTAGAGAATGTAATGGTCCTATTACCCTAAGCTAGACACCAACATGTTTCAGCCCTTTCTATTGGCCTAAAGACGGTCCTGGCCTTTCGTCAGGGTGGGATGCGATAAAGTCACTTCCCCCAAGGACGTGAGTGCAAAGTGGGCATGCAACTTACATGTGTCACATTACAGGATTTATTGGAACAAGTCTAATACTTGCCGCTGTTTTCTAAGAGGAATTACCCCACATTAACAGGGCATCAGCGCCCAACAGGGGCATGAGGGGGAGGCCTTGTTGACACACATTTGTCGAAGGTCCATCCCTGATGCAGACCTACTGTGTGCTCTGCTCCCCCTCTTTTTCTCTGGAAGGAACCACCCTGGTTCCAGAAGGGATACTTAGTTGTTTTTGGATATAATAAATAGGGAGGACGTATCCCTTCCTACTTCTTTGGTGAGGACCTCTCCACCCTTTTAGGGCCCTTCCGGGGTCCCTAACCTTGTGAAATAGAATGTGCAAAGTATCCAAAGGGTGGAAAATGCCTTCCTGAAAAATGTACTTGCGATCCCCTTAAGTTTCTCTAATAGCATTTGCCATGACAAATTGCGTGTGCCATATATTATGGACAAAATTAAGTCTGCCCCCTTCTACTGTGGCACTCCATCTGGACATGGGAGGAAACTGTTTTAAATAAACTCGTGTTAAAGGATTGCTTAAATTTACATGCTGCCTTAGAGATCCCATGGTTAGCTTCCGTAAAATCTTACTGTGAGGAGATTGGGCTCCCGGATCTATTTATGGCCCCAGAATCATGTTTGAAAATTGACAAGGTTACTTTAAAACGAATCTGTTTGGAAAAGGTCCAGAGTAAAAGATGGGAGGTGGACAGCCATAAACCTACAGTGACTGCCTACAAGTTGGTGTTTATCCAAGAGGGCCTTCAACCTTACTTGTCCCTTATTCAGAATGCACAGCAACATTTTGTTTTAACTAGATTTTAATTTAATCTTCTTCCTTTGTTGGTGGGTTATCCCAATAACTGTTACACGTTGGCGGCTCTAAGTCCCTGCCCATGCGATGGTGCCTCCCCCAATAGAATTTACACATTGTAGTTTTTGTAGTTTCTATGATTTACCGAGAAGTATTGACTCTTTTAAAAAAAAAAAAATGTAGACGGTGTAGACCGGCTTTGCTGTTTCTGCAACAGTTATACTTACTGCCCTCGGATATATTGTGCAATGGCCTCTTTTATCTGGCAAATTTTAATAATTCGAAAGCGTGCAAGATTACTTTGATAATGTAAGAATGATATGTTTTAACTAATGTTTTATGGATATTCGTTTTTAGGAATCAATGGTCGGGTCATGTATCTATTTGTACATTGTATGTGTCATATTTATGTGACTTATTTTAAAAGCTGTCATTTTTGAGGTGTAAAGTTCGAATTTTGATTATCTTTGTGTGCTTTTATGCTACAGAAGTGCAGCGAATAAAGAATTTCGACTGACTGACTGATTAATTGGGCCAAAACTGAAACGGGCCACCCACCCTTCACTTTTGCATGTTCACCATTAATTAACAAGTTAGCATCTTTGTCAAATGTATTGGATGTTCTAGTGCAGGAGGTCAAAATATTGAGAAATATTCTTGAAGCGACCGAGCCGCCAAATCAAATAGACCTACTCCAAACCCCGCCAATGGTTTCTCAAGGCAAGCTTTTTATCTCATGCAACAAGGCAATTTCATTAAATTGTTCACACCACGCTGATACATTCACCAGAGGATAATATAGCAACTCAGCTTTTGAAATCTCCACCAGGAAATCCTCTAGACTTGGATCATGAAGAGGTTTTTTGAGAAGTCAGTGTCTGGTCCCTCTTGCACCCATAAAACATCTAACAAAAAGGGAACAGAAGCACCTTAGAAAGACACATAATAAAAAGAAGAAAAAACATACAGCAAATCAAAAATCCACAGGAAAAGATAATTTATTCCTTATATTTAAAACCTGTGGGAAAAAATATCAACAGTGCAACCGGGAATAAACTGTAAATGAATTAAGAGAGGTTGTAGCCTCCCTTGAAACAAATGTTTATGCTTCTACAAAAGTAGCACTTCAAAATCAAAGTCCTTTGGATTATAAAACAGAGCTACAAACTTCAGATGTAATAAACAAGGAGGCACTAAAACCTCAAACTATCAATTTGAAGTATACATCTGACATTAGCCAAGATAGGAGAAGTTCTTATCTAACAGGTTTGGTGCAAATAAATAATAACCCACAGCTGCTAATTCAAAGAAGAACTGAAGAAAATGACACAAATCATAAAAATGACAATCAACAAAAAATATGTACCTGTTTTAGTGCCCAAAACGAATCTCCTAAATTAAAGAAACCTCATGAACATCTATCTACAAATGCAGTAGCAAAATTTTTGACGGTTAGAGTGCAAAATCAGCAACATGACAGCGATACAGACTTTGGATTACCTTCAACCCCTCAAAGGATAAAAACAAGACAGGAATAAATAATCTGTTATTTTATCCAGAACATAAATTAAAAGGGAACTTTGATATATTAAATAGAGGTAACATCCGAATATTACTTGGATCAATAAAGGAGCTGCCGTATCAGCGCACTTAACATCCATTGCATTTCATCCCCGAGTGTTCGACAACAGAATGAAGCAACCTTAGTTATGTGGTCCATGGTAGAAATTACTGAAGAGGTATACAAAACTGGGGAATTGCAGAAGATAGATATTCCAAAGCTTCCTATCCTGAAATTTTTATGAATCCCCCCAAAATTCTAACAAGACCACCCTTACAAAACAATATTGACAAGGTCAAATCACTGGTTCCAATAATGGAAGTAAAGGTTTTAAAGGTGTACTGTGCCTAGTGTACAGAAAAGATCAAATTTGAAAATCTACTTAGGTTGGGGATCCGGGCGACAGAGTACTGTAGGTGAATCATCTGACAAACTCGATGATGACTGGTCTTGGATACCTACCATACTAACTCAAAATAAGAAAAATTGAAGTAATATTCCAACTAATATCATGAATTTAACCGTCCGTTCTTGGAACGTCGGTGGCCTTTAAAGTATTGTGGAAGACGAGGAAGTGGCTAATGTTTGGAAATCATTTGATATCCTCGTTTTTCAAGCAGCATGGTGCAATACATTTTTTCCATTAATGAGATATATATTATAGATCAGACACAAGCTTTCAAACAATATAAAAAATATTGTGCAAAGGGGGACTTACACAGTAAGTTACACAAAATGAGTAAGTTACTCAAAATGAGTAAGTTATTCATTTTAGTATTCATAGAAGGCACTTACTCATCGATGAGTAAGTGCCTTCTGTGAATACCAAAATGAGTAAGTTACACAAAATGAGTAAGTTACTCAAAATGAGTAAGTTACTCAAAATGAGCAAGTAAGTGCCTTCTGTGAATACCAAAATGAGTAAGTGCCTTCTGTGAATACCAAAATGGTAGTAAGTTTAGGATTTTGTCTTAAGTTAGTTCTGTGAATCGGGCCCTGAAAGTATCCCACATTGATGCCCCGTGGCTCTTAACTGGTGATTTTAATTTAAACCTGTTGAATGATATAGAGGGAAATAATTATATTGATTTCCAGAATTATTTATGGAATATTCCTGTCCAACTAAAGAGAACCCCGAAGAGGAATGAAAAAGTAAAACAATTGGTCACATGCTTGCACTCAGCACTTACTCACTTGTGTAAAGGCCAGCCACCTGTACCAGCCTGTGTATCAGGGACCACACAATCCATTTTAGATTACACATTTGCAAGTTTGAACTTATTTTCTAATATTAACCAATTTTATGTTGAATTGAGATTGGATCACTTTTCCCAAATAATTGTTCTTGAATTTAATAAACCTGTTTTTCCAAGAACAATAATTATAACCGCTCACTCAGAAACATATAACCAGAAACATCTTAAAAAGGCAGGCGACACTACAGACCACATGTCCCTTTTTGTGACAAAGAGGTTGCAGCACTGGGACAATTTTCCTACATTGCCAAAAAATTGCAACCTCCTCTTAGAATGGACAAAATTTACAGAGGATCTGGCAGCTGAATTTGGAACAACTAACTGCTAAAAAGGAGGGAAACATGGGCAAGCTAGGCCATACAATATATGGTTAACTAAAAATCTATAAGAAGAAAACAAAGATTTAATAAAGAGCTCTAGTATCTAAAAAATACCTTAAAAAAGAACCACTCTTGGTTTAAAAAAGAATTGGATTCTAAAGGTGAAATTATGAAAAAGGCCATCTGGAAGGCGAAAACAGCATCAAGAAGTGAAATGTGGACCCACTAATTTATAACCTGTAAAACTAAGAATGACAAAGGATTTTGGAATTTTGTAAACACCTTATCCTACAGGTAAACTAGAAGTAACAACTCAAACATTAGTGAATTAAATTGCAAAACACATTAAAAAACAGTATGGGATCAAATCAGACCATCAAAATGCATATAATTAATGCACTACTTGGGGCGTGCATAAGTGTTTAACAATTACTATGGAACAGATACAGTTGATTATAAAAACAAATCAAAATCAGATTGTGTTCCAAGCCCAAATGGCATCCCAACTAGACTATTCAAATCAGACCAGGAATACTGGTCTAAAATGTTATCATCTTTTATAATTACTGCACGTCTAGAAGCGAGATCCCATACTCATGGAAAGGGTCCATATTTCATCCAATATACAAGAATGGTCATGTGGATAATCCAACAAATTATCGATTAATTGCATTAATGGATGTAGAAGCTAAATACTTTGCAAGTCTGCTGTTATCATACTTGGAAGCATGGGTTCAAAAAGAAAACATTTACCATTAAATTAAACTTCCTTCCGGTCCAGAGTTGGAACAGTCACTGACATCACTGCCTTATCTATTTTAATAGAGGATTTTCAAAACAGGAAACTTCTGTTATATGCTTGTTTTATTGATTTAAAGGCGGTCATCGACAAAGTATCCAGAAATATTTTATGGTCTAAATTGAGCCAATGAAGAGTACTCTTAAATCTGATACGAGCAATACAACTTATATACTCAGAGACGTGGGCTCAAATAAAGCTAGGGTTGGAAAACACACTTTCTCAGAAGATACCTACAGCTGATAGTCTAAAGCAAAGATATGTTTTGGCCCCACTGCTTCTCAATTTATACATTTCTGACTTGAATGACACACTTAGAAAGGAAAACACTCCTCCACCAAGACTAGCGCATCTACAACTACAAAGCTTGCAATATGCCCACGACATCATCCTGCTGAGTCAAACTCAGATTTGCCTTCAAAGGTCAATTTCTGCATTTGATATATATATATTAGTAGTAACTGTATAAACATAAACATATAGAAAATAAAGATGAGCACGTTTAGCTCTCATAAAAAAGTGGATTCTGGTTCCTCAAAAGAAATCAAATCAAATCTATAGAGTCATACTCTTACCTCGAGGTCATCTTTGATAAAAAAGGAATGTTATAAAAAAAATTCAATCCTTACGAGCCAAAGCCAATTTGCAGGCATATGTTTTTAAAATTGTAACCTTGAATATATAAACCCCATCATTTGAACCACTTTTAAAGATTGTAATAGCAAAACTACTACCTACAATTATATATGGGGCAGAGATCTTATGTGGGAAAGAAGACAGTACATTAGATATTATACAAGCAATTGTATATAGATCCCGGTTCAAGCTGCATACAAACATTTCTCAAGCACATATTCGCTTAGAATTTGGTTGATCAAACAGAAATTTGCCCGACAAGGGAAGTACATCAAACTCAGTAGGAAACCAAAGGATGCCTCAAAGGATTCGCTAGGCAATGTAGTCTGGCAAGCAATCACAAGAACTAAATCAAGCAACACATTACATAACCATTTGAACATAGCGTTGGAAAGTCTCCAGTTGCATAATTTATGAGCTTCCACAATGACACCGTCTGAATTCAAGCTTAAAAAGGATTATGCCAAACAAAATTGCAGGTGTGGATGTTGATAAATAGACATAATCAGAATAAGCAACAAGGATATTTGGGTGTTCATTTTTCTGACTATCTCAAACTGAAATTTCTAAATTACAGAAAGGGTGCCTTCTGGACTGATGATTTAACTCCAAAATGGTAGCACACATGTCCAAATAAAACCTGTAGACTTCGTGGCTATCAAAACAAATCCATTTGGCCTATTCTATGTACCTGTGTGAACTGACTGGATGCTCAGAAATCACTGCTGCGGCCATGCTTTTTTAGCTTTGCAGGTCTGCACATGTAGACAAGCATTAATCCAGTGCCTAAACAGTGAAAAATACTCAGCTAAATTGTTGATTTGTATAATTCATGTACTTGGCAACAGCCAAGCTAGTTTTAATGGACTAATGGCTACTAGACATAGGACTTTTTGACGAATATCTATTTACATCCTAGACTTAGCTAATATTTTATTGCAAAGTCTTTTAACACTACTGAAACGATAAATTATGTACAAAGGTTTAGCCACTGTCTTAATATTTTCAATTATATAATTTCTTGTTAAATTGTAGGAGTACAAAAATGATGAGCATTTGTAATGATTTTATTTAATCAAACAAAGTTTTGTGTGTGTGAACAAGGTGAAAGGGTCTTTGTTTAGTAAGTTTCTAACAAATTTTCTAAAAACAAATATGAAGTACTTTGGTTATCAGAAGCTAAACGTTTACTGTATTAGTTTCACAAACGTTCAACTGGCTCTTGTCATTATCATCATGCTACTGGATATTATTCTGCTAGGCACTGTCTGTTTCAATTTGGGAGTTCCTTAGGGAGATGGGGCTGAATGATGCAGGACACCACACTTGAAGGTCAGACTCCTCTAACAGAATTGTTTAAGTCAGGCCTGTAGGGCAGTAGCAGCTAACAAGAGGACCTATAATTCCTGCCCACACCATCTTTGTTTGCTCAGGACCCTAAAAGCTTCTGTGAGATATGCTGCTCAATCATGTCACATGCAAGGGAAAAAAAAGGATCAAAAAATTAAATTGTGCTCTAATTATCACCTTACACACAAAATGAATCATTTTGACATATCTGACTCATGAAAAGCATGTCAAATAAACTCTAGAAGTATTGACCATTTTGTCTTATTAAAGAAGTAGTATCCACTGTTTGTTCATATGTAACATCACAACAGAATGGAATAGTTGATGGATTATTTGTTGTGCTGCTTTTAGAATTCAAACCATAAGCTCTGTTTACTCTCTAGGTGCTGAGTGATACCTTGAGGACCCTAGTGGAGCAGATGAAGCCCAAACTGTTTGGTGATATCCAAGGTATGCGTTTAAATTTTAAGTTTTAAGTGTATGAAATTATCACTGGAGGTCTTCTGTGAATTTAAAAGTGTAATTTCCACGGTAGTGCATGTGAGGGACTCTGGAGCAGACTAAAAAAAAAAGCAAAATGATGTGCTTTTCTGAATCTGCAGGACAGGCACTGCTGAGCTGTTTGTGAGCTTTCTATTAAATGCCCTGTCGAGAGTCTCCAAGTTTATCCCATCCTTTTACCACACTTATTTCAAGAGGCATAGCCACCAGGCGTGAGTGCTGTTACAGGCAGGCATGTGACTAAATACAAAGGGATTGATCAACAGCATTAGGTGAGAGAAACATTCAAGTTTCATCTCTATCATGTCATTAGCATACTTCTCGTTTAGAGAGTGTCAGAGTGGGTAAGAAGGGAGTGTACACCTAAGGACCATCGAAACACTGATATCTCCCTGGATTGATCACTTCAAGGCTCTAGAACCCTGGTACTCAAAGTACGGCCCGTGGGCCTCATATGGCCTTCTTGACTTTCCCATGCTGGCCCCAGCTGAATGACTGTACTGCTTACATAATGACAATGAAGAGAGCTCTAGCAGGATAGATATATAAAGAATTCAAATACGAGGTTAACCTCTGGCGGATTAAACTTACCTTATACCATTAAATCATTTTTATTCTAATAGTGTGAATTTGTTTGATTTTGGAAGCATTGCTGCGCCACAGTCAAAAAAGACACTGACTACAAAGGTAATTTCTCACACAAACATTTTCTTATTTCAAAATTACTTGTCTACTTTACAGAACAAATGCAAAATGACAACAGATTGAGAGACGATAAGATATATCAACTGATCTTATAAGCTTCTAACATTACTAGAAAGCTCAACAAATATCCAAATCAGTGGTTTAAATATAGGTGGACCATGTGACCGCAATGATGGATAATGTGCCGTTGTTAAGGCAAAAAAAAGCGGAAACCATCTCCAGGTAGCAACGTCTAATTATAATAGGCCAACTTGTACAGAACTCAAATTATTTGCATTTCAACAACAATTTTGTAGTATTGGTCTATAACCCTCTAGGTTTTGTATATATTTTTCTTCTTCATGTGATGATGGTCTTGGATAAAAAGGATCGACGCGTTTCGGCCTTGTGTTTCATGGCCTCCTCAGGACAATGTGGGACCAGAGTCAACAAAGCTTTTGGAGAAAATGCACCAATCAATCAATCAATCAATCAATCAATCATAAAGCTTTATTCGATCTTAAATAAAATCAAAGATCATAAAAGCACGAACAATAATAACCAGCATAAAATTCATCAGATGTTACAATAAAATATCTTAAAATAACAAGTATATCTCAGTGTTTTTAAGATGGTTAAAAAGCTTCCTTTTCTTTACGCAGGCCCAGAGGAAGTTAGCTACTACGTAGCTGATAAAAGGATTGGCAAGTTTTTTCAGAAAACAACGACCCACTCAACATTGCCTAAAATTGTGTTGTCTCAGAGCTGGTGATAGGTATCTTGCTCGTTCCTCTTTATACAGTTCACAGAATAAAATAATATGGAGGTCTGATTGTTTTGAGATTCCGTCACATGGGCAAACAGACAGATCACAGAGCTTATATTTTCCCGCTGGGTACCCCACCAACAATGGAAACAGATTCATACGGAATCTTACTAAAATGAATCTATGCTTTAGGTTTGGGATTTCTTCTAAGTAATGATAATTGCTCTCTGAAAAGGATGGAAGACTCATATATATCCTAACTGATGACTTTGCTCTGTTTATCTCTAGGTGCTCATGCGCCAGGTTAGCCCAAAAAATTATTTTAAGCATTTCTTTGATAGTAGGAGGCAGTTGCTAGGATTTTTATACAGATCATCCATGCCCAGAGTGCTCAGGGTTGATCTTACACGACCCAACAATCTTACTTTATGCACATTATCCAGCTCAAGGCAGTCTTTTATGATATGGTGTGTTAGAGGGAGCGTGTTCTTCCTCCAAATTGAGGGCCATAAGCCTAGAGGGGCTAATCTTATCCGATCGCTAATATATGGAAAATTTAGTTCTGTGTGGCAATTAAAATTGGAGCATGATACCGGTAAGGCAATTAACCGTTTCATGTATTTATCCTCAATCGTCTGCACCTGTCCGATATTAAAGATACCCCCACCCCTGCTCCATAGGCAGTTAGAGATACTGTCTTTGCCTTGTAGATACTTTTTATGACTCTTATGGGCTTAGAACACAGTTTTTTGTCAAATCTAGTGATGGATGCTAAACTTCTTTCCATTGCTAACACCCTATTCTTGATCATAGGAGCCCAGGTATGATGCTTGTCAAACATGACACCCAAGTAGGGGAAGGAATCTACAATCTCTAGTTTGCGGGCCCCTAAGTAGAAGGATGGTGTTTTGCCTCGCCCCGTGGAGTTGCTATTAAGATAAATGATTTTGATTCGTTTACCCTTAAATCGAGGGAAGTCATGAATGAGGTGTAAGCCATTAACATGTGCTGCAGCGCCCTCCCAGTTCTGGCCACTAGGACAGCATTGTCTGCATATGCAAGAAGGGGCAACGATAGTGAACCAAATTTTGGGATGTCCAGGGCTGTACCCGTCAATGCTGCTTCTACCCCGTTCGTGTATAAGGAGAATAGGAAAGGGGCAAGAATGCACCCTTGCCTAACCCCTCGTAGAATCTTAAAAGAACGGGTGCAAGCCCCGACCTTACCATACCGTACCGAGGCGCTCGTCTGGGAGTGGAGTTGTCGGATGAACGTGAGTATCGCCGGGTCCACCCCCATGGCCTCCATTATCTCCGATAACTTGCTATGGTTTACGCAATCAAATGCGGCTGAGAGATCCATGAAGGCCATGTAGATTGTTTCCTCTTTAACCCTGGTGTATTTTTCAATTATAAGGCTTAAGTTCAAGCACTGGTCACTCGTGCCCCTTCCCCGTTGGAATCCATGTTGGGCTGGAATCAGTATGTTTTTGTCACCAATCAGTTTAATAGAATGCATAATCAAATAAAATAACTGAAAGAAGGGCTGGGGTGTGCATCTTTTATATATTACTCTGAAATATGCTGCATGCTGGTCCGGGCAGTGATCCTCATGCAAATAATTTGGTGCACCAATAACTATGGAAACTGATGGCAAAGGTAATGAATTGTGCAAACAGACTCAGAAACGTTTGTGCGCGTTTGTTGTCATCTAGTATCATAGAGCAGAACATGGCGGAAAGTGAATCGCCACGTGTCAGGATTACCAGTGCAGTTTTTGCAAAAAAGTACCAAAATATCTCCTGTTTCTATAGACCCGCACTCACCATATGGCTGGGTCGAACAGCAATCTACAAGAATATTAACACAAACAATAAAAACGCAAACTTCAGTGGCTAGTCAATATTGGAAAAGCTAAAGAGAGACGCTCAACCGGTCTGATTCTGACTTACATGGAAGCCTCTTAAGGAAAAACCCTTTAGGTGCATAATGCTCAGGGGAAGGGCCTTCTATAAGCTGGCTGGCATGAATTGAAAGGTGCCCCGTCTCATCATAGAAAAAATGAAGGTAGGGCCTTCAAGCATTACACCGCCAATGTGTGTTCCTGGTCAGTTTCCTAGAAGAATAGAAACTCGGTAATGAGGCTTGGCGAGGGTCAAACGTGGACAAAAAATCACACATGAAAAGAGACTTACTTGCTGATACGGACTGGGGTTGTAAAAATGCCTCTCAAATGGCTGGTGTAGGTCGTGTCAGCGAACTACAAACTGGCGAGTGTGGGTGCTCACTACGCCTTGCTCGAAGCCGGATTTGGCTGTCGATGTTTGGAATGTAGCCCCAGACACCCTAGCTGTGGGCAGAACTGGCATCAGAGACGTGAAGTGACCAAGAGCTAGGATGCATCTCTAGTTTGAGAAATGTCTCAAATACACTGCCATCTTATCGGCGGAATGGAGGGAACATAAGAATACCCCTTAACCACTAAAAAAAGGAAGAGCTATGCTTCATCTGAGGCTCCTTGTCGGTTTAACTCTAATCTAAATGCTGACTGATTTGATGTGAAAATTAAGTGGTGCCCATTCTACAATTATAAAATAATTCCAAATGTATCTATGATGTAACTATACCAGCATGCATTTATAAAAGCTGTTGGCACAGGACTGAAGGAAGTGACCCGATTAGGGCCACCCGGGTCACCCGCGTCCACCTCTCAGCCTTCCATACAAATGAAGAGTCAGTCAGACAGTAGAGAATACAAACCAAGTACATTTATTCAGGTACACTAGAGCGGAGCCCAGTCTGCCCAGTCTCTGTGGATTGCTGCAGAGGGACTGACATCAGAAAACATGGTGATACATTATGTATGATTCAGAACGAAAGAAGGCACGCCCAGACTGGACATTTTCAGCTGGAGGCAGCTACACAAAGGAGGTACAGAAGGATAAGTTTCGATCCTGAGACCGGGCACACACTATCTCTATGCCGAGGTCATTCTGCATGTGCCCATTGCTGGACTAGTGGGAGCAGGCCTCTATCTAGTGGGAAAGGTATGCGCTAACAAGAACAGTGTATTCATTAGTACAGCAAGGCCCAACCTTGGAGAAAGCGAAAATTACCAAAGCTGCTTCTCACAGAGACAGAGAGAGAATTAGTTTCAATCATGACTCAAAACGGCGGCCAAAGATAAAATGGTGCCGCGAATGCAACTTATGCAGAACAGTGTATAAACAATACAGCTAAGACATTTTTATTCTAACAGGGCAATATAACAAAAATGCGTTGGAGTGAGTTGAAACATTGTAGAGCAGGGTAAAAATATGCCAGCATGCAGTATCAAGTATGTTAGTGCAGCGAAATTTTAGTGACTATGTATTAAGGTGAGTTAAAAGATTGTAGAGTACAATACATTCTATACAGTAGTTATACTGAAGAAAAGAAGAACATAAATCAAAAAGAAACACCCACAAAATTTCTCTTTTCGCGTATATAACATACCCGAGTACAAAGATATATAATCTGAATGACAAGAGGCATGAAAGGTATCAGACATGGAAAAATGCATTTAAGGTCACAAATGAAAATATGTCCCTTCACTTTGATTACAAATCAATCAAACACAGAGTTCAAAGGAACTTTTAAACAAACAATTCAGATCACCTAAGAACAAGCAAATTCATAAATAAAATGCATATCTAAACAGTTATGTACAAGCAGGAATAAATTATTTTAATGCAGGCCATGCATGCTTATGGCACTGGTAAAAGGAACAAATGTGACCTTCTAGGATTTAATCAACACCCATAGTTCCTCCTGTTAATTGAGGCCTGTTTATAAGTGTAAAATTTGGCAATTAATTTGGCCTCAATTTGGACAGCAGTGATTCCATTGTTCCGCCTCGTTTATCCAGCAGAGCTACAAAAAGTACTGATCATTTCAGGTCTTTTTCAGAATGTTGTTTAATAGACAAATGTTCAACTAGAGGTGCCACTGCTGTTTTGTAACAGATCCTGGATCTGTGTTGCAAGATGCGGTTTTCTATAGGCTGAGTGGTTTGGCCTATGTAACATTTGTCGCAAGGGCACTAAATGCAATACACCACATTTTTGGTGTTGCAATTTGAGAATTTCTGTTGTTTGTGTCTTTTTCCATGCACCTGTGAATCGTTTTCCACACAAGATAACATGGAATTGTTACACTGTATCTTCAGACTGTGGATTACAAATATGTAAAGCGCTTGTGATTCAGACAGGTTTCAGACTATGTGTTTGTAAATATTGTTACTATATTCCTTTATTCTCTCCTCACTTATTCACAAGCACTTCTTCAAGCACTCACTATCCACCAACCTTGGAGCAACTGTTTTATACAAAATAATATATGTATATTGTTTAAAGTCATTACAATTTTTGAATTTATTTTGACTGAACGTGTGTTATTCAGGGTGTTGTGTTTCTCTTGGGCACACTCAGTGTATTTTACATATACACGTTTCCCCCTCAAATTCGTATGTGGGTTTTTTGACTTTTTGACTACCTAGATTGGAGTCCTACTTGGATTACTTACTGTCTAATATAAATAACTCCTGTTGTGACCAATTTTGTTTTGTATGAAACTGTTTCCAGGTCCTACGGTCTACTGGGTTTCCCCATTGCTGTGTAATAGCCAGTTTATAGAATGCCCCTTCGTTTGAGCATTACACACCTAAAGGGTTTTTCCCAAGGATGCTTCCATGTAAGTCAGAATAAGACCAATTGAGCATTTGTTTAGCTGTTCCAATATTGACTAGCCACTGAAGTTTGCATTTTTTGTTTGTGTTAAGATTCTTTTAGATTGCTGTTTAACCCAGCAATATGGTAAGTCGTGGTCAATAGACACAGGAGATATTTTGTTATTTTTTTACAATCACTACACTGGTAATCCTGTGCATGTGGTGATTTCACTTTCCACCGTGTCCTGCTTTATGACACTTGATGACAGCAAACGCTCACAGAGGCTTTCTGAGTCTGCGTGCACAATCAGTACCTTTTCCATCAGTTTCCATAGTTAATGGTGCATCAATTGATTTGCATGAGGGTCACTGCCCGAACAGCATGGAGCACATATTTCAGGGTAACATATACAAGATGCACACCCAGGTCTTCTTTCAGTTATTTTATTTTATTTGATTGTGCATTCTATCAAACTGATTGATGTATTTTCTCAGAAAGCTTTGGTGACTCTGGTCCCTCATTGTCCTGAGGAGGCCTTAAAACACAACGTCGAAACGCATCGACCCTCATCATCATCCAGGACCAATGTCACATGAAGAAGAAAAATATATACAAAATCTAAAGGGTTATAGACCAATACTAAAAAAATTGTTGTTGCGATGCAATTAATTTGAGTTCTGTACAAGTTGATCTATTATAATTAGACATTGCTACCTGGAGACGGACTATTCTTTTTGCTGCCTTAACAGCAGCACATTATCCATCATATATTTAAACCACTGATTTGGATATTTGGGCGTCTATTGATGTTAGAAGCTTGTAAGACCAGTAAATATGTCTTATTGTCTCTCAATCTGTTGTCATTTTGTATTTGTTCTTAAAGTAGACAAGCAATTTTGAAATAAGTAAATGTTTGTTAGGAATGACCTTTGTAGTCAGTGTCTTTTTGACTGTAGCACAGCAATGCCTCCAAAATCAAACACATTCACACTTTTACAATAAAAACAATTTAATCGTATAAGGTGAATCTAATCAGCCAGAGGTTACAAATAATAAGTTAACCTGCTATTCCAATTTTTTATAGATCTATTGTACTAGAGCTCTCTTCATCCTCCTTATCTAAGTTGTGTAGCCCAGGCTCTAGAGTGTTATATGGGCTCCCCACCCCCCTTTCCTTTCTGAAGGAATGTACTGGGCTGCTGTTTACTTCAGAAAGCGTTAAACATCCAAAATATATGTTAAACAAACAGGAAAGCTTTTATTAACAGGCTAACTGAAGTAAAAGAAAAGAAGCAAATAAGGTGTCCTACCAAACTTAATTTAGGAACACATTCATTTTTTAATACATCTTGCAACAAACGTGTAAAAATATGATAGTCCATTCAAAATTCAAAAAGTGTATTTCATTAACATGTAGAAGAGTTACACCTTAGTACATCAGAATAGATAAGTGCATTCAGAGGTATTTTATTTAAAACTGATTGTTTTCAAAAATGAGTGTAGAAATATTCATGCCTCCTCACACCCTGACAACAATGACAATATTGACCTGAGAGGCAAGTCAGTTGCCACGTGGAACTATCTCCGTGGTCAGTGTTGTTATTATTAAACATGGACAACATTATAGTTTATTCAATCGAACACGAAGTTTGTGCAGCATAAATCCTGAATTCATGTATTTCAAGGTGCTCTTATATGTGATAATGAAGAAAAAGGAGAAATAGTGAAATTTGGCATTTGCCTAGGATCAAACAATTGGGTCAAGTGGGGAAGCCGGGATTGATCCTAGGTTTTCTGGTTTCACATTGTGCAATTCTATTTCATTTCAATTCAATTGAGTAATGAAGTAACTTCCTTTTTACACTTCCCTCTCCCAAGGTATTGATAGCAAGCAAAAAGGCTTACCCCCAATGTGCGGCAGATGGATAGCAATTCAGATACAGAATAACACAGTATTGTCAAATCTGACTCTTCTAGAGACTAGGGGCCTTGAACGTCAATTCACCGGAACACACGGGGTAGCGGAAGTGATATCATACACCCTCTAGCCTTAATTATATCACAGGAAGTGACATCATATGACCTTTGACCCTGAATCATATTACCTTTGACCCACTAAGTGATGTCTCATGATGACACTTGCCCTACGTGGTAGGGAGTGAGGCAAGTGAGCCCAACTTCTTCCAAGAAGGGTTCGAGAGGTGACTCTCCCCACCCAATAAAATGTTGAAAAATAAAATGGAGCAAAATAGTGCATTTTAAAGCTCAATTTTCACATACATTTACCAAAAATGGACCCTGAAAGTGCACTCATTAAATATATAGATCTTTCAAGGTGAACCAGACCAATAAAGCCAGATACTCTCTATGAGTGGACTATAGATTTTTCCAAATGTGCTGAATGTGCCCGCCTAGGTCAAGATTATCTTCAGGGATGGCAGTTTATCATGGGTGCCCCTAAGGCAAAAAAATACATAAGATATGCTGATGCCAGATGTTTGTCATTAGTGTTTTCTAGTATGCCTGGGCCCATGTTTTGCCAATTGCCCCACCTTCTTTTATAGAACAGTTCCACTGCTGTCCTACCTTATGCAAAGAATTCCCCAATATGCCAGCACCTGCACTTTGCCATGGGTGCCCCCATGCCAAGAATTTCCTCCAATATATCAGTACCAGCATTTTTCCATACATGCCTCTATGCTCAAAAGGTACCATCATATGCTAGCAGCAGCATTATGGTGTTCTCATAAGCCAAGTATTGCCTCTAGAATGCCAGTGCCATTATTTAGTCTCAGCTGCCTGTCATGATAAGAATTGGCCCCAGTATGCTAGCACCAGTATTTTGCGATTGGTACAAATACCAGTATTTTGCGATTGGTGCCTTAATAAGCCAAGAATTGCCTTCGGTTTGCCAGGGCGAACTGCAGATTTGCAAGAATACCAACCCATTCTCAGTCACACTCACATTCATTCACATTCATTCACTCATACTTATTCTCACTTGCTCACACTCACTTTTAGGGGTCGATTACGATGACGTCCGGAAAGGCTCCGAACGGCATTCGAATCGTCCGCATCCGATTCGGAACCCACCTTTCAGACCGACTCGGACACTTTTCCCAACGAGCGATTACGATGGCTGGAAAGCGTTCGGACTGTCCGACTCAGTTCCGAAAGGCAATGGGAGGAACAGAGTCGGTCGGAGCCGAATCGTAGCGGTCTACGGACCGCATTTCCAGCCGAGCGATTAGGATGTCAGGTTCGGACAGCCTTTCCGAATCGATTGTTCTGAGATGGATCGGCTGTCGGAATCTGACTTTGGGGGCCCGCAGCAGGCCCCCCTCCGAATCAGGCCAGTGGGGGTACCCATGGGTCCCCCCTTCCCATGCATGCACAGTGTGGCAGGCACAATGGGGTGCCCGCCACAGGGTGCAAGGTTTTCCCTAACAACCCCTTTTGTCAATGGGAGCCTGTGTTCTCATTCAGAACACAGGCTTCCATTGAAGTCAATAGGAATCGGACCGAACGATGTTGGGAAGCATCCTAATCAGTCAGTCGGACTCTCAGAACTCGATTAGTTGGGAAATGATTCCGAAACCGATTCGGTTGGAAGGGTTTCCTAACGAGATCGTAATCGACCCCTGAGTCTGACTCAATCATACTTTCTCACTCTCTCACTCTTACCCTCCCTCACTCACTCTCTCTCACTCCTCCTTATTCTCAATCACAGTTACACTCACTCATTGTCTCTCTCTGTCACTAATTCTCATTCACGTTGCCTCACACTCTCTAACACTCCTCACAATAATTTTTTTTTAATAACACATATTTGTTTTTACCATATGTTATGTCAGAAATAAAAGTACAACTTGTAAAAACAATGGTGCTGTGCCCTTTGTTCCCGACCTCCTCATTCCCACATCCCACTCCAAAGATAGCAACAGAAATAAGCAGTCTCCCAAAAATATGCCTTTGTATGCCGTCTAGCTGCCCCAAACCCTGCCGTGCTTCTGAGGACAGTGTAAACCAACTGGTCTCTAATCATGCACCAATATACAAGGACTTGCGCACCGCCACTGACGGCGGAGTTCCCGCTTTCCAGTGGTGTGCCACATCCCTCTTGGCCAATGTGAGACCCACCCAAAGAAATGTTATGTCATAACGCGATAGTTCCGAGTTGTCAGTTATATGTGAAATGACCAAACTAGGACATTCCCCATGCAGTTCAAGACACCCTCCCAGAACGGACGAAGAGCAGGCCATATTCCCATGTGGTGTGCAGAAAGTCTCCAACCTGAGCGTGACACCGTAAGCACAGGGGCGAAATAATCACACCTATGCCATTGAGCTTGTAGCGAGTAAGGTAGGTTATATGTAAGTAGTTTAATTGGATGAGATGCAGTCGGATAGAACGCCACACCCCTCACAGAGGCAAGGGCCTCCACCCAGTCATCGTCAGACAGGGCTCCCGGGTCATGCTCCCTAGTGAAACATAGCTTCTGAAATGTATTAGGCGTATGTCGGATCAGGGAACTGTAAACCTGTAATACCCTGTGGTCACCCAAATCACCTTGCAACAATTTATCCTCCACTGGGTGGAAGTCAGGGAGTTCCTCCCTTCACAATCATTCTTATTCATTCTCACTTATGCATTCTCACTAACTTCTAGTCATTCTTTTGCTCACTCCCTCTTTCTCATTCACTCAGACTCATTCACACTCAATTACTGATACTCAGTCTCACTCAATAGCACTTCCTGCCTGTCACTCACTACGTCAGTTTTCAGTGAATGTCTGTTTCAGCTCCCCATTTAAATGACATGAATATTGAATAATATATTATTCGTTTTTAGTATGATAATAATTTATTCCTTATTAGTATGATAGAAATGGGCAGAAAACAAGGAGAGTGGTGCCATCTTTGAAGTCAAGGGTTTCGAAAGCAGTGCCAGCTGTCACAAGGGGCAAACCAGGGGTCGCAGCTATGACCCCTGGAGATCCCTTAACTGTCAACCAGGTGTGCATTCCTCCTCCTCTTCCTTTGCTCCTACCTTCTATCCAATTTGTCTCTTTATTACAAGTCTCTCTCACATGTATCCTCCTCTCTCTCTTTGTCTCACTCCTTCTGAGCTCTCTTACACCAGTCTCTCCTTATTACTTCTCTTACACCTGTCTCCTACTATCCATCTCAGTCTCATTCTTATCTACCTATCATGTATCTCTCCTTCTCTTAGATGTAATGAGGCTGCCTCTTATATCACCCATCTCTCACACCTGTGCTCTCCCTCTATTTCTGCCTTACTTAACTCTGTCTTTCTCATCTGAATGCCTGCCACGTCTCTCAGCCATCTTCTCCTCTCTGGGTTTGGTAGTCTCTTTTGAGCTGCCTCTTTCTCCATCACTTCGCTCATCTGTCTTTCCCACCTATGTCTTCCAACATCTGTCTCTTCATCTATCTCAGCTGTTTATTTCTCTTTTTCACTCCTTCTATCACATCCTCTGGCTCTCACACCGACTCACAAATCTTTGTCTCTCTGTGCCTCACCTGTCTGTCTGATGCGTCTTCACCCCATTTTCTGATCTCCCTGATTTCTTCTCTCATGTCTGCCTTATTTCCCTCTCCACTTTCAATATCCAGGGATAGCCAAACTTATATCGAGACAGCTTTTTGCCTGACCTGCTCAAGCAGCAACAAGAAATTAATTATGTTGCAAGTTTATTTTATTTTCTTGTTTGAGAACACAGTGATGCCATCACAAAACGCTGCAAAGACAAGATTTCCAGGGTCATATGTGATGTGCTGCTCCAGTCCAGGTTTTTTCTGTGATTTCTGGGACTTGTAGTCTTGTTTATTGCCTTATAAAACAGAACTTCAAGTCCTACAATTCAAAGGAAAAATCCTGAGCTGGAGCAAGACATCATGCATGGACCTGGGAAACTTGGCAGTGATGAGGCCGCTCAGGCCAGAGCCACCAAAATATGAATGGAGGAAACTTGGTTTCATTGCAAGTCATTTACAAAGGAGACTGAGGCTAAACTATATCGCACTTATCACTACTGTGGGTTAAAGTAATGTTTAGAATAATGAGGTGCACGAGTCCAGAAGATCAGCCACCTTAACCTCCCACACAAGAGAAACTCCATGATCTACATGAAACATATATGACTCAGCACTGAAACAGTTGTACACCGAAAATTTCTTTGATCATATGCAATTGAGATCATCATAATAACAAGAATAATTACAACAAGGTCACATAGTGCACAGACTCATGATAATTTTCTTTTAAAAAGTTGATTTCTTTATTCATTATTTGTTTATTCCATTGTGGTGAGCCTGCCATCGAAAGGGTGGTGGAGAGGCAACAAAGGGGGCCCTAACAGGGCCCCCCTGCTGCTCCAGGGCCTGGGGGTGCATGCAGAAGGGCACATGTTGTGTATACCACACCTTGCAAGAAGGTGCAGTCAGTGCTCTTTCAGCTCCTCTATGGGCCTGTCAGACCGTCGCTGTCAGACTGACACAGCACTGCCGGCCAGACCAGGAATGAACTCTTAATCTGGCAGGTGGTCGCACCACGGGTTTGACGGTCCCACAGCGGACGGCGCTTTGCTGCCACCCACTGTGGGTCGCCAAACTCGTAATCAGGCCCCAAGTGTGGATGCCAACTCAAGGTAGGATTTAACATCGCTCCAAGAGAGCAGAAATTCTTTGCCACTTTCGACTTCCTCCAATTCATACACCAAGTAAGTTTAGACATTTTCTTACCAAATTGGACGATTTTACTCTTTTTCAATTTGGCAGTTACGTCCTTGTCATGAATTGAGATACTAGTCAACTCGCATTGCAGGCCAATGGGAGTAAAATCCAAGATAGCCAAATCATCTGCATCATTAGGAACCCTAAATAGAAAGTACCTAATTTAGTTGTAAAATACTTTACTTTACTCAAATATTGAGGTAGGTCTCCAAGATCTAGATTAAATAAAGTAGGGACAAAAACACAGCCTTTCTCCTGGCTGTTGCCGGTGCTATTTTCTGACTATGTTTATCATCTTTACCCATACAGACACTAGCCCATGTATTCATATATTCAGCTTGTAGTAGCTTGAACAGCCCTGCATCTACTTCCATTGTATTCCATTATTATTATTTTTTTATAAAGTAACTGATGGCTGCCCTTGTCAAAGGATGCTGTAAAATAGACCATGAATACATCTAAGTTGCTCCCATTGTATAAGGCCTATGTAGCCATTCTGGAAAGTATTATCACTGCATAATTTACAGTGCCCAAGTAGGTTTTAAATCCCAGTAGCACTCTTGGTAGCAGACCCACTCGGTCCATATATTCAACCAAGTGGACCAGATTTAAATGTGCAGAGATTTTGCTGCTTCTGTTTTAGAGGGCTACTAATCTGTTATTTTCAGGGTTCAATCCCAGGACCCTTTTGTGAATAAGAACAATGTGATTGCCCAACAATACATTTTGCAAGACTTTTGACTGTCAGTTGATGAAAAACTGGTAGAAGCTGAGAGACCCAAAAACAAGCATTAAATTGAAACAGAAGTACCAGAAGACCTCAATTATACTGTAATTGAATGACATTTCTGGTCCCCCCACCTCGTCCATCGAGCTGCTCAATATGCCTAGAACGGGAAACGGCCACTACAACGCGGCCGTTTCCACACATAACTTAACCACGCATGCATTACAACGCATGCCTGGTTACAACGAATAGCCTTTAGCACGCATACCTTTACTACGAGATACGTAGTAAAGGCATGTGTGTAAAAGGCTAAAAAAAAAAGGGGGGCTTGGGGGGGTTCTCCCCCCCCCAAAAAAAGCGTGAAAAAAACAGGGGGGTTTCCCCCCCCAATAAAAAACGCACCTGTTGAAGATTCTATGTGGAGGGAATCGGCGTCGTTAGAGAAAACGGAAAGACACTTCCGTTTCCTCTTAGCGACGTCAACACGGAAGAACATTGAGAAGAGACGACGTGGAGAGGCAAGGGGAATATTAGATTAAAGAAATAAAAAAGAAGGGGTCCGATTTAAGGCTTAAGGGCAGGGAGGGGTATTTGTAAGAAGGGTTTAGGGGTGGGGAATAACCTTTACCAAGAGTATGCCCTTACCATGCATGAATTTACAACGAAAATCGTTGTAAAAGTATGCGTGGTAAAGGAATATTCGTGGGAAAGGTTATGCGTGGGAAAGGCATTCCGTTGTAACGCATGCGTGGAAAAGGCATACGTTACAGCGGAATGCGTTGTAACATCATACAACCGCCTAGAACACTCTTCTTAAGTAATAGTATGATCTGGGGGCTCTGGTGTTCTCTGGTACACTTTGTCAACCAGTGGCCAAAAGTCCTTCTGATATTGGGCCCAGATAGTGCTTCTTAGTGATTCACAATATTTTTGCTGCATTTCTATTTGATATCCTGGTTTGAGTTTTCTGTTCCTTTTTACTCAAAGTCTAAGCATTTACAGTCTCAATAGAACTCTTTGATAAGTGAAACTTACTGGCTACTCTTGAAGACCTTTCCTTTAGTTCATGGTATTTGCTATTGAACGAGTTAAAACTTAAAAGTCGAATTCTTTATTCTATTTTTAGACGCTTTTTTTGCGTTTTCATTGAACTCATGGAGGTTATTGATTAATTCTTCCCATTTGTTGATGGAATTCATTTCTGTTGACTTAATACTCCGATTCTCACCTGTTCTTAGCTTAATCTCCTTACATGAGCACAGGGGTTACAGAACGAGGTGTTACACCAGAGCTGCCGGTTTTGCAACTGGGAAACCAGGTTTGAATCCTGGCGTCGGCTCAACATCCTGTGATTCTGGGCAAATCAATCTCCCCGTGCCTTAAAAAAAAACTAATACTGATAATAATGATCTTGTGTAATGTAACTGATGCTCGTGAAAAGCAATCTAGTGTTCTTGGGCTTGCACTACATAAAACTGCAAAAAAAGCAGTTACTGTTCTGCCTCCAATTTCTTCTAATTGCTCAACTTGCTTCACTTTGCCGCCCTTAGGAACGGTCATAATGCAATTTAGACCTTTTAAATGATGGTCGCTGTCAATGTGAAAATCTATATAAAATGAGAAATGAATGTAAAATGAGAAATATAGGGAAAAGTGTAGTTAAGGAAGATTATTCTCCCCGTATTTAACAATGGGTTGTTTGTGTGTGCAGGATAATCCCAATAAAATCTGCAGTTCAGGCTTCTAAACTGACTACTATATAAACAGTTTACTAAATACTGCGATCTTTGGCAAAATATATGCTGTGGATATTTTGCGTCCGTTATGCCATATGTCCCTTTTCTACTTTTGCACAAAACAAACTAATCACACAGTTTGGGCATCGTAGTACATTAGCAATCAATCAAGAACTTTATTTCGATCACTATAGATCATAAAAGTATATCAAAAGACAAAACAATTACAAATACACAATACAAATAAGACATAACATTATAAATAAACAATCACAATCTATATACGGTCACAGCGTGCATCAATCGATTAAAGTGCATCAGTGATCGAAAGGAAAGTGCATTTTGGTAGCAGCATGACTGAAAACTAGCATTTCCATCATTATTTATACTTAATAAATTCATCGTAGAGTACTTAAAAGAGGAGGAAGTAAAATATGTTAAAGAACAACAACCATTTAAAATAACTCATGACCCACAAGAAAACCTAAGCAGGCGCCATAGAATATGGTATGCCGTAGGAAGTGAACCCTAAAGACTATCAGGAGAGTACTTAGTGCGCCGGATCCACATAGCCAATAAAAACTTTGCTGTGCAAAATACAATCATATGCGTTGTGTTTGTCTGCATCATTCTATACGCCTCCTTGTACCTCCTAACTCCCAGATTTCTACAGAGAGGGGCAATCCATTTTATTCGGGCTGGGTGGTACAGGGGACAAAAAAGCAGAACGTGTTCAGATGATTCGGTAATCCCTTGGCAACAGGGACAATGTTCTTCAGTGCTCTCTCCTGCTTTAGACCAATTTCTTTTAAAATAATTAACAGGTAAACAACCATACCTAAACAGTAGGTAGAGTTTCCTTGCTAGCGGGGGTTCAATTTCATCCAAAGTGGGCTCTAAAAACACAGACTGTTTAAAATTCATAAAAGCAATCGACAGTGATCCCTTGCAATTCACTATCAAATCAGTTTCTTTGAGTCGTGATTTGTTAATCTGGCTAAGGGTTTCCGGTTCTCTCCAGTAGACAACCAATCCTAATTTAAGTAACAGGTTCTTGACTGTGAGCATCCAAGAAATCTTGTCCACACAAGACGTTGTCATTAGTTCACGGACGCCCAACCTATAGTGAGCGAGTGCTGCAGTAGACCATAACCGATGCCAGAACATTAGTATCCGCAACACTATTTTATGTGCAATTCTCTTTTGGCCAAGATCAAAATAAAGAGGAATCAACGGGGTAGACACCGGGAGATTCACTAATGATCTAAGAAACTTTTGTTCAATGACTGGGAGATTACCACAGTTTGAAAAACCCCAGAGCTCTGCACCATATAAGGTTGCACCTAGTGCTTTAACATTATAAATCTCTAGCACTGGTGTCAGTTTTCTGGAAATTGTTTTCCTGTGGATTTTCAAAATACTCGCCGTTTGGTGAACCAGGGTTAACTGTGCTTTTTCCAATTGTGGGACCCAGCTCATATTCGGTGTGAGTTTAATACCCAAATAATCAAACTCTGTCACTAGTTCTAGTGGGTCACCGCCCAAATAATCAAACTCTGTCACTAGTTCTAGTGGGTCACCGCCCACATTCAGGGGCTTCTTGCATTTGGACTTTAGACTAGATGAAAAAAGCATACATTTAGTTTTTGAACTGTTTAGCTCCAACCCCCGCTCCACACAAAATATCTGGAAGCCATCTAACAGCTGCTGGAGCCCTTGCGGTGTATTTGATATGAGCAGAGTGTCATCCGCAAAAAGGAGAGCCGGGACCCATTGCCCTCCTATTTTCGGAGCATCACAACCATCCCTGCTCAAAAAACTAATAACATAGTTGATAAACAGGGTAAACATGGTGGGCGCTAGAACACACCCCTGCCTTACTTGTTTTTCAATATGGATCACCTCCGTCAGAGCCCCATTATCGCCCCACCTCACTTGTGCCAGAGTGTTAGCATGAAGTCTAATTAAAATATTGAGAAGGGGTGATGGAACTCCCATGTTTTCCAAGACTTCCCACAATTTCACTCTTGGTATCATATCAAAGGCGGCGCGCAGATCCACAAAGGCAACATATAGTTTGCCCTTGCGGATGGTCACTTCCATCTAGAAGATACACATGAAGTGGAAGATTTGGTCTAGGGTACTAACTGGAGCCCTAAAACCAGCCTGCCACTCTGAAATAATACTCCCCTCTCTAATCCAGTTATGGAGGTGGGCAAGAACCTGTTTGCAAAACATTTTTTGTAGTGAATCAATAAGGCTGATAGGCCTATAGTTTACCGGGAGTGCACGGTCCCCCTTCTTAAAGATAGTAACTATCTCTGCCAGCTTCCATGGGTGGGGTATTTCCATACCTGAAAGGATACTATTAGAGAGTAGATTGATGTATGGTCCCCAGGTTTTTAGGTCTTCTTTATAAAGATCATTAGGTATCCTATCAGGTCCAGGTGCACGGCCAGAAACACAGGAGCTGATTGCTGTTTCTGTCTCAGTGAGTGAGAAATACAGATCATTGGGCTCAGATTGAGCCTCACTTGCAACTAAGGAATCTCTGTCATTTTCCAATCTATGGTTGTCTGTGTACAAATGGCTGAAATGTGCAACCCACTCCTCTGGTAGTATACAAAAGTCAAGTGCAGGTTTGTTCCCCCCAGTACATTAGCAAGTAGGTTAACTCTTTTGAAGACACAAAGTTACTTTTGTTGCAGTACAAAACAGGTTGGACACAACTTTTTCAGAGAAAACCCCACCCTACGGTTTTGGTAGCTGGGTTTTGGGGGTAGAACCAAGGTTCCCCAAGATGCAGTTCAGCACTCGAGGTACACCACAAGTGGCACTAGGGCAGCCAGGTGCAGAGTGCAAGGGACCCAATTTTAGCCATTGGGGCTAGGGGGAACCTCGGTTGGTGGCTGCTCACGGGCAGGCCACACGGTTGTGGGAGGCAAGCTCCTGGAGCTAAGGTAAGAGCAAAGGGGGTCCCAGGTCAGCACCAAGTCCACACCACCAGCGGCGTAGGTGCTGCCAGATGCAGGGTGCTTAGGCTGTGTCGGGAGCCCAATGCGTTCCTATCGAGATTGCCATTCGAGGAAAAAGACTGCAGGCTGGAGCCAGAAGACTGCAAGAAGGGAACCAATGACCTTCAGTCGGGCACCTCACGACTCAGGGGCTGCGGGTGCAGGGGTGTCTTTTCATGTCGGGTTTTTCTCACCGGTTCCGGCTGCGGTCGAGGTGACCCTTCAGGATGAGGCTGCAGGCGTCGAAGAGAAGGTCGGAGGAGGTCATCGAAAGCTAAGTCCTAGGTAAGGATTGCCGGGTGTACCTCCCTGGGGTGTTGGGCCACTCGGACTCAGGCCAGGGGCATCTGGTGCAGAATGGTGAGGACTCGTGCTTCCAGCTGGATCTGGAGTCCTGTCTTTTGTTGCTGTTGGACAAATCTGGTGCCCACTGGAGATCAGAGTCTTTTGGGAAGGCAGGGCAGGTCCCCAGGGTTCTTGGAGGCTAATGGCTGCAGGACTTGCCGGTTTTAGCTTGCAGGGGTTCTGAAGCAGAAGACAGGCCAGTAGGGCTGGGGACAAAGCAGTTGTCGTCATCCTCCTCTCTGCAGCACAGCTCTTTGGTCCTTCTTCATGTCGAGTCGAATCAGAATTCTGGGTTCAGGGCTGCCCCCTAAATACTGTATTTAGGGGGCGTATTAGGAGTCTCGAGGTAGTAGCCAATGGGCTACTGTCCTGAGGGTGACTAAAAGGTCCCAGGTCTGACATACCCTCTAGTAAGTACTACACCTGCCCAGAGCACGTAAATGCTCGTATCTTAACACAGGATGCCAGAGAGTTTGGCATTGCCTCCATGCTGCATCTTTTGCAGGTTGACAGATATTCTAAACAGCATGTAAAATACACGTGGTAAACATTCCAAGCTTTGTTACTACTGATGCTAATTTTACGTTGCAACGGTACTGCACTAGTGTCATCCTTCAAGTTCAGGCTGAATTTATAGTTGCAGTCGTGGTTCAAATAAGGGTAGCAGTTTTTCTTTTGTAGCACACAATTAAGATGCTAGCTATCTTTGAATACAGGAGCGTCTGCTTAAAGTGCCACTATATACAAAGCAGGCCCACAGCAAGGTGTGTATGGGAATGTTAAGCAACTCAGTATCTCTCACAGTTTTGGCCTGAGCTTGTTCTCGGCGACTGTCTCACAGCTTGACTCTTCCCTTTGGAACAGGGCTGAGCTTTATACTGCTTTATGGCTCAAACATTCCTGGTCAGGTGCCTTGGTGTTCTATTATTCTGTTACACTAGTTTTGTGATGCGTGGTGCTGCAATTTGCTGTACTCTTCTATGTTTTAATATGTACTAATGTGGTACACCAATTTGGTGTGATGTCTTGTGGTCTTATGTGATATGCTATGCATTGCTTTACTCTGATGTGACGTTTGTGTTTTGGTGCTGTGTGATGTGCTCTGATGTTCTGTACCCCAATGTGTTGTGATGTAATGTGCCCTCACTAACTTTGACTTGCCATGAAGTGCTGTAATTTTCTGGGCTGTTAAGTAGTGTGCATTTGTGTTATGTACTGTGTTTTGAAATGTTGTGCTGTTTTGTGATGTGCTGTGGTATGCTGCAGAGCTCTCTTATTTCATACGATACTATATTATGTTGTGTGCTGCGCTTGAATACGTTGTGATGACATCTGGTATGCTATAACATGCTGTGCTGTAATTTGGACACTATGCTGTTCTGAACTCAGATTTTTGCTATGATCTAAATATGCTATGCTGTGTTGTGTTAGGCTGTGATGGTCTGATGTGCTATATTCTTGTAACGTGTATTGATTTTACCTGTGTTAGAATGTTTTGTACTGTTCTGGGCTGATTTGAGATTTGTTTCAAATTGATGTATTCTAGTATGCTTGGCTATTATCTGGAGGTTCTCTGGTATGTTGTGTTGTTCTGTGGGGCGCTGTGATATACTTTCCTTTTGAATCTGTTTCATTGTTATCTGCATACTTGCTTTATGATGTCATCTGGTGTGCTATAATATGTTGTGCTGTGATGCCATTTGAGATGTGCTTTATGCTTTATTCTTGTGTACTATGGTTTATTGTGATTTGATTAGCTATCATACGACAAGCTTTCCTGAGGTGAGCTTTAATGTTCTCTGGTGTGCTTTAATGCGAAAGTGACGAACATGTGTTGTTTTTGTGCCCCCTCTATGCGAAACAGAGGTCTAAATGGATTGCCCTCATGTGTAGATCCCTCTGTTTATTGTCGAGAGGGCAGGTATATAGAATATGCAAAAGTGACACGACCTCGATTATGGTGGTGGCCTTTCCCTAAATTCCTGTATGCCGCTTGGATAATTGGAAGCAAAGTGTTAAAAGGCACTCAAAGCCAGGTTGCGAATGCCCCCTTGTGATTTTACACCACCTTGATTGATTTTATGGATATTTAATGTTATTTATTGTTGTTTTTTTGTGTGTTTTATTGTTGTTTTTAAGATGTTCTTAATTGATGTATACTATCTTGATTATGAAACAATGTTTCGAAATATCAATAAACGATACGAGTTAAACCAAAACAACTCCACAGTCTCAGAGCTCACATGTTTATGAGGGTTTTGCAGCACTTTTTCCCTGCATGCGCCCTGGTCCCCTTTGTCTCCAATTACTAGATAGAGCAACTCCAGCCACCCACCAATGCCACGTACTCCGAAATCCACCGGGCCTCATGGTAATTATAAACAAAGGCCTGAGGGCTGGTGGCAGCACCGTGCGTGTGCTCTTTTTCTTTGTGTTCCCTTTTATGGGCGGTGTTTGGGTGAGCACCCTGCAGAATGCGGCGGGATTACACCTCTGGAGGTGATTTTATGGTAACAGGCGCATGCCTGGTGGGTGAGGGGCTCGCCCACGTGCCATGAAGTATGACACAAGCTTCTTTCGGGTTCTGCACACATACTCCAAAAACTCTGCAGCTATGCACGAGTGACGCAAGCACTTAGTTTGCCTTTGTGAAGTTCGCCCTTGGCCAAATTCTTGCAGGTTTATCCCCCACCTGGAGATCTCAGCTCTTTTCTTGTACTTCTCCAGTAATGCACTTGACTACAGCAACCAACCTGTGACCAAACTTTGAACCAGAGGCATCTGAACATGAGGCAAACATTAACCCACCTGCCTCATACATTTTCTGATGAAAATAGAAGTGTAAAAGAGGCAAAGGAGCATAGTGCCATGAAGACCTGATGTGCTAATAGCAACAGCCTAACCTACCGCCAAGAGTATTTAAAGCCCCGCTGCAGCACCGGCTCATTTTACTTACTGTAAATATTTAGGACCCTTTGTGCTCGTGTTTTGCATAACACGTGGGTGTGAACAGTAACATGTCCTTGAAAACAAGCGCTTTCTTAATGGTTCATGTGACAAAGACTTAAAAACATCTTTGCAAAAATACAGGCTAAATAGAGTGTGAAAATCTCGACCATATCGCATTACATAAATGTAGCTGTGCTTCAATCTTGAATTCACCCACTGTCATGTCTAACATAGCTTGGCACTGGGCTCTTTCCATTTTGAGTGCAAGTCCAAATTTGTAGTGAGTTAGGGCGAGATGCTGGCTGTTTACAGTGAGTCTTCACATGCCACGGTCTGGACTATGCAATGTGTGACTTCCTTTGCTCCCCTCACAGGGAGTCCTTCACTCTCTGACTCATCCCAAACCTCATACTACTACTCTCTCCAATGCACTACCATATTTCTCACACTATATCTCTCTCAATATATCCTCTACCTTCACTCTCTGACTCATCCCAAACCCCATTCTACTACAATAATCCCCCAAAAAACCTTTTTAGACTCTTCCTTCCTCTACCCCCACATACCCACTCACAGATGCACTCAGACACTCACTCAGACACTCCTGCACCTGCTCACAGACCCATACAGCCACTCACACACCCACTCACAGAGCCGCTCAGACACTAATGCACCCACTCACAGACCCACTGAGACACCCACTCACAGACCCACTCAGACACTCACTCACCACAGACTGACTCACAAATTCATGGAGGTACATGCAAACCCACTCACACTCTCACAGACCAACTTAGACACTCACTCAGACACTCATGTACCCACTGAGACACCCACTAAGACTCATGCACCCACTCACAGACCCACTGAGACACTCCCTCACTCACCCACTGAAATACCCATGCACCTATGCACACACTCACTCTCAAAGGTTACAGGTTACAGTTAGGAACTAATATTTTAAAAAACTTAGAAATTCACAGAAAAACCAAAGGTTACAGTGATGTTATAGTTAGGAAATCGAATTTAAAAAACCTTAGAAATTCACAGAAAAAAACAAAGGCTGCAGGGACGTTATAGTTAGGCTCAGATTTCACTCGTACAAAACCAGTAAAATTCAGCAGTTATAGTTACCTGAGCTATCTATAACTTATGCCCTGCATTGCACTGCTTATGATCTCACATTATACATCACTCATGACATGGTCAGTGACATCACTCACGATCAGTATCGTCAGTATTATGAGCTGTTCATTGAGTTAACAGTTGGCTTTAAGTGGCAATTGGTCTGTGTGTTTGTATTACTAGCTACATTAGATATAGAGTCTAATGATTGCATTATCATCTTAGCTGCCTTTATGTGTAATGTTGTCCTTAATTTTAGTTATTTACCTTAGTGGCTGTGGACTAATTTATCTACCTTAGACTATCTAGTGCTTGCTTTAACAGATTTTAAACTGTACAGGCTGCGATTATGCATAGAGCATCACTTTTTTGAGTATCTGAATTTAGTCCAACTCTTTTAATCACCTTATCTGGTAAGGCGTGTAAATCCCCTGAGTTATCAGGAATGCTAACTTTATTTATCTTTCATGCCACATTTTTAATAATGTTTTTAGTCTTTATCATACTAGATGCTTTAGCTTTATCTTTAGGTTGCCCATTGATGTCTGTGCTATTTTTGAAACTATTAGCCAATTTAATAATGGTTTTCTTTATTTTAACTATTTATAATGAACGTGATGTACCTGAACCCTTTGAGATTGTGATGTCTCGCATTCACTTAGCTGTATCATCATCTGAAGATTTTGTGTTCAGACTGACCAAGATTCGAACACTAAATGTAATTTGGAATTATTGTACCCTACAGACTAGCAAGGCGGATCTCCTAGTTCCAAAATCTGTTTTTTCACATATTGCGCAAGCTATTACCCACAAGACACATTCCCGTTACAATGAGAACACATTTGCTTAAGCGTTTAGCTTCCTCCACAACAGAATTAATGTGTACACTCGGTTTGGCAGTATTTTTCAATACAACTAGTTGAGTACCCATTTCTGTTGATTGCCAACCTAAGGTGGTCACTATCGTAGTTAACAAAATAGCCATTGAAGCTTCTATTTGGATCAGTGATGCTTTTCTAGAGTCTCTTTCAAGTGTAGACAAGTCAGAAAATAAGTCATTTGTCCCCACCTCCAGGTTGACCTTTTCAAGAACAATGATGCCTCTACTCGATAAACCTGGATGCATCTAATGAGGTTGTTAGACTCGAGATTATTATTGAATTCAACAGGTATAGTTAGCTACATTAAATAAATGCCCTGTGCCGTCAGTTGCTGTAGATTCACCAGTATGTAAAGCAGTGCTTTAAAAGGAAAACAATAAGTGCAGGTACTCACTAAAAGGAGCTGTGGACTAGGGGTGGAGTGTGGGGCAGGCATAAGGGCGAAGCAAGGGGCAGGGCTAGGTTTTCGACCTTTCCAAGCTTTATATGCAATAAATCCACGTGCAGTATCTGTCCAATAGTTATGGCACTAATAACCATTTATAAAGCATTTACTAATAAGTGTTTATTACTACCCAAAGTAGCCCTTTTTTATAGCAACCTTAAAATAACAAAAGATGGAGGACAAAACATTAAGGTTCCAAATGTATATCTTGACCTTTGCATGCAGCTCCTTGACGCATGGTCATAACTCACTAAGCTGTATGACAAGGAATGTAACTTGGGACCTGAAGATAATTCAAGGATCTCTGCAGCAAAAACCGTAACCAACTGAGCCATTTACATAAAAACAAATCTTTTGCATGCCGTGCTTTCCAACAAGCACATTAACCCTCAAGGCAATTTTATGGTGAGTTGAACTTTTAATTAGAATGGGCTCTGATCTTTCTAGCAAGTACATTAACCACCTCCTGCATATGTGCACTTCAGGCATCAGAAGGGCCTCTAGTGTGGAAGATGCAGACTCTGCCAGCATGGATCTTATCCATGATCTAAACAGATGCCAAGAGAGAGAAGAATTCACTGCTAGCCCAGATGAATGAATAGAGCCTATGCTAGAAGCAGTGCCGTGAAACTATTCCTTATTCACTATAAAAAGCCAAAATTATGCTCATTAATATTTAGTTATATGGATGGAGTGTGTGTACAGCCAAAAGCTATATGGACAGGGGCTTGGTAGCTCCCAAATGGCTCCATGTTGGCTCCATGTTATGTGACATGCATGTTCAAACCAGTCTCTGGTTTTTGCCATCAAAGCTTTGCGTGCTGGAACTTTTAGAAAAGCTTACTTATAATGAAAAAGGGGAACTATAAGTCCCAGAATGCAAAAGCATTGGCAGCTAAAATCCATAACTGTCTGAAAGTTTAAGACATTCCATGGAGCCTTCTGTCGCATTTGGCTTATGCATGGTTTCCCATGCGAAACAAGGGGTTTAAATGCACCAAACCACTCTGTCAAAAGTACAAACAAATTGTGTGTCCTTTAATGTCTTTTTTTTGTTTGAGAATAATCATAAAATTGGTGGAGACTGCAGGGATTTACATTCAAGTAAAAATGTTTAATTTAAGTTGCTGATGAACTAACATTTTCAGTCATTTAAAACAAAGGGCATGCCAAAAAGCTGTACTGCCCTGAGGAATGCGCCCCACACCCTTGTCCATTAGTTTTACGGTGGACTCTTAACTCCCACTGTGCAAGATCAAAGGGGAAACCAAACCCCCTGGTGCCACACAGCTGCTTGAAGACTTGCACAGTAGCATGACAAGATTGCTGTGTCTGGGTGACAAGAGCTGCTGTTCTGACGCTCTTGTGCGAGCTCAGCCCAGTATTGCACAATGCATCAATGCAGGTCATTTGAAAAGTGCTGCAGAGGCACGACAAAATGAGAGGAGCACCACCTGCGTCAAGGCAAGACCCCCCCATGAGTACCGGTACACTTCTTGTCCAAGGAGAAGTTCAGGTTCTCAAGGGGAGAAAATTAAACAGTGCTGGTACTTGGTACCAGTGAGTACCGGTCCATTTAAAGCACTGATGTAAAATATCTAATGTAGCAGATATCAAGACTATGTCAAACCAGATTACAAGTGCACAATTGGTAGGAGTAAATGACAAGCTACTTCCATCCACTGCATCAAACTGACAGTTCAGTTCATTAGTCTTATTGTTTCACCTTCATCAGCGGGTGTACTTTCAAACTTTTAAGTAATACCACCTTGGTCACATAATTCCTTTTTTATCAGAGATGACATTATTTACTTTGTTTATTAGCGCCTCTCATTTTGTAATGTTTAGAAATTTAAAACAGTTAACAATAACTTACAGAAATCGTGAGTTGAGTTGAGTTAAGCTGGACAGAGGTGTGCGCCTCCAGTCAACTTGCCAAATCGTATTGTAGATGTGCTTGTCTCCCACCCTCTGGGCTATGATGCTCAGCTGATGATCTGTGCCAGTAGTCAGGTAATTATTTTATGCTGCATGGAGGTGGGCAGTGCTGACTGTGTTTAAAATTGGTCCAGCTCCAAGGCTGCTGCCTACCGATCACCAGCACCATGTTTCCCATAGAATACCTGCTCCCCCTCAGATTACCGAATATTGAACATTCAAATGACATAAAGCAGGACATTTTCCACAAGGTTGGGTCCTTGATGTAAATTACAACCTCAAGGTGAAAACGTTATCCAGAACACTGTATTCCATCTGCAATCCTTTGTTGTATGAAAATGCCTCATTTTGCATGATCACCCGCAAAGTTTTGGACTGATGCTGCTGGTTTTTTTACTCTGAGAATGCACTGAGACATGTTAACCAGGCGCCAGTGCTCTGACCCTCAAAAGTCTATGTTTGATTGGCTTTTACCCAATTGGTATAACTTTACTTGCTTATAAGTCCCTAGTATTTGGTACCAGGAGTACCAAAGGGCCTGTAAATTTAAAGTCTCCCACCAGGGCTGCAGCACTTATTGTGGATGTGACAACGTGAAAACATGTCTCCCGGCCTGCCACTGCAGACTGGCATGGCAGTTTTAAACTGGCAACTCGACTTTGCCATTTAAACTAATGGCAAAGCCTATACCTCCCTTTTTAATATATATAAGCCCCTCTACAGCAGATCTATCGAGTGCTATGACAAGGTGATGTATATTAACAAGTAGGGCATTAGGAAGAACCCCATTTTGTTTTTTTCTACTGCAGAAAGGCTAGTAGCCCAGTGCTTAATTTGAAGCAGTGGTTTCTGGTGCTCGGCACCGGCACTTAATCGTACACACCGGCTCTTATAGCGTGAACTCGACCCAAAGGTATTGGAGCTCTTTTCATGATCACCAGTTAAGGACATATTCATTTCTGGTAGGCACAGGGAGATTAAGTGATTTGCCCAGAATCACAGGATGTTGAGCCTACGCAGAGCGTGGTTCCCCAGCCTCAAAGTCGGCTGCTCTGGCTGTTATGTCACATCCTCTCCCCGCTTGTAGGGCTTCATGGTTAGTAATTAGTTCTGTTATAGGCGGCGCTAATAGGAGCAATGGGCTGGTTCAAGCTGCCTCCTGACGAGAGCCCTGGTACTGATTTCTTCACAAATTAACCACTGTAGTAGCCCCATTGGCGTATACAGGGTTGCATGCTGACAACTCAGTAATGATACCTTCTGAATGGGACTACTACATTAGGTACTTCAAGGAATCAAAATAATCGTTACATTAAACCTGACTTGATGCCCAAGAATTAAAAGTAACTTTTAAAGAAATGCAACTTTTAGAAAGTTGCCGTCCTGTTGCCCATGTTTTCCAGTGGCCATTTGCAGATGCTGGCCACCAGACAGCCCTCTGCTCTCCTGGGGAAGTGTGAACGACTCCCAGGAGCGGGAACAATAGAGGCTGGTAGTTGGAAGAGGTGTTACCTCCCCCTGGCAGGAAGCCACACAGGGTGTGAGCCCAAAAGGCGAGCTTCAAAGAGGCAAGCCGCCTTTGAAGGTCAAATGGTGGACACACACAAGAGGGGCTGCTCCTTTGTTCAGGTAATCTGTTTAGCTTCGGGGACAGAGAGGGAAGACCAGCTACTAAACTGTTTTTTTTTCGTGGGCATGTAGCCCTCAGGTAGCCAATACTCTAGGATGGGCTATCAAGCTCCACACACTGAGAAGAGGGGTCCTGCCATCTTGGAAGTAGGCAGAATAGTGCACTCTGGGATAGCTAGATGGTACACATTGCAGGTAGACGTCAAAAGGTGGGTAAAGTCCTTATAACCCATGTGTAGTAACCACTGTATTCCCCGAGGGTAGTTTCTGGGCATAAATATGGCACCCCTGTCACCCAGACCTCAAATCACATCTGGACTGGAGAAAGCACTGAGAGGGGACTTACCTGCTGTTCCCTGAACCTGACAAGAGAGGCAGCACCAACCGTTGGACTGCACCTGCTGATTCGTGGGCTAGCAAAGAGAGGACTGTGCCTGTCTTGTTGAAAAGTTGCTCCTGAGACCCAGACTGAAGAGATGAATTTCAAGAGTCAGTTAGCTGACTCACTGTTACAGCACCAGGGCCACAAAAGCTGAGGAAGCCCATCCAGGCTAGTCAGTAGCCACAATCGCCTGATTGTCGCTGACCGCTGATGTGCAGCCAGGGAGATTAAGTCCCTCAAAAGTTGCACCCGAGTCTGGTGAGAGTTGTCGAAGTGCAGTTTGGTTGCACAAGATGGACACAAGCCTTCACCAAAGGGAACTTATGGTTTTGCTGTAACCAGTAGTCCAATGGCAACTGGACTTTTGCTGGACCCAAGAGGACTTCAAGGGACATTGAACCCTGTGGCCAAAGTTGTCCATCCAAGACCATGGACCAGGGAGTAACCCTAGGAAGCTCCCTGTCACCAGTACAGCATCCTCAGCAATCCTACAGCATCTTCAGCATCCTGTATCCTTTGCACCGGGACCATTCCATTGAAGTCTATGGCAGTTTGCCTATAGAGCCTGGAACTGGACTTGAAACTGATTTGGTGACAAGGTAACTGTCCTAGAAATTCTAACTAGCCCCCTTGACTCCCCCCCCCCGCCCAGTTTGGTGCCCCAAGGAGGGCAAGAGTACCCAAGCACAATTCTTTAAAAGTTTTTACCAAGATTCCACTAACCGTATTAGTTGATAATGCTTGTTTGCATTTCAAATGAAAAGCTGCAATTTACATTTTGCTTCAAAATCTATATCTTCAAAACCCTCCAACTGATTTTGTACATTTTGGTGTCTAAAATTCATAAATATAAGATCTATTTTTATAAATTGAGTTGGGCTTCTTTTGTGTTGTGTGACTTTCTAATTTCTATGTTTTGGTACTTCTAAATGCTTTTACACTTGTTCCTTTGTGTAAGCCTGACTGCTGGAAGCCACAGCTACTCAGGGTTGAGCTAAGGTTTAGCAAACGAGCCTGACTGGACCCATGTTGGTATCATGAGTGTAATGTATGTTGAGGTCACACAACCACACAATATAATACACCACTTTCCTCACATGTGTTATGTATGCCTCCCCAAATGAGCTGCCCCTATTATTAAAAACTACGCAGGTCTAAAGGATTAATAGGAGAACCATGCGAAACATGACTTCAACTACCTCAGTCCCCTGTCCTGTTATATATCTAGTGTCTACTAACTGAAAATCTCTTCCCTCTGCCACTCAAAATTAAGAAAGGATAACTGCATTCTGAAACCATCCCACACCACCCTCAACAGTAACTCTACCTTCACCCTCTCCAATATAAAAAATAATAATATCTGCTCTCCTCCCATCGACTCCCACCAAGCTATGCATCTGAAATGTTAAAAAATCACTTGGCCTCCTGCGATCCACACCCCTCTTTATATACTATCCAGGTTGCCTAGATTGAAAACAAACCTGGCCTCTTCCACCCAACCACCAGCTGTGCCTTTCCTCCCCCTCTCTGACCAAAACCATGCTCTAAGTTCACATTGAGAGCAGCAAGCAGGCACCGTGCTGATATGGTAATTCGAAAGCCGCTTGTCAAAATTGCACATGTTTCTCTCTCAGTGCGAATTCCGGAGGTACTTGTGGCTGACATAGCAGATGCTATTGAGAACGCTCTAAATCTGCCTATTTTCTTCCTTTGGTTGGTGAACCTTTAGCCGTGCTTGAGAGGTAAGAGGTAGTAAACATACATTACATATTTCAATAAACTGTGTAACAAATTAGTCACACAATAAAACTAGGACTACTGAAGAAAGTTAAAGGGTTTTATTACAGACTCAGAAACAAACTGATATAAATGAGTCTCAAAAGCATATTTTAAAATTATAGTACCACAAGAAGAAATCCAAATCTCTTAATGAAATTCAGTCTGAACAAAAGCAAACACGCAAAGAACTCAGTGGCTGCAATACAAAAGATAACAAACAGAATCTGAAGGTTTATTTGCAGAATTCGATCCTCCTGCCTAGTCATTAGTAGCTCAAATTCTAGCTTATCCTACTCTATGCTAACTGTGGAGAAGCCCTGATAACCTACAGGGAAGCAAGGAACAGGTGTCAGTATGATGGATTCTTTCGTAAAAGTACGCCAAGCCTAGAGTGTAGTGCATAAGGCTACACAGTGAGAGGAATAGCATAAGCGGTCGGTACCTCATTAACCCTTTGAACGTGGCTGGAATTCCCCCGCTGTGCCGACGCACACGCCCACCGTGACGTCGGACGGCCGACGCATGGAACGGGTTAAATCCTAAAGGTCTCTGCTCTCTAACTAACAATACAACATCTATTAGCACACAAAGTATTCAAGATAGCCAGCTTCATCACTTTCCAGTACTTTTCCATCGTCTTAGGTGGAATTTAGCAACATTCAACTCTTCTTCCACACTTTCGATTGAGCATGTTCAATTGTCCTTGAGCGTCCCTTCTCCGCCATGTGAATTCTTTTCCCGCCTCGTTAACATATCTTCTTTTTGCCAAAGTGTCCTCCCGTACCTTGCTATCGCTACAAACAAACAATGCCCTACTCTAACTACCGAAGCCATGTATCTGCACCTGCAAAGGAGAGTACATTCAAGCAGAAGAATTCTCACCTGAAAACTTAAATTCAAATTCAGAAACTTCAGGCCCTTGATTACACTAATTTAACACAGCAATTAGAGTACACTTGGTGTTTGAATATAAATGCACGCACGTTCCACAATTAATACATGTATGAAATATTATGTGAAGTAAATCATAACTACATAAAATGTGGAATTACATTGTTAAACATTCATATGATTATGAACAAGAAATACATTTCTATTCAATATTAGTATGCACACGTTAAATAATCCTGCTGGGTTATCATAGAGCATTTCAGTATTACATTTGAAATCCCTAGTGTTTTATTAGAAAATTAGAGCACAAAAATAAAGAAATATTAACTTACATAAATCAACGTAAATGAGTGACGTGTAAGTGCGAAGCCAAGTTAAGCTGCTCCAAGGTCTTGCACAGGCAATTAACTTCCCATGTTCTCCCGCCTCTCTCTTGTCTGTGGAGCCTAGAGAGGTGCAGAACAAAGCGTGCGAGACTGCCTGTCGGCACTCTACCACTTTGTTTGAGTCTCTGGGAGCCGAGTGGGGAAAATCAAAGGGAAAACAATTGTTTCCCCTTATAACTTAGCAACAGGTGGAAATAACTTTTGCTCCTGGCTTTTGCTTCGTCAAAACCATGAATAACCAGATTTTGAATCTGGTTTATTGATGCTAATGTATGTAGGGTCTTGGAGACCTGTTTATTTTCTGCAATGTCCACACCTTGCTCTTCCCCTGGCCTTTCAGCGTCAAATGGGTTGTTGAATGGCTAAGGGAATGGATGAGAGGTCAAACTTTTGTTGTAATTGGCAGTCAAAGAGTTTGTGTGTTTTTTGCTTCTCTTTGCATTTTGGTGAATTGCAGTCCATGATTGAACCTCTTATGCTGGGCTGCCCTCTTGTGCCTGTATGGCCGGCCCTGCATCTGAACATGGTGTTTGTTAGCTTTGACTGGATACAAAGATACAGTCATGTGGTGACTTCAATTTTGTATGAAAAAATTACTAATTGTGTTGATGTATTTTGTAGAAAATCAATTGTAGACTGAGCAAGTTTACATACATTCATAAACTTACAGCATTTTCTCTGCCTTGTACTCAATTCTAATACTTGTACATATATTTTGCTCCTTTAGAAGTGTGCAAGATTGTAGTGCTGCATATATCTGGGAAGCCTGATGATATTAACAAACTGAAGGAGGAGATCTTTCACCTCACAGAGCGCAACTTGTTGAAGGATACCATAGCCAGTGATGGACTTCCAGCACTCAAAGACACTGAATGCGTTCAATCTTTGAAAGGGATGAGCAGCCATTGCCTTCTCATTCGAGATGCAAGAGGGATTCAAATTCAAGGTTTGTTGCCTTATGCTGCTGCTGTCTGTCAGAAAGTGGGGAGCTTCCTCCGCCAGAATGTAATCCATCAGTTCAAGGCCGAAGCAATGTCTAGGCGTGTGCAGTGGGAGTATGAGGACAGAGGGCAAATTGTTTTGTTCAATGCCTCCGCAAATCTATTGATCGAGAGCGCCTACGAGAAGGATGAAGACTTGCTCAATCTCACAATCAATGGAAATGACGTCAAGCTGAAGATAAGGCAAGGTGCAGGCATGATACTAGGAAGCCAAAATCATTTCAGGATCAGAAGAGTAAATAAGACATCAGGTAAGAGTTGTGAAACAAGTTTGTTATTTCCTCTGTTTTAACTCAGATTATTAGAGACCCAAAAGTAGAAACACATGGAAGGATGGGGTCCTCCCATGATAAAAACATAGCTATCCTATTTGTTCAGACACAGAAGTATTGATTGTGTCTGATATGGACATGAGTATGGAAAGAACTCTTTGTATAACATTAATATTAAAAAAGCTATATAGAATATTTAAATGCAAAGGGTGCAACCCAAACTGACATATTATCTTTCAATTACAAATGATGTCACACCCAGAATTGTTAATTGCGCCAGAGGGATTCCATAAGACAGTAGGACACAGCATAACACTTAAGTGTGCCATCCTGTCCTTTCATTTTACAGTACCTGCTCATATGTGCACATGTGCAACTGATAGCCGGGATTGTGTCAGCGTCCGGCTGCACTCAACGTAACCCCACTTTTTATAATCGCTTGTGCATTCCCAGTCATGTATTGCACAGCATGCTGAGGGAGAAGTGTGTCTAACTCCACAAAAGTGATGACTGCATGCACTGACCTTCAGGGTGAGGACAGGTGTCCCAGCTCTGACAAGCCAGCTGGTACGAGCTGGCCTATATATTTGAGAGACGAGAACCTCTCCGCTACTGGCAATGGCAGTTGTGGGCTGTGGATGCAAAGTACTCAGTTACTCTTTGTGATCTGTGTATTCCTGACAGCTGTAGCAATGTCAACAGATCATCCCATTGTCCTTCTTGGGGACTAACAAAGATTTCAACAAATCCTTACTAGCTATCTGCCAAGACTGAGCACAATTCCAGGTAAGCTCTGAACGGAGGTTGATCACTGCCTAGACTCACTAAGGTACCCTAAGATGGACAAGGGACTACTTACAACTAGAATATTGAGATTGATGACTCACTAGTGAGTTTGATCTCTGGGCTGAGCAGCCCATGGCGAGCAAACATTCTGGTTGTGGGAGAGGCGTCAGTCATCATTATTTACTTGTACTCCCAGTGCAGGTGACTTCTCCATCATAAGGGTGTAAGATGGCACTAGACCTGATATAACCATGATAAGGGCAGACCATTGTCCTGTTCAGCACAGCCAAGAGGATTTCCAACGCATAATAAGCCACATTTTTGTATTACATCTTGTACAGCAGCCACAAAATAGAAATGATCTAAAACTGAAGGAGACCCTGGCACCTGCACCAGCTCTGATAAGTATGGTATGCATACTAACTGTTGTGTTACAGCTTCCTGTTGAATGATATTGAACCAGATAAAAAACAGAAGAGTAGAATGATTTTGGGAGTATTTGCAGATAAACGCACCATTTTGAATTCACTGGAGTAGGACACTGGTGTGTAAATCACGGATAGAACTATTGTAGCATTCATGTGTTTCCTTCTGAGGAACCCAGATGCCTATTGGACACCTTAGCCTCCGTTACAAGTTCTCCATTCTCTCAGCGGGGGACACTGGGGTTGGTCTTAATGATTCTGCCCATTATCTCCTTGTGAGACAACAGGGATCACACATCTCTAGAATGGGGAATAACGTACTGGAAAATAACTGGTTCCTTTTGCGCAGGTTTTCCCTGATGCCAGAGAGTTAAAGGCAGATATTTACCAACTGCTCTGAGCAGCTGCTCCATATCTGTTTTGGGGGTTGGGGGGTAGTCGTAGGCAGGAGTGGGTCAGGCTGAGTATAGGGCATTTGGGAGGGTGGTAAAGCTGCAGGATGTCTGGGGGGTGCACTGTCATGCTCCCCCTGTGGTACCTGGGAGGGTGAGTGGGATGGGGTTGTGCCTCTGCCCTGCAGTCTCTGCGTTGGTTTTTGCTGGTGTGGATTCCCTCCTGGTAAAAGTTGTCTGGTGTTAAAGGACATGGAAATTATGCGTTTAGAAACATAAAACCACTTGGAGTTGCTTATGGTGGTTTCCCCCATTGAGGTTACTGCTCTGGGCAACTCGTATTGGAGGAATTTGAATGATATTTGGAATTTTCTTTATTGCTCCACAGGCCTCAGTTCAGTATCTGTATCTTAATTAAAATTAACTATGGCGATAGAAAGTGCCTCATGGGATTAACCAGAGATTTTTTTCTGTTGTCAATTAAAGAGGCAGTTGCTGCAGAGAGGCCCCTCACTCTGTTGTTTATGAAGGATGGCACCAGGAAGAGTCAGGAAGGTCTGGTGAGACTATCAGACGATGCAGAAAACGCAACCTTTGATGATACTTCACAGATGAAGGAGAAGAACCCGAGCGAGCAGATGGCCGTGTTCAACATGGACAGAGAGAGGCAGTTCACGTTCACTCCTTTGGCATTGAAGAGTAATGTAGTGAAAGAAGAAGAAGAAGAAGAAAAGGAGCAGGTACAGTACCGTTGATTCATTGTTACAGTGCATGCTTGAATGTAGAGACGTTGATGGAAACTGTAGTCACTGTCCAATCGCACGGAAGAGCATTTTAACCCATCACTCTTCAGCTTCCTACCCAGGTTAGGGGGCCATGCGTGCCCCACAGACCTTGTGGCCACCTACTGCAACCACAATGATTTTCTTGCAGTACTTTTCCCAGAGGAGATTCCAAGGGAAGTCCCCTACACAAACTTGTTTTACATGTTGCATACAGTGCTCAGAATAGAGTTCCATGTAGACCACACACACCATCATGCCCCACAGGTTCAGTGCAGGATTGGCTGAATTAGGGTGCATGGCAAGCAGTCATGCTTTTGAAAGTCCTCCCTTGACATGACGCAGTGTTTTTTAGCAGCCTTCCGGATCCTGCTGCCTCCTCCAGACTCTCTGAAATACCGGTACAGCAAGTGTTTCTGGGAGCAACCTGTGACGCACTAATTCCATCTGAGAGGAACTCCAGATATCAACAGGTCACCTATTTGCTGCAACCACTCTGAAATGAACCTTCTTGTATTGGTCTATTTATTTTTATTTGATAATTTTGTAACACGCGCTTGTTTTTTAACACAGTCGAACTTGTGACATAAAAATGTATATGATAAAAATGGAGAATCAAACAAAACCGCCTAAATTATAATCAGAAAATTAAGCTGCTACTGTGGCCGTCCACTCTAAATATGCCTCTAATTGCAAATGGTCATCTTTATCAGGTAAGACCCCGGCCATACTGGTTCAGAGGAGCCTCCAGAGAAATGCAGTAGCAAATCACCAAATAGCAGAACATCATCGATGGGGGTAGAAATAACTGGTCCTTTCTCTTTGCCAGTCATCACCACAGAGTTTGAGCCAGGTGTGAGTAAGGACCAACCTGAAATCACTATCTGAGGGAGTCTAAAGATGGACTTCCATGCGGGTACATATATTCGTATAATCACCATCTGACAGCTTTAGTTTGTGATTTGCTGTGATCTGCATTACAGTAGACATTAAATGATTGAAGATGGTATAGCAGGTGGCCTGTGAAGGGGCTTTGGAATACAATTAACTGTTGCTAAGGACCAATGACGTGAATTGATCGATCTATTGATGATTTGTGCAGGGTTACTATTGTGTTTAAACATTGTGGATTACTTCTACCTCCAAAACATACTCTGTAAAGGGGCAGAGAATAAGATGTCAACCAAACAGTGGCGGCTCCTCCGCTAAGGCGGAGGAGCGTCGCCCCACTGCTATTTCAGCAATGCAAAAAAGAAAATGATCATAACAGGACGTTGTTATCATTTTATTTTTCTATGCGGGAATCAGGCGGGGCTGGGCTCTGTAACGCCAGAGCAGGGGAGGAGTGGTTTGCAGACCTCTAAGTGCACATGACTGGTTGGCCCTCTATGGCCCGCCAAACCATCATGGGCACTTAGCATGTTCTCCATTGAGCTGTATTGCGCATCTCTGTGGTGAACATGCCCAGGCTCCCAGGTACTCCTGGAGCGTCCAAACAGGACGCTCAGATCAATCACGAGGCTGCTACTGCAGAGTTGTGATTGGCTGGGAGAGTCCAGAAACCTGGGTGCTTCAGGTGCTTCCAGCATGCGGAGGAGAGCCGTGTTACGGCGCAGCGGTGAAGGTAATTTTTTTTTAATCCACCCGCCCCACCACCCCCATTCCGAGGCAGCCACCACTGCAACCAAAAGATGTAGAGTGTGGCTGTGAGCCCGAGAATAAAAGGGAACTATAAAATACTGAGTGTCACAGGCATAATATGCTATGCAGGCCATCCATTTTTGTGGTTTAAGTTATCTTTCAAGGAAATTTGTGCCCGGCAGCAAAGAAGAGAGTTGGCAACCTCAAGGAGTGTTAAGATCCCAAGTACAATAAACCACCTTAAGAGCTTGACCACTGCCATGTAGTGAGATGGTCTCAGAGTTTGAGGAATCTGGATTCTACTTTCTAGATGAACTGGACAAAGGAATATCTGAAGTCACAGGTCAAGGTCATAGATGGTGAATCCAAAGGAGTCAGGTATTTGTGAAGCACATAGTAACAAGCAAATTAACAGTCACTTAATTAAAACATAAAGACTCTCCTCGCAGTAAAACATAATGGGAGTGATGCTTGCTGCACTGCTGACTGTGTTTACTTGGAAGAGTGCACATGTGCTCACATAGTGGAAAAGTCAAGATGTTTTGCCTTTGCTACCTGGCACCAACCTATTGGCTTTCCCAGTGTTGTGCTCTGTTTTCCATAGATGGCTGCCAGACATGCGCACACATGCTCGACTGTCACCTGTTGAAAACAAACAAAAAAAACTCAGCAGATAAGTAGTGCAGTGGGGACTAATGAACAAACCCACCAAGCGCACGCAAGGGAAAGAGCGGTCTGGTGAGAGAAAAGAGACAGTCCTTGTGAAGGAATCTAGCAGTCGCACATAAAAGGAGTGACCTGGCAGAGCAACATAAAGAGATGGGAGAGTAAGGGCCTGAGCAGTGCTCGCAGTCTGGCTCCCTGACTTTGTGTGTGACAATGATGAGAGGCTTTACTTCTGTGATGTTAACATCCGCGAAATGTTGTGGGCTGAAACCAATGGTGATGGACAACCTTATGAGCCAGTGGCTGAAGTCAGCTAAACCACAGTAACAAGTGGGTGAATGTAGCTGTCCAAAAGCCTGTTTGATTATATGTGTTTATTTGTATGTTGTATGTTGAGATGTGTGTTCTGTGATGGCATGAGCTCCCACCAGACAGCCAAAGCTGTCTGCAGGTGAGGCCTAAAAAGTTCATATGGTATTATATAGAGAGCAACAGACCGAGAGATGGGTTATGAAGTCATGGTTTGAAAGAGCACAGAGTGATGTAATTGGGCTCACCAGTCCAAAACGTATCCCTGATTTAGAGTTTGGTGGATGGGATACACAATGCCAAATGTGCTGGATATCTGCCGTATTACAAGTGTGTTAGACCTGCCATCCTTGGTGTGGTCTTCCCCAATCTTTTTGCCTTCACCCCTCCTGTTTTTGAGTTTGTTCTTAGTAGCACTAGGATTCCCAGGAGGTTGGGTAGTTCTCCTCACCTTCAGTTGGGGGGGGGGGGCATCAGCCGTAGGTTGGTCTTTATCCAAACATTTTGCCTTCATCCTCCTCTTTAGCTGAATTAGTTTTTGTTTGCTTTAAGACTGTGTGCACTTTACCACTTCTAACCATTGTTAAAGTGCTTATGCACTCTCTCTAAAACATGATCAAATTGGCTAACACCCGATTGGCACATTTAATTTACTTAAAAGTCCCTAGTATATGTCACTACATGAACCCAGGGCCTGTAAATGAAATGCTTCTAGTGGGCCTGCCGCACTGATTGTGCTACCCACTAAAGTAGCACTTTAAAACATGTCTCAAGCCTGCCATACAGCCAGGCTTAAACCTTCATTTTTAATATGTTTAGTCACCCCTAAGGTAGGCTCTAAACAGCCCATAGGGCAAGGTGTATTGTATTTAAAAAGTAGCACATGTGCTTTTATGTTTTACATGTCCTGGTAGTGAAAAACTCCTAAAATCGTTTTCCGCTACTGTAAGGCAGAGGTCTTCAAACTGGGGTGCGCCCCCCCCCCGGGGGGCCGTGGCTGCATTCCTATGGGGGCGCAAATGGCTCACAAGCACTTGTAAATGAAGATGGCCTGGAAGTGCAACTTGGCACGTTTCCAGGCTGTCTTCATTTACATGTACCAAAAACAAGAGGGGGGACTAGGAGCTCGCTGTGGTCCAGTACCCGTGCTCCCTATGCTAATCAAGAACCAAACAGGGGGTAACTGTTCCAAGTATGGGCGCAAATAGTCACCCACAAACAAGAGAAGGAAGGGAAAAAAGGGAAGAGAGTAAGATCCTAGGTCTAAATCTCATATGCTAGAGGCAAGCGCAAGTCTTGTCTCTTGATGCCCTCACACACCCCGAAGGATGTCATGCTTCATCATCGGGCGTTTGCTGCTCGTCGGGCCGGTGCTGCAATGCCCTACGGGTCCCCCGAAGGGTCACTTTAGCTGAGATCTTTTGTTTGTACTGCCGTATGATGAGTGTGGGTGTGAGAAAGAGGGTTCTAAGAGAACAGTGAGTGGGTGAGTGATTGATAAAACTGGCTAAGGGATACCAGAGTGAGTAAACTTTAATGTGTAGGTTCCCTTATCAGGTTAAAAAACCCATAGGTTGTGAGTTACTGATAGGGCGTAATGCGCCTTAGTAACTAGAGGTCGGTCGACATGTTTCGCGCCGTCTAGGTGGTCAGAACGATCCCTGGTGCTTCTTCAGGACCAAATAGTGTGAGTAAAAAAGTGAGTGGAAGTGGTTGGTTCTAGAACCCTACTAGATCGGAGCAGTCCAACCTTGTGTGCAACTACAAGGTGGCAATAACCTAATTGTATGGCCGCTCCTGTCGCAACCAGGGAGTAGATAAGAAAAAACAAGACAAACACATGAGGAGTCAATGTAATCCTCTCCAATGGCACATGGTTGAGTGCGTCTGGTACCTAAAGACATTTACAGACAATGAGGTTGACATGCAAAACGTACAACACATATAGACCGTTGCTATTCTGGGTGCGTTTGTGGACCACTATAGAGCTCACAAGTTATAAAGAAGGACTAGAAGAGATCTTAAGGCTTGATCAGTGTGTTAGCCTTCAGTGGGTCAAGCATGTGCGCACATGGTTCTGCAAACTTGGGTTGAACCACTACTGGGACGCGCCCGCTTTATTGACACTATCTTCAAAAAACATCTTGAAAACTACATTTTGGACATATATGCAAAATAGTGAGTTCACTCCCGTTTTTTGAGCATAGCTGGACGAAATCCAACCTCAATTGGCAAAATCCCTGTACATGAAGTTTCGCTACGGCGTTTTGCAAGTACACTCCAATACAGCGAAATGGGGTCGCAAAAATGGTGACGATAATGATGACTATTGTCCCTTATGTCAACCCAACACAGCAGAAAATGATTCCCATTTACTGTTTTTTTGTCCAGTATTCGCCATCCCTAGGCGAAAATGGATTAAGCCCATCTGTCGGAACTTGGGAATTAGGTCTTGCTCTGATGCGATAAGAGCTCTAAAAACTGATACTTCACAGAAAATTGTCTTTAGTGTTAGCAGATACTTATTTGCTGTCAATTTAATAAGGAAAGAAAAAGGCATGAAATTCTAATGTCGTAATTTTTACGAGCTGTTCTAAGTACTTATATGCATTTTTTATGCACTTTTTCTTGCATTTGCACTTTACTCTTTGCCCAGAATCCATGTTGAAAGTCTCAGATACATATATATATCTTTTGCACACCCTACGTGTTGCTTTAACTACCTCTATGCACTTTCATAGCATTTGCACCTTATTCCTTGTCTAGAACCTATGCAGAAAGCTCTAAACATATATATGTACTATTTTAGCATTTTCACCCTTTTTAATTCTCTGCCCAGAACTCATATTTCCCTCTATGTTTTAAATGTATTGAATAGTAAGCTTAGCATTTTTACTGCATTTTAGTTGATGTATTGAGTAACTGGTTTTATACTGCAAAGGCAAAATTTATTAACTACAATTTGCCCAAGGAACGATTATTGTAATTGTGATTACCTACTATGTATGAACTGTTTTACCCTGTATCTTTTATGGGTTTTTTAAACCGAATAAAGATTAATGCATGAATGAATGAATGAATGGTTAAAGTGAGTCTGTGCATAGTATTTTGTACTGGAAGGCCTCCTTCCAGTACAAAATCTATGCTAGACTCAGAGATATCCTTGCACCACGGTGCAATGGTTTCTCCGTGGCGCACAGCAGCTGATTTCAGCGCTGGCGTTAGTAAGAGGGGAGGAGAGTGCCTTATTTTAGTAAATAGGGTGCTCTCCTCCTCTTTCCTTATCACGTAACGTAGCATTTGCAGCTGCTGCAGTGCGCTACATGAAAAAATAGTAAATCTGCCCCTAAGTATCATAAAGAATAGCTCATTGTCCACATGAAGCCTCAGGTGCTTCCATCAATTAAATCCTAAACTGGCTTGCAAGCTGCCTTTACTTGTGGTGATTAACCAATTGCACACATTTGCAGTCTTTCAGGTAGCAGGCACCCTGGTGTGAATGACTGCTTCCTACTTAGCTTTGTGTCCCTCCGTGAGCTTCACATCACTGGAAAGCTCCGCCCCCAACCTCCTTTCACTTTTACACAGAGGCACTTCAAGGGCCACAACAATTGTTCAGAGATGGTTGTGTTTTTAACGAAAAGTATGAGAACTGCTTTTGTAAAATTAAAAAAGCATGGGCCATGTGGCTCCCCACAGACCCCGTCCGCTTCGACCTCTGTTAACATGCAGATGTCCTTCAAGGTGAGTAGAGGGGATGACAGGGAGGAGGCTAGCAGGGTCTCGTTCCAGGAGAAAGAGGAAAGTAGTGAGCTCCTGAGACAGCATCAAAGAGATAGCCCAGAGGAAATGGTGCTATATGGGGGTGGGGGGTCATTTTGTAGATTACAAATGATAGAGACAGCTACCTCAGAGATATGCCTTGAGGAAGTTGGGGAGTTTTTGCAGCTTTTTTATTTTTAGGTCTTTTTACTGCAGCAGGTGCAGTTGCATTGGGTTCCAGGCTCACAACACTCCATTTATGGGCCCTAGTGTTTTGGTCTATTTCTGTTTTGGTTTAATATATTTGTACTTTTATAAGTCTCACATATAGCGTAGATTATGTGCTACAGAAACATACCCTTGAAATGATCTCCTTAGCGCCGTCCTGGTGCTCACCCCTGCCCTTTCCACTCTTCATTTTCTTGACATACGTTTTTGGAGGGGGGGGCCTACTTCAAAACATTTTGCTCTGAGGGGCTCAGAGCAAAAAAGTTTGAAGACCTTCTGTAAGGCTTACCTCTCCCATAAGATAACATTGGGATGCCTTATCACAATTAATAATAGCTAACTTTTAATTGGGAACAGGTGGAAATGTCATGTTTGGACTCAAATTAATTGTAATTTAAAATCCTCTTTAAGGGTACCCTTGGATCTTAAGTAACAATTCTGAAACTTTTAGAAAGGTGGTATTTCTTCGCCTAACCATTTGGTGCCTGCTGCCAGTGTCCTGGGTCACATGACTGTGAATAGCTTGGCTGTTGGGCTCTGGGTATTCCCCTCAGACAGTGAGACAAAAGGGTACTAGATGTTGGCAGAATAGACCATCCTACCAGGATGGCTGAGGGTGGAGCTGTTTCCTGCCCAACTTATACTTCAAAGGGCTACTTCCAGCACACACACACACAAAGGAACCTGACACTAGTCTTTTGTCACCCCACACTTCTTAGAGCCTTGGCATGGAAAGGGAAGACCTTTCCAGAACCAGATGTGGGGGTAGCCTGGAAGATTCCTCCATTTCAACAGATATAAATATTGGACCTCTTGAACCACTCACCAGTATACTCCTGGACCTGTGGAAGGAGTGCCTTGGACCCCCAGAGGACTGCCCTGCTGCTTGAGGCCTGCCTTGTACCTCAGAGGACTGCCCTGCTGTTACCAGAGGACTGCCCTGCTGCTTGAGTCTTGCCTTGGCCCCCAGAGCACTGCCCTGTTGCTTGAGGCCTACCTTGCTGCTTGAACCAAGGACTACCAGAGTGACTCCAAGGGCTAGCTGACTGGCCTCCTGTGTGAACTGCAGGGACATAACAAGCTCCAGAGACCTTGGCCCCTGCACCTGGACTCTGCTGGAGTGAATCCTAACCCCCCAAGTGGTGGCACCCATGTCCTGGACCCTTGGTTGTGGTATTAAATATACTGCTCCTGCCAAACCTTAAAAGTTGGGACCTAGGATAATTTTCACCAGAAACTGGCCTGAGAACCAGAAGAATACCGGGGCTTACCTGCTCGCCAATCCACCCAAGGTGCATCGCCGCTCGGCCTCGCTCCACAGCAGCTCCTGCTACATTTGCCTCCGCAGCAGCAAATCCTGTTCAGCGCGACCTCTCAGGAAAAGTATCTGGCCTCGTTAATCCCTTGTTGGCTATAGCTTGCAACTTCATCTCGCTGGAGATTTTCGACTTACAAAAAAGTGACAAAATCTAAAGGTAGAAATCTTCATTGCGACTCTGTGCAACGGCTCCCCGACGATGACGCCTCCTCTTCGGACACAACCAGCAGCTCTGCTCCGCTGAACTTTACCTTCTCAGGAGTTTTTCTTCAAAATTCATTCTAAGCCCAAAGGGAAGCCGAGAACGGGCCCAATTGACCTTGTGTATCTGACCCTCACTCCATCGCGGTCAGCTTTAACTGTTGACTTTGCCCTGGTCTCATGCAGCCAGGTACCTGCAGTTGGCCCTTTGATCTTTTAGGTGCTATTTTTCACAAAAAACGTTTAAGATTCATAACTCTGGTTCTACTGACTGCATTTAGTTTGTTTTGGTGTCATTTTATTTATTAACATGCTCTCTACTTTTCTAAATTGGCTTAGGATTTTTCATGTGCTGTGCTTATACTTAATTACTGTTTGTGTGCTGCATAAATACTTTACACAGTGCCTCTAAGTTAAGCCTGATTGCTTTTGTGTCAAAATCCCATAGAGTGAAGAACAGGTTAATTTAGTGACTTTTGTGGTTCACCCTGACCAGGATTGTGGTTGTTGCTTGAGAAGGGTTTCACTCCCCTCAACCAAAAACCTAATTTTGTACAAAGTGCATGTAGGAAAGTGGGTTTCTGTTGCAGTAATCCCCCCACTTTTTGCCAGATTTCTGATGCACTTTGACTGAGTGTGCACTGTGTCCCTCCCAATCAGGTAATCAGGGCCTGTGTTTTTTTCCTAAAACCTGTACCCTTATTTCCACGATTGGCACAACTCTGACCTACCTGTAAGTCCCTTGTAAGGGGTACCTATGGTACCAAGGGCATGGGAGCCAGGGAAAGGCCTCTGAGGGCTGAAGCATGTATTATGCCACCCTCAGAGCCCTCTCACCACAAACATGCACTACTGCCATTGCAGCCTACTTGTTGTGGGGTAGGTAAAAAGTGAAGAGTCGACATGGCACGCATCCCTGTATGCCATGCCTGCCCAGCACTGCATGAGGCCTAGGTAAGTCACCCTTAAGTTAGGGTACACTATCCCTTATGTGAGGACCTATCTGCATGAGCAGACAGGCCACTATAATATGTAGGGCCATTCTTAGATATTATAAGTGCCCAGTAGAGCCATACTGAGAGTATATGGTCTGGAAATGGCCATTATGAGTTTCCCAGCACCATATTGGCTCTGCTGAATCCTGGGATGTTTGGTATCAAACATCTCAGAATAATAATCCTGCACTGATTCCAGTGTCATATTTATTATCCCCAGCACTCGGGGGTCCACTCTAGAGGGAACCCCTGAACCAAACCAGCCTCTGGTGGGTTTCTGACTGGTGACCACCAGCCTGCCACCACGAGACAAGTTATTGGACCCCTGGGGTGGCAGCCTTTGCTCACTGGGGCCAGAAACAAAGCCTTTCCTGGGCAGAGATGTTCACACCTCCCCCAGGTCAGGAAGAGTCATCTGTAGCAGGGGAGCTTCAAGGGCCTTGCCGCCTTTGCCGAGCGACCCCCAGCCACTCCTTCTATCCGGAGCAGGCCTCCTTCCTGTCTCACCCCTTTTCGGCTGGAAGACAGATGGGAAAAACTAGAACAGCACAGAAGGTGTGCCCACCTCTGTCAAACCCACCCCTCAGGTGGGGGAGGTGAAGTAAAGCCCACTCTTCATTGCCCCCCATCTTGCAGATGGGAGGCACCCTCCAATCAGGGTTAGGGATTGTGCCCACTCCCCCACGTGGGGTGAGCACCCCAAGGGTATAGTCACCCTAAGGTCAGTAGCCCATTGGTGACTGACTTCAAGACCCATAAAACGCCCCCAAAATACAGTATTTAGGGGGAAGCCCTGAACCCAGATATCAGTTCTCAATGACCTAAGAAGATTAGAATCCCGAAGACGTTGCAGCTGTGAAGACTCCAGGCCCAACTGACTTGGCCCAGCCCTACAGGCCTGCCTGCAACTCAGAAGAAAACAACGGCTCCAAAAAGGATCAGCGACCTCCTGATTTGGTGAGGACTGATCCCCCCACTCCTGAGGGCAGCTGTCCTGTCACAAAAGAAGATCCAGCCCCTGCGGGACCAAGAAATCCTGCTCCTGGACTTACCTAAGCACCCGTCGTCCACGGCCCATGTCCCAAGGGTCCCCCAGCGGTTTGACCTCCAAACCATTGAGGGGTGTCATCTCCAAGGTTGCGTGTCAACGCCTGCAACCTCTTCACAATGACCCCCCTCCACTGCGACTGGACCGGTAAGCAGATTTCCAACATCAAAAGGCACCCCTGCAGTCTCCAACCCTACATCCTGGTGACCTGATCCCAAAGTGTGCTGACGTCGAGGGACATCTCTACTTACCTGCCTAGTTGTTGGTTCCTCCCGGAAGACTTCTTGGACTGAGCCTGCAGCCTAAATCCAAAACCGGCAACCTCCATAGGATTGCATTGGGCTCCCGACACCTCCTAAGCACCCTGCACCCAGGCTCCCCTGCGCTGCTGGTGGTGTAGTCTTGGTGCTAACTTGGGACCCTCTTTGCCCTTACCTTAACCCCAGGAGCTTGCCTCCCAAGATTGAGTGACCTGCCCATGAGCAGCCCCCAACTGAGGTGCTCCCTAGCCCCATTGGCTAACATTAGCACCCTGCACTCTGCACCTGGCTGCCCTTGTGCCGCTTGTGGTGCCCCTTGAGTGCCAACCTGAACCTTGTTTCTACCCCCCAAATCTCAGTTTTCCAAAACCGTTTTCTTACCTTGAAACCTAACACTTCGTTTTCTCAATAGGATTGCATGGTGGGTTTTTCTCTGAAAAATGTTGTGTTGAATCTGTTTTTGTACCACAATAAAGTAACTCAGTGTCTGCAAAAAAGTTAACCTGCTTGCTAATGTCCTACAATGCCCAAACGGTGTGATTAGTTTGTTTTGCGGTAAAGTAGAGAAGTAACTTAAAAGTAACTAAAAAGTAATTTCAAGTGAACAGCTGCAAAAGTAATCTGAATGTTCCTACCAAACCGGTCTTCACTGTCTGTTGAAATATAACATTTTATGAAAAGTATAACTTGTGCAGCGTGAATCCTTTTCTGGATTCACATGCTGTGCATCATTCCGCCATCTAGTGGTTGGGTCTGGAACTGTCTATGTTTTTAGTTTTTTTTGGTCGCTGTCGACCACCATTTGGTGCCAGGTACGTCCCCTGCGTGACGTCAGACGGTATCCTGGAGGTCGACGTGCGTGGTGGCCATCTTCAGATTCTTTTTTCCGCCATTGGGTCTGGAAGCAAGACGGGAAGCTCCGAAGAAAGTTTTTTCATTTCCGGAAAAATCTCCAAAAAGACGATTATCACCGAAAGATCATCGAAGTATCATCGATCACCGACGCCGTAGCAAGAGGCAGGAGCAGAGCGGCCGTTCGAACTCCAGAGGACCACTCAGGTCCACAAATGGTGAGGTAGGGGTATGAAGAATACCCCTTTCAAATTCTGCCCCAAGTGCCACCACAAATGTGTGCAACCTTTACCTGCCCGAAGATCATCAGGACAAGGACTGTGAGGCCTGCGCAGCGTTCCTGCTGAAGACGTTCAGGACACGCTGAAACCAAAGACAGGCCCATTACGCCACAATTTTGCAGTCGACGAAGAAATCTTCCATGAGAGACCTGGGTTTATCTAGCGACAAGGAAGAGCAGGGAGCTCCAGCCGAGTCGACACACGAAGGATCGGACGTCGAGATCCTAGAAAGGGACTCCGAAAAGATCCGCGCCGAGGGAGTCGAAAAAGAAGACGGAGAAGGTAAGACACCATAAAGATCCGTCGGAACCGAAGGGCCACGAGCATAAGGCACCCAAGGCAGCCCCGACACCGAGCAAAAAGGCGAACGAGGGTCAGTCGCGATTATAAGAACCCCACGGAACCCTACCAAAGGTTACCAAGGAGGGAAAATCGCCGAAGGCACCGAAGCCAAGGGTCGACAACAAACCTGCAAAAAAGGGCACAACACCGCCGAAGACTAACGTTGACGCCGGGAAGAAGAGAAAATCTCCAGCCCCCGACGCAGAGAGGGCCCTCGAAGTCGAAAGAAAAAGGAGAAGAATCGAGGAGGAGATGGCTACGCTCCTACAAAAGAAGAAGGATTTCGACGCCTCACTGAAGGATTTTCGAATCCCTAAGACAACGGCTGCCGAACCGGAGAGCGTCGACGCCGAACTGGCTGTAGACGCCAGTGGAGAGGAAGTAGGTACCTTCGAATCCCCTCCAACACCAGAACCTCGAGGCGAAGACCCCGCGGAATACGGAGACATACCGGAGGAAGAGGAAAACTCCGAAACCTTCGAGGATGCATGGAACGACCTCGACACAGAGAGTCCAGAAGAAGATATTTGCAGCTATCCCTCGAAAGCTTCCCCCCAGATGACATTGCTTTTTACAATGACATTGTAAAGAGGGCAGCAAATCAGTTTGGTGTACCCTTAGAGGAAGAAAAGGGGGACACATGTTTCTTACTGGAAACCCTGGCACCTGCCACAAAAGGAACACAGTATCTTCCTATGTTGCCCAGTATCCTTGACCAAGGCAAAGAAGCCTTCAAATAACCAGCTTCAAACAAGGGGGTAACCCCCAGGGTGGAGAAAAAGTATAAACCTTCTTCAAAGGACCCAAAATACATTCAGGGAAGTACAGTACCTGACTCCATCATTGTCACCACTGCCAGAAGGAGAGCGAATGCAGTCTCCAACACCGGGCCACCACCAGAAAAAAAAGTAAAAGTATGGATATGGTGGGGAGAAGAATGGAAAAGGAAGCAGCAACGCAGTGGCGCATTGCTAACTCCAATGCACTGTTAAATAGGTATGGCCACCAGCAGTGAGATGAAATAGAAGAGTTTCTAAACAAACTCCCTGAGGAGGACAAAAAGAGGGCAAAATCTATCGTCCAGGAAGGAAAAAATGTGGGTAACACCTGCCTAAAGTCAGCTCTAGATGCAGCAGATACTGCGAGTAGGCAAATGTGCACAGGAACCATCCTCGGAAGGCACTCCTGGCTCAGAATTTCTGGTATCAAGCAGGAAGTTCAAACATCAATCATTAACAGACCGTTCAATGGGGAAGCTCTATTTGGCAAGGAAGTGAATGAATACCTTCAGCAAATTAAAAAGGACAACGAAACAGCAAGGGCAATGGGGGCCCTGCAGCAAAGAGGTTCTTTCATAGGAGGAGGTTTCAATGGCAGAAAGCCCACAGGTAGAGGCACCTTTGGTCAAGGGCAGCAAATGCCACAACAATCCCAAGGACAGAACCCAAACCAACAAATGGGCCAACAGTCTAGCTACCAAGGTTGGCAACAACAACAAAAGCAGCCCTTTCGAGGAAGAGGCAATGGCAGAGGAAGAGGCCAATCCTCTAGAGGAAGAGGAAATGGGTCTAACTGACTTAATCTCGAAAAAGGACCCACACAAAACACCAGTGGGGGGAAGGATATCTTTTTTCCACAGACAATGGAAAAGGATCACAACAGACAATTGGATATTACATTTGGTAAAATACGGATATTGCATAGAGCTCACAAAAACACCACCTGCAAATCCGCCCAAAACAAAAAGATTAACAAGAGCAGAACAAACACTGTTAAACGCAGAGATCAAAGAACTATACCTCAAGCAGGCAATAGAAAAGGTACCAACATAAGAATGGTTCAAAGGAAACTACTCTCCATACTTCCTAGTACCCAAGCAGGATCAGACTCTAAGACCAATCATGGACTTACGGTTCATAAACAAGTTCATACGAACACAACGCTTCAAAATGTGTACCCTGGAAAAAATAATCCCACAAATTCAAAAAGGGGATTATTTGGCAACATTAGACCTCAAGTACGCCTACTTACATATCCCTATGAACAAAAGACACAGAAAGTACCTAAGATTCCTACACAACGGAACACACTACCAATTCAAGGTACTCCCTTTCGGCATAAAATCTGCTCCACGGGTGTTCACAAAGTGTCTAGCCTCAGTGGCGGCACACCTGAGAAGAGAAAGAATCCACGTCTACCCCTACTTAGACGACTGGCTAATAAGGGGACATTCGAAACAGACATGCCACAATCATGTTCAAAAAACAATTCAAAAGTTACAAGACCTGGATTTCTCAATAAACCACAAGAAATCTTCTACAAGACCAGAAAGAGAGAAAACCTTCCTAGGAGCAAGACTGAACACAACAAACGCAAGGGCTTACCCCACACAAAAAAGGATACAAGCTATCCACCACGAAACAGCCCTCTACCAGAGGGATCAGTCTCTGACAGTGAGGAAAGTAATGAAACTAATGGGCATGATGGCATCATGCATCCCACTTATCCCTCACGCTCGCCTACACATGCGCCCATTCTAAGAATGGCTCACCAACAGCTGGTCTCAAACCACAGGAAGTTGGGAGGATCTAGTGGTTGTTACACAAAGGGTGCATGCACAGATACAATGGTGGGCATCCAACAACATAGCACAGGGGAGACCTTTCAGGAACCCAAGTCCATCTGTGACAATCCCCACGGATGCATCCCTCAACGGTTGAGGTGCACACTTCAACCAGCTAAAAGTTCATGGTCAATGGAGCGAACAGGACTCCACCAAGCATATCAACTTCTTGTAGATGAAAACTGTCTTTCTGGCACTCAAGGCATTCCAGAAACATATTCAGGGGAAGACCATCTTAATGCAAACAGACAATACAACAACAATGTTCTACCTAAACAAACAGGGTGGAACAAGGTCTTTTCCCCTAATCAAACTTGCACAGGAAATCTGGCAATGAGCAATACTTCAAAAGATCAATCTACAGACAGTACATCTACAAGGAGTAGACAACATTACAGCGGACCAATTGAGCAGACAAGATGTTAGAAATTGGATCTCTAGTTGGCAAGGGCTTGCACCTTTGTCCAAGTAGGGACCCTTCTTCCTAGTCAGGGTAAGGGAGTTACACTCCTAAAATAACCCCTGCTCACCCACTTGGTAGCTTGGCACGAGCAGTCAGGCTTATTCTAGAGGCAGTGTGTAAAGCATTTGCACATAACCAACAGTAATACAGTGTAAGCACTACAAACGGACACCACACCAGTTTAGAAAAATAACCAATATTTTTATATACTCAACACAAGACCAATTACGACAAAAATCCACAATACTATACTTTAAAAATGAATGCTTGATAAGGTAACTTCTTCTTTGCAGGAATAACACAAAAGCAAAGTTCGTACGAGTCGGTAGCCCCGTCCGGGTCTACCGCGATGCTGAATTACACAGAGTCCAACAGTTCCAGCCGACCGCGTCGCTACGGGCCAGCAGAGTCGTGAACAGACTCGGTCACAGTACCTTTCTCGTTGTGGCTGGTACGGAGTGTACGAGCCGGTCGGCGTTCGTCGCGGTTGCGGTGCAAGACGGAGCGATGCAAGGTGCGGTGTCCCTCGATGCGGTGCAGGCAGCGGCTCGATGAGCGTCGTGCAGACGGAGTCGGTGAGTCCAAGGCGTGCGGTGCAGGGCGAGACGGTGTACGATGCGGTGCTGACAGGTTGCGATGCAGGTGACCAAGCCGGTGTGCGGGAGCTGGCGTCGGACAGCGGTGCGAGTCGGAGCGGTGCGTCGCAAACGTGCGAGCGGTGCCCCAGCTGCGATGCGGTCACGATTGTTGAGCCAGTTGCAGCGTCAGCGTCGGTCGGGTCCGGCTGGTTCAGTGAAGCGATGCGATGCGAACTGCGGTGCCCACAGGTCACGGTGCAAGCAGCGGCTCGGTGTTGACGGCGTCGGACGTCGCCCACGGTGAGACCAGGGTTGCGATGCGAAGCGGGGCGATGCGGTCTGCGGTGCACACAGGTCACCGGTCAGGGATGGATTCGGTTGACGGAGTCGGTTGCAGTTCCCTTCCTCTGTGGCAACTGAAACAGCGTTCCAGAAGCGGTACCCAGAGGCTTGTGAAGTCTTTGTAGTCCCTGAGACTTCTTAACAGGAGGCCAGCTCGGTTCCAGGCCCTTGGAGATACTCAGCACAAGTTTGTAGAAAGTTCAGTCCTTTCACTGCCCAAGGCAGAAGCAGCAGCTGCAGGTCAACCCAACAAAGCAACAACACAGCAAAGGGGCAGTACTCCTCCTGGCAGCTCTTCCAGCTCTTCGTCTTGGCAGGTTCCTTGATTCCAGCGAGATCTAAATTCATGGGGTCAGGGCCCCAATATTTATATCCCAAATTCCTTTGTTCTCTGAAGGCAGAGATGCCTTTGCCTAGTCCAAACCAGTTCTGGAGCACTTTGTAAAAATATAAAGAAATCAACCTGTCTCAGAGTAATATAACATGTGCCCGTTAGGGTCACTCAATAATTCAAACAAAGCTGAGCTAACAAAACAAAATCTTACAAAAAATATATATACATTTTTATTTTCATTGGTAACATTCATATAATTAGTCAGAATTCACAAAAACAAAATAGAAACATAATCATAATATTGCACACTCAATATATAAATATAAATATAAATACGGTCCCACATAAACGCATTCAATACCAACAATCATTTAAAATTTCATACACACTCAAACATTCAAACCAGTCATCAACATTTTAACAACAAATAGATCCATACAATTATAAAATGATAAAGGATCCTATGCAAAGGGTAGATATTAACAAAAGAAGGGGGCTCTCGTGCATTCTCTTGATTAAAGATAGAAGCTAGGTCCGGAAGCACGAGGTCGTTCAGCGCCAACGCGCATTTCGGTGTCTAACCCAGTGTGGGTCACACCTTCATCAGGGCCAACAGATGTATATGTGGGACACAAGAAAGAAACCACCTAACAAAAATACAAAGGGGGAAGATAAGGGTAAGAAACAATCTAAATATCAATGGGGAACATGTTTATACAATATAATTCATCTATTTTGTACATAATTACAATTCAAAAAAAGATTTTTTGTCAATGTTAGCCATAGAACGCAGAACATTAGGATATAAATAATTAATCCAATATAGATATCAATAATTGAATAGAGAAAGGGGGGGACGTGCACCAGGATAGAATATATCCAATAGCAAAAGAAGATTCACCCAAAGGTTCTGTGCGAATAAATAAAATGAAGTGACATCCATAATGCCAAGAGAGACATATACACATAGATGTAAAAACAGAATACCTTGGTACGAATAATCCAAATAAATAAGTGGAACAATCAGAAATACTTATTGAGACCAGCTCAAAGACGAATATCTATGGAGATAAAGATGAATGAAAAATGAAAATCTATACTAATTAGGGGAAGGACACATTAAGTATAACTATAGGGCGCATTCAAGTTGGTAGTCAGCATCAAGAAACCCAGGGAAGGCAACATAAGGCCAATCTTACCTAGCAGGGATACTGCATGATAGATGTATGGACGGATTCCTACGGTTCCAACACGTAATAAAAACCAGGATCCCGTTTTTCTGATTGTTCCACTTATTTATTTGGATTATTCGTACCAAGGTATTCTGTTTTTACATCTATGTGTATATGTCTCTCTTGGCATTATGGATGTCACTTCATTTTATTTATTCTCACAGAACCTTTGGGTGAATCTTCTTTTGCTATTGGATATATTCTATCCTGGTGCACGTCCCCCCCTTTCTCTATTCAATTATTGATATCTATATTGGATTAATTATTTATATCCTAATGTTCTGCGTTCTATGGCTAACATTGACGAAAAATCTTTTTTTGAATTGTAATTATGTACAAAATAGATGAATTATATTGTATAAACATGTTCCCCATTGATATTTAGATTGTTTCTTACCCTTATCTTCCCCCTTTGTATTTTTGTTAGGTGGTTTCTTTCTTGTGTCCCACATATACATCTGTTGGCCCTGATGAAGGTGTGACCCACACTGGGTTAGACACAGCAGCAGCGTTGGCGCTGAACGACCTCGTGCTTCCGGACCTAGCTTCTATCTTTAATCAAGAGAATGCACGAGCCCCTTCTTTTGTTAATATCTACCCTTTGCATAGGATCCTTTATCATTTTATAATTGTATGGATCTATTTGTTGTTAAAATGTTGATGACTGGTTTGAATGTTTGAGTGTGTATGAAATTTTGAATGATTGTTGGTATTGAATGCGTTTATGTGGGACCGTATTTATATTTATATTTATATATTGAGTGTGCAATATTATGATTATGTTTCTATTTTGTTTTTGTGAATTCTGACTAATTATATGAATGTTACCAATGAAAATAAAAATGTATATATATTTTTTGTAAGATTTTGTTTTGTTAGCTCAGCTTTGTTTGAATTATTGAGTGACCCTAACGGGCACATGTTATATTACTCTGAGACAGGTTGATTTCTTTATATTGTTGTAGTTGCTTTCCCCTGTCCAACCTGTCTATTATCAATCTTCAGGGGCTCCCTTATTAGTGGTTACTGGAGCACTTTGTTGACAAGTCTCCGTCCCTTCTTTCAGAGAGTAGGCCAGGGACATCAGACGCACCACAGGAGGTGGAGCCAGCATTGTGGAGGGAAGGCACTGTCCTATTCAGGGCCCAGGCGCAACTCCTCCCACCCATCTACATGTAGATCTTGCTATTCAGCCCTGTGCTGACTCACCCTGTCTCCTGGCATCCCCCAGCCCCTGTCACTCACACTCCAGACAAGGAATACACAACCTCGCAGAGGCAGGCTTGGATGGTTAGACAAGAAAATACCCACTTTCTAAAAGTGGTATTTTCAAACACAGAATGTTAAAACCAACTTCACTAAAAGATGCATTTTATCATTCTGAGTCCAGGCATACTAAACTCGAATTTCTACCATGTTCCCGGGGTCAGTTAGGATTATAAGCTGTAATAATCAAAACTGCCCGTTCTGGCCTATGGGGAACAGGTAGCCTTGCAATAGTGAAAAACGAACTAGGCTGTAATTCACTATCAGGACATGCCACACACACCAGGGCATGTCCTACCTTTCGCATACAACGCACCCTGCCCACAGGGGTACCTTGTGCCTACCTTAGGGGGACTAACATGTAGAAAAGGGAAGGTTTAGGGACTTGCAAGTGTGCGCACTTGCCAAGTCGCACATGGCAGCCCTAGGCTGCGCACAGGCTCTGCAATGGCAGGCCCGAGTTACACTTTACGGGCTGTTTGCGTGGGTGGCACAATCCAGTGCTGCAGCCCACCAACAGCATTTGGTCTATAGGCCCTGGCACTCACAGTGCACTTTACAAGGGACTGACACATAAACCAAATAGGCCAATCATGGAAACGCCAATCCGTAACACATTTTATACAGGAGCACTTGCACTTTCCCACTGGACAGCAGTGAGGAAAGTGCGCAGAATCATTACACCAGCAAAAACAGAGTCAAAACCGGGAGGTCAGAAAGCAAAAAGTCAGGGGAAACACGCCAAAAGATGCCAAGTCTAACACATGTCCCCTCCAGCTGAAAGTAGGAGAACTACCCAACCCCATTGGAGTTCTCTTCACTAAGGCGGAAGAACCTGGACAGACCATCTGCGTTGGCGTGTTCTGTACCAGGGCGGTGTTCCACCGTAAAGTCCATTCCCTGTAGGGAGATGGACCACCTCAGCAGTTTTGGATTCTCACCCCTCATTTGCATCAACCATCTAAGGGGCCTGTGGTCTGTCTGAACCCGGAAGTGAGTCCCAAACAGGTATGGTCTCAACTTCTTCAGCGCCCAGACCACGGCAAAGCTTCCCTTTCTATGGCACTCCACCTCTGTTCCCTGGGGAGTAGTCTCCTGCTAAGGAAGACTACAGGCTGATCCAGGCCCTCTTCGTTCAGTTGTGAGAGCACCGCTCCCACACCATGCTCTGAAGCGTCAGTCTGCACGACGAATTCCTTGGAGAAGTCAGGTGCCTTGAGCACGGGCGCCGTGCACATGGCTGCCTTCAGGGCATCAAAAGCTTTCTGGCAGGACTCAGTCCAGATCACTTTCCTGGGCTGCTTCTTAGAAGTCAGCTCTGTTAAGGGGGCAACGATGGTGCCATAGCCCTTAACAAATCTCCTATAGTAGCCGGTGAGACCTAAGAAGGCTCTCACCTCTGTCTGGGTCTTGGGGGCTCCCAAGCCAGAATGGTGTCAATCTTGGGTTGTAGGGGCGCCACCTGGCCGCTTCCTACCTGGTGTCCCAAGTACACCACAGAACCCTGCCCGATCTGGCACTTACTGGCCTTGATCGTGAGGCCTGCACCTTGCAGGGCCCTCAACACTTTCTCACGGTGCTGTAAATGTTCTTCCCAGCTGGAACTGAACACAGCAATGTCATCCAGGTAGGCGGCACTGAAATCCTCCAGCCCAGCCAACACCTGATTGACCAACCTCTGAAAGGTGGCAGGGGCATTCTTCAACCCAAAGGGCATCACCCGGAATTGGTAATGACCTTCTGGGGTTGAGAATGCTAATCTCTCCTTGGCCCCATCGGTTAAGGCAATCTGCCAGTACCCAGACGTCAAATCAAACGTGCTGAGGAACCGGGCAGCTCCCAACCGATCAATGAGCTCATCAGCTCTGGGGATGGGGTGCGCGTCAGTCCTGGTGACGGCATTGAGCCCACGGTAGTCCACACAAAACCGGAGTTCTGGAGTGGCACCGGGCGCAGCAGCCTTTGGGACCAAGACCACTGGGCTGGCCCAAGAACTGTGGGAGGGCTCAATCACCCCTAACGCCAACATCTTAGAGACCTCCTCCTTGATGCTGGCTCTGACCCGGTCAGTCAACCTGTAAATCTTGTGCTTCACAGGAGGGCTGTCACCAGTGTCCACGTCATGGGTACACCAGTGAGTAACACTGGGGGTCAGAGAGAACAGTGGGGCGAACTATCCCAACAACTGGTGACAGTCCCCCTGCTGCTCCTGAGTCAGAGTAGGGTAGAGGATCACACCTTCTACTGACCCATCATGCTCCTTGGTAGACAGGAGGTCAGGGAGAGGCTCACTCTCCTCTTCCACCCCATCATCTGTCGCCAAGAGCATACTCACTTCGGACCTCTCGAAGTGGGGCTTGAGGCGGTTCACGTGAAGGACCCTAAAAGGGTTCCTTGGAGCTTGCAAATCCACCAGGTAGGTGACGTCACTTTTGCGCTCCACCACCTCATATGGCCCAGTCCACTTGTCCTGCAAGGCACAAGGTGCCACTGGGGCCATGACCCACACTTTTTGCCCAGGTTGAAATTCGACCAAAGTGGCATTCTGGTCATACCATCTCTTCATTTCTTCCTGGCTTGCTTCTAGGTTCGCCTGAGCGAGTTTCCTGAAGCGGGCAGTTTGGTTTCTAAAGGCCAGCATGTAGCTAAACACATCCTGGGGAGTTTTCCTGGGAGCTGCCTCCCAGCCTTCCTTTACCAAACTCAGAGGTCCTCTGACAGGGTGGCCATACAGGAGCTCAAAGGGGCTGTACCCAAGAGACTTCTGAGGCACCTCCCTGTATGCAAAGAGTAGGCATGGCAAGAGGACGTCCCACTTACGCCTCATGGGTTCTGTTAGACTCTTGATCATGCCTTTCAAGGTCTGGTTGAATCTCTCCACCAGACCGTTTCCTTGTGGGTGGTAAGGAGTGGTGAACTTGTAGGTTACCCCACACTCCTTCCACAGGGATGTCATATACTTGGATATGAAATTGGTCCCCCTATCAGAAACCACCTCTCTGGGGAATCCCACACGGGAAAAGATCCCCATTAACGCCCGGCCCACCACTGGCGCCGTCGTTGTCCTGAGAGGGATTGCCTCTGGGTACCGGGTGGCATGGTCCACCAAGACCAGGATGTGCCTGTTGCCCATGGCTGTCTTGGGATCCAGTGGCCCCACAATATCCATCCCTACCCTTTCGAAGGGTGTACTAACAACAGGAAAAGGTTGGAGAGGAGCTTTGACCTTCCTCACACTCTTACCACTTGCCTGGCAAGTTTGGCAAGACCTACAGTGTGCATCTGACTGCCTTCGCATTTGGGGCCAAAGAAGTGGGTGACAAGCCTGTCAAAGGTCTTGTCCTGCCCCAAATGTCCTGCCAAAGGCACGTCATGAGCCAGACCCAGTAGGAAGGTCCTGAAGCGCTGGGGTACCACCAGCACACGGGCTGACCCAGGCTCAGCAACCTTAGGCTCACTGTATAGGAGACCACTCTCCCAGTAGATCAGATGTGACCCGGACTGATTACCAGCTGCCTGGTCTGCAGCCTGCCGCCGCAGACCCTCCAGAGTAGGGCACTCGTTCTGCTCCCTGCAGAACTCCTCCCTGGTGGGACCCCCTTCTTGCTGCCAATGGGTCAGCTCAGAGATGTCTCCCAGTTCAGCTACCTGCTCCCCTGTAGGCACCGGGCGTCCCCCTCGAGGTCCGCCTCCTCCCGGTCCGTGGGAACTTCGGGGGCCGGTTTCCCGTGCCCCCTGCCCTTTCTCTTGGCAGGGACTTGGGCCACTGTTCCAGGCTCCAAGTCCTCTTGATCACCCTTTCTGGCTGCCATTGACCGAGTAGACACGCATGCCCACTCTGGCAACCCAAGCATCTCCAAGTGAGACCTGAGCTCAACATCCTTCCATAAGGACTGCTCCAGGTCGTTACCTAGCAGACAATCTACAGGCATGGTAGGGCTCACAACCACCCTCAAGGGACCTGAGACCCCCCCATTCAAAGGGAACCTGCGCCACCATACACTGGCGCTCAGAGTTGTCTACAGCAACTACTTGGTGGAATGCCCCTGGGACTACCTGCTTCTCAGAGACCAGGTGACACCGGACTGAGGTCACACTGGCTCCAGTATCTCTGAGAGCCTCTACCCTGTTCCCATTGATGGTCACCCAGGTGCTATATTTCTTTGTGTTAGGGGGCACCTGGTTTCCTGGGACCATCTCACTGTCCCCTAGTGAGACAAGGGTCATTTCTGCGGGATCCCCACCCTCCTGTGGGCACCCCTCCTCCCCAAGCGCTACACTAGCCAACACTTTGGACTGTCCACCGGTGGGTGGCTGTGTCCCCTTTGGGCACTTGGGGTCCCCCTTAAAGTGACCTACCTGGTCACATGCATAACACTTGCGGGGGCCGGTCTCAACAGGCTTCCCTGTAGGGACCCCTTTCTTCTTATCACCGGGGGGCAGGGAACCTTTACCCTGGGAACTAGTTTGGGGCCCTTTAGAGAACTCCTGTGCTTTACCCTTGTCCCCCACCTTTCTGCTGGGGACCCTGCCCACCTTTGGCTGAGTCTCCCCCAAACGCTTTCTTGTGGACCCTGGTACTCACCCAGCGGTCCGCTTCCATAGCAAGCTTCCTGGGGTCAGTTAGCTTACTATCCACTAGGTGCTGGCGCAGATCTGCAAAACATAGACTAGACAAGTGCTCCCATGCAATCAAGTTGTAGAGCCCCTGAAAATCTGTTACACTACTGCCCTTGACCCAACCATCCAGCGACCTGCAGAACACATCCACACATTCCAACCAAGTGTTGGCATCAGACTTCTTACTGGACCTGAACTGATCCCTGTACTTTTCAGGAGTAAGACCATACTTAGTGAGAAGGGCATCCTTCATGTCAGCATAGGTGAGGTGATACCCCTTTCCCAAAGCTATCAGAGCATCCCTTGCTTCATCAGGGAAAAGTGGCCACAATCCTGCTCCCCAATTTTCCTCAGGGACCCCATTCATGTGTATGGCTGCCTCATAAACCTGGAATCACCTTTGTATGTCATCCCCCTTCTTGAACTCCTTGCCTACATTCTTGGGAATGTGCACAATCCTGTCTGCCTTTCTGGACGAATTGCTGCCACCATCTGAGCCTGACTTACTCCTAAGTTCTAGCTCCTTCAGTTCTCTCTCATGCTCTAAGAGCATCTTCTTCTCCTCCATGGCCAATCTCCTCTCCTCCCTCTTCTCCTCCCGCTCACCCTCCAGCCTGAGCTTCTGCAGCTCAAACTGCCTTGCCTCCCGCCTGTCCTCCAGCTCCTCTGGGGACAGACTGCTGCTGCCTGACCTGGTGGGTTCCCCCTCACCCAAAAGCACATCCACCCTGGAAATAGGCTCCTCCACCTCCTCACTGAGATTACCAGGCTGCCCACTGGCATGTCTGGCTGCTACCCAGGCCCTCAGCGCCTTCTGTAGCTCCTCCTTCCTTGTGAGGCCTTTAATTTGGACTTTCAGGTTTTTACAAATCGCTCGTAGTTCCTTTACGGCGTAGGATTCCAACCTATCCTCCTCAAAGATAACTTCCAGAGATGCAACGGATGATGCAGTTGATTCAGGCATGATGAAAGTAGTGAGTTGAAAACTGGCAAGATCAAAAATAGGCCAAAAGAAAAAGAGACAGTATGTGGTACGTAATCGTCTGCGATATGGTAGTAGTGCACACCAATCACTGTAAGTCAAGTGCAAACACAAGTCCTATCCTCACCGCTGACAACCAATGTTAGAAATGGGATCTCTAGTTGGCAAGGGCTTGCACCTTTGTCCAAGTAGGGACCCTTCTTCCTAGTCAGGGTAAGGGAGTTACACTCCTAAAATAACCCCTGCTCACCCACTTGGCAGCTTGGCACGAGCCGTCAGGCTTATTCTAGAGGCAGTGTGTAAAGCATTTGCACATAACCAACAGTAATACAGTGTAAGCACTACAAACGGACACCACACCAGTTTAGAAAAATAACCAATATTTTTATATACTCAAGACAAGACCAATTACGACAAAAATCCACAATACTGTACTTTAAAAATGAATGCTTGATAAGGTAACTTCTTCTTTGCAGGAATAACACAAAAGCAAAGTTCAGTACGAGTCGGTAGCCCCGTCCGGGTCTACCGCGATGCTGAATTACACAGAGTCCAACAGTTCCAGCCGACCGCGTCGCTACGGGCCAGCAGAGTCGTGAACAGACTCGGTCACAGTACCTTTCTCGTTGTGGCTGGTACGGAGTGTACGAGCCGGTCGGCGTTCGTCGCGGTTGCGGTGCAAGACGGAGCGATGCAAGGTGCGGTGTCCCTCGATGCGGTGCAGGCAGCGGCTCGATGAGCGTCGTGCAGACGGAGTCGGTGAGTCCAAGGCGTGCGGTGCAGGGCGAGACGGTGTACGATGCGGTGCTGACAGGTTGCGATGCAGGCGACCAAGCCGGTGTGCGGGAGCTGGCGTTGGACAGCGGTGCGAGTCGGAGTGGTGCGTCGCAAACGTGCGAGCGGTGCCCCAGCTGCGATGCGGTCACGATTGTTGAGCCAGTTGCAGCGTCCGCGTCGGTCGGGACCGGCTGGTTCAGTGAAGCGATGCGATGCGAACTGCGGTGCCCACAGGTCACGGTGCAAGCAGCGGCTCGGTGTTGACGGCGTCGGACGTCGCCCACGGTGAGACCAGGGTTGCGATGCGAAGCGGGGCGATGCGGTCTGCGGTGCACACAGGTCACCGGTCAGGGATGGATTCGGTTGACGGAGTCGGTTGCAGTTCCCTTCCTCTGTGGCAACTGAAACAGCGTTCCAGAAGCGGTACCCAGAGGCTTGTGAAGTCTTTGTAGTCCCTGAGACTTCTTAACAGGAGGCCAGCTCGGTTCCAGGCCCTTGGAGATACTCAGCACAAGTTTGTAGAAAGTTCAGTCCTTTCACTGCCCAAGGCAAAAGCAGCAGCTGCAGGCCAACCCAACAAAGCAACAACACAGCAAAGGGGCAGTACTCCTCCTGGCAGCTCTTCCAGCTCTTCGTCTTGGCAGGTTCCTTGATTCCAGCGAGATCTAAATTCATGGGGTCAGGGCTCCAATATTTATATCCCAAATTCCTTTGTTCTCTGAAGGCAGAGAGGCCTTTGCCTAGTCCAAACCAGTTCTGGAGCACTTTGTTGACAAGTCTCCGTCCCTTCTTTCAGAGAGTAGGCCAGGGACATCAGACGCACCACAGGAGGTGGAGCCAGCATTGTGGAGGGAAGGCACTGTCCTATTCAGGGCCCAGGTGCAACTCCTCCCACCCATCTACATGTAGATCTTGCTATTCAGCCCTGTGCTGACTCACCCTGTCTCCTGGCATCCCCCAGCCCCTGTCACTCACACTCCAGACAAGGAATACACAACCTCGCAGAGGCAGGCTTGGATGGTTAGACAAGAAAATACCCACTTTCTAAAAGTGGTATTTTCAAACACAGAATGTTAAAACCAACTTCACTAAAAGATGCATTTTATCATTCTGAGTCCAGGGCATACTAAACTCGAATTTCTACCATGTTCCCGGGGTCAGTTAGGATTATAAGCTGTAATAATCAAAACTGCCCGTTCTGGCCTATGGGGAACAGGTAGCCTTGCAATTGTGAAAAACGAACTAGGCTGTAATTCACTATCAGGACATGCCACACACACCAGGGCATGTCCTACCTTTCGCATACAACGCACCCTGCCCACAGGGGTACCTTGGGCCTACCTTAGGGGTGACTAACATGTAGAAAAGGGAAGGTTTAGGGACTTGCAAGTGTGCGCACTTGCCAAGTCGACATGGCAGCCCTAGGCTGCGCACAGGCTCTGCAATGGCAGGCCCGAGTTACACTTTACGGGCTGTTTGCGTGGGTGGCACAATCCAGTGCTGAAGCCCACCAACAGCATTTGGTCTATAGGCCCTGGCACTCGCAGTGCACTTTACAAGGGACTGACACATAAACCAAATAGGCCAATCATGGAAACGCCAATCCGTAACACATTTTATACAGGAGCACTTGCACTCTCCCACTGGACAGCAGTGAGGAAAGTGCGCAGAATCATTACACCAGCAAAAACAGAGTCAAAACCGGGAGGTCAGAAAGCAAAAAGTCAGGGGAAACACGCCAAAAGATGCCAAGTCTAACACAAGACAACTGCTCACAGGAATGGGAGTTGAAGCAGAGGACAGTACAGTATCTATTCAACATCTGGAGAACACCAGTGATAGATCTGTTTGCACAATGCAGAACATGAAATGCCAATGCTTTGCCTCGAGGTTTCCACACCACCTATCAAAAGGAAATGCACTTTCACTCAATTGGTCACAGACATTTGCTTACGCCTTTCCACCAATACTCCTGATGCAAAGAGTGTTACAAAAAGCAAAAAGCCCAGGGACAAATATGATTCTCATTGCCCCTCAATGGCCAAGGCAAACATGGTACTCAACCCTCCTAGAACTATCCAAGGGAGAGCTGGTTAGGATCAAAGCAGAAAAAGACCTGCTAACAATGAAGCAGGGCCAGATTTTCCACCCGGAACCAGCGACACTACAGCTAGCAGCTTGGCGCCTGAGTACATAGAGTTTGGGCATCTCAACTTGCCCCCGCGAACTATGGAAATTCTAAGGGAAGCAAGGAAGCAGTCAACATGAAAATGCTATACAGCAAAATGGAAGCAATACACTACATGGTGCACCGCTAACAACAAAATTGGTTCAATCAATACACAAGAAACAGTGATGACATACCTTACTTACCTCTTAGACAGCAACATCAACTTTTCCAGCCTTAAAGAGCACCTTGCTGCCATAGTGGCATACACAAGAGGCAAAGCATGCAAAAGCTTTTTTACAAGACCAGTCATTAATAGGTTCTTAGAAGGAGCTAAAAGAATAGCTCCACCAAGAGCTGCTCACGTTCCCACATGGAGCTTAAATACAGTACTTTCTCAACTAATGACAAAACCCTTCGAGCCCATGCATGCAGCGGACCTCAAGCATATTACTCTAAAGACAGCCTTTCTCATTGCTATAACATCACTACGAAGAGTAAGTGAACTGCAAGTGTTAACAATACAAGAACCCTACTTATAAATTCACAAGGATAAAGTAATCTTAAAAATCAATCCACAGTTCTTGCCAAAAGTGTTATCTAAGTATCACTTAAATCAAAACATTCTCCTGCCGGTTTTCTTCAAAAATCCAAAACCTAAAGGAGAAAGAAGCCTCCATACCCTGGATGTAAGGAGGGCTTTACTGTACTATTTGCAAAAAACAGAACAGATCAGGAAGACAAAGCAATTGTTTGTCGCCTATGCACACACCAACACAGGGTCAGCTGTCACAAAAGCAACTATTGCAAGATGGATAGTACAAGCCATCCACTTATGTTATTCCAATGCCAAAAAGGAACTAATAATGAAACCAACAGCTCACTCCACTAGAAAGAAAGGAGCAACGCTAGCCTTTATTGCCAATGTACCCATTGATTCCATTTGCGCAGCAGCAACATGGGCATCACCACACACCTTTACAAAACATTATTGTGTGGACATACAAATGAATAAGGAAGCTCAAATTGGACAAAGGGTGCTTCAACACCTGTTTGCAAGGTCTTCCTTCCACCACAGCCTCCCAGACACGGGAGAAACCGGTACGTAATCAGATGCACAGCATGTGAATCCAGAAAAGGATTCACGGTGCAAAACGAAATGGTTACTTACCAGTAGGAGTAGTTTTGCAGCTTGAAGAATTTTCTGGATTCACATGCGACCCACCCGGCCTCCCCTATAAGTAAAACAAACAGGTGGGGAAGCAAAGGATTATATCAGTATTTCTCAAACCATCTCAAGGATTACAATAAGAACAGAAAAAAGAATCCGAAGATGGCCACCACGCACGTCGACCTCCAGGATACCGTCTGACGTCACGCAGGGGACGTACCTGGCACCAAATGGTGGTCGACAGCGACCAAAAAAAAAAACAAATACAATTCCGGACCCAACCACTAGATGGCGGAATGATGCACAGCATGTGAATCCAGAAAATTCTTCAAGCTGCAAAACTACTCCTACTGGTAAGTAACCATTTCGTTACCTGCTACTAAGTAAATCTTGGTTCTAGAAATAAAACAACAAACTAACAACTTCTTTTACAAACAATTGGTCTGGATTCAGACTTTGAGTGTGTGACATCATTTCTTGCCTGAGTGTGTACAACAAATGCTTAACACTATCCTCTGATAAGCCTGACTGCTCCACCACACTACCACAAATGAGAGGAAGGAATTATCTACTATAGCCTCAGCTCTACCTCTGGGGATCCACTGGACTCTGTGCACAATATACTTTACTTTGGTATTATATATACAGAGCCAGCTTCCTACATTGGTGATCAGCAGTAGGGTCTGCGACTTTGCATTTGCTGGACCACTTGGTCAACACCTGATCACACGACTACAATCCAAAAATTGCCTTTAGTTCAACTCATTTTTGAATTGACAATTTTTCCAATTTCTTAAAAATCTTGTTAGGGCCTTGGTAAAAACCCTCTAGCATTTTAAGTCTTAAACTCACTATTGTAGGGGTGAAAGTATCTTAGAAGTTCTTTGACCTTTGGTAAAAAGATCCCCACTATTAGTAGAATGACTGATGACCATAATATGATGGAGGAGCTTGACCTCATCCCCTACCTCTATCTAGACATGAAAGAGTTAAGATCTCTGGACAAACTGAAAAATATTTCTGTGGAGTTCCATCCTTCCAAGTTCATCCTTATGGAGCTCTTGGCGGAGTATGCTAAGGACCAACCTTCTGAGAGGGAAGATCCCACCTCAGAAATAGATTAAACCAGTGATGGGGAGGATCTCACCCACCCTCCCCCCACACACACACACAAAATAGGGAAAACAGGGCCCCTGAGACCCTGACTCCAAGGATAGAACTCACAACACCTAGAACCCACACAGATGGGACAAGTCTTGGTGTGCTCACTGAGGATAGCCTCAGTGAAGAGGACAAACTTCTAGCAAGGTTGACCAAAAGATTAGATCTAGAGTCCAGACTCCTGGCTCTAGAAGAAGAAATATTACAGATGGGCTTATCCCCCATCAATGGTGGCAGCAATATCAAACCTAGGGTGAAAGAAAGTTCTTATGACCCTAAAACCCCCAAAGGGATTGTCCCCAAATCTGAGGAAGGTGATGACATCACCAAATGGTTCACAGCCTTTGAGAGGGCTTGTGGAATGAGGCAAGTGAAGAAGTCACACTGGGGGGCTTAACTTTGGGAACTCTTTTCTGGTAACTACAGAGACATACTACTGACCCTCACTGGACCAGATGCTGAGACCTATGACCTCATGAAGGGCACTCTGATTGACGGCTTTGGACTCGCAACTGAGGAGTGCAAGATTAGAATCGCAGGGCTCACAAAACCCCAAGTCAATCTTGAGTGGACTTCATAGACTACTAAGCAAAAACACTAGGTGGCAAGTTAACTGGAAGTGAAGTGCATGACTATGTTGGGCGTTATAATCTCATGATGAAAGAACGCATGTTAAGTAATTGCACAAATGAAAAGTTGCATCAGTATCTGGTAGACCTAGGTCCAATTTCTCCCCAAGAATTGGGAAAGAAGGCGGACAATTGGGTCAAGACTAGGATGACCAAAACGTCCACTGGAGGTGACCAAAAGAAAGGGGTTACAAAACCTCCCCAGGGGAAAGAGGGTGAGCATCCTAAAGATAAAAATAAGGAGTCCCAGGTAGCCCCCCCAAAAACCTTTCCAGGAGGGTGGGCCCAAAGACACCTCACAAATTAAAACTGGGTACCCAGGTAAGAAGTGTGATCCCAATAAGGCCTGGTGTAACAACTGTCAAAAGACAGGACACCACACCCAGGACCCCAGCTGTCCTAAGCAACCAACCCCCAGTGTAGCTCCAGGGTTTGCCGGTGTAACCTATTAGGGTAATTTCTCAGATGAGGAACTCCACATAGCCTTCAAACTTAAAATGGGCCCAAACTGTGAGTTGGAAATTCCAGAAGGGAGTAGACACTTCCACCTCCTACTGGTGAATGGAATCCCCACTACTGCCCTGAGAGCTACCTGTGCCAGTCACACTGTGGCGCATGACAGGTTGGTACTATCAAAGCAGTATATCCCAGGGGAGAGGAGAAGAGTAAGGGCTATCCCATGGGAAATCACTGTTAGGCCTGTGGCTGTAGTACCCCTAGAAATAGCTGGGTCCCTTAGTTGGAGAAAGATGGTAGTCAAAAAGACTTCCCCCTTGACTGTCTCCTTGGAAATGACCACCCAGAGGTCGGTCTGAGCCAAAGTGAGGTAATGGTCCAGTGCCAGTCTTCACCCAAGAAATCTGGGGGGGGGGCTGAACCTACAACTAGTGTAGGGAAGTGTAGGAAAGTGCCCCTTTTTGCATGGTTGCCCCCCACTTTTTGCCTGATGTTGATGCTCTTTGACTAAGTCTGCCCTGGGTTCCTGCCAACCAGGTACCCAGGGACTTTGTTCTTTCCCTAAAACTTTACTGTTGCAAACCCAATTGGCAACTCTCTGGCCACATGTAAGTCCCTTGTAAAAGGTACCATGGGTACCAAGGGCACTGTGACCAGGGAAGGCCTCTAAGGACTGCAGCACATATTGTGCCACCCTTAGAGGCCTTGTACCTTAACACACACACAATGCCATTGCAGGCTGCTTGTTTTGGTGCAGAGAAAAGTAAAGAGCCGGCATGGCACACTTCCCTGTGTGCATGCCCACAACCTACTGGCTATGGTATAGGCAAGCCACCCCTCGGATGCACTATACCACTGCTGAGGAAACAGGTGCATGAGCCCTGTACCCCTACAGTGTCTAAGTCCATTCTTAGACATTGTAAGTGCAGTAAAGCCATAAAGAGTATATGATCTGGGAGTTTGTTATTACGAACTCCACAGCACCATAATGGCTTTGCTGAAACCTGGGAAGTTTGGTATCAAACTTCTCAGCACCATAAACCCACACTGATGCCAGTGTGGGAATTAATGCCAAATGCACTCAGAAGGCATCTTAGAGATGCTCCCTGAAAAACGACCTAACTCTAGTGTCCTGGCTGAGTGGCTGCTCACCAGCTGCCACCACTAGACATGTTTCTGGACCCCTGAGTCGATAGCCTCTCGAGGTCCTGAAACAAAGCACATCCTGGGTCGAGGTGCCAAGCCTCCTCCCCAGGATGGAAAGGGTCCACGAAGGGGAAGCTTTAAAGGCACCCAGCCATTTTCTGCTCCCGGCAAACTGTCCCCCTCTGGTTCTGACCCCACTTTGGAGGGAGGAGCGGCAGGAAAACCAAGATAGGAGGAGAGGTGTGCCCACCTTTGCAAACCCCACCCCCCTCAGGTGAGGGAGGTGAGGCGAAGCACAACTCTCAGTCCCCACCATTTTGAAGATGGGGGGGACCCAGACAACCAGAGTGAGGCTTATGCCCCCCTCCCACTGGAGGGTGGCATATTAGGAGGTGTACTCACCCCAAGGAAGGGACCCATTGGTCACGACCTGTACCTACCTGAAACGCCCCAAAATGTAGTATTTAGGGGGAAGCCCGAACCTTGCCTCTTCAGACAAGCAAGAAGAAGAAGGACTGAAGAGCTGTGCTGAAGGAAGAAGAGGAGGACACCAACTGACTTGGCCCCAGCCCTGCCGGCCTGTCCAGACCTTGGCCTGGCCCAGTGGAATCCCGGCATGTCCTTCAGCCAGCAGCCCTCCACAACCCAGAGGACCTGCCCTGCCTTCCCTACAAAGACTTTGACTCCCGTGAGCACAGGACTTGCTCAAGAACCAGACTCTGGCTCCGGCCTAATCCACGAGTCTGCACCACTCTGCACCAGACGCCCACGGCCCAAGTTCGAGTGGCCCAACACCACGAGGCGGTCTTCCCGGTGATCCTGACCTGGGATCTGGTGATCCCTAACCCACCTCAAGCCTCCGACGATGCCTTCAGCCTCTATCTGTAGGATCCCCCTGACCCCGACTGGAGCTGGTAAGGAAAACCCGATGCCTAAAGACACCCCTGCACCCGACACCCCACGGCCTTGGGTGGCCCAACCGACGGTGTCCAGGCAACCCCCAGCATCCCAACTTACCTCTCCAACTGGTGGTCGCCTCCAGAAAGTCTTCATGCCAGAGCCAGGAGTGTTTGCTCTGACCAGAGCTTCCCTATTGAAAACAACAGGGCACCCTATGTCGATCCAGCACCCTGCACCCGGCCGCCCCTGTGTCGCTGTGGGTGCATCTTGTATGCTAACTTGGATTCTGCTTTGCCCTGAGCTTAACCCCAGGAGCTTTGCTCCCTCAACCTTGTGGCCTGCCCGAGAGCAGCCACCAACCGATAGCCCCCTAGGGTAACATTGGACCTCAGCACTCTGCACCCGGCCGCCCTATTGCCGCTGAGGGTGCTTTTGGAGTGCATCCTTGACCCTGGAGGAACCCCTGTTCTAACCCCAGAAACTCAACCCTCAAGACAGTTTACCTGCAAACCGATAACCTCATTTTTCTCCATAGGATTATTGACTGTTTTCCTCTGAGGGTGTTTGTATGGAAACATACAAATCTGTGTTTTGATAAAAATTGTTTTGCAGCCTGAATCCTTTTCTGGATTCACATGCTGTGCATCATTACGCCATCTAGTGGTTGGGTCCGGAATAGTCCTTGTTTTTTTGTTTTTTTTTCTCGTTTTGGGCGTCGTTGACCACCATTTGGTTCTAGGTAAGTCCCCTGTGTGACATCAGACAGAGCCCTGGAGGTTGTTGTGTGTGGTAGCCATCTTCAGATTCCTTTTTCCGACGTTGGGTCTGGAAGAAAGACGGGACGCTCCGAAGTTTTTCAGGAACAATTCCCGAAAGAAGAAAAAAGTCGAGATTTCGAGTGGAAAACCAACATCGACCATCGACATCGCAACCGGAGAGCAAGGCTTAACTCCGATAACGACAACCCCAACACCGAAGACATCAAGGGTCGACAAATGGTGAGGTAGGGGCCATGGAAAATACCCCTTTCAAATTCTGCCCCGAGTGCCACCACAAATTCGCACAACACGACCCTTCACGACGTGTGCAACCTCTGCCTGCCCAAAGACCACAAGCACATAGACTGTGAGGCCTGCGCGGTGTTCCAGCCGAAAACTCTCAAGACACGCTGAAAGCAGAGAGAAGCCCACTAAGCAACAATGTCCCAGGCATCGAAAAAGCCTCCATGAAGAACCTAGGTTTTTCCAGCTACGAAGAGGACCAGGAAGTTCCAGCAGAATTAATGCATGAAGGATCGGACATTGAAATTCTAGAGCGGGACTCCGAAAAAACCCACGCCCACAAAAAGATGGCAAAGGATACAGAGAAGAAGACGGATAAGGTAAGACACCATACACATCCGTCAGAACCAAAGGGCCACGACAATAAGGCACAGCCTAAGGCAGCCCTGACGCTGAATAAAACGGCGATTGATGGCCAGCCGCGATCAAAAGAACCCCACGGAACCCTACCAAGGGGCACCGATGAGGGAAAATCGCACAAGGTGCCGAAAACAAGAGTCGAACAAAAACCCCCGAAAGGAACCGCAACGCCGTCTAAACCAGAGGCAAGCGCGAGTAAGAGAAGAAAATCTCTGGCCTCCGACGCCGAGAGGGCACTCAAAGTCGAGAAGAAAAGGAAACGGCTCGAAGCAGAAATGGCGATGCTCCTCCAGAAAAAGAAGGGTTTGACGCCTCCCTCAAGGAATTCCGAATTCCTAAGATCCCCGTCGCCGAACCAGACAATGTCGACGCCGAAGGGGCAGAAGATGCTGAAGGGGAAGAAGAGGAGATTCTCGAGTCACATCCAACCCCTGAACCTCGCAATGAGGATCTCGTGGTAGACATCATGGTGCCAGAAGACTAGGAAGCCTCAGAAAATTGCGAGGACACATGGAAGGAGCCTGACACTGAAAGCCCAGAGGAGGAGATATGCTGTTATTCCTCGAAGGAATCCCCACCAGATGACATAGCCTTGTACAACGGCCTAGTAAAAAGCTGACTCTTTCAGAGTTCCCCTCGAAGAGGAAAAAGGAGACGCATGCTTCCCTTTAGAGACATTAGCCCCAGCCAACAAGTGGACACAATACCTACCAATGTTACCAAGCATCCTGGACCAAGGCAACAAGGCCTTTAAGGAGCCAGCATCAAGCAAGGGGTAACACCAAGGGTTGAAAAGAAGTACAAACCCTCTTCCAAGGACCCTAAGTATATCCAAGGAAACACAGTGCCTGACTCCATCATTGTTACCACGGCCAGGAGAAGAGCAAATGCCCTCTCTAACAGTAGACCACCCCCAGAGAAGGAAAGCAAACGTATGGACATGGTAGGCAGAAAAAAAGAAAAGGAAGCAGCGACGCAGTGGCACATCGCATACTCTAATGCCCTGCTAAACCGGTATGGTCACCAGCAATGAGATGACATCGAGGAGCTCATCAACAAACTCCCCGAAGAGGACAAGAAAAGAGGTAAATCTATGGCCCAAGAAGGCAAAAACATCGCTAACACATGCCTTAAATCAGCGCTCGATGCTGCAGACACTGCCAGCAGACAGATGTGCACAGACACCATTCTGAGAAGACATGCCTGGCTTAGAATATCAGGTTTCAAGCAGGAGGCTCAAATCTCCATCATTAACAAACCATTTACAGGGGAGGCACTTTTTGGAAAAGAAGTGGATGAATCTCTCCAGTAGATTAAAAAAGATAACGAAACTGCAAGAGCCATGGGAGCCCTACAACAAAGAGGTTCCTTCAAACAAGGAGGGTTTAACAGAAGAAAGCCCACAGTCAGAGGAGCCTTTGTTCAAGGACAACAAATGTCACATCAACAACAGGGCTAAGGAAATTGTCGACAAACAAGCCAGCAAACAGGATACCAAGGTTGGCAACAACAACCAAAGTAGTCCTTTCGAGGAAGAGGCAGAGGTCAGCCCTCTAGAGGAAGAGGGAATGGCTCTAATTGACTCCTGCGGAGGAAAAGACCCACACACAACACCAGTGGGAGGCAGAATATCACAGTACCTACAACATTGGTGAAACATCAGCACGGATCAGTGGATATTAAATTTGGTAAAATACGGGTATTGCATAGAACTGACAAAAAAACCACCAGCAAACCCACCAAAAATAAAAAGGTACCTCAAATCAGAACTCATACAGTTAAACTCAGAAATCAAAGACCTTCTTCAAAAACAAGCAATAGAATTGGTACCAGAACAGCACTTTTTCAAAGGAAACTACTCCCCGTATTTCCTAGTCCCCAAACAAGACCTATCACTAAGACCAATCCTGGACCTAAGGTTCATAAACAAATTCATCTTGACACAGCATTTCAAAATGACAACACTCCAGGAAATAACCCCATAAATTCAAAAAGGTGAGTACATGGCAACAATAGATCTCAAGGATGCCTATTTACACATCCCCATGACCAAAAACCACAGAAAATATCTCTGGTTCCTTCACAAGGGAACACACTACCAGTTCAAGGTACTCCCTTTCAGGATAAAATCAGCACCATGGGTATTCACAAAGTGCCTAGCCACAGTCGCGGCACACCTGCAAAAGGATGGAATGCACGTCTACCCTTACCTGGACGACTGGCTTATAAAGGCAAACACAAAACAAACATGTCTCAGCCACGTTCAAAGAGCAATCCACACGCTCCAAGGATTAGGATTCTCAATAAATCACAAGAAATCCTCCACAAAACCAGAAAGGGAAAAAACTTTCTTAGGTGCAAGACTAAACTCACAACTCGCACGGGCTTACCCTACGCAAAAGAGAATAAAAGCAATCAAACAGGAAACCTCCCTCTACCCGAAGGGTCAATCTCTGACAGTGAGGAGAGTCATGATACTCATGGGCATGATGGCGTCATGCATCCCACTCATTCCTCATGCCCGCCTACATATGCGCCCCTCCAGGAATGGCTTACCAACAACTGGTCACAAGCCACAGGGAGTTGGGAGCATCTAGTGGTTGTTACACACAGGCTGCAAGCAGAAATACAATTGTGGGCATCCAACAACATAGCACAGGGGAGACCTTTCAAAAACCCAACTCCTTCTGTGACAATCACTACGGACGCATCCCTCAATGGATGGGGAGCGCACCTCAAACAACCGAAGGTACGAGGTCAGTGGAACAACCTCGACTCCATAAAACACTTCAATTACTTGGAAATGAAAACAGTGTTCCTAGCATTGAAAGCATTCCAGAAACACATTTGCACAAAGGCTGTCTTGATTCAAATGGACAACACCACCACAATGTTCTACCTCAACAAACAGGGAGGTACAAAATCATTTCCGCTAAGCAAGCTAGCTCAACAGATCTGGCAATGGGCAATTTCTCAAACGATCAATCTACAAACAATACATCTGCTGGGAGTATACAACACTACAGCAGATCTTCTAAGCAGACAGAACAACTGCTCCCACGAGTGGGAATTGAAGCACAAAACAGAACAATACATCTTCAAACTCTGGGGAACCCCAGAGATAGACCTGTTTGCGACAATACAGAACAAGAAATGCCAGTTCTTTGCCTCAAGGTTTCCTCACCACCTGTCAAAAGGGAATGCTGTGTCACTAGATTGGTTAGGGACATTTGCATATGCTTTTCCACCAATATCTTTAATACAAAGAGTTCTGGAAAAAGCAAGACAACCAGGGACAAACCTAATTCTCATTGCCCCACAATGGACCATACAAACATGGTATTCAAGTCTGCTAGAACTGTCCAAGGGACAAATAATCAAAATCAGAGCGGACAAGGACCTACTAACAATGCAACAGGGCCAAATCTTTCACCCGGAGCCAACAACGCTACGCCTAGCGGCCTGGCACCTGAATACGTAGAGTTTGGCCACCTCAACTTGCCTCAACAAACAATGGAGATTCTAAAGGAGGCAAGAAGACAAACTACAAGAAAATGCTATGCCGCAAAATGGAAGCGGTACACTACTTGGTGCACAGCTTACAACCGAATGAACTCAATCAATACACAGGAAACAGTGACCATATATCTAACTCACCCGTTTGACAGTCACATCAACTACTCAAGCATAAAGGTACATCTTGCTGCCATCGTAGATTACACCAGAGTAAAATCATGCAAAAGCTTTTTCAGAAGACCTGTCATAAAACGGTTCCTAGAGGGGTCTAAAAGATTTGCGCCCCCTAGATCAACTCCAGTCCCCATGTGGAGCTTAAATAGAGTGCTCACACGACTTATGACAAAACCATTTGAGCCCATGCATAAGGCAGACCTCAAACACATCACTTTAAAGACAGCATTTCTTATTTCCATCACATCCTTACGGAGAGTAAGTGAGTTACAAGCGCTACCCATACAAGAACCATACATGCAAATCCATAAAGACAAGGTTATTTTAAAAACTAACCCACAATTCCTACCAAAAATGATATCCAAATATCACCTAAATCAAAGTATTCTCCTTCCGGTCTTCTTCAAAGACTCAAAAACAAAAGGGGAAAGAAGCCTCCATACCCTAGATGTAAGGAGGGTACTACTGTACTATCTACAGAAAACAGAACAAACTCGTAAAAGCAAACAACTGTTTGTTGCCTACTCGCATATTAAAACAGGGACGCCTGTCACAAAGGCAACAATTGCACTATGAATAGTCCAAACCATCCAACTATGCCATATTACCGCAAGCAAAGAACTAATGGTACAACCAACAGCTCACTCAACTAGAAAGAAGGGAGCGACTCTGGCATTTATGGCCAATATGCCCATAGACACTATGTGTGCAGCAGCTACATGGGCAACACAACATACTTTCACCAAACATTACTGTGTGGACATACTAATAAATAAAGAAGCTGAAATAGGACAAAAGGTACTTAAACACCTGTTAGCAAAGTCTTCCTCTTACCACAGCCTCCCCAAACAGGGAGAAACCGCTACGTAATCTGATGCACAGCATGTGAATCCAGAAAAGGATTCACGCTGCAAAACGAAATGGTTACTTACCAGTAGGAGTAGTTTTGCAACTTGAAGAGTTTTCTGTATTCACATGCGACCCACCCGGCCTCCCCTACAAGGAATACAAACAGGTGGGAAATCATATTTCTAACAATTAACTAAAGGACCATCTAAAGGACTACAGACTAATACACAGAACAAAGAATCTGAAGATGGCTACCATGCACAACAACCTCCAGGGCGCTGTCTAATGTCACACAGGGGACGTACCTGGCACCAAATGGTGGTCGACGATGCCCAAAACAAAAAACGAACAAAAAAACCAAACAAGGACTATTCCAGACCCAACCACTAGATGGCGGAATGATGCACAGCATATGAATCCAGAAAACTCTTCAAGCTGCAAAACTACTCCTACTGGTAAGTAACCATTTCGTTTTACATAGCTTTTATCTAGGAAATGTCCCAGTATGATATCTAGGCAAAGGCGAGGGTCCGCTACGGGATGGGCGGCGATTGCACCCAGCACTTTAGAGTGCTGAGAGGTGTAAGGCAAGGCTGTGTCCTTGCCCCATTCCTCTTTACTCTGTACATAAATGACCTAGAATCTATCCTGGTTCAGGAGTGCAGGGATCTGCCAATGGCAGCGATGCGCCCTATCCCTGCACTCTTGTACGCGGATGACGCGGTTCTCATGGCCCGTACGCCGCTCGGCCTTGAAAGGGTCGTTAACGCTTTTACTAATTTTATGTCAAATTTGGGCCTTACTGTTAACTGTTCCAAAACATTTGTAATGAAGTGCGGGGTAGGATCTAATAAGAAGACTAATACCCTTTTTATTAACCTGAAGGCAATAGAGTGTACCAAAATGTTTTCCTATCTAGGGATTTTATTCGATCGGTCAGGAACATGGACTCAGACTGTTAAAGCCAGAAGGCTGTTGTTTATTAAGTCACTGACGGCATTATCAAACTTTAGTAGAAAATTAGGCAGGCACTCTCCGGTGGAACTGTTGCATATCTACAGGGCAAAATGTGTAGCAATTGCCACCTATGGAGCTGGAATTTGGGGATATGCCAATGTAAATTCATTACAGATCGCGGAAAATATGTTTCTTAGGTTCCTTTTGGCAGTACCGGACAGTACCTCAACTTATATCTGTCACTCGGAACTGGGTATGCCATACTTAGAGGACACGATTAAGATTCAGCCCGTCCTCCTGTGGCATAGAATTTGGACCGCTGATGAGACTGTTTTTAATCGCCATACACTGAAAGACGCCTTAGGGATTGATGGGGCCAATCAAATAAGATGGCTAGAATATGTTAAATTTTTTTTATCCAAACTAGGCCACTTAGAATACTATAATGACCCTCATACTATGTGCAACGTGCCTAGGAAAGACCTTAAAGCTAGTTGTATGCGTTTATTAGGTGAAATCAGAATTACAACGGAAATGAAAAAATTAACGGTCCAAGCCCATCATCTTACCCAGGTGATTCCAATTATACAACCATATATTTCGTTAATTACTGGTGATTATGACAGATTTCTGTTAACACGTTTTAGATTGAATATTTTACATAGATCCTTAAGCTTCCCTGAATTAAATGACTGGTCGAGAGACTTATGTAAATGCCCGTGCGATGATGTTTCTGTACAATCGACCATACATATATTATTCTTTTGTAAATTTTATTCTATCCCGAGAAGGAGATGGATTATTCCTGTACTAAAAAAACTTGGACTGAGACAATGTCGCCCCGCATTACTGGCACTGCAATTCCTAGAAAAAGAAATTGTTATTGCATTTGTTATTGCCTTCTTAAAAAATGTTTTTAAATATCGTTAATCTATTATGACGTGATTCTTTTTTATGTATTTAGTCTTTGTTAAAAGTAATCTTGACATGATTATGTTTTTATAATTTTTAATGGAGTTTTAAATGATTGATATATGCAATGTGCTTTTATGGTTATCTTTTACAGTAACCGAATAAAGAGCTTTTGAATTGAATTGAATTGATATCTAGGCATATCACACTGAATAGAAAAAGCAATCTGAAAAAGTACTCTGAAAAGTAATCATAAGTAATCCCAAAGTAATTTCAACTGTAATTGAATATTTGCATAAACCTGTAACAAGTCATTCTCATCCAGCTTGCTTGTTGATCAGTCTGTCTGGAAAAGTACAATTCTATTTACCTGTGCCAAGTCCTGCTTGGTTCTAAAAATAAAATACAACAAAGAAATATTTTTGATACAAACACTTGGTCTGAGTTCAGTCTTTGAGTGTGTGACATCATTTCTTTGAGTGTGTACAATAAATGCTTAGCACTACCCTCTGATAAAGCCTTACTGCTCGCCCACACCACAACAAATAGAGAGTAAGGTATTATCTACTTTTACCTCTGTAAGTCTTTGAGGATCCACTGGACTCTGTGCACACTATACCTTACTTTAGTAAAGTATATACAGCGCCAGCTTCCTACAGTAAGCCTCAAAAGAAAAAGATAGGAAAGTCTAAGGCAGGAGGACAACTGTTTGCCACAGTTCCAGTGGACCAGGGAGATTCTACCCCAGTAGGGGAGAACTCTTAATTTGGCACTGGTGAAGTCCTACCTACTCCACAAAAGACCTGACTAGTCAGACAACTGTCCAGCCTGAGTTGGTGGCTCCTGAGATGACAGAACAGAGGGTGGAAGAAGGGTGTTCATTACAAGGGGTGGTGGCCACCCACTCTAAAACAGCAGAGGCAACCAGAACCCAAGGAAGCCTGTAGGATAGCCCCTTCACCTATCAGTGAAGAGCTAAAGGTGTGGTTCTGGACACTGACAGCTATCAGTGACCTCTGTTGGGTGTTTGCCTTCATGGCTGCACTGCCCTTGGCTTGGTGGCCTAGCCCCATGCCAAATAGTAAGTTAGGCCCCCTGGCCCTATTGGTCATAGTGGGGTTACTCAAGCTGTGGGAGACCTCTGTGGGTAAACTAGGTGTTGCCCTAGCTTAGTTAGAATTTGCAGAGGTAGGCACCTCTGAACCCAAACTAAAAAGATGGGGGTAAGGACACTAAAGAGCTAGGAAAGGAGCAGTGGGAATTAGGTACTCAAACTGTTGAGGTAGGCCAGCTCCCAAAGGGACTGACCTGGACAGAAGGATGTAAGGCAGAGTAGGCCCTGCAACTTCCAAACCTCATCTTCTACTCTTCCTTGCCTGAAAGACTAGGAAGACTCTCCCAGGTTTGGCTGAGTCTCCTGGCCTTAGGGCTCGGGGGGGGGGGGGTTTGGCTTGTGTAGGAAAGTGGGTTTCTGTTGCTGTAACCCCTCCACTTTTTGTCAGATTTCTGATTCCTTTTGACTGAGTGTGCCCAGGGTCCCTGCCAATCAGGTATCAAGGGCCTGTGTTCTTTCCCTAAAACCTGTACCATGGTTTCCACAATTGGCACAACTCTGGCCTAGCTGGAAGTTTCTTGTATGGGGTACCTATGGTACCAAGGACATGGTAGCCAGGGAAAAACCTCTGAGGGCTGTAGCATGTATTATGCCACCCTCAGAGCCCTCTCACCACAAACATGCACCACTGCCATTGCAGCCTGCGTGTTGTGGTGCAGCTAAAAATGAAGAGTCGATGTGGCACACATCCCTGTGTGCCATGCCTGCCCAGCACTGCTGAAGCCTATGTAAGTCACCCTTAAGGTAGGGTGCACTATCCCTCATGTGAGGACAAATCTGCATGAGCAGACAGACCCCTATAATATCTAAGATCAATCTTAGATATTATAAGTGCCCAGTAAAGCCATACTGAGTATATGGTCTGGAAACTGGTTATTACGAGTCCTGGGATGTTTGGTATCAAACATCTCAGAATAATAAACCTGTACTGATTCCAGTGTCAGATTTATTATCCTCTGCACTCAGGGTTCCCCTCTGGAGGGGACCCCTGAACCAAACCAGCCTCTGGTGGCTTTCTGAATGGTTACCACCAGCCTGTCACCACAAGACAAGTTTCTGGACCCCTGGGATGGGAATCTTCGCTCCCTGGGCCCAGAAACAAAGCCTTTCCTGGGCAGAGGTGTTCACACCTCCCCCAGGTCAGGAAGAGACATCTCTGGCAGGGGAGCTTCTGACTGTGCCCACTGCGCATGCACAGGTGGTTGCCAGGTAAGAACTGTGTGTCAGCGACCGACCCGAACCCCTCGCACCCCTGCAGCCTCTTTTGACTTGCTGCTAGCACCCCTTGAAAGGTCCCATGACGCTGCTGTTATTTTGGTATAAAAGGATGCCTTACACAGACCTGAACAGTCCCACCAATTATGACCTCACCCACCACAGGCCAGCATAATTCACCTGCAAAACACACAAGATGATGGACGGAATGTTGCACATTGGCAAACATTCACCCCCAGTCACAGATCTGGGTTTAATCCATCGTTATTTTGCTTCACCACGCCACCCCAGTTCAGACATAGCCATATGCAAATCAGTCTTGACCCTGTGCCTCATGGGAACAGTCCAGACCGAACTGCCAAGCCATGTCTTCCTTGGACCGGAATCAAGCATCCTAGGACCGGTTTCGGGCTTTCAGCCCTCATCAGCCAGGATAGCTTGACTCCAGTGGCGTAGTGAGCACGGGACCCACGTCTGGGCATACCCTTCCCACTTAGGGCGAAATGCAAAACACACAAGATGATGGACGGAATGTTGCACATTGGCAAACATTCACCCCCAGTCACAGATCTGGGTTTAAACCATCGTTATTTTGCTTCACCACGCCACCCCAGTTCAGACATAGCCATACGCAAATCAGTCTTGACCCTGTGCCTCATGGGAACAGTCCAGACCGAACTGCCAAGCCATGTCTTCCCTGGACTGGAATCAAGCATCCTAGGACCGGTTTCGGGCTTTCAGCCCTCATCAGCCAGGATAGCTTGACTCCAGTGGCGTAGTGAGCACGGGACCCACGTCTGGGCATACCCTTCCCACTTAGGGCGAAATGCAAAACACACAAGATGATGGACGGAATGTGGCACATTGGCAAACATTCACCCCCAGTCACAGATCTGGGTTTAATCCATCGTTATTTTGCTTCACCATGCCACCCCAGTTCAGACATAGCCATATGCAAATCAGTCTTGACCCTGTGCCTCATGGGAACAGACCAGACCGAACTGCCAAGCCATGTCTTCCCTGGACCGGAATCAAGCATCCTAGGACCGGTTTCGGGCTTTCAGCCCTCATCAGCCAGGATAGCTTGACTCCAGTGGCGTAGTGAGCACGGGACCCACGTCTGGGCATACCCTTCCCACTTAGGGCGAAATGCAAAACACACAAGATGATGGACGGAATGTTGCACATTGGCAAACATTCACCTTCACTCACAGATCTGGGTTTAATCCATTGTTATTTTGCTTCACCACGCCACCCCAGTTCAGACATAGCCATTTGCAAATCAGTCTTGACCCTGTGCCTCATGGGAACAGTCCAGACCGAACTGCCAAGCCATGTCTTCCCTGGACCGGAATCAAGCATCCTAGGACCGGTTTCGGGCTTTCAGCCCTCATCAGCCAGGATAGCTTGACTCCAGTGGCGTAGTGAGCACGGGACCCACGTCTGGGCATACCCTTCCCACTTAGGGCGAAATGCAAAACACACAAGATGATGGACGGAATGTTGCACATTGGCAAACATTCAACCCCAGTCACAGATCTGGGTTTAATCCATCGTTATTTTGCTTCACCACGCCACCCCAGTTCAGACATAGCCATATGCAAATCAGTCTTGACCCTGTGCCTCATGGGAGCTGTCCAGACCGAACTGCCAAGCCATGTCTTCCCTGGACCGGAATCAAGCATCCTAGGACCGGTTTCGGGCTTTCAGCCCTCATCAGCCAGGATAGCTTGACTCCAGTGGCGTAGTGAGCACGGGACCCACGTCTGGGCATACCCTTCCCACTTAGGGCGAAATGCAAAACACACAAGATGATGGACGGAATGTTGCACATTGGCAAACATTCACCCCCAGTCACAGATCTGGGTTTAATCCATCGTTATTTTGCTTCACCACGCCACCCCAGTTCAGACATAGCCATATGCAAATCAGTCTTGACCCTGTGCCTCATGGGAACAGTCCAGACCGAACTGCCAAGCCATGTCTTCCCTGGACCGGAATCAAGCATCCTAGGACCGGTTTCGGGCTTTCAGCCCTCATCAGCCAGGATAGCTTGACTCCAGTGGCGTAGTGAGCACGGGACCCACGTCTTGGCATACCCTTCCCACTTAGGGCGAAATGCAAAACACACAAGATGATGGACGGAATGTTGCACATTGGCAAACATTCATCCCCACTCACAGATCTGGGTTTAATCCATTGTTATTTTGCTTCACCACGCCACCCCAGTTCAGACATAGCCATATGCAAATCAGTCTTGACCCTGTGCCTCATGGGAACAGTCCAGACCGAACTGCCAAGCCATGTCTTCCCTGGACCGGAATCAAGCATCCTAGGACCGGTTTCGGGCTTTCAGCCCTCATCAGCCAGGATAGCTTGACTCCAGTGGCGTAGTGAGCACGGGACCCACGTCTGGGCATACCCTTCCCACTTAGGGCGAAATGCAAAACACACAAGATGATGGACGGAATGTTGCACATTGGCAAACATTCACCCCCAGTCACAGATCTGGGTTTAATCCATCGTTATTTTGCTTCACCACGCCACCCCAGTTCAGACATAGCCATATGCAAATCAGTCTTGACCCTGTGCCTCATGGGAACAGTCCAGACCGAACTGCCAAGCCATGTCTTCCCTGGACCGGAATCAAGCATCCTAGGACCGGTTTCGGGCTTTCAGCCCTCATCAGCCAGGATAGCTTGACTCCAGTGGCGTAGTGAGCACGGGACCCACGTCTGGGCATACCCTTCCCACTTAGGGCGAAATGCAAAACACACAAGATGATGGACGGAATGTTGCACATTGGCAAACATTCAACCCCAGTCACAGATCTGGATTTAATCCATCGTTATTTTGCTTCACCACGCCACCCCAGTTCAGACATAGCCATATGCAAATCAGTCTTGACCCTGTGCCTCATGGGAACAGTCCAGACCGAACTGCCAAGCCATGTCTTCCCTGGACCGGAATCAAGCATCCTAGGACCGGTTTCGGGCTTTCAGCCCTCATCAGCCAGGATAGCTTGACTCCAGTGGCGTAGTGAGCACGGGACCCACGTCTGGGCATACCCTTCCCACTTAGGGCGAAATGCAAAACACACAAGATGATGGACGGAATGTTGCACATTGGCAAACATTCACCCCCAGTCACAGATCTGGGTTTAATCCATCGTTATTTTGCTTCACCACGCAACCCCAGTTCAGACATAGCCATATGCAAATCAGTCTTGACCCTGTGCCTCATGGGAACAGTCCCGACCGAACTGCCAAGCCATGTCTTCCCTGGACCGGAATCAAGCATCCTAGGACCGGTTTCGGGCTTTCAGCCCTCATCAGCCAGGATAGCTTGACTCCAGTGGCGTAGTGAGCACGGGACCCACGTCTAGGCATACCCTTCCCACTTAGGGCGAAATGCAAAACACACAAGATGATGGACGGAATGTTGCACATTGGCAAACATTCACCCCCAGTCACAGATCTGGGTTTAATCCATCGTTATTTGCTTCACCACGCCACCCCAGTTCAGACATAGCCATATGCAAATCAGTCTTGACCCTGTGCCTCATGGGAACAATCCAGACCGAACTGCCAAGCCATGTCTTCCCTGGACCGGAATCAAGCATCCTAGGACCGGTTTCGGGCTTTCAGCCCTCATCAGCCAGGATAGCTTGACTCCAGTGGCGTAGTGAGCACGGGACCCACGTCTGGGCATACCCTTCCCACTTAGGGCAAAATGCAAAACACACAAGATGATGGACGGAATGTTGCACATTGGCAAACATTCACCCCCAGTCACAGATCTGGGTTTAATCCATCGTTATTTTGCTTCACCACGCCACCCCAGTTCAGACATAGCCATATGCAAATCAGTCTTGACCCTGTGCCTCATGGGAACAGTCCAGACCGAACTGCCAAGCCATGTCTTCCCTGGACCGGAATCAAGCATCCTAGGACCGGTTTCGGGCTTTCAGCCCTCATCAGCCAGGATAGCTTGACTCCAGTGGCGTAGTGAGCACGGGACCCACGTCTGGGCATACCCTTTCCACTTAGGGCGAAATGCAAAACACACAAGATGATGGACGGAATGTTGCACATTGGCAAACATTCACCCCCAGTCACAGATCTGGGTTTAATCCATCGTTATTTTGCTTCACCACGCCACCCCAGTTCAGACATAGCCATATGCAAATCAGTCTTGACCCTGTGCCTCACGGGAACTGTCTAGACCGAACTGCCAAGCCATGTCTTCCCTGGACCGGAATCAAGCATCCTAGGACCGGTTTCGGGCTTTCAGCCCTCATCAGCCAGGATAGCTTGACTCCAGTGGTGTAGTGAGCACGGGACCCACGTCTGGGCATACCCTTCCCACTTAGGGCGAAATGCAAAACACACAAGATGATGGACGGAATGTTGCACATTGGCAAACATTCACCCCCAGTCACAGATCTGGGTTTAATCCATCGTTATTTTGCTTCACCACGGCACCCCAGTTCAGACATAGCCATATGCAAATCAGTCTTGACTGTGTGCCTCATGGGAACAGTCCAGACCGAACTACCAAGCCATGTCTTCCCTGGACCGGAATCAAGCATCCTAGGACCGGTTTCGGGCTTTCAGCCCTCATCAGCCAGGATAGCTTGACTCCAGTGGCGTAGTGAGCACGGGACCCACGTCTGGGCATACCCTTCCCACTTAGGGCGAAATGCAAAACACACAAGATGATGGACGGAATGTTGCACATTGGCAAACATTCAACCCCAGTCACAGATCTGGGTTTAATCCATCGTTATTTTGCTTCACCACGCCACCCCAGTTCAGACATAGCCATATGCAAATCAGTCTTGACCATGTGCCTCATGGGAGCAGTCCAGACCGAACTGCCAAGCCATGTCTTCCCTGGACCGGAATCAAGCATCCTAGGACCGGTTTCGGGCTTTCAGCCCTCATCAGCCAGGATAGCTTGACTCCAGTGGCGTAGTGAGCACGGGACCCACGTCTGGGCATACCCTTCCCACTTAGGGCGAAATGCAAAACACACAAGATAATGGACGGAATGTTGCACATTGGCAAACATTCACCCCCAGTCACAGATCTGGGTTTAATCCATCGTTATTTTGCTTCACCACGCCACCCCAGTTCAGACATAGCCATATGCAAATCAGTCTTGACCCTGTGCCTCATGGGAACAGTCCAGACCGAACTGCCAAGCCATGTCTTCCCTGGACCGGAATCAAGCATCCTAGGACCGGTTTCGGGCTTTCAGCCCTCATCAGCCAGGATAGCTTGACTCCAGTGGCGTAGTGAGCACGGGACCCACGTCCTGGCATACCCTTCCCACTTAGGGCGAAATGCAAAACACACAAGATGATGGACGGAATGTTGCACATTGGCAAACATTCACCCCCAGTCACAGATCTGGGTTTAATCCATCGTTATTTTGCTTCACCACGCCACCCCAGTTCAGACATAGCCATATGCAAATCAGTCTTGACCCTGTGCCTCATGGGAACAGTCCCGACCGAACTGCCAATCCATGTCTTCCCTGGACCGGAATCAAGCATCCTAGGACCGGTTTCGGGCTTTCAGCCCTCATCAGCCAGGATAGCTTGACTCCAGTGGCGTAGTGAGCACGGGACCCACGTCTAGGCATACCCTTCCCACTTAGGGCGAAATGAAAAAACACACAAGATGATGGACGGAATGTTGCACATTGGCAAACATTCACCCCCAGTCACAGATCTGGGTTTAATCCATCGTTATTTTGCTTCACCACGCCACCCCAGTTCAGACATAGCCATATGCAAATCAGTCTTGACCCTGTGCCTCATGGGAACAGTCCAGACCGAACTGCCAAGCCATGTCTTCCCTGGACCGGAATCAAGCATCCTAGGACCGGTTTCTGGCTTTCAGCCCTCATCAGCCAGGATAGCTTGACTCCCATGGCGTAGCGAGCACGGGACCCACGTCTGGGCATACCCTTCCCACTTAGGGCAAAATGCAAAACACACAAGATGATGGACGGAATGTTGCACATTGGCAAACATTCACCCCCAGTCACAGATCTGGGTTTAATCCATCGTTATTTTGCTTCACCACGCCACCCCAGTTCAGACATAGCCATATGCAAATCAGTCTTGACCCTGTGCCTCATGGGGACAGTCCAGACCGAACTGCCAAGCCATGTCTTCCCTGGACCGGAATCAAGCATCCTAGAACCGGTTTCGGGCTTTCAGCCCTCATCAGCCAGGATAGCTTGACTCCAGTGGCGTAGTGAGCACGGGACCCACGTCTGGGCATACCCTTCCCACTTAGGGCGAAATGCAAAACACACAAGATGATGGACGGAATGTTGCACATTGGCAAACATTCACCCCCAGTCACAGATCTGGGTTAATCCATCGTTATTTTGCTTCACCACGCCACCCCAGTTCAGACATAGCCATATGCAAATCAGTCTTGACCCTGTGCCTCACGGGAACAGTCTAGACCGAACTGCCAAGCCATGTCTTCCCTGGACCGGAATCAAGCATCCTAGGACCGGTTTCGGGCTTTCAGCCCTCATCAGCCAGGATAGCTTGACTCCAGTGGTGTAGTGAGCACGGGACCCACGTCTGGGCATACTCTTCCCACTTAGGGCGAAATGCAAAACACACAAGATGATGGACGGAATGTTGCACATTGGCAAACATTCACCCCCAGTCACAGATCTGGGTTTAATCCATCGTTATTTTGCTTCACCACGCCACCCCAGTTCAGACATAGCCATATGCAAATCAGTCTTGACCGTGTGCCTCATGGGAACAGTCCAGACCGAACTACCAAGCCATGTCTTCCCTGGCCCGGAATCAAGCATCCTAGGACCGGTTTCGGGCTTTCAGCCCTCATCAGCCAGGATAGCTTGACTCCAGTGGCGTAGTGAGCACGGGACCCACGTCTGGGCATACCCTTCCCACTTAGGGCGAAATGCAAAACACACAAGATGATGGACGGAATGTTGCACATTGGCAAACATTCAACCCCAGTCACAGATCTGGGTTTAATCCATCGTTATTTTGCTTCACCATGCTACCCCAGTTCAGACATAGCCATATGCAAATCAGTCTTGACCCTGTGCCTCATGGGAACAGTCCAGAACGAACTGCCAAGCCATGTCTTCCCTGGACCGGAATCAAGCATCCTAGGACCGGTTTCGGGCTTTCAGCCCTCATCAGCCAGGATAGCTTGACTCCAGTGGCGTAGTGAGCACGGGACCCATGTCTGGGCATACCCTTCCTACTTAGGGCGAAATGCAAAACACACAAGATGATGGACTGAATGTTGCACATTGGCAAACATTCACCCCCAGTCACAGATCTGGGTTTAATCCATCGTTATTTTGCTTCACCACGCCACCCCAGTTCAGACATAGCCATATGCAAATCAGTCTTGACCCTGTGCCTCATAGGAACAGTCCAGACCGAACTGCCAAGCCATGTCTTCCCTGGACCGGAATCAAGCATCCTAGGACCGGTTTCAGGCTTTCAGCCCTCATCAGCCAGGATAGCTTGACTCCAGTGGCGTAGTGAGCACGGGACCGACGTCTGGGCATACCCTTCCCACTTAGGGCGAAATGCAAAACACACAAGATGATGGACTGAATGTTGCACATTGGGAAACATTCACCCCCAGTCACAGATCTGGGTTTAATCCATCGTTATTTTGCTTCACCACGCCACCCCAGTTCAGACATAGCCATATGCAAATCAGTCTTGACCCTGTGCCTCATGGGAGCAGTCCAGACCGAACTGCCAAGCCATGTCTTCCCTGGACCGGAATCAAGCATCCTAGGACCGGTTTCGGGCTTTCAGCCCTCATCAGCCAGGATAGCTTGACTCCAGTGGCGTAGTACGCACGGGACCCACGTCTGGGCATACCCTTCCCACTTAGGCGAAATGCAAAACACACAAGATGATGGACGGAATGTTGCACATTGGCAAACATTCACCCCCAGTCACAGATCTGGGTTTAATCCATCGTTATTTTGCTTCACCACGCCACCCCAGTTCAGACATAGCCATATGCAAATCAGTCTTGACCCTGTGCCTCATGGGAACAGTCCAGACCGAACTGCCAAGCCATGTCTTCCCTGGACCGGAATCAAGCATCCTAGGACCGGTTTCGGGCTTTCAGCCCTCATCAGCCAGGATAGCTTGACTCCAGTGGCGTAGTGAGCACGGGACCCACGTCTTGGCATACCCTTCCCACTTAGGGCGAAATGCAAAACACACAAGATGATGGACGGAATGTTGCACATTGGCAAACATTCACCCCCACTCACAGATCTGGGTTTAATCCATTGTTATTTTGCTTCACCACACCACCCCAGTTCAGACATAGCCATATGCAAATCAGTCTTGACCCTGTGCCTCATGGGAACAGTCCAGACCGAACTGCCAAGCCATGTCTTCCCTGGACCGGAATCAAGCATCCTAGGACCGGTTTCGGGCTTTCAGCCCTCATCAGCCAGGATAGCTTGACTCCAGTGGCGTAGTGAGCACGGGACCCACGTCTGGGCATACCCTTCCCACTTAGGGCGAAATGCAAAACACACAAGATGATGGACGGAATGTTGCACATTGGCAAACATTCACCCCAGTCACAGATCTGGGTTTAATCCATCGTTATTTTGCTTCACCACGCCACCCCAGTTCAGACATAGCCATATGCAAATCAGTCTTGACCCTGTGCCTCATGGGAACAGTCCAGACCGAACTGCCAAGCCATGTCTTCCCTGGACCGGAATCAAGCATCCTAGGACCGGTTTCTGGCTTTCAGCCCTCATCAGCCAGGATAGCTTGACTCCCATGGCGTAGTGAGCACGGGACCCACGTCTGGGCATACCCTTCCCACTTAGGGCAAAATGCAAAACACACAAGATGATGGACGGAATGTTGCACATTGGCAAACATTCACCCCCAGTCACAGATCTGGGTTTAATCCATCGTTATTTTGCTTCACCACGCCACCCCAGTTCAGACATAGCCATATGCAAATCAGTCTTGACCCTGTGCCTCATGGGGACAGTCCAGACCGAACTGCCAAGCCATGTCTTCCCTGGACCGGAATCAAGCATCCTAGGACCGGTTTCGGGCTTTCAGCCCTCATCAGCCAGGATAGCTTGACTCCAGTGGCGTAGTGAGCACGGGACCCACGTCTGGGCATACCCTTCCCACTTAGGGCGAAATGCAAAACACACAAGATGATGGACGGAATGTTGCACATTGGCAAACATTCACCCCCAGTCACAGATCTGGGTTAATCCATCGTTATTTTGCTTCACCACGCCACCCCAGTTCAGACATAGCCATATGCAAATCAGTCTTGACCGTGTGCCTCATGGGAACAGTCCACACCGAACTGCCAAGCCATGTCTTCCCTGGACCGGAATCAAGCATCCTAGGACCGGTTTCGGGCTTTCAGCCCTCATCAGCCAGGATAGCTTGACTCCAGTGGCGTAGTGAGCACGGGACCCATGTCTGGGCATACCCTTCCTACTTAGGGCGAAATGCAAAACACACAAGATGATGGACTGAATGTTGCACATTGGCAAACATTCACCCCCAGTCACAGATCTGGGTTTAATCCATCGTTATTTTGCTTCACCACGCCACCCCAGTTCAGACATAGCCATATGCAAATCAGTCTTGACCCTGTGCCTCATGGGAACAGTCCAGACCGAACTGCCAAGCCATGTCTTCCCTGGACCGGAATCAAGCATCCTAGGACCGGTTTCAGGCTTTCAGCCCTCATCAGCCAGGATAGCTTGACTCCAGTGGCGTAGTGAGCACGGGACCGACGTCTGGGCATACCCTTCCCACTTAGGGCGAAATGCAAAACACACAAGATGATGGACTGAATGTTGCACATTGGGAAACATTCACCCCCAGTCACAGATCTGGGTTTAATCCATCGTTATTTTGCTTCACCACGCCACCCCAGTTCAGACATAGCCATATGCAAATCAGTCTTGACCCTGTGCCTCATGGGAGCAGTCCAGACCCGAACTGCCAAGCCATGTCTTCCCTGGACCGGAATCAAGCATCCTAGGACCGGTTTCGGGCTTTCAGCCCTCATCAGCCAGGATAGCTTGACTCCAGTGGCGTAGTACGCACGGGACCCACGTCTGGGCATACCCTTCCCACTTAGGGCGAAATGCAAAACACACAAGATGATGGACGGAATGTTGCACATTGGCAAACATTCACCCCCAGTCACAGATCTGGGTTTAATCCATCGTTATTTTGCTTCACCACGCCACCCCAGTTCAGACATAGCCATATGCAAATCAGTCTTGACCCTGTGCCTCATGGGAACAGTCCAGACCGAACTGCCAAGCCATGTCTTCCCTGGACCGGAATCAAGCATCCTAGGACCGGTTTCGGGCTTTCAGCCCTCATCAGCCAGGATAGCTTGACTCCAGTGGCGTAGTGAGCACGGGACCCACGTCTTGGCCTACCCTTCCCACTTAGGGCGAAATGCAAAACACACAAGATGATGGACGGAATGTTGCACATTGGCAAACATTCACCCCCACTCACAGATCTGGGTTTAATCCATTGTTATTTTGCTTCACCACACCACCCCAGTTCAGACATAGCCATATGCAAATCAGTCTTGACCCTGTGCCTCATGGGAACAGTTCAGACCGAACTACCAAGCCATGTCTTCCCTGGACCGGAATCAAGCATCCTAGGACCGGTTTCGGGCTTTCAGCCCTCATCAGCCAGGATAGCTTGACTCCAGTGGCGTAGTGAGCACGGGACCAACGTCTTGGCATACCCTTCCCACTTAGGGCGAAATGCAAAACACACAAGATGATGGACGGAATGTTGCACATTGGCAAACATTCACCCCCAGTCACAGATCTGGGTTTAATCCATCGTTATTTTGCTTCACCACGCCACCCCAGTTCAGACATAGCCATATGCAAATCAGTCTTGACCCTGTGCCTCATGGGAACAGTCCAGACCGAACTGCCAAGCCATGTCTTCCCTGGACCGGAATCAAGCATCCTAGGACCGGTTTCGGGCTTTCAGCCCTCATCAGCCAGGATAGCTTGACTCCAGTGGCGTAGTGAGCACGGGACCCACGTCTGGGCATACCCTTCCCACTTAGGGCGAAATGCAAAACACACAAGATGATGGACGGAATGTTGCACATTGGCAAACATTCAACCCCAGTCACAGATCTGGATTTAATCCATCGTTATTTTGCTTCACCACGCCACCCCAGTTCAGACATAGCCATATGCAAATCAGTCTTGACCCTGTGCCTCATGGGAACAGTCCAGACCGAACTGCCAAGCCATGTCTTCCCTGGACCGGAATCAAGCATCCTAGGACCGGTTTCGGGCTTTCAGCCCTCATCAGCCAGGATAGCTTGACTCCAGTGGCATAGTGAGCACGGGACCCAAGTCTGGGCATACCCTTCCCACTTAGGGCGAAATGCAAAACACACAAGATGATGGACGGAATGTTGCACATTGGCAAACATTCACCCCCAGTCACAGATCTGGGTTTAATCCATCGTTATTTTGCTTCACCACGCCACCCCAGTTCAGACATAGCCATATGCAAATCAGTCTTGACCCTGTGCCTCATGGGAACAGTCCCGACCGAACTGCCAATCCATGTCTTCCCTGGACCGGAATCAAGCATCCTAGGACCGGTTTCGGGCTTTCAGCCCTCATCAGCCAGGATAGCTTGACTCCAGTGGCGTAGTGAGCACGGGACCCACGTCTAGGCATACCCTTCCCACTTAGGGCGAAATGCAAAACACACAAGATGATGGACGGAATGTTGCACATTGGCAAACATTCACCCCCAGTCACAGATCTGGGTTTAATCCATCGTTATTTTGCTTCACCACGCCACCCCAGTTCAGACATAGCCATATGCAAATCAGTCTTGACCGTGTGCCTCATGGGAACAGTCCAGACCGAACTACCAAGCCATGTCTTCCCTGGACCGGAATCAAGCATCCTAGGACCGGTTTCGGGCTTTCAGCCCTCATCAGCCAGGATAGCTTGACTCCAGTGGCGTAGTGAGCACGGGACCCACGTCTGGGCATACCCTTCCCACTTAGGGCGAAATGCAAAACACACAAGATGATGGTCGGAATGTTGCACATTGGCAAACATTCACCCCCAGTCACAAATCTGGGTTTAATCCATCGTTATTTTGCTTCACCACGCCACCCCAGTTCAGACATAGCCATATACAAATCAGTCTTGACCCTGTGCCTCATGGGAACAGTCCAGACCGAACTGCCAAGCCATGTCTTCCCTGGACCGGAATCAAGCATCCTAGGACCGGTTTCGGGCTTTCAGCCCTCATCAGCCAGGATAGCTTGACTCCAGTGGCGTAGTGAGCACGGGACCCACGTCTGGGCATACCCTTCCCACTTAGGGCGAAATGCAAAACACACAAGATGATGGACGGAATGTTGCACATTGGCAAACATTCACCCCCAGTCACAGATCTGGGTTTAATCCATCGTTATTTTGCTTCACCACGCCACCCCAGTTCAGACATAGCCATATGCAAATCAGTCTTGACCCTGTGCCTCATGGGAACAGTCCAGACCGAACTGCCAAGCCATGTCTTCCCTGGACCGGAATCAAGCATCCTAGGACCGGTTTTGGGCTTTCAGCCCTCATCAGCCAGGATAGCTTGACTCCAGTGGCGTAGTGAGCACGGGACCCACGTCTGGGCATACCCTTCCCACTTAGGGCGAAATGCAAAACACACAAGATGATGGACGGAATGTTGCACATTGGCAAACATTCACCCCCAGTCACAGATCTGGGTTTAATCCATCGTTATTTTGCTTCACCACGCCACCCCAGTTCAGACATAGCCATATGCAAATCAGTCTTGACCGTGTGCCTCATGGGAACAGTTCAGACCGAACTACCAAGCCATGTCTTCCCTGGACCGGAATCAAGCATCCTAGGACCGGTTTCGGGCTTTCAGCCCTCATCAGCCAGGATAGCTTGACTCCAGTGGCGTAGTGAGCACGGGACCCACGTCCTGGCATACCCTTCCCACTTAGGGCGAAATGCAAAACACACAAGATGATGGACGGAATGTTGCACATTGGCAAACATTCACCCCCAGTCACAGATCTGGGTTTAATCCATCGTTATTTTGCTTCACCACGCCACCCCAGTTCAGACATAGCCATATGCAAATCAGTCTTGACCCTGTGCCTCATGGGAACAGTCCAGACCGAACTGCCAAGCCATGTCTTCCCTGGACCGGAATCAAGCATCCTAGGACCGGTTTCGGGCTTTCAGCCCTCATCAGCCAGGATAGCTTGACTCCAGTGGCGTAGTGAGCACGGGACCCACGTCTGGGCATACCCTTCCCACTTAGGGCGAAATGCAAAACACACAAGATGATGGACGGAATGTTGCACATTGGCAAACATTCAACCCCAGTCACAGATCTGGATTTAATCCATCGTTATTTTGCTTCACCCCGCCACCCCAGTTCAGACATAGCCATATGCAAATCAGTCTTGACCCTGTGCCTCATGGGAACAGTCCAGACCGAACTGCCAAGCCATGTCTTCCCTGGACCGGAATCAAGCATCCTAGGACCGGTTTCGGGCTTTCAGCCCTCATCAGCCAGGATAGCTTGACTCCAGTGGCGTAGTGAGCACGGGACCCAAGTCTGGGCATACCCTTCCCACTTAGGGCGAAATGCAAAACACACAAGATGATGGACTGAATGTTGCACATTGGCAAACATTCACCCCCAGTCACAGATCTGGGTTTAATCCATCGTTATTTTGCTTCACCACGCCACCCCAGTTCAGACATAGCCATATGCAAATCAGTCTTGACCCTGTGCCTCATGGGAACAGTCCCGACCGAACTGCCAATCCATGTCTTCCCTGGACCGGAATCAAGCATCCTAGGACCGGTTTCGGGCTTTCAGCCCTCATCAGCCAGGATAGCTTGACTCCAGTGGCGTAGTGAGCACGGGACCCACGTCTAGGCATACCCTTCCCACTTAGGGCGAAATGCAAAACACACAAGATGATGGACGGAATGTTGCACATTGGCAAACATTCACCCCCAGTCACAGATCTGGGTTTAATCCATCGTTATTTTGCTTCACCACGCCACCCCAGTTCAGACATAGCCATATGCAAAAGTCTTGACCGTGTGCCTCATGGGAACAGTCCAGACCGAACTACCAAGCCATGTCTTCCCTGGACCGGAATCAAGCATCCTAGGACCGGTTTCGGGCTTTCAGCCCTCATCAGCCAGGTTAGCTTGACTCCAGTGGCGTAGTGAGCACGGGACCCACGTCTGGGCATACCCTTCCCACTTAGGGCGAAATGCAAAACACACAAGATGATGGACGGAATGTTGCACATTGGCAAACATTCACCCCCAGTCACAAATCTGGGTTTAATCCATCGTTATTTTGCTTCACCACGCCACCCCAGTTCAGACATAGCCATATGCAAATCAGTCTTGACCCTGTGCCTCATGGGAACAGTCCAGACCGAACTGCCAAGCCATGTCTTCCCTGGACCGGAATCAAGCATCCTAGGACCGGTTTCGGGCTTTCAGCCCTCATCAGCCAGGATAGCTTGACTCCAGTGGCGTAGTGAGCACGGGACCCACGTCTGGGCATACCCTTCCCACTTAGGGCGAAATGCAAAACACACAAGATGATGGACGGAATGTTGCACATTGGCAAACATTCACCCCCAGTCACAGATCTGGGTTTAATCCATCGTTATTTTGCTTCACCACGCCACCCCAGTTCAGACATAGCCATATGCAAATCAGTCTTGACCCTGTGCCTCATGGGAACAGTCCCGACCGAACTGCCAATCCATGTCTTCCCTGGACCGGAATCAAGCATCCTAGGACCGGTTTCGGGCTTTCAGCCCTCATCAGCCAGGATAGCTTGACTCCAGTGGCGTAGTGAGCACGGGACCCACGTCTAGGCATACCCTTCCCACTTAGGGCGAAATGCGAAACACACAAGATGATGGACGGAATGTTGCACATTGGCAAACATTCACCCCCAGTCACAGATCTGGGTTTAATCCATCGTTATTTTGCTTCACCACGCCACCCCAGTTCAGACATAGCCATATGCAAATCAGTCTTGACCCTGTGCCTCATCGGAACAGTCCAGACCGAACTGCCAAGCCATGTCTTCCCTGGACCGGAATCAAGCATCCTAGGACCGGTTTCTGGCTTTCAGCCCTCATCAGCCAGGATAGCTTGACTCCCGTGGCGTAGTGAGCACGGGACCCACGTCTGGGCATACCCTTCCCACTTAGGGCAAAATGCAAAACACACAAGATGATGGACGGAATGTTGCACATTGGCAAACATTCACCCCCAGTCACAGATCTGGGTTTAATCCATTGTTATTTTGCTTCACCACGCCACCCCAGTTCAGACATAGCCATATGCAAATCAGTCTTGACCGTGTGCCTCATGGGAACAGTTCAGACCGAACTACCAAGCCATGTCTTCCCTGGACCGGAATCAAGCATCCTAGGACCGGTTTCGGGCTTTCAGCCCTCATCAGCCAGGATAGCTTGACTCCAGTGGCGTAGTGAGCACGGGACCCACGTCGTGGCATACCCTTCCCACTTAGGGCGAAATGCAAAACACACAAGATGATGGACGGAATGTTGCACATTGGCAAACATTCACCCCCAGTCACAGATCTGGGTTTAACCCATTGTTATTTTGCTTCACCACGCCACCCCAGTTCAGACATAGCCATATGCAAATCAGTCTTGACCCTGTGCCTCATGGGAACAGTCCAGACCGAACTGCCAAGCCATGTCTTCCCTGGACCGGAATCAAGCATCCTAGGACCGGTTTCGGGCTTTCAGCCCTCATCAGCCAGGATAGCTTGACTCCAGTGGCGTAGTGAGCACGGGACCCACGTCTGGGCATACCCTTCCCACTTAGGGCGAAATGCAAAACACACAAGATGATGGACGGAATGTTGCACATTGGCAAACATTCAACCCCAGTCACAGATCTGGATTTAATCCATCGTTATTTTGCTTCACCACGCCAACCCAGTTCAGACATAGCCATATGCAAATCAGTCTTGACCCTGTGCCTCATGGGAACAGTCCAGACCGAACTGCCAAGCCATGTCTTCCCTGGACCGGAATCAAGCATCCTAGGACCGGTTTCGGGCTTTCAGCCCTCATCAGCCAGGATAGCTTGACTCCAGTGGCGTAGTGAGCACGGGACCCACGTCTGGGCATACCCTTCCCACTTAGGGCGAAATGCAAAACACACAAGATGATGGACTGAATGTTGCACATTGGCAAACATTCACCCCCAGTCACAGATCTGGGTTTAATCCATCGTTATTTTGCTTCACCACGCCACCCCAGTTCAGACATAGCCATATGCAAATCAGTCTTGACCCTGTGCCTCATGGGAACAGTCCAGACCGAACTGCCAAGCCATGTCTTCCCTGGACCGGAATCAAGCATCCTAGGACCGGTTTCGGGCTTTCAGCCCTCATCAGCCAGGATAGCTTGACTCCAGTGGCGTAGTGAGCACGGGACCCACGTCTGGGCATACCCTTCCCACTTAGGGCGAAATGCAAAACACACAAGATGATGGACGGAATGTTGCACATTGGCAAACGTTCACCCCCAGTCACAGATCTGGGTTTAATCCATCGTTATTTTGCTTCACCACGCCACCCCAGTTCAGACATAGCCATATGCAAATCAGTCTTGACCCTGTGCCTCATGGGAACAGTCCAGACCGAACTGCCAAGCCATGTCTTCCCTGGACCGGAATCAAGCATCCTAGGACCGGTTTCGGGCTTTCAGCCCTCATCGGCCAGGATAGCTTGACTCCAGTGGCGTAGTGAGCACGGGACCCACGTCTGGGCATACCCTTCCCACTTAGGGCGAAATGCAAAACACACAAGATGATGGATGGAATGTTGCACATTGGCAAACATTCACCCCCAGTCACAGATCTGGGTTTAATCCATCGTTATTTTGCTTCACCACGCCACCCCAGTTCAGACATAGCCATATGCAAATCAGTCTTGACCCTGTGCCTCATGGGAACAGTCCCGACCGAACTGCCAATCCATGTCTTCCCTGGACCGGAATCAAGCATCCTAGGACCGGTTTCGGGCTTTCAGCCCTCATCAGCCAGGATAGCTTGACTCCAGTGGCGTAGTGAGCACGGGACCCACGTCTAGCCATACCCTTCCCACTTAGGGCGAAATGCAAAACACACAAGATGATGGACGGAATGTTGCACATTGGCAAACATTCACCCCCAGTCACAGATCTGGGTTTAATCCATCGTTATTTTGCTTCACCACGCCACCCCAGTTCAGACATAGCCATATGCAAATCAGTCTTGACCCTGTGCCTCATGGGAACAGTCCAGACCGAACTGCCAAGCCATGTCTTCCCTGGACCGGAATCAAGCATCCTAGGACCGGTTTCGGGCTTTCAGCCCTCATCAGCCAGGATAGCTTGACTCCCGTGGCGTAGTGAGCACGGGACCCACGTCTGGGCATACCCTTCCCACTTAGGGCGAAATGCGAAACACACAAGATGATGGACGGAATGTTGCACATTGGCAAACATTCACCCCCAGTCACAGATCTGGGTTTAATCCATCGTTATTTTGCTTCACCACGCCACCCCAGTTCAGACATAGCCATATGCAAATCAGTCTTGACCCTGTGCCTCATGGGAACAGTCCCGACCGAACTGCCAATCCATGTCTTCCCTGGACCGGAATCAAGCATCCTAGGACCGGTTTCGGGCTTTCAGCCCTCATCAGCCAGGATAGCTTGACTCCAGTGGCGTAGTGAGCACGGGACCCACGTCTAGGCATACCCTTCCCACTTAGGGCGAAATGCGAAACACACAAGATGATGGACGGAATGTTGCACATTGGCAAACATTCACCCCCAGTCACAGATCTGGGTTTAATCCATCGTTATTTTGCTTCACCACGCCACCCCAGTTCAGACATAGCCATATGCAAATCAGTCTTGACCCTGTGCCTCATGGGAACAGTCCAGACCGAACTGCCAAGCCATGTCTTCCCTGGACCGGAATCAAGCATCCTAGGACCGGTTTCTGGCTTTCAGCCCTCATCAGCCAGGATAGCTTGACTCCCGTGGCGTAGTGAGCACGGGACCCACGTCTGGGCATACCCTTCCCACTTAGGGCAAAATGCAAAACACACAAGATGATGGACGGAATGTTGCACATTGGCAAACATTCACCCCCAGTCACAGATCTGGGTTTAATCCATCGTTATTTTGCTTCACCACGCCACCCCAGTTCAGACATAGCCATATGCAAATCAGTCTTGACCGTGTGCCTCATGGGAACAGTTCAGACCGAACTACCAAGCCATGTCTTCCCTGGACCGGAATCAAGCATCCTAGGACCGGTTTCGGGCTTTCAGCCCTCATCAGCCAGGATAGCTTGACTCCAGTGGCGTAGTGAGCACGGGACCCACGTCGTGGCATACCCTTCCCACTTAGGGCGAAATGCAAAACACACAAGATGATGGACGGAATGTTGCACATTGGCAAACATTCACCCCCAGTCACAGATCTGGGTTTAATCCATTGTTATTTTGCTTCACCACGCCACCCCAGTTCAGACATAGCCATATGCAAATCAGTCTTGACCCTGTGCCTCATGGGAACAGTCCAGACCGAACTGCCAAGCCATGTCTTCCCTGGACCGGAATCAAGCATCCTAGGACCGGTTTCGGGCTTTCAGCCCTCATCAGCCAGGATAGCTTGACTCCAGTGGCGTAGTGAGCACGGGACCCACGTCTGGGCATACCCTTCCCACTTAGGGGGAAATGCAAAACACACAAGATGATGGACGGAATGTTGCACATTGGCAAACATTCAACCCCAGTCACAGATCTGGATTTAATCCATCGTTATTTTGCTTCACCACGCCAACCCAGTTCAGACATAGCCATATGCAAATCAGTCTTGACCCTGTGCCTCATGGGAACAGTCCAGACCGAACTGCCAAGCCATGTCTTCCCTGGACCGGAATCAAGCATCCTAGGACCGGTTTCGGGCTTTCAGCCCTCATCAGCCAGGATAGCTTGACTCCAGTGGCGTAGTGAGCACGGGACCCACGTCTGGGCATACCCTTCCCACTTAGGGCGAAATGCAAAACACACAAGATGATGGACTGAATGTTGCACATTGGCAAACATTCACCCCCAGTCACAGATCTGGGTTTAATCCATCGTTATTTTGCTTCACCACGCCACCCCAGTTCAGACATAGCCATATGCAAATCAGTCTTGACCCTGTGCCTCATGGGAACAGTCCAGACCGAACTGCCAAGCCATGTCTTCCCTGGACCGGAATCAAGCATCCTAGGACCGGTTTCGGGCTTTCAGCCCTCATCAGCCAGGATAGCTTGACTCCAGTGGCGTAGTGAGCACGGGACCCACGTCTGGGCATACCCTTCCCACTTAGGGCGAAATGCAAAACACACAAGATGATGGACGGAATGTTGCACATTGGCAAACGTTCACCCCCAGTCACAGATCTGGGTTTAATCCATCGTTATTTTGCTTCACCACGCCACCCCAGTTCAGACATAGCCATATGCAAATCAGTCTTGACCCTGTGCCTCATGGGAACAGTCCAGACCGAACTGCCAAGCCATGTCTTCCCTGGACCGGAATCAAGCATCCTAGGACCGGTTTCGGGCTTTCAGCCCTCATCAGCCAGGATAGCTTGACTCCAGTGGCGTAGTGAGCACGGGACCCACGTCTGGGCATACCCTTCCCACTTAGGGCGAAATGCAAAACACACAAGATGATGGACGGAATGTTGCACATTGGCAAACATTCACCCCCAGTCACAGATCTGGGTTTAATCCATCGTTATTTTGCTTCACCACGCCACCCCAGTTCAGACATAGCCATATGCAAATCAGTCTTGACCCTGTGCCTCATGGGAACAGTCCCGACCGAACTGCCAATCCATGTCTTCCCTGGACCGGAATCAAGCATCCTAGGACCGGTTTCGGGCTTTCAGCCCTCATCAGCCAGGATAGCTTGACTCCAGTGGCGTAGTGAGCACGGGACCCACGTCTAGGCATACCCTTCCCACTTAGGGCGAAATGCGAAACACACAAGATGATGGACGGAATGTTGCACATTGGCAAACATTCACCCCCAGTCACAGATCTGGGTTTAATCCATCGTTATTTTGCTTCACCACGCCACCCCAGTTCAGACATAGCCATATGCAAATCAGTCTTGACCCTGTGCCTCATGGGAACAGTCCAGACCGAACTGCCAAGCCATGTCTTCCCTGGACCGGAATCAAGCATCCTAGGACCGGTTTCTGGCTTTCAGCCCTCATCAGCCAGGATAGCTTGACTCCCGTGGCGTAGTGAGCACGGGACCCACGTCTGGGCATACCCTTCCCACTTAGGGCAAAATGCAAAACACACAAGATGATGGACGGAATGTTGCACATTGGCAAACATTCACCCCCAGTCACAGATCTGGGTTTAATCCATCGTTATTTTGCTTCACCACGCCACCCCAGTTCAGACATAGCCATATGCAAATCAGTCTTGACCGTGTGCCTCATGGGAACAGTTCAGACCGAACTACCAAGCCATGTCTTCCCTGGACCGGAATCAAGCATCCTAGGACCGGTTTCGGGCTTTCAGCCCTCATCAGCCAGGATAGCTTGACTCCAGTGGCGTAGTGAGCACGGGACCCACGTCGTGGCATACCCTTCCCACTTAGGGCGAAATGCAAAACACACAAGATGATGGACGGAATGTTGCACATTGGCAAACATTCACCCCCAGTCACAGATCTGGGTTTAATCCATTGTTATTTTGCTTCACCACGCCACCCCAGTTCAGACATAGCCATATGCAAATCAGTCTTGACCCTGTGCCTCATGGGAACAGTCCAGACCGAACTGCCAAGCCATGTCTTCCCTGGACCGGAATCAAGCATCCTAGGACCGGTTTCGGGCTTTCAGCCCTCATCAGCCAGGATAGCTTGACTCCAGTGGCGTAGTGAGCACGGGACCCACGTCTGGGCATACCCTTCCCACTTAGGGCGAAATGCAAAACACACAAGATGATGGACGGAATGTTGCACATTGGCAAACATTCAACCCCAGTCACAGATCTGGATTTAATCCATCGTTATTTTGCTTCACCACGCCAACCCAGTTCAGACATAGCCATATGCAAATCAGTCTTGACCCTGTGCCTCATGGGAACAGTCCAGACCGAACTGCCAAGCCATGTCTTCCCTGGACCGGAATCAAGCATCCTAGGACCGGTTTCGGGCTTTCAGCCCTCATCAGCCAGGATAGCTTGACTCCAGTGGCGTAGTGAGCACGGGACCCACGTCTGGGCATACCCTTCCCACTTAGGGCGAAATGCAAAACACACAAGATGATGGACTGAATGTTGCACATTGGCAAACATTCACCCCCAGTCACAGATCTGGGTTTAATCCATCGTTATTTTGCTTCACCACGCCACCCCAGTTCAGACATAGCCATATGCAAATCAGTCTTGACCCTGTGCCTCATGGGAACAGTCCAGACCGAACTGCCAAGCCATGTCTTCCTGGACCGGAATCAAGCATCCTAGGACCGGTTTCGGGCTTTCAGCCCTCATCAGCCAGGATAGCTTGACTCCAGTGGCGTAGTGAGCACGGGACCCACGTCTGGGCATACCCTTCCCACTTAGGGCGAAATGCAAAACACACAAGATGATGGACGGAATGTTGCACATTGGCAAACGTTCACCCCCAGTCACAGATCTGGGTTTAATCCATCGTTATTTTGCTTCACCACGCCACCCCAGTTCAGACATAGCCATATGCAAATCAGTCTTGACCCTGTGCCTCATGGGAACAGTCCAGACCGAACTGCCAAGCCATGTCTTCCCTGGACCGGAATCAAGCATCCTAGGACCGGTTTCGGGCTTTCAGCCCTCATCGGCCAGGATAGCTTGACTCCAGTGGCGTAGTGAGCACGGGACCCACGTCTGGGCATACCCTTCCCACTTAGGGCGAAATGCAAAACACACAAGATGATGGATGGAATGTTGCACATTGGCAAACATTCACCCCCAGTCACAGATCTGGGTTTAATCCATCGTTATTTTGCTTCACCACGCCACCCCAGTTCAGACATAGCCATATGCAAATCAGTCTTGACCCTGTGCCTCATGGGAACAGTCCCGACCGAACTGCCAATCCATGTCTTCCCTGGACCGGAATCAAGCATCCTAGGACCGGTTTCGGGCTTTCAGCCCTCATCAGCCAGGATAGCTTGACTCCAGTGGCGTAGTGAGCACGGGACCCACGTCTAGCCATACCCTTCCCACTTAGGGCGAAATGCAAAACACACAAGATGATGGACGGAATGTTGCACATTGGCAAACATTCACCCCCAGTCACAGATCTGGGTTTAATCCATCGTTATTTTGCTTCACCACGCCACCCCAGTTCAGACATAGCCATATGCAAATCAGTCTTGACCCTGTGCCTCATGGGAACAGTCCAGACCGAACTGCCAAGCCATGTCTTCCCTGGACCGGAATCAAGCATCCTAGGACCGGTTTCGGGCTTTCAGCCCTCATCAGCCAGGATAGCTTGACTCCCGTGGCGTAGTGAGCACGGGACCCACGTCTGGGCATACCCTTCCCACTTAGGGCAAAATGCAAAACACACAAGATGATGGACGGAATGTTGCACATTGGCAAACATTCACCCCCAGTCACAGATCTGGGTTTAATCCATCGTTATTTTGCTTCACCACGCCACCCCAGTTCAGACATAGCCATATGCAAATCAGTCTTGACCCTGTGCCTCATGGAAACAGTCCAGACCGAACTGCCAAGCCATGTCTTCCCTGGACTGGAATCAAGCATCCTAGGATCGGTTTCGGGCTTTCAGCCCTCATCAGCCAGGATAGCTTGACTCCAGTGGCGTAGTGAGCACGGGACCCACGTCTGGGCATACCCTTCCCACTTAGGGCGAAATGCAAAACACACAAGATGATGGACGGAATGTTGCACATTGGCAAACATTCACCCCAGTCACAGATCTGGGTTAATCCATCGTTATTTTGCTTCACCACGCCACCCCAGTTCAGACATAGCCATATGCAAATCAGTCTTGACCCTGTGCCTCACGGGAACAGTCTAGACCGAACTGCCAAGCCATGTCTTCCCTGGACCGGAATCAAGCATCCTAGGACCGGTTTCGGGCTTTCAGCCCTCATCAGCCAGAATAGCTTGACTCCAGTGGTGTAGTGAGCACGGGACCCACGTCTGGGCATACCCTTCCCACTTAGGGCGAAATGCAAAACACACAAGATGATGGACGGAATGTTGCACATTGGCAAACATTCACCCCCAGTCACAGATCTGGGTTTAATCCATCGTTATTTTGCTTCACCACGCCACCCCAGTTCAGACATAGCCATATGCAAATCAGTCTTGACTGTGTGCCTCATGGGAACAGTCCAGACCGAACTACCAAGCCATGTCTTCCCTGGCCCGGAATCAAGCATCCTAGGACCGGTTTCGGGCTTTCAGCCCTCATCAGCCAGGATAGCTTGACTCCAGTGGCGTAGTGAGCACGGGACCCATGTCTGGGCATACCCTTCCTACTTAGGGCGAAATGCAAAACACACAAGATGATGGACTGAATGTTGCACATTGGCAAACATTCACCCCCAGTCACAGATCTGGGTTTAATCCATCGTTATTTTGCTTCACCACGCCACCCCAGTTCAGACATAGCCATATGCAAATCAGTCTTGACCCTGTGCCTCATGGGAACAGTCCAGACCGAACTGCCAAGCCATGTCTTCCCTGGACCGGAATCAAGCATCCTAGGACCGGTTTCGGGCTTTCAGCCCTCATCAGCCAGGATAGCTTGACTCCAGTGGCGTAGTGAGCACGGGACCGACGTCTGGGCATACCCTTCCCACTTAGGGCGAAATGCAAAACACACAAGATGATGGACTGAATGTTGCACATTGGGAAACATTCACCCCCAGTCACAGATCTGGGTTTAATCCATCGTTATTTTGCTTCACCACGCCACCCCAGTTCAGACATAGCCATATGCAAATCAGTCTTGACCCTGTGCCTCATGGGAACAGTCCCGACCGAACTGCCAAGCCATATCTTCCCTGGACCGGAATCAAGCATCCTAGGACCGGTTTCGGGCTTTCAGCACTCATCAGCCAGGATAGCTTGACTCCAGTGGCGTAGTGAGCACGGGACCCACGTGTAGGCATACCCTTCCCACTTAGGGCGAAATGCAAAACACACAAGATGATGGACGGAATGTTGCACATTGGCAAACATTCACCCCCAGTCACAGATCTGGGTTTAATCCATCGTTATTTTGCTTCACCACGCCACCCCAGTTCAGACATAGCCATATGCAAATCAGTCTTGACCCTGTGCCTCATGGGAACAGTCCAGACCGAACTGCCAAGCCATGTCTTCCCTGGACCGGAATCAAGCATCCTAGGACCGGTTTCGGGCTTTCAGCCCTCATCAGCCAGGATAGCTTGACTCCAGTGGCGTAGTGAGCACGGGACCCACGTCTGGGCATACCCTTCCCACTTAGGGCGAAATGCAAAACACACAAGATGATGGACGGAATGTTGCACATTGGCAAACATTCACCCCCAGTCACAGATCTGGGTTAATCCATCGTTATTTTGCTTCACCACGCCACCCCAGTTCAGACATAGCCATATGCAAATCAGTCTTGACCCTGTGCCTCACGGGAACAGTCTAGACCGAACTGCCAAGCCATGTCTTCCCTGGACCGGAATAAAGCATCCTAGGACCGGTTTCGGGCTTTCAGCCCTCATCAGCCAGGATAGCTTAACTCCATTGGTGTAGTGAGCACGGGACCCACGTCTGGGCATACCCTTCCCACTTAGGGCGAAATGCAAAACACACAAGATGATGGACGGAATGTTGCACATTGGCAAACATTCACCCCCAGTCACAGATCTGGGTTTAATCCATCATTATTTTGCTTCACCACGCCACCCCAGTTCATACATAGCCATATGCAAATCAGTCTTGACCCTGTGCCTCATGGGAACAGTCCAGACCGAACTGCCAAGCCATGTCTTCCCTGGACCGGAATCAAGCATCCTAGGACCGGTTTCGGGCTTTCAGCCCTCATCAGCCAGGATAGCTTGACTCCAGTGGCGTAGTGAGCACGGGACCCACGTCTGGGCATACCCTTCCCACTTAGGGTGAAATGCATCCATCTGTCGCCCACCATCCTCCACCATGGCGCAGGCGATGTACTAACCAGGTCAACAAATCTTCAAGAAACATTTTGTTACCCACCTTAGAGAAATCAATTACATCCAGCAAGAAAGAACGCTCCCCCTTGATGCAACCATGAGCTATAGATAACCTAGCCGACCTGAACTACTTACCAGTCTTATTGTTCACCTGCCCCCGCTTCACAGAGTCATTGAGGGCCTTGACTGACTTACAACCTCTCCACTTTGCCAGGGAAACCTCTTCGCGTGCCAACCCATCTCTGAGATAACCAGCTCAAACAAGACTTTTCGTCCAATCTCCGTTAAGTCACTGCCACCAAGATGCACAATAATAATCCCTGGTGCATTAACTCCCGGGTTAAGAGATTGCCCAAGACAGTTCTCAGATTAGTGAAGCACAAACCTCCTTGACCACAGAAAGCAATCGATATCCAGCTTCCTTGGGCCTGGCCGCATAGCCACCTGCAGAATAAAAAACTTTTGCATGCCTCACATATGAGTGGCCCAACAGCAGCACTTCTGTACCTCCCCCACTCCTGCGTGTACAGGAGGTGCTGACATATCTAGCTGCTGTCTCAAATCCTCATGCAGTCTACCTGCGTCAACAGGAGAATAGAAAAAAAGGGGGGATAACAGGTATTAGAGATAGGTGGCTACCACAAGTTCAATCTCACATAGAGCTTGTAGCAATCCAGTCTCTACCTGCCGATCCTCTGCACTGCCAGCCCGCTAGCCCTATCCCCACTGCAGCAGTGGTGGCACCAATTCGAAAGGAATGCGAGCCACAATCAGTAGGATCCAAACCTGATGCCCTTAGGGCTACAGAACTGAAACCTAGCGAGTGGTGTGCCATTCACATGCACCAACAAGGGACTCACAGCCCCCTGAGCTTGGTAGGACAAAAAGGCCTCCAATTTCTCAGAGGACAGCATTAACTACCTGTAGCCCTATGCAGCAGAATGTGGTCGCCCCATACTCATTTGGTTGGACTTTGCACAGGAGATTTTCACTAAGGAGCCATTTGGCCACTGAATGTCAGTATTCTGCAAACTCCCAGTTACAACCCTCTTGTTTTTGGCCACTATCTTGCCCACCCTCAGTGTCATATAAAAAGCCAAGGCAAAGACGGTCCTAAAGAGATGGACCTCATCCTGTGACCTGCAAATGCTTCCCAGGGTGGACATGAAAGTGGCTAGGTGAACAGTGTCAATGTTGCGCCTCAAGTCCGACTTAGACCCTTCTAAATGCTGCCAACTCTTCAATGCTTTCAGGAAAGCCTCTGTCCCATTGGTGTGCCCCAGCATCTTCACAAAGAATGATATCGCCGCAATATGGTGCCTATCATATGAGACTGCCCGCCCCTCCTGTCTCAGGGACCTAAGAAATGCTATCACTGACTCAGGAGTAAACCAATCCCCTTTCCCTGCGTGCCCTAGAAACTTGAAATATGTGCTGAATGCCCCTTCCTAAACAGATTTGTCTTGGGTGCTAAACTGGCTGCCAAGAGGTCTGGTAAGCTGTGACACCAAGCTGTCACAGTCACTCCAGGAATAGTGTGGGGAACGTCGCTGCTCCTGGGTGGTGGTGTCGTGTAGTTCCTATAGTACCCCTGCAGGACCTGCGCGTTTGGATAACATAAACCGTGGGCTTGGTGGCAGACTGGCTCTGTGCACCCCCACCGCGTATGTTAGCCTGATTTGCATTAGCTAGCTCACAGTGCCACTAGAATCTCCTCTTATCGGGGAGAGATTAGTTCCTGGCAACCTTAGATCATGACAACCCTAATTCCTCAGAATCGTGGAAACAATATACTACTTTTCGCTCAGTCACTCGTGCTTACTTATTCGGTTTGTCTCAGAGAGTTACACAGAATAAACAGTCTGGGCGTTTCAATAAGTATTTATTGAACAGTTGTTATTCTAGTGTAAAATATATGTGCTGTGACAACCAGCAGACAATAGCAGAGATATATTATCAGCAGTACGATAAAAGCAAAGGGATAGAACAGTTCTACCATATTGCAATAGTCATGAATACATACATGAATATAAAAAGCATTATAAAAAGTGCGCGTACTCCTACGATGCCTAACTAGATGTACCTGAGTGTACCTAGCATATGTGTAGGTCTAAAAGCCTAAGAGCCAAGAATCCTTCTAGGATTTAATCGAACCCCCATACCTGAATAGAGAGAGTGTGGGACCCCGTCCTGGTATCGAGTTGGACACCCCGCAAGGGCTGTGTTAGACCGCTGTCAGCTGGAGCGACTGCATGCAGGAGCCTCAGCGACTCTGGTCAGTGTGTCAGCATGGAAGTCTCGGTTCCCTCTGTCTTACCGGGGTAAGATGTGGTGTATTTATACCCTAAAGACTCTAGTTGCTTCGTATGGTTTGATTTGGCCCTTGTTAGACGTGAGGAAGACGTCAGGGGTGAACTTTGTACATACATATTATGCAGGTGGTGTATTCCTAGAGAGCCATGCATAATTGATGAGTACAGTGTGGGCCTGTGTTTGGGAAAAACCCTGCTGTATTCAAAACCACAGAATAGATAACGTTCAGCCCTCAGAGCACGTTGTGTACTAGTGAGGACCAATGTAGGTGAAAGATCATGCCTATATAAGGAATCATGACTATAATAGGACATGTACAGTTATGACCGTAATAGGGCATATGCGGCTTTGACCATAATAGGGCAAGTACGAATATGGCCGTATTAGGGCAAATACGAATACGTCCATTTTAGGGCATGTGTGAACGGGTCTACATAAGGGCCTCTATATGAGACATAACACCCACTCCTCTTCCGAACAGGATGACAATGACCATACTTAAAATCTGGACAATTTAAAAACATTTTAAAAGCAAGTGAAAACATGGTTTTACATTTTTTGTTTAAATCTTCAAAAAATGTTACAATTCAGCTATTTCCAATTGCCACTAAAAAAAGAAATGTCTATTTTGTTTCTCCATATAAGTTGCTTCACTCAAAGCGGAAGAAGGCCATGCTTTTCTCAAGTGAAAGTGTCAATTTAGGAAATGTTCCAAATTTGCTCGCTTATTATGAAAACGAGTGGACAAGCCGAATTCTTTCCCAGGACGCGATGAGCCAATTCGAGATTAAGTGTCCTGGCTGGGAAGCACAACATTATCTGTGTGAGCTACTGCAGACGACAAATCCAACGCCTCACAGAGAACGTCAATCGCACATAGATGGAATGTAGCACTGCCAACAGTCGATGCTGCGGCAGCTTGTGCGGCAGTTGTTACCTGGGTGCCTGTGGAGGAGTCACCTAACACAGCAGGAGCAAACGGCACCTGTGGATTCTCCAGGAATGCATTCATCAGAATTGGAAGCCGCTGGGGACAACACAGAGCATGGGCCTTTATGGGGTCCAGCATTGCATCCGTGTCCGGAGGCGCATCTGATGGAAATGTTAGACAAAGATCCAACGTGCATTCTTCTCCGCAAAACAGGCATCGAAGAACAGGTAAGATGCAGTCTACCCAGACTGGTCGAAAGGATAGAAACCAGGAGGCATTGAGTTCTCGCAGGCAAGAGATGCCCAGAAGTTGTACCATGCGTTCACGGTATTTCCACTCCAGGAGCATGTTCGCCATTCCCTCTGGAATTGGGCCGTCCATTGCGTAGCAGTAATATTATGAATAGGACCCCTGCAATCAGCAATAGGATAAGTGGGAGTCCTCCAAATACGCTTCCCAATACGGAGTGTATAAAATTTGGGATTACTCCGAGGACTGTCTGAAAGGTGCTTAACAGTCCTGACCCTATGGTCTTAAATAGGTGTATAATACCGCTCGTATCAGACATATTGAAGATACGTCCCACCATTTCTACGAAATGAAAGGGGCAGTTTGTACGTATAAGCGCCTGGATCTCAGTCGAGGTCCTTGCAACTTGAAGTTCAAAGGTTTCTCGAGCGGAGGTTAAGGGCACGGGTTGCTGTAAAAGCATGGCTTGCAGTCTGCTCAGAGTATCAAATTGTATGAAAGAAACGTTCAGTGAAGGCCATAGCGGCGCCTCCTGACTGTGTTCAGTGGCGGAAACAATACTTGCATACAGCAAGTAACCCTGGAGTTAACAGTGACCAGATAGGCGACGCCCGGAAGCATCCCACAGCAACCTTGATCATTTAGCATCAAGTAACTCCCATTCGAGAGCAGCTGGAAAACCGGTGTGATCATGGCCGCTGGGGTCCCTGTCATGTGACACGATAGGTTCGCTACTGAACCTCTACAGGCTCCGTGTAGAGAAATATCCTGACACATGAGAGAACCGCTTAAAGCATTCTTGCAGTTTGTACCACTCAGATACACTTCTCGATCCCCATTCCGGCATCGGTATCTATATGGTAACTCCCAAGTTTCCTTAATGTAACCCTTACCCATTTTTTCATATTTGCCTTCCTGCCTTTGCTCAAGGCAATATTGAAACTGAAACGTAGTGACCAGCAGAGTGATTTGGCCATGAATTAGCCATTCAGTTGATGGTGATTCGGCTACAGTGAATGGTAACCTTTCCAGTTTCTCAATACGCAGCATTGTATATTTGGCTACCCTTTGTGCCATTTCTGTCTGTTTATCAGTCAGATTGTATTCTGAAAACAGAGACGTGGTGTTTATGAAACGCCAGGGCACATAGCCTGCACGCAAAGATTGTAGCGTCCAGCTTAGCATCATAATAGAACGTAGCTGAGATTGCCCGTGTTGTAACAAGGCCAGATCTTGTTCTAATATGTCGATTGCCGAAGACACAATGTTGCCTAAGGAGTAAATCCTGGAGGTCAAAGTTGTTAACCCATTATCCACTACAGCTAATGCCTTTTCTAAGTTAATACGGTCTATTTCCCGTATTCTTTCTGTGGCCTCTTGTTGGGATATTTTCCAGTTTTCATTATAATAGGCATAAATGCCGGCATATATGAAACGTTTCTGACGTGTTTTCCTTGGGCCTAGCAAGAAATCCCTAAGGTCCACATCAGGTGTGAGTAAGGTTAAGTGATGTTTTACTTCTGTGAGTGTTGAGGTCTCTAGCCAATCAAGGCACAACTTCCCAACACTGTGGGATGTCACTACCCCTTGGTGTTGTCTTTGTACTTAGCGTGTATCTGGCCTATGGATACTAAACCGTTCGGTTGTATTCATAAATCTCTGTTGACAGGTGTTTGTGTCAATGGGCCAAACCAGCCATTTCGTCCAATCAGGATCTGATCTGTTGTACTGGAGAATGTCATCTAATCCTACCCCTTGTGTAGTTGAATTCTGCCCCCCACCCATCTGTGATGGTGTAGGAAACCCGGGTGAGTTCAGTTCCTTGTTCTTGGCTAGTCCAAGACAGGATGTCTGTTGCACAGTTTCATTTAGAAATATCATCTGCTGTGGAATGAGGCATGCTCTAAAAAGTGCTTCTGTTCCCTGGACTTGCCAGTCCCTAGAACCCCAGATTGATTTTAAATCTATAGTGTCCTTCCACAGGTCGAAACCCTGTGTAGAGAACTGGGCCATAAAGGAAGCAGAGTAAATCTGTTTGGTGTTAGTCAACATAATTTTCGGTGCTGATGTTTTTGCCACTTTGTAATAAAATGACTTCGGGTCAGATGTATTAAACCCTGAAAAGTATGTGAATTTCTGTGCAAAGGTTTGTGAACTACCTTTTGGAGGTGTTGGGCAGTGTTCCCACTGGTGGTATTCAAATACATTTCTAGGTGTTATAGATTTGTGTAAGAAATGATGACCATAATGTTGGTAACAGTACAATGTATCATAGTCTGAAGTACCTTCTAACATTTCATTGTTCGGAAATGCTGCAGTTTTTTCTAAATTCAGACATCATATTCTTTACAGTTTCAGTGTCCCAATCATTAGAAAATGTACTGGAGGTAATGATATCACTTAAAGAAATTTTAAATACATGTTTAAGCTTTAAAAGTTCAGTCGGACCGAATATATCAAAATCAATCTTATCCCATACTATACCATCCGGTATAGGAACTGCTGTGATGTTCACTGAAGACAAGTCTCTTGGTTCACGATGTGAAGACTGATGTGGTTTTAAAATCAAATTGACTCTTTGGGCTGTAGAGCTCTGCTGGAGAGTATCGCCAATTAATAAGCATACTAAAAGTTATAATTAAACCTAGCCAGAAAAGAAAAAATAAAATCCCAGTGATATACCATAGTTCTATCCAAGGTGACACCAGGTAAGTCTTTCTAAAAAAGTTCAAAATGTCAGTGAGTTTCTGTTTGAGTGATTTTTTGGCTGGCGTCGTTTCCGGCTCGCTTGGATCCAGTGAAAACGTATCAAAGTTCATGAAATAGCCAGAAGCAGTTCGATCAGTTGTTGGAATTGCATCGGGATTTGTTGAAATCGGATTTTGCTCTTGACGAGGCATGTTGACGTAGATGTCTGTAGTCGGTCTTATTGCAAATTGGTTGTTAAGTAGAGTTTCTTCTTGTTGAAGTGGAACGAGTTCCATAGCATTGTTGCTTAGTCCTTCATTCCGTACAGGTGGCTCTTCAAACGTGATGAGTCTTTCTGTTTGAACTTCTTGGATTGTAGCGAGAGGAGGGCGTCTGCTACTGTGGAGTCCACGAGGCCTACTGTTTAGTATCGGCCACATAGTGTGGTTTGATTAAGTCAATTGAAACAAATCTTTTCTCCTTTTTTCCGGCAAGAGGCGGCAGAAGTACAGTTCTTGTGCCTTGGATTGCTAGGACCGGTACAGGCTTTCTGTAGGATGGCCCAAATTCTTTTTGTCTGCAATCTTTTCTCTGACCAGATCTCCGATTTTTGGGATCCAGACAGGTCTTGCCGTTACTGCCTTGACTTCCTCAGTGGCGGTCTGTTTCTGGAGCGCGTTACTTTGTTGTGTTCTGGATTTATTTAGATCCTGTAAAACAGCCAAACGATCATGGATATCAAATGGTTTTTCATCCGCCACTGCGCCTTTACAATCAAGATCAGGTACCCACATTCTTGTCCCAAATAGGACCTCGTGAGAAGTGACACCCCCTAGAGAGCTTCTTGGCTGATTGTTTATTGCTCGTTGTACCCCATAAAGGTGATCGACCCATCTACCGCCCTTGCCTAATACCCTAGCTGTTAAAGATTGCTTTAAGTCCCGGTTTTTCCTCTCCACAATGGAATTTCCCTCAGGATGATACGGAGAGGAGTACCGCAATGCTACGCCCATTCCTTCCATGGCCTCTTTGTGAGCCCGAGAGCTAAATGCCGGGCCACGGTCAGAATGTAACGTGCCAACTACGTATGTGCCGATAAAGACTCGCAAATATCTTATAACAGTTCGAGCGTCAGCTGAGCGCTGAGGCCAGACCTTGAGGACACCTGAGCTGGACGCACACGGACAGACAACCTGATGCTGTCTAATAATGGTATCTGTGCTGGACGTGTTGTGGTGGACCCTTTCATCTGCTTGCAGATGTTGCAGTTCCAGACATAGTCTCTTATCTGCCTCCTCATTACAGGCCACCAGTAGCGTTGCTTCAATAAAGAAACAGTCGCCCTAAGTCCCGAATGTACAGAACCTGTCCCTTTGTGTGCTGCCACAATTAAACCTTGCCTACGATCCATATTTGGTATTACTCTATCCCCCACTCCAGGAATCTGAGCATATGGAATGTTTTGTGCATCTAACTTGTAGGAGTACTTGAGTGGAAATTTTTTAGGTACTGCTGTGCTGCCTTTGCGTGAAGCATTGACAGCTACCATAATCTCGCCGTCTATTCTCGTTTTTGAACGAGTGATTGCAGCTACGGAAGCCGTGCAAACAGCCCCCTTTGCGGCTTCATCAGCCAATGAATTCCCTTCAACGTGAACGCCATCACACTGATGACTCAGTGTATGTATCACGTGAGCCCTTGGTAGTTCGTTTCTCAACTCCACTACCTGTTCCCATAGCATTTTATGCTTAATTGTGCCACCTTTTGCGTCTTTAAACCCGTTTTGTTCCCAATGATGTAAGTATTCATTGTACGACTGTACACAGTAAAAGGAATCTCACACAAGCAGTGTGGGGAATTCGTGTTCCGTATTCACCAGTGCCAGTATAAGTACTTTTAACTCTGCCAACTGAGCCGTGCAGTCTCCTAGAGATTGCGTTTTAGTGCAACTCGGATGGAACTTTCCATCGTGCATGCGACCTTTAACAATCGCACACGCCGCGCTGTAAGCTTGCTTACTCCCTATGGCCGGTTGAGCAGATCCGTCAGTGTAAATAATATATTCATACTGATCTAGAGGCAAAATCTCATTTGGTAGAGGATATTCTTGTTCGTATTGCAGAAATGCTTGTGTTTTTAAACTTGGATCAAATCTGTATTCAACATCCGTTGCAGTAAGAGAATTAGCCCATTGTATCCATCTCGGTTGTAAGGCTTTCGCATTTGGAATGCTAGCCTTTGTAACAGCCTCTAAGGCTGGTACTGGGGCCACGACTATTATGCGTTTTCCCTGAGCCAGAGCTCTTTCGCTTGCTACAGCGGTCTGCACTGCTGTCAGTATTTTTTCTGTTGAAGTGAAACGCATCTCTGCGTTTGTGTACAGGTGTGATTTGTATGCGATTGGTACCGTTTCGCCTTCATTGAAAGTTAAATAAGTGTACCCGCATTGAACCGCTATTAGTCGGATCACTAAGTTGCGTACGTTTACGCGTGTCTGTAAATGTTTAGAAGCTATCATGTCTTCCTGTAGGGAACGCAGGATATTTATATGTTCCTGTGTCCATTGTCTGACTGAAAAATCAGGTTTTATTAAGTCGTAGAAAGGTTTTACTCTTTCTGCGTAATCCAAAATGTAAGTTCGACCAAAATTTAGGAATCCCAGAATTGATTGTAAATTATTTATTGTTTTTGGAGGTTGGAGCAGCGCACACTTTTCTAAAAAGTTAGCTGCTAGGCTTTTTCCTTCACTTGACAGCTCGTATCCTAAAAATAGGAAACTGAGGTGGGCAATTTTCGATTTTTGAAATTAAACTTATAGCCCTCAGAGGCGAATTCCATAATAATGGTGCTCACCCTGGTCAAGTGCCTTGGCAAGTCATCGTCCGTCAGATAAATATCATCCACATAGGACAATGCTTCTTCATCCAAATTTTGGAGTAACTCTGTTACTCTTGCTGAAAATACCCCGGGGCTATTTTATACCCTTGGGATAGTCGACAAAATTGTCGCTGGGACCCTAACGCACTGAATGCGGTCAGATACCTGCTTTCAGGCGCTATATTTTGGCAGAAAAATCCATTTGAGATATCAAGTGTTGTTTTGTATTTTTTGCGCACAATGTTATTCATTAATGCGGCACTGTGTGCATTTTGAACTGCAAATGTCTTTGTGCAAGTGTTTAAATGTCTGTAATCCAAAACTAAACGATATGTGTTGTCAGGTTTCATTACGGGAAACAAAGGATTGTTCATAGGTGAAGTGCAATTTTCAATCACCCCCTGGTATTCTAGTTGATCTAGGATCTCTCTGATTTGTTTTTTAGCTTCCTGCTTTATAGGGTATTGCCTTTGAGCATTTGGGGAAACTTTTAAAGGGATCACATGGTGGGTTGAATCCTCATCCCAACCAACATGATTTTTGTACAATGCCGGAGCTAGGGCAACCGCCCACTCCTGCGCATATGCATGTTTTAAATGTATGGGAACGAGGTCGGAAAAGGCTGGAAAAATGACAGTTTCTTCCCTAGGGCACTCCATGACGAATGCTGGCGGCCAGTCTTGTTCTGCTAATAGAATGTCATAACCAGATGACAGATTTTTCCAAAAGAGACCTTTAATTTTCCTGGGCTTGTCCCCCTCCAGCCGGAGTGTTATGTCATGTAACTTATGTGGGACACTTACCAGAGTATCAGGTGTTTCCACCGTGATATACACACTGAACTCCGCTGTCACCAGAAAATCCTTCAGGTTCTGGCGAGCTATCATTACTTCTGCCGCGCTGTCTAGCATCGTCAGAGCCCATTCCCCGTTCAGAAGCTGTGTCCTCAGTATTCTGGGCATGTCTGATCTTGAGACCTGCTACTTTCTTCTTTTTGAACTGAGGTTTTGATTTTTGTTTATCTTCTTTTTTAGGTGCGTAGTCCGCAGTGCGTTGCGTGTCTCTGGACTTTGTACGCTCCTCTTGTCTGTGTTTTGACCATCCTTCCCTCTCGGAGTTTCTTGATGAACCCTGAAAGGAACGAGAGGAACGAGTATCAGTATCCTGATACCTGTCAGGTTTTTTAATATTATTCCTACTCCTGAGGTTATACCTCCTTTCAGAGGGCTCCTGTTGAGGAGACCTACCTCTGGATTGAAATCTGCTGTCTTTAGACGTTTGTTGTTTTTTATTTTCCCACTTCTTTTTAGAAGAAGTAGGCATCTGCTTTGTAGTGTCCTTTTCAGGACTGCCCACTAGTTGTGGTTTTAATGTTTTCCCACCTAAACTGTCTCTGCCTAGTTCTGCATATGCAGTTTCAATTATTTTGGGTAGTTCATGTTGATGATCTCCTGGACTGAACTCCCTTAGGCGTTGGCGGATCGCCACTGAAGCTGCCTCCCCCTTAATGTTAGCTAGTATTATGGCTGATACCTGGTCAAAGTTATTTAGTAACTTCATCCCTAAGTTAAGGGCAGGCTCTGCTCTGTACTCATTTTGTATCTGTCTCAATACATCAGGTACTACTGCTAAGGACGGGATACCATGTGTTCTGGTATATATGGCAGCAAAGACTGAACCCCAAGAGGTGCAGTCCTCTACTTGTGGTGTGATCCCCATGGGCAAGCAGATTGTTAGAATTCTGTGTTTTTCATAGGTGGTAGTATTCGGGAATATCGCCTCAAGCTGAGTTATTTTCTGAGCTATCCAGAATGGGATTTGTTCGTGTTTTGCGGGCATTTTGCCCATTACCGCGTGTAATGTTTGAGGAGTAATTTTATTTCCTGTACCCTGAGTCGGAGTACTGTTTGCTGCACCTGCTGGTGCAGGTTGGATTGTTAAAGTCCTCATGTAGATTTTAATTAAATCTTTGTGTTGTACTAGTAAGTCTGGCTGTGGCATTGTGTTAATGCCAGGATGCGGTGTGTAAGCCGCTAGTATTGGCCATGTGGCCCGTCTCCTCCGAGCGGTCCTAATCTTACTCTTTCTCGTACGTGGGGTAGGGCACCATTAAACCAGTAATGATGTTCCTGGTAAATGAGTGGAATCTCTATGTCCTCAAACGGACAATATTCCTGTGGTGCATCTCCTTCTATATAGTAGTGAAATGTATTTGTTGTTGCATTTGCTGCTGGGAGTGTAACCCATTAATAGAATACCTCTGTTTTGTTTGATACGTGTGCCTCAATCACGAAAACAACAAGGCCACCCTTGGCTTGTACACCATTTTCTAATAGTCTTAGGGTGACTGTCCTTCTGAATTTTGGTGCAATCTGTATTGCATCCTCAGGATCTTCTCCTCCCAGGTCAACTCTCTCATCCCCTGAACCAGGCATGTTTAGAGGAAGAAGTCTCACAGGGAACTAAGATAAGGTGTTATGCACAATTTTTAGGAACTAAATGTCCTTCAAGCTTGATTAACCAACAGCCAATAAATAGTATTTTCGTACTACTCAGCTGCGGCGGATTTTGTGCCCACCCACTCCAGACGTCTCTGGTGTTTTGTGAGTAGGTTCTCTGAGAATAGCACGACTGAACTACTCAGATTCTACTGTTAAATAAGTACCAAACCAACGTTGGCGGCGCCATGTCGTGTAGTTCCTATAGTACCCCTGCAGGACCTGCGCATTTGGATAACATAAACCGTGGGCTTGGTGGCAGACTGGCTCTGTGCACCCCCACCGCGTATGTTAGCCTGATTTGCATTAGCTAGCTCACAGTGCCACTAGAATCTCCTCTTATCGGGGAGAGATTAGTTCCTGGCAACCTTAGATCATGACAACCCTAATTCCTCAGAATCGTGGAAACAATATACTACTTTTCGCTCAGTCACTCGTGCTTACTTATTCGGTTTGTCTCAGAGAGTTACACAGAATAAACAGTCTTGGCGTTTCAATAAGTATTTATTGAACAGTTGTTATTCTAGTGTAAAATATATGTGCTGCGACAACCAGCAGACAATAGCAGAGATATATTATCAGCAGTACGATAAAAGCAAAGTGATAGAACAGTTCTACCATATTGTAATAGTCATGAATACATACATGAATATAAAAAGCATTATGAAAAGTGCGCGTACTCCTACAATGCCTAACTAGATGTACCTGAGTGTACCTAGCATATGTGTAGGTCTAAAAGCCTAAGGTGAATATTCACAAGGACTTATCGGCGAGTTAACTCCACCTTAACGCATCAAAAGTGGAGATAGATTTAACGCCCCATTCACAAGCGGGTGCAAATGGCAGACAACGCCAGTATTGCCGCGATAACTGCAGCAAAATTTACCTCCACGGGTGACACCATTAACTAACCCTAATGAGATGCAGAGTACGCGTTCCCGTGCAAAAACACACGAAAACACCACTACACCACATTCACAATGAACTTCCAGATCTGCGATGCGAACCAAAAACAGGCGATAAGCCGCGTTAGCAGCAGGGAATTAACACCTGCCTTTTGCTGGTGTTAAGCAGGACGACTACCTGCAGCATGAAAGGGAGCCCAGCCAAGAGCCACATCTGAAGACCCACAGATGCCATGGAGACAATGATCATGCAGCCCGAGACCCATGAGGGCCACAACACCCACCGCCACCACCCCCAGCCCCCCCCGAACCCGCTCCAGACAAACACATACCGTGCACGACACAAGAGTCACAAAAAGTGCATGATGTCGCACAATGACAAAAAGAAACACATGTGTGGTCAGAAGAACGAGAAACAGTCCCTCATCATTGAAGTAACAACCAAAAACTTTATTGAAATACAACACAAAACAGCAATGCGGAAGACTCCTGTCGGGTCCGTCCGGGACAACCTTGATTTCACAGCCTGGAAAATAAAGCACAAAATCAGAACGTGTGTCATGCGCACATCAAAGGAGCGAGACACAGAGAAACAGAGAAGGAAAGAAAGGCAGAGAGAGAAAGAGAGAGAAGGAAAGGAAAGGAAGGGAGAGAGAGAGAGAGGAAAGGAAGGGAGAGAGAGAGAGAGAAGGAAAGGAAGGGAGAGAGAGAGAGAAGGAAAGGAAGGGAGAGAGAGAGAGAGAAGAAAAGGAAGGGAGAGAGAAGGAAAGGAAGGGAGAGAGAGAGAGAAAGAGAAGGAAAGGAAGGGAGAGAGAGAGAGAGAGAGAAGGAAAGGGAGAGAGAGAGAGAGAAGGAAAGGAAGGGAGAGAGAGAGAGAGAGAGAGAGAAGGAGGGACACTGCCGCCCCCGCGCACCCAGGCACCACTGCTCACCTGCTGCCACCGGTGTGTCTCCAACCACGTGCCGGTATACATTGCAAGCCACCAGGTCTGCAATCTGTAATCTGAAAGAGACACGTTAGTGATAGATTCCTTACCTTAGAATATCCCCAGGCGTCAGGCTGGATCCGGAAAGTTTTGCGTAGCAGTACCCTTGCGCGTCGGTAGGCGGCGTCGTGCGGCTCCGCGTCCGTCGTCGGCGTCGTGATCGCCGGGATGACGTCGCGGGCAGTACTCAGGCGCCGCCCCTGCGCGCTGACGTCAGTTCTTCTTTTTCCGCGCCAGCAAGCGCAGATCCGGGAAGAGCAGTGCCCTGGTCAATTTTTGACCATACTTTTTGGTGATTTTTTCACTGGTTTTTTTCCAACTTTACGGTGTCGTAGGGATGCCCGGCTTCAAGCGATGCGGCGCCTGTGCGCGGATGATGTCCGTCACCGACCCGCATTGGGAGTGTCTCTTCTGCCTCGGCCGAGGCCACGTCACCGAGTCTTGTCCCGAATGCCAGGCCCTCAACCCGAAAGCTTTGCGAGAGCGGTCTCGAAAGCTCCTCGAGGCCCGGCATTCGGCTCCGCGGAAGCCCCGGTCGCGTGAGAGGTCCAGGGGTCGCTCGCGGAGTGCACACCGGTCGTCGACTTCTTCGTCCGGTAAGTCTAAGCACAAGAAGTCCAAGAAGCATCGTCGCTCTCGGACTTCGCCTCGCCGGTCTCGCGACTCGGCTGAGGCCCCTCCCGGCACCGTCCCCGCCCCGCGGCCCCGGACTTGCCTGTGGAGTCGCCCCCGTCATACCCGCCCTTCCCGGGTTCGGGGGCGGATCCGGCCAAGGTACAGGAGTTCCTGTCGGCCATGGCCCGCCTCTTCGGGCCTTCAGGCCCCTCCGGTGCGCCTTCGGGCCCCGCGGGCCCTGATGGGGTTGCTCCGGCGTCGCCGGCGGCTCCGGCCCCGGCGTCGCCCGAGCCTCCAGCCTCGATCCCGGCTCCGGCTTCGGCCCCGGCCTCGATCCCGGCTCCACAACCCCCATCGACGCCGGTCGACCTCACGACACCTCCGCCGGCGCCGATGTCTCCGGTGCCGTTCTCGACGCCGCCCTGGGCTCCGGGCGGCGTCGTCCCCAGTTCCTTCCGGCTCCGGACATGGACCCAGAGCGACGTCGCTCGACGCCGGCTCCGGCGCCGATGGGACCTTGGGTCCCAAATGTCCCTCCTCCTCCTTATTTTGAACCAGAGGAGGACCAGGAGGACTGGGAGGGGTCTGATGACCCTCTGACACGCAACTGTCAGTATGATGAGGACTGGACAGAGAGTCTAGGGGAGGCCAGTGGTCTGGATACTTCTCCTGACACTAGCATGCTGTCTCCTCCCGTGGCTACGGAGGAGGGGGCCAATTTTGGTACGGTGTTGCGTAGGGCTGCTGGGGCCTTACGTCTCCAGCTCCCTACTTTGACGGTCAAGACTAACATCTTGACAGAGGTGCTTCAGCCGGCAGCCTCCTCTGCGGAGACTGTGCTGCCGTTTAACGACGCCCTCACTGGCGTTCTTTTGGGCGCCTGGTCCAGGCCCAACACAGGGGCTCCTGTGGATCGGAACGTGTCACGACGCCATCGCCCCGCTCCGGGCGACCCCCTGTTTCTTTCTGTCCACCCCACTCCTGAGAGCTTGGTTGTCCAAGCCTCCGCTTCCCAAACCGCCTTCCCTACCGCTCCTCCGGATAGGGAATCCAAACGCCTGGATCAGTTTGGGAAGAAAGGTTTTTCTTCCTCCAGTGCTGGCTTGCGGTCCGTTAACACCGCTTGTCTTTTGGGCCGATATACCCACTCCCTGTGGGATTCGGTGGCGGATGTTTTGCCCCAGTGCCCTGAGGAGGTCCAGGCACTGCTTTCCCGCGCCATTGCGGAAGGAAGGGATGCGGCCAAATACACTATCCGTTGTGGCCTTGACACCGCCGACTCGCTGGGCAGGTCGATTGCAACGACGGTGGCGCTCCGGCGCCACGCCTGGCTGAGAACCACTGGTTTTTCAGGGGATGTCCAGAATACTCTCATGGACATGCCCTTTGATGGAGTCGGTCTTTTTGGGTCCAAAGCAGACCATGCGTTGGAGCGCTTTAAGGACTCACGGGCTACTGCAAAGTCCCTGGGCCTTTCTGCTACACGCCCTCCGCTGCCTTCTGCTTTTCGCCCCTATCGTGGCCACGGTAGGGGCGCCCCTCACGTCAGCAGCCCAGCCACCGGCCCGCGCAGCAGGCGTCTTCGCGTGGCCGAGGACGTGGATTCCGCCGTGGCGGATCGGGCAACCAGCGTGCGGGTCAGGCCACCACCTCCAACCCGTCCGCGGCCTCCAAGCCCTCCTAGTCCCTCCTTTCAGGTGCACGGCGCGCCAGTAGGGGGCAGGGTCCACCATCACCTTCCCCACTGGCGCACCATCACCTCGGACAGGTGGGTCTTGGACATTGTCCGAAGGGCTACTCCCTCCCCTTCGAGACCACCCCCCAGCCATGCCACCTCAATTCCACCGCATGTCAGGGGATCACTTGGTGCTTCTACAGAAGGAAGTCACGGCCCTCTTGACCAAGAGGGCCATCGAGCATGTTCCGACCCCAGAAGTAGGGTGTGGTTGCTACTCCCACTACTTTCTGGTGCCCAAAAAGGACAAGGAGGACATGCGTCCTATCTTGGACCTCCGGAACGTCAATCGCTTCCTCCGGAAGGAGAAGTTCAAGATGCTCACCCTAGCTCAGGTCTTGACTGCCCTCGACCCTGGAGACTGGTTGGTAGCGTTGGACTTGCAGGACGCGTATTTCCACATCCCCGTCCTGCCGGCCCACCGGCGTTACCTTCGGTTCACGGTAGGCCCCAAGCATTTTCAGTTCACCGTGCTCCCCTTTGGCCTTACCAGTGCCCCTCGGGTGTTCACGAAAGTGATGGCGGTGGTCGCAGCTCATCTGCGCCGGGCAGGGGTTTCAGTCTTCCCCTACCTCGACGACTGGCTGCTGAAGGCGGGCTCGTCCCAGGCAGTCGTCTCCCACCTCCAGACTACGGCCGAACTCCTGCACTCGCTGGGGTTCTCCATCAATGTGCCGAAGTCGCATCTAATTCCTTCTCCACAGCTCCTTTTCATCGGAGCAGTTCTGGACACGACGCAGTTTCGGGCCTATCCTCCCGAACGGCGAGTCCGGGATATTCAGGCTATGATTCCGATCTTTCGGCCTTTATCCTGGGTTTCGGTACGGATGACCCTGAGGCTGCTGGGCCTCATGGCCTCCTGCATCCTGCTGGTCAATCATGCCAGATGGCATATGCGGGCTCTGCAGTGGGACCTGAAGTTCCAGTGGGCGCAGCACCAGGGCAACCTGTCCGATCACGTCCAGATCTCGGAGGGGACTGCAAAACAGTTGCAGTGGTGGCTCTCGAACCGGCAATGGGTCATGGGCAGATCCCTCTCCCTTCCCCAGCCAGAGCATACAGTTGTGACGGACGCGTCCCTTCTGGGATGGGGCGGTCACATGGGAGAGGCGGAGATCAGAGGCCTCTGGTCTCCGGGCGGAGTCCCGGCTCCATATCAACCTTCTGGAGCTCCGGGCGATCCGGCTTGCACTCAAGGCATTCCTTCCCTCTGTCAAAGGGAAGGTAGTGCAGGTGTTCACAGACAACACCACCGCCATGTGGTACTGCAACAAACAGGGCGGGGTGGGGTCTTGGACCCTTTGTCAGGAGGCTCTGCGCCTCTGGACATGGCTGGAACATCAGGGCATGTTCCTGATGGTTCAACACCTGGCAGGTTCTCTGAACGCCAGGGCGGACGAACTCAGCCGCAGGTGCATGATGGATCACGAATGGCGTCTTCACTCGGAAGTGGCGCAAGGACTCTTTCTACAGTGGGGAGAGCCTTGGTTAGATCTATTCGCCACCGAAGAGAACGCGCAATGTCATCAGTTCTGCGCGTTGGAATTTCCAAGGCGGCACTCGCTCGGCGGCGCTTTCGTCGCGAGTGGAGTTGCGGTCTGTTGTACGCCTTTCCGCCTATACCACTTCTACCCAGAGTGTTGAAGAAGATTCGGCACGACCGGGCCCAAGTCATTCTTGTGGCTCCGGACTGGGCTCGAAGAGTTTGGTATCCCGAGCTACTCAATATGAGCATAGATCCCCCGATCCGTCTGCCTCTTCGGGAGGATCTTCTGTCGCAGCAGCAGGGGACGGTCCTCCACCCGAACCTGTCCAGTCTACACCTGCTTGCGTGGAGATTGAGCGGCGGCAGTTGATTCCTTTCGACTTGCCTCCCGAAGTTTGTGATGTGATTCTGGCAGCCAGGCGTCCCTCCACTAAGGTGGTATACGCCTGCAGGTGGAACAAATTTGTGGCATGGTGCACAGCAAAGGCTGTGGATCCCCTTTCTGCCCCTCTTTCTGAGGTCCTTCTGTTCCTTCTCTCTCTGGCCCAACAGGGTTCTGCCCTGGGTACCATCAAGGGTTATCTTTGTGCTATCTCGGCCTTCCTCAGGCTCCCTGATCAGCCCTCCCTTTTCAAGTCCCCTGTTGTTAACAGGTTCTTAAAAGGCATTACTCACCTCTTCCCTCCTGTTCCGTTTGTAATGCCTCAGTGGGACTTGAACTTGGTTCTTACCTTTTTAATGTGCGCTCCCTTTGAGCCTCTGCATAACTGTCCTCTTCGTCTTCTGACTCTGAAGACAGCCTTTCTGGTGGCCATCACCTCCGCTCGGCGGGTGAGTGAGCTCCAGGCTCTATCTTGCAAACCTCCCTTTCTGTCTGTTCATCCAGACAAGGTTGTTCTTCGGACGCGTCCGTCCTTCTTGCCAAAGGTGGTTACTGCTTTCCACATTGGGCAGACCATCACTTTGCCCACCTTCTTTCCGCCTCCGCATCCTTCCAGAGAGGAAGAGAGGCTCCACCGTCTGGACCCAAAACGTGCGCTCTCTTTCTATATTGACCGCACAAACCACTTCCGGGTGGATGACCAGCTCTTTGTTGGCTACGTGGGCGCCAAAAAGGTCGGGCGGTGCACAAGAGGACCATCTCCCGCTGGGTTACCTTGTGCATCAAGACCTGCTATTCTTTGGGTAAGAAGGAGCCTCCTGTTGGGCTGCGTGCCCATTCCACCAGGGCAACGGCTGCTACCACGGCCTTGGGCCGCGGTGTTCCGCTGCCGGTTATCTGTCAGGCAGCTACGTGGGCCTCGCTGCACACGTTTACAAAGCATTACTGCCTTGACAGTCAGGTCCGGAGGGACGGCTTCTTTGGCCGTTCTGTCCTCCAGGACTTCCTTGTCTGATCTTTGTTCGCAGACCCACCACCGGGGTTGGTATTGCTGGGGTATCTATTCTAAGGTAAGGAATCTATCACTAACGTGTCTCTTTCAGATGCACAAGTTACTAACTTGTGTAACGATATATCTGTAAGAGACAGTAGTTAGTGATAGATTCCTTACCGCCCACCCATCCTCCCCGTTCTGCGAACTCATTTCTAGGGTTAAGGACATCCCTTTCAGGGCCCTAGTATTTTTCAGACACCTGTGTCAGCTTCTTGCATGGCTCTGCGTTCCTGGCGCGGAAAGTCGTGTACAGAACTGACGTCAGCGCGCAGGGGCGGCGCCTAAGTACTGCCCGCGACGTCATCCCGGCGATCACGACGCCGACGACGGACGCGGAGCCGCACGACGCCGCCTACCGACGCGCAAGGGTACTGCTACGCAAAACTTTCCGGATCCAGCCTGACGCCTGGGGATATTCTAAGGTAAGGAATCTATCACTAACTACTGTCTCTTACAGATATATCGTTACACAAGTTAGTAACTTGTGCATCGAGGCCAGAGTCAATCATGGCAGAGTCCATCTCACTGCACACGGCAACAACGCCTGTCCGTCCCTGCGCACACATGCAGCCGCACCCTACCCCCTCCCGCCGGCCAGCGCTGGCTGTCCGCACTTGCGCACCCAGGCCCCACTGCTCACCTGCCGCCAACGGTGTGTCCACCAGTGGGCACACCACGTGCCCGTGCAAGCTCCAGGCCCCGACCCCACGACCATGGCATGAACCACATCATGCGGACCCGCACCTCGGCCCAGCAGGTCCCACACATGACGCTGAGTCCTGAGGCATCAATGGCAGCGACCACATCAGTGCACACGTCATCATCGCAGGCTGCACACCCGCTCAGCAATTTTGGTGCCACTAACCCTGTGCAACCCCAGTCAGCGCCACGTGGTGGTAGGCCCGTGACGGCCGCAAGGCTTCGGGTGCCACTAACCCTGTGCAACCCCAGTCAGCGCCACGTGGTGGTAGGCCCGTGACGGCCGCAAGGCTTCGGGTGCCACTAACCCTGTGCAACCCCAGTCAGCGCCACGTGGTGGTAGGCCCGTGACGGCCGCAAGGCTTCGGGTGCCACTAACCCTGTGCGCAACAACTCATGGGCCCTTTATGATTGAGAATCATGGAACGTCCGTCATCCAGTCACCACCGGCAGTGGGGAATGTGACGTTGTCGGCCTCTTATATTGGCGGGGTCACATGGCCTGTGACGCCTGTGCCGGATGGGTGTGGTGTGTGTGCACACCTGCCCTCAGGGAGTGGCCGTGACATGCTGACAACTAGACCAGTGACCTGCAGACCACTAGCGTGTAAACCAGCGACTCGTAGCTATGTGGCCCCCCCCTCGGAGCGTAAGCGGAGTGGTCTGGCCTGGCGTACGCCGGACCAGCGCAGGACTTGCAACAATGACTCGGGGACTCTGGGCGTGGTTCAGTCCATGTCCGGACAAGGAAGTGACTAATGCGTGTGTCCCTGTTGTAGTGTCTACGGCACCCGGAACGCAATCGGCAATGTAGCACACTGTGACTGGAATCCCACTAGATGAGCATCATTGGAGTTAGGGGGAATCACTGACCCTACATTCATCCACACATTCATACATGAATGATGAAAGACATGAACACAGCAGTGCGTTTCTGAATGTTTAATGCACATCCAGTGGAGTTTTGCAGCTGGAGCAGTACAGGGCCATGCCAACCCCACTTCACAATATGGGCCCGTGGAGGGCCAGCCAGAGTCAATCGGGGAATGACAAGTACAGCGGAAGAGGAAGGGTACAGTCCGCAGTCTGGTCGCCGTATCATTGGTCACCAAACAGGATATGGCAGTCCATGTCACGGTCCAAGGTGAGTGCAGCAGAGTGTATCGGGGGTCAGTGGAAGGTCATGGGGCACCAAGCAGCAACAGGCCAGGTGGCGGACATGAATGCTAGTGCCTCCTTCTGATCTCAAGCCCATCCACGTCCTCGGATGTGTGCTCTGCCCCACCTGTGGGTGGTGCAGTTCCGGCTGCGGCACTGTGTGCCACTGACGCATCAGGGGCCGGAGGTGGATTGTCGGCCGCACTGTGTGGCAGTGACACATCAGGTGCCGGAGTGGAAATGCCTGCCGCACTGTGAGGCACTGACACACCAGGGGGCGGAGATGTGGATGGTGTAGGAGCAGCAGCATTCATCTGCGCCACGCCTTGTGGCAGCAATGCCATGATGAGGATATGCAGGGCATGGTAGATCCCAGCTATATTTTGCTGATGTGCAACGGTGGCTGCCATCCTTTCCGCCTCCATCCGCACCATGTCCTCCATGTCCTCCATGAGCCTCCGCATGTGTGCCAGCTCACAGCTGAGATCGCTGGAGCCACTCTGAGCGGACAGGTGTTCTTGTCTCCGAGTCATGACTCCAGCGATGTCGGCCAGGGATTGTTGGAGACCATGGAGCGGCCTGTGGGTGTCCGTTAGGGACTGGAGGTGGTCCCTGATGGGACTCAGACACCCATGGATGGCGTCAAGTTTGGTAGCCATGAGGTCGAACCCCACCCTCACCTGCTCAGCCATCTCCCTCTGGCCCTCCAACACATGGCGTTGGAAGGCCATGTGTTGTTCGGTGGGGTCTTGGGAGACAGCTGGGGTTGTGGGTGCCTCCTGCTGGGTGGTTTGTGGAGTGGGTGGGGTCTCCTCGATGCAGCTGGGCTGCCCTGGTCCTGGAGGTGATTGGCGGATGAGTTCAATGATGTCTTGGAGGGCTTGGGTGTCGATGCTGGTGGTGTCCTCCTCGTCATCAGTGAAGAGTGGCTGGGACTGCTCTGCATGAGGTGTTGACGGTGCCCCGGCAATGTGAACGGGAGATGCTGTGTTACAATGTGTCCACATGTATGTAGCCGCATGATACATGTTCACATTCAGAAAGCATGGCAATGTACATTGTGACAGTCTGTGGATCAGGGCCATGATCCAGAGTCATTGTGGGTGTGCACTGTGCTCTGCTTGATTGTGCATGTGTGCCATTGTGGCCATCTCCCCCGTCCCCCAGTACCTGGTGGTTACTCACCCTGTTGCTGTTGTGTTGTGTCATGTCGAGCAGTGTCCGGTGGCCCGACTCCTGCCACGGTCTCCACACTGATGACTGTCGACGCCAGCTCCTCCATGTCATCCAGCTCCAGCTGTGGCGCTGGGCTCCCACCTCCAGTCTGCATTGCTGCCTTCAGGTTGCCTGCGAGTTTCTCCTTGGTTTTGCGCTTGATGTCAATCCATCGCCTCTTGACCTCGTCCATTGACCTCTTGTGCTCTCCGACGGCATTCACCTTGTCCACGATGGACCGCCATATTCCATTTTTGGTGCCCAGTGACACGTTGGAGGCGACGAACAGTTGTTGATGGTGTTCCATCACCTCTGTGACCAGGATCCTATTCTCCTGCGGACTGAACTTCGTCTTCCTCTTCTTCTTGTCCTTGCCCTTCCCTGTCCCCGAGGTCCCAGGCTGGTCGACCGGGGTGCTTGTGGGGTTCCGCTCATCCTCTGCGCCTGCTCCGGCTGCCTCCATGGTGCTTCGGTGTTGGTCATTTTGTGTTTGTGTGTTTTTTCTACTTTTGTAGTGATTTTCCCGCCTGCCGTGTGTGTATGGCAGGCCTGGCGCTGCTTATCGCTGATTTCCTCATCGCGGTTTGGCCCATCACATGTTTTTTTGCGTTGGGCTTTGGGTTTTTATCACTGTCGCGGTTGTTGCATCGCGGCTCATTGACCGCGTTTTCGGCAAACTATCGCATGGTACCGCCGTGTTGTGAATTCCACGTTAACACAGGGTTATTTTCCCGCGATGGACTGCGATGTGTAATGTTGCGTTAACATTTTTTGGAGATGTTTAGCGCACGTTCTTGTGAATATCCCCCTAAGAGCCAAGAATCCTTCTAGGATTTAGTCGAACCCCCATACCTGAATAGAGAGAGTGTGGGACTGCGTCCTGGTCTCGAGTTGAACACCCCGCAAGGGCTGTGTTAGACCCCTGTCAGCTGGAGCGACTGCATGCAGGAGCCTCAGCGTCTCTGGTCAGTGTGTCAGCATGGAAGTCTCGGTTCCCTCTGTCTTACCGGGGTAAGATGTGGTGTATTTATACCCTGAAAACTCTAGTTGCTTCGTGTGGTTTGTATTGGCCCTTGTTAGACTTAAGGAACATGTCAGGGGTGAACTTTGTACATACATGTTATGCAGGTGGTGTATTCCTAGAGAGCCATGCATAATTGATGAGTACAGTGTGGGCCTGTATTTGGGAAAAACCCTGCTGTATTCAAAACCACAGAATAGATAACGTTCAGCCCTCAGACCACGTTGTGTACTAGGGAGGACCAATGTAGGTGAAAGATCATGCCTATATAAGGAATCATGACTATAATAGGACATGTACAGTTATGACCGTAATAGGGCATATGCGGCTTTGACCATAATAGGGCAAGTACGAATATGACCGTATTAGGGCAAATACGAATACGTCCATTTTAGGGCATGTATGAACGGGTCTACATTAGGGCCTCTATACGGGACATAACAGTGGTACCTGAAGGCCTACATCTTAAAACAAGATAAAGCATCTGCTGCATTGTTCAGTACACCACGCACATGTTTGGATTAAAAAATGACATTTAATTTTAAGCACAGCAACATAATCTCTTTCAAGAGTCTAACAATCATCTTGCACCTGGCTGCCAGTTGATTGATGCATTAGACTGCAGTCATGTTGTCCCACCAGAATACCACAGAGTGGTTGCGGACCTGGTCAGGCCAGACCGCAAGGGCCACTAGAATTGGGAAGAGTTCAATAAAGCCAATATTTGTCATCAAACCCGACTCCACCCGCTCCTTTGGCCACCGCTGAGCACACCACTCGGACCTAGAATGGCACAGAAACCTTCACTGCCTGCTGCATCTGTAAACAGTCATATCTCTTCATTAGTCCTTGTAGGGCTGGGCCACACTACAGTCCTGTTAAAATCCTTCAAAAAGGCCTCCCAGATCCTCAAATCCTGGTTAACCTCTGACGACAACCTGGTATGGTGGCGCTCGGCTTTCAGGCCAGACATGGCTAACATAATTGACCGGGAAAATGAGTGGCCCATGGGAATGATGCTAATAGCGAAATTCAACTGCCCAACCACCACCTGCAACATATGTACAGTCACTTTCCTCGCCCCAGGCACTGCTTCAGGGACAGGGAAAAAGCATGAACTTTCTCCCAGGGGAGCCTAGATTCACCTGACACTGAGTCCAACTCAATCCCCAGGAATTCGACAGTTGTGGCTGGCCAACATGTCTTGCCAGGGACATGCCGAAGATCCCCATCAGCTCCTGTAAGGACTGTAAAGCCCTCGAACACCCCACCGTACCAGGAGGGCCCAAAAACAAGAAGTCATCCAAGTAGTTCAACACCCACTGGTGTCCCAACACCTGTCTAAAAACCCATTCCAGAAATGTGCTGAACTTTTCAAAATATGCACAGGCGACTGAGCAGCCCATGGGTATGCATTTATCAAAATAAAATGAGCTCTCAAACTGGAAACCCAGTAGTTGGAAATCATCCGGGTGCACATAAAGCAGATTCATAGTCTTTCTTTGCTAGCAGCGTCCCAGGCACCAGCTCCTGCAGCATCCTGATTGCCTGATCAAGGGCAGCGTACTTAACAGAGCATAAGTCCCCATCGATAGCTTCAGTCACAGACTGCCCCTTGGATGCAGAAACATTGTGTATCAACCTGTACTCCCCCGGCTCTTTCTTGGGGACTACCCCCAGGGGAAGCATACAAAATTCTCAAGTAGGACAGCCTAAAAGGGACCTGCCACCCTCCCCAGGTTCCTTTCTTTTAGAATCTTAGCCCTGGCGACGTTATGATTGGACCTGAGTGACTGTTGATTACAGTATGATACCCCTACACACCCCGCTGCTGAGATCCTAAAACCCTCCTTAAAACTTTCATACAGTGCCCGTGCTGCCTTGTGAACATTATAGACATTACACCATGCCACCATTGCCTTCCAATTAACCGGAGAGGGAGCCTTGATCAGAAGGGAGTGGCCATTCCTGCATTTTTGTGTTTCTGTCCTTAGACTTTTTGAAACATTTTTCCTCTGAATGGGATGGCAAGCCACAGAAGGAACAGTAATGCAATTGTATGTCCCAGGGGTCTGGTACAGGATCTTTTATTGAAATCCCAACAAGAACCCTCCCACCCTCCCCCCCACCCGGGCTGCCGCTCGCCCTTGCGCCCGCCCAAAAGGGCTGGCTAGGAGTGTTATCAAGGCACTGGGGATTCATAAAACATAACCAGGTATTCACGTCTATCTGATCCCATGCCAGCATGGGCCTAGTTGCCTTAATTCTACGAAATTCTTTATTGTAGTACCTCCAGACCGTGCCGCCAAACTCATCATGCACGCATACTATTCTATTCTGGTAGCATGCCAGTTGCCCCTCCATGGTTGGAAAGTGCTCCGCTATGATAGCTTGGAAAATTGTGAATCCTTTCACCCAATTCATTAACGTCTCCTCTACCCTTTTTGTAAGGCCAATGACTGCAATCCCTAGAATGGGAGCACTCCTGGCACCGCTTGCCTACCTCCCTTTCAGGCCTATCCACAATCATGTCACACATGTCAACATAGCTCCCCTTCCAAATGTTTTCTTTTATATCCAGTGTTACGTGCCTACCGAACTGATCATGTTCAGAACCTATATCCCCAGCACAATGCTCGGCTGTGATGCCTTGTATCTGTTATAGCCGCTTCCTGAGGAGGGGGTAGAGCCCCCGCTGGTACCGTGGGGGTCATGCAGCTGCCTATTGAGCTGGCTATTGAGGTACCCAGACTTGGCGTCCCCTGCGCAACCAGACCCACATGGGATGCTCCACTAGCCCCCTTCTCGGGCGAGACACCTGTCTGTGCTTGTGCGCCAGTCCCCCTGAGCCATCGTGGGGGGCCACCAATCTCCTGGCCCTCTCAACATTATCACCCTCAGCCACACAGGCTAACGCGCCACCCATTAATGGAGAGGACAACATCCCAACCTTAGACAGTCAAGGCAAGACACTTGCTAAGTCAGCAACTAAATCAGGCTGACTAACGTTCCCTGCTGGTGTAACCCCAATTGCCATGCAACAGTTTACATTCTGGACAATGCTATCACTCGCCGCCGGTACCATCACAGAAGGACTCCCCTCCCCCTTGTGCAACCACATTGTCGGCATTAGCCACTGGCAGCACCTGTACGGAGATCCCCGGAGTCACAGTTCCCTCCCTCACAGCTCCCTGACCTCTACTATGTTTCTTAACCAGGGGAAATGCTGCCCTGGGTGCAACCCTAGGTCTTCTAGGCCTTTCCGCTGGAGCTGTCGGTTCACTAGATTGGCCCCCAGGGGTCTTTGGAAGCAAAAGGGTCAAAATGTCATCCATTACATCCATCCTGCGGGAGACATCCTTTACCACGCAACATTAACAACGCGATGCTTTTACATCGAGGTCATTACAACGCAAGTCGTTACAACGATTTACAATTCCAACACCTTCCCTACTGTACTTAGACTGGAGTTGGAATAGTAAATCATACTATTCCTAAGTCCAGCGCCCTCCAGCGCAAGTCATTGTAACGACTTGCGTTGTAACGAACGTGATGTAAAATACTGCGTTGTAAATGTATGCGTAGTAACGTCATACATTCCCATCCTGCGCATCAACGCCTCCATATCGACTTTCGCCTGTGCGCGCTTTAAACCCTTTTTCGCACCACCCGGCATCCTACAACTGTGCCTAGACTTACATCAGACAAAAAACGCTGCCTGCAAAGCCTCTGTCGTAGCCTGTGGTGTAAATTACTCTATGGCAAAAAACAGATAAACCCAACAAGAACCTGCCCGCAGGAATCAGCCCAAATCGAGATCACACCTTGGCAAAATACTACCCCGCTGGAGTTAGGGAGAATGCGCAGCACTGGCCCAAAAACCAATTAGTACAATCAGGTTCAATCATTAAACCGTAGAGCACCACAAGCAAACAAGCCCCCAAATACTGGTGCCCTGAAAAATTATCAATAGCACAGCGCCACACCGTATGTAATGCAATAATCACCCTACACTACCCCAGTTCAGTCTACGGTGCACCAGAAAATGGGCCCCTTAATCCAGATTCCCTCATAAGAAATCAACCCTGAGCCAAACCTGGGCCCACATGAAATGCCAACAAAACCTCGAAAATACAATCCCAGCCTTCCAGTCTTGTATGATCAGGCAAGTACTTGGCAGCTTTCCTGCCCCTAAACTAATGTACTAAGCGATTCCCTTATGTCACCTCACCTCCACAGCCCCAGCACACCACCGGAGCCACCACGAAGTGCAAGGGCAGGACGGAGTGAGACTTGGGTGAGACTCTTTCAAGCCTGTGCGGCTCCCAGACGTACCACTTGGGGGCTGTGGTGCAGAGTCCATAGCGGAGACTGCAATGCCTGCAAAGCAATAACCAGGAATAGCAGAGAGACACAAAGAGAAAACAAAAACTATCCTAGTGGGGGCGGCGATGGGAAAAACGCTGCGGTGGACGTTCTTCCTGCGAGGCAGCGAGCGGGTAAAAGACCCGCTCACCGCCTCCTGGAATTGTTTATGGGCAGGGCCGTCTCTGCGTCTCCAAGGACCCCGGAAGTATTCAAGCGCTTCTGGGGTCATGCCCCCGATGGCCAATCTGCTGACACCCCCCCCCCCCCCCACGCCCCGAGCCTCGGTGGCTCGCACCGCTGCCCTGGGGTCAAGCCACAGCTTGCCGCCATGTGGACTGCTCACCCGAGATGAAGGAGCCTCTGCGATTTATGACTGATATGATTCATTGCACTTCAAGAAAACTGGTACAGAATGCATATGCTCTCATTGAATAAAAGTAAGGACATATTGATTAAGGCTTCTGTAACCACGGAGTCTCCACTGTTCTGGTCCACTCTTCCCCCCCCCACCCCCCCAGGGGTGCTATCACAGCATATTTTCCGAATTCCCACATGTGAGAAAATGCCCTCTTTTTGCCCGGTCACCCCCACTTTTTGCCAAACTGTTGATGTTCTTTGACTGAGTGTGCCCTGGGTTCCTGCCAACCAGGTACCCAGGGCCTATGTTCTTTCCCTAAACTGCATTAAGACAAAACCAAATTGGCACTCTTTGGCCACATGTAAGTCCCTTGTAAATGGTACCATAGGTACCAAGGGCACTGTGGCCAGGGAAGGCCACTAAGGGCTACAGCACTTATTGTGCCACCCTTAGAGGCTCTGTACCTTTACACACACACACACTGCCATTGCAAGCTGCGTGTTTTGGTGCAGAACAAAGTGAAGAGCTGACATGGCACACAATGCCATGCCTACAACCCACTGCCCTGGCATAGGTAAGCCACCCCTCTAGCTGGGTGCACTACACCAGTGGTGAGGGTACAGGTGCATGAGCCCTGTACCCCTACAGGGTCTAAACCAATTCTTAGACATTGTAAGTGCAGTATTGCCATTAAGAGTATATGGTGCTGGGAGTTTGTCATTACGAACTCCACAGCACCATAATGGCTTTACTGAAAACTGGGAAGTTTGGTATCAAACTTTTCAGCACATTAAACTCACACTGATGCCAGTGCTGGATTTAATGAAAAATGCATTCAGAGGGCATCTTAGAGAAGCCCCCTGAAAAACGACCTAATCTAGTGTCCTGGCTGAGTGGCTGCTCACCAGCTGCCACCACCAGACATGTTTTTGGACCCATGGGTCGAGAGCCTGCCACTCTCGAGGGTCTGAAACAATGCACATCCTGGGACGAGGTGCCAAGAGACTCCCCAGGATGGGCAGGGTTCTTGAAGGGGAAGCTTCAAAGGATTGCCGCCTTTGTGAGCTACTCCAGCCATATGCTGCTTCCAGCAACTGTCCCCCACCGGTTTTGACCCCCACTTTGGGTGGGAGAATCGGCAGGAAAACCAAGTGAGGAAGGGAGGTGTGCCTACCTTTGTCAACCCCACCCCTCAGGTGAGGGAGGCGAGGTGAAGCACAACTCTCAGTCTCCGCCATCTTGCAGATGGGGGGACCCAGCCAACCAGAGAGAGGCATATGCCCCCTCCCACTGGAGGGTGGCATAGTAGAAGGTGTACCCACCCCAAGAAAGGGACACATTGGTCCTGACCTTTACTTACCTGTATCGCCCCTAAATCTAGTATTTAGGGGCAACCCCGAACCTTGCCTCCTCAGAAAAGAACCGACCAGAAGAAGAGAAGAAGAAGGACCGAAGAAGCCATGCTGAACTAAGAAGAGGAGGACGCCCACTGACTTGGCCCCAGCCCTACCAGCCTGTCCCCACCTCGAACCTGCTCCAGCGAAATCCCGGTGTATCCTGCAGCCAGCAGCCCTCAAGAACCGAAGGACCTGCCCTGCCTTCCAAATCAAAGACTTTGTCTCCCGTGAACACCAGATTTGCTCAACAACAGACTCTGGCTCCGGCCAAATCCGCGAGTCTGCACCACTCTTCACCTGACGCCCACGGCCCGAGTTTGAGTGGCCCAACACCACAAGGAGGTCTCCCAGACGAACCTGACTTGAGATCTGGTGATCTCTGACCTGCCTCGAATCTCCAATCGACGCCTGCAGCCCCTTTCTGGAGCATCCCCCCGACCGCGACCGTAGGTGGTAAGAAAACCCGACGCCTAAAGACACCCCTGCACCCGACGTCCTACAGTATTGGGTGGCCCAACTGACGGTGTCCCAGCATCCCCAGGCATCCCAACTTACCTCTCCAACCGGTGGTCACTTCCAGAAAATCTTCGGCTCTGAGCCTGCAGTGTTTGTTGCAACCGGAGAATCCCCATTGAAATCAACAGGGCACCCAACGCCAAAACAGCTCCCTGCACCCAGCCGCCCCTGTGGCGCTGCGGGTGTACTTTGGGTACTAACTCGGATCCCCCTTTGCCCTGAGCCTAACACCAGGAGCTTTGCTCCCACAACCTTGTGGCCTGCTCATGAGCAGCCACCAACCAGAGGCCCCCTATCCCTCATTGGATAACATTGGCCCTCAGCACTCTGCACCCAGCTGCCCTAGTCCTGCTGAGGGTGTTCTGAGAGTGCATCTTCGACCCTGGGGCAACCCTGGTTCTAACCCCAGAATACCAACTCCCACAAACAAGTACTTACCTGTAAACCGTTAACTTCATTTCCTCCTATAGGACTGCATTGCCTGCTTTTCTTGAAAATTGTTTAAAGTGTGGAGTTGGTTTGTATGACAACTTGAAAAACTGCAAATGTACTAAAAGTGAATTACTTACCTTTTGTCTAGGAAATGTCTCAGTGTGATATCTAGGCATATCACACTGATTAGCAAAAGTAACTTAAAAAGTGATCTAAAAAGTAACGTGCACAGTAATCTGTAAAGTAACTAAAAAGTAATTTTGAACTGTTGACTTACCTGTAATTCAACCAACTGCATTTGAACCTGCAGTCAACTGTAAATCACTGCATACGATTTTGCAAAGTAATATTTCACTTACCTGCACCAGGCTTGGCTTGGTTCTAGAAATAAAATATCCATAAGATATTTTTTATACAAACAAATTAGTCTGAGTTCAGTCTTTGAGTGTGTGACATCATTTCTTGCCTGAGTGTGTACAACAAATGCCTAACCCTACCCTCTGATAAAGCCTTACTGCTCGCCCAAACTAACAGAAATAGAGAGTATGGTGCTATCTACGTTTACCTCTGCCTACCTTTGGGGGTTCCACTGGACTCTGTGCACACTATACCTCATTTTGGTATAGTATATACAGAGCCAGCTTCCTACACCACTGACTTTTCCAAGCAACCCTACAGGTTTCAGGGTTCCTTGGGACTGTGTGGCTTTAATCCTTGTCTTCTTCTCATTCTCGCCACAGCCTCATACTTAGAAAGAACAAAAGCCCATAATACTTCCTCTTATTTCGCACACAAGCCTGCAATGGCACACGTCCCTCTAGGAGACTTTTACTTACAGAAAAGCAGTATTGTTAGCGGGCAAAGTTTAGGCCCTTACCTGCAGAACTCCAGAGTGTGGATTGAGCTTGTCTGTCTCCTAGGAGATTCTGAATTGAGGAGCAGCTTCCAGCCCCCGCCCAGCAATCCGTGCCTGAGGAGACAATCATCTTACATAAGCTGCTATTGGATGCTACATCTGTGCGCCGATTGGTGGTTGTATCTGGTGTTTCTATTGGATTAGGGTTAGTGTTCTTATTTGTTGATAATTCAAGGGTTCTGATTGGTGCCTTGGTCCCTGGTTCTATTGTATGTAGGGCTTAGGGTTAGAGATCTGATTTGTGATAGATTTAGGGTTTCTGATTGGTTCCTGGGCCTGGGGTTTCGATTGGACGTAGGGCTTAGGGTTTTATGCCTGATTGGCTGCTGGGAAAAGGACGGGGCCTACGGTTTCGATTGGACGTAGGGCTTAGGGTTTCATGCCTGATTGGCTGCTGGGACTAGGGCTGTGATTAGCTATAAGGGGCTGGTCTCCTATTGGTCCTAGGGCTTTGGGCTAGTGTTGTAATTGGTTAGGGTTAGGGCTTGGGTTCCCATTGGCAGAAGGGGTCTCCTGATTACTAGGGCTATTTAAGATTAGGGCTCAGGGCATCTCAGCACAGGCGTCGAATCTAAGGGCAGAGAGGACAAGGGAAGTTGTCTGTTTGAGCCTGTTCGAGACTGAGAGAAATGTACATACACCAACAACTACCCTTCCCCATCCACAACCATATTAACACACTCACAGTACATGTACTCTACCCATTTACTACAAACTAACCCTACACAAAGTCCAATGTCTCATCATCCACTACAAAACCCCAGAAACCACACCTAAACACGCTTCTGTCACAGCTACCACACATTTACACCATCACTTACAAACAATACACAACTCTATCCTATACCACTAACCAATCACTCATCACTAACACAACCCAATTCCACACCATACTTAACTATATACCATCCAGACACACACTCCCTACTTGAATTACCCCTAACAGACCCTTTTTTGTCACTAACAAACCTATACTGAGCCTTACATATTTTCAGCCCACATCACCCTCCTCTTCATTCTACCATAATAACACAACCATGCAACACTTACACTCCACTGCACCACACATATTACCTCTTTCAGCAATCAAATCTAACACAAATACTCTTAAATCTAGTTTGTCCCCTCTTGAACACAACATACACTATACTCACAAACACATCACCACCCCCTTTACCTTACAACTTCCACTCACCTTCAATACTCTCCATACAAATCCTTCTCAGAAAATAAATACATCAGCACCTCCTTTCATTACTCCTCAAAAACAAAGCATAACACACACACCAGCACAACAAAATCTCTCACGCACAACACCTCATAATACTTTCCATCACAAATTACAAACATACACCCACTCCCACCTTCCAGACTGCACAAATGATACACACCATGAAGATACTCCAATGCCAAGCTTTCTGTTTCCCCCCCACCTAACACATGTACAGCAACACAGCAACTCTCTTTTAACCGCCTCTCATCCATTGGACGATTTAGAACCTTACTACATGACCCACATGCTGCACCACCACCCCTAACTCATACACCTTCTGCCCTAAACAGATGCAAATGAAATAAGCAACATGCCACTACTCACAACTTTGCTTTTCCATGTGTACTGCACAACAAGGTTACACTACAATAACAACTCAGCTCACCAGCTTACTCTCAACCATCATCTCCACCACCTACATGCGCAAACCCATCAAAATGCCTTCTTAGCCTGCTGGACGAGGAACACGATACAGATCTGCTACATGATTGCTATCCTCATACAGCTAATACCAGCACTAAGGACACACCAGCTACAAGCCCACAAAATACTGCTCACTCTTCTACAAAACAAAGTCACACTATCACCAAAGCACATTTTCTAAACTGTCTACTAATAAAAGCTCGATCACTCTCTAAAAACAAACATCGCATCTACGACCTTCTCACTGACACAAAATCTGACATACTTTTCATAACTGAATCATGGTTGGAAGATGATGTGGCTCCAGTCCTTCATGAAGCCATTCCTCTAGGCTGTCAAACTATCACTTAAAATCGTATAGGCCAAAGAGGAGGTGGCCTAGCTGTTGTGTTCAGATAAACATTACATATCACTAAAGCTGACAACGTCTCCATACACGATTGTGAGGCCCTTTTCACCAGATGCAATCCTATACCACCTTCCTCCTGTAACTTCCTGCTCCTTTACAGATTTCCTATCAATGCAACATTCCAAGACACACTTCTAGGCGCAGTTTCAAACCTAATAACACTACACTCCAACCTGTGGATTCTGGGTGACCTCAACATTTGTTTTGACAAAGCCAATATGCACCATTCAACAACAATCATTACTGGCCCAGACGCACTGAACCTACATCGGTTCATCAAAAAACCCACACACATTGCTGGACACATCCTAGATGTCATTTTTGTAAGTACAGAACTAGTTACCTTTCAAACAATGACTCCAGTCACATGGTCAGACCACCATTTGCTTGCTTTCCAACATAAAAACAACATAAAGCAACGCACCTAAAACCACTGTACGTGCATCCACCTATCAACCATGGAACAAACTCAATTTGGAACAATTAGAAACACAACTAACATCTAGTATAGATCTAGACACAATAAATTCTGTTAAAAAACTGTGTAAGTGGCTACAGGAAGAATTTGATATCCTAATACCACTAAAAACGACACAACGGAACAAAAGAAAACAGGCTCCTTGGAGGAATACAGCGATAAAAGAGATAAAACAACAAATTAGAAAGCTGCAACGTGCCTGGCTTAAAACAAACACCAATCAAGACATGCTTCACCTACAGAAACTTAACAGATTATACAAGTCAGCTATCAAAAAAGCTAAGAAAAGGTACTACTCAGACAGAATTAAAAATGCTAAATGTGCAAATAGAGAGTTCTATAAAATATTCACTGAATTTCATAAACCAAATTGCCTAAATAGGCAAGATTTCACGGCCAAACTGGCAAATCATTACACAGCCGAAGCAGACACATTGGACTCATATTTAAAACAAAGAAAAAGCACCAGCACTGACCCTTTTCCAAAACAACAATTCAAGAATACTCTAACCCAGCCTCTCCATTCCTTCCAACAAATTTCACACAATGAATTTATGGACCTGGTCAAAGCAAGCAGGCCTGCCAGCAGCCCTTCTGACCCATGTCCACCACAAACCTTCAAGACAATTCTTCTAACAACCTCTGCTGCCACACCAGTAGAAGAATCCTCAACAATTCCTTAACTAATAGAATATATCCAGAAGAACTAAAAAAGTCATACATGTGCCCATTACTGAAGAAAACAAACCTGGACCCGCTGAACCCTGACAACTGCAGACCAATTACATATGGACCTTTCCTAGGCAAACTGATAGAAAGAGCAGCATTCGCCCAGATGTCACAATTCATTAAAAATAATGACATACTTTCAGACTTCCCAGCGGAAATCTGTCCAGGAAGAGGCACTAAATCTGCCCTCGTTGCCATCTGGGATGACCTTAAAAACACAGTTGACTGCAACGGGGTTGCTGCACTACTTCTCTTGGACCTCTCAGCTGCCTTTGACACGGTTGACCATGACACTCTGATGTAAAGACTCTACGAAGTTGGTATAGAGGGGACTGCTCTAAACTGGAACACATCCTACCTTCACAACAGAACTAATGTCATCCATACCCCTCCTTTCTCGTCCAAACCATACTTCACAAAATCAGGGGTCCCTCAAGGCTCTAACATCTAACCCATGCTTTTCAACATCTACATGAAGTCATTACCGGCACTGATCAATCAATTCCACCTCACGTGCTATAACTATGCAGATCATACACAAATACTCCTTCAACTGGAATGCCCCTAAGACATTGGAAACTCACCTATTTTCAGTTGTCTCAGAGCCGTGGATCAATGGATGACATGGAGCCATCTCACATTGAATGCTTCCAGAACGGAAATGCTCACGTGTGGCAATTGCAAAAATTATTACCCACTCGCCGCCTGACCTCATGATCTGGGAGCACCACCTAAAGTATCAAAGGAAGTAAGAAACCTTGGAATGACCATGGACTCCAAGCTATCAATGAATGCCCAAGTGGACAAACTAGCAAGATCAAGCTTTGTTACTATAAAAACTCTACGACGCATCTTCTCCCATCTGGGATTCCCATACAAGGTTCAGGATTCCATCTCTCTTGTTCTGTCAAAACTCCGTTACGCACATAGCTTCTACCACAGATCACCTTTAACAACTATGAAAAGACTACAATGGATTCAGAAATCGGCTGCCAGACTACTCTTACATATAAAGCCACAAGCCCACATCTCCCCTGCCTTGAAAACCCTACATTGGTTACCGGTTGCCAGAAGATCCACATTCAAGCTGCTTTGTATCACCCACAAAGCGATACATGGAATAGGACCGCTCTTTTCAGAAATAAAAAAATACATTCAACAAAGGAACCTCCGCTCTAGAGTGGCACCTCGCCTCAAAATCCGACTGTACATGAAAAAAAAACATTGGTGGCTCATCCTTCTCTGTTCAAGCAGCCAAACTATGGAACTCTTTACCTCCAAACATAATATCCACGGATAACCACCTTATCTTTAGAAGACTACTCACGAGTTGTTTCTTCCCCACATAGCCACCATACTCAAACATAAATATACAGCATATCCCTCTGTATATAAGCATTTATTTGGACTATAGATATGTACCTACATATGTGTATTAGTTTTATATAAACGTGTATAATTATTATGTTTTAAAAAATATAGGTATTCGTTAGTTCTGCATTAAAAAAATTACATATTACTTATAGTTACATTATTGACTGCTTAAATAAGTAAATATTTTATCATAACTATCTACAATTGCTTCACTATAGAATTACAAAAAATAAAAACAAATTAATTAATTTAAAGTACAACAACACTTGAAAGCCGGAGTTTTATTAAATACAACTTTAATCCACATATATTACCTTCCTTATGCATTTACATATACCTTCCATGTACTTATGTTTCTATATATTTATTGCTTTGCTTCGAATTCAGCATATCCAATGCGCTACCCTATATCTCTCGCAATATATCCTCTACCTTCACTCGGACTCATCTCAAACCTCATTCTACTACTCTTTCCAGTGCACTAGCCTATTTCTCACCCTATACCACTCTCAATATATCTTCTACCTCAACACTCGGACTCATCTCAAACCTCATTCTACTACTCTTTCCAATACACTACCCTATTTCTCACCCTGTACCTCTTTCAATACATCCTAAACCTCCACTGTCTCATTCATCCCAAAACCCATACCACTACTATGATCCCCAAAATATCCCTATCTGGCCTCTTCCCTACTCTACCACTCCTTTCATCATCTCATACTGCTTTTACTGTTAAGATCTCCCAAACAAGCCTTTCTAAACCCTTGCCTGTGACTCTTCCCACTCCACCTCCCCTTTACTCATCCCAAACCTCCTCCTACTTCTAGGAACTCCAAAAAAGAAGAAAAAATAAATGCTGGACCCTTTCCTCTTCTATCCCTCCACTATTCCTTTTCAATCCAAATAAGACTAACATGTCCACCGTTCAAATTATTTTTCATATTTCCCTAAACTAATTCCCCATTAATCCTGTTTGGGTTCCGGAGTAGCGTGCTACTTGCCGAAAAGTGCTTCAACCCCTCATCAGGGGTAGCAAGCACTATATAAATGCAAACCTTTTCCTCTTCTATCCCCCACTATCCTTCTAAATTGAAATAACAGACTAACATATGCACAGCTCAAATTACTTCAATATTTCACTTTACTAATTCACCACTAATCCTTTATGGGCTCCGGAGTAGCTTGCTACTAGCTGAAAAAGCACTTCGACATCTCATCAGGGGTAGTAAGTGCTATATAAATGCAATTACAATACAATTCAATACAATGTGTGATTAGAGGGGCAGCTGATTTCTAAGAGCAAAGTGAACTGTCAGTGCTTCATTGAAGCAGGGTCAGGGCAGCCCGGAGATAAAGGGATGCCATTCTAGGTCTTGGGTGCTTAGATGGGGAAGACATGTTGCCTAGTTTTTTTCTTTTTTGCACAGTTGTACAAAGTGAAGATGTTGTGGTGGGTTACTATGTATGTATTTATCTATTTGTGTACGTAGGTGGCATTTATATAGCAGAAGCCTAGCCGAAAAGCAGCTGAGCGCTGTACAAGGTTCAGTGCAGATCACCCACAGAATCTATGGATTTATCATGCCAGAATGATAATTCCTCAGCTGTTATCCGGAGAATCTTGGCAGGGCCTGGAGGGAAATCATGGGAGTGTATGACTGGACATGGCGTAACAATTGGAAGAATCTGGCTAAGCATGTTCGAGCTATCCATACATGCAACAATGTCATATTTCTTCACTTAAATGGCATTTTACTTTTTATATTTATTTGGTTTATGTCTCTTTAACTAACATGGTGCTTAACGTTTGGGTTACTTATTTTCCTCTGACCCTGGCAACTCTCTTTCCCAGCTGGTGCACTTAAAGTGTAAAACCTTTCGCCAATCAACCATGTATCTCGTATGCAATGTACATTTTTATAGTGGTTAGTACAGTGATCAACAATATACCTGAACAGTAGAAAAGACAGTGCACTCCTAGACATGAAACCATGTGCTTAGAGCCCAAGTTTGGCTTCGTAAAAACTTTTTGAACATAGTTAACCCACTAAACTGCAATAATACCTTATTGTTAATTCCAAGCGTGCTTTTTGCATTAAGTTTGTTTTATATGCTTTGTTTATATGTGTGTACTATCAGGTTGTATTTTCCCAAAGCATATCTTGCTTATAACATGCACTTTGCAAAACTTAATTTCTTCTAGGCACAGAGACATTTAGTTGGAATGCATGTCAAAATAGTAACAAATACAGTGACATAGATCATCTTCTGCAGTGCATGCACAGTTTGTGATTCGTTATATAATTTGGGTGCAGTACATAGTTCAAGGCTTGGTATTTCAGTTTAATACCAGAATAACATTATCTGACAAAGGTAGGGAGAAGCAGGTTGGGCACATTCTGTATGTATTGGTTGGAGCATGTGTTATTTAATTACTTTGTGCTTTTAGGTGCTATTTATTAGTATAAATATTGTGAGATCATGAGCATTGTATTTGGTATGCAAGTTATGGTATGCATGGCTGTTGTGGGAGTTATGGACTGCAGCCTAACCATAACTTGTGAATTTTAGTTGTTTTTCAGTTTTAAATCACAATCATAACTGTACTTTAACTGTGTTTTTCTTAAGTGAATTTCTGAGAGTTTTGTAAACATATGTAAAGGCAGTGGCAGGTGTTGAAGTTTCAAAGTTGTGGGGTGTCAGATGCTAGCACAATCGTCCCAAAGATGGGGGTTACACATACACAGCTGTAGTTGTCTTGTAAATAAAGAACCCTGGAACTCTATTGGTTCCCACTGTACACAGTAGGCCTGTGACATAAGTATTGGAGGGATGAGTTGAAAGCAGGCTTAAAATGTTGAGTTCTGATTTACACGTCGCAAAATAAAGACATGTAAAATTGCTCTCCGTGTCTGGTGTAGTTAATCGCGAGTACCTGGGCTGGTAGGATGCTACATTTGGCGATGAGATGGGGAATACAAAGCCCGTGAACTGAAAGCGCTCTTCCAGCGAGTTTGCCATGGTCCAGCAAAATGCTAGTGCATGCCACGTGCCGCAGTCGTAATGCAGAATTGACGATGGCACTGGTGAAGTCTCAGCACAAAGCCAGCCTGTGTAAAATGCTTGAAGATAAAGAAAACAACATTGAAAGTCTATATGTTGTTGACCAGGAACTGAATGAAATGGTCGCCAATAAAAGGTACTGCTCCATTATGCAAATTAATGCCATACCTATAAGAACACTAAAGGAGGATGCAACCAGCAGGTATGAAAGCTGCGCACAGCAATTGTTCAGTACAGATTAAACTGCAATTCATGTGCTAGGAAACCGCGATTAACCAGGTGTTTGTGAATATGTTATCTGCTTTCATGGACTAGTAGTATACAAGGTATATCTTCTTACTGAAACCGTTAACGAATCATGCCACAGCATGCTGTGAAGCAGCCCCAGAAGGCGGGTTAGGTGGTTGTGTTTGCAGAGCTGTCCCTAAACGAAGCAGCCTACCACCAGAGCTGCCCCATAGGGGCTCAGAGCAACTCCTAGACCTCCATCAAATAAAGAGCTCCAATGGAGAGCCAGGGTGAGGTCCAAGCTCCAAAAGTTATTGACAGTGGTGCGCCGATAAATAGCATGCCAGTGGAGAAGTATCAAGAATTGCCTCTGTTGCCACAAATTACAAAGTCAAAAACTAAAGTATACAAATGGGTTGCCTCAATGCCCTTAAAAAGTCAAGGTTCATTTGTAGCCATGATGAGACATAAGAAAACAGTGGTACAAGCTCCTATTCATGTACTTCAAGGAACAGCTTTGAGGGCGTGTTTGCTCAGTTTCAACACTGCTGCTGAAATGGGACTAAGACAGCAGAGGCCTACATCAATTTTATCGTAAAGTCGAGCAAACTAGCTGCCATGTCTTTAGAACAAATTGTCACTGCCACAAGCCAAGATAGTGGTGTGTTGAAGTTAAGATATTATTGCTCATCAATCGTGGAACCAGCACTCTAGACCTCTCACTAATGACAGTGGGTGTTTAAAGATCAAAAATGTAGGAGATGAACTATCAGTGACTTAAGAAGTCCTCAGCCTGCGAGGTACACAAATTGTTATTCCAGGGAGTCTACGACAACAAGTGATCGACGTCGCCCATCGAGGAATAGGTGCCACAAAGTGAGCTGTCCACGAGCGAGTCTGGCTTCCTTATCTCAACAAAAGGGTCAAAAAAGTGTTAAAGGCCTGTCATGTAGGCAACTGTCTTTCATCTCAAGTTATTCAGCAGCCTTTCAACATGTCAGAACTGCCACATCATGTTTGAGAGGGAATTGCTGTTGATTTCTTTGCTCCTCTTGAGAATGGACATCATTTTATAGTCATTGTTGATGAATACTTCTGTTTTCCATTGGTAGAAGACCTTTCATCCACTACACATGAAAAGGTTATTCAAAGATTAGATGGCATCTTTGCAACATGGGATGTACCTTCAAACTTAAAATCTGATAACGGCCCACCCTTTAGTTGTCGAGAATTTAAAGACTTTCTAAATCACATCAATATAAAGCATAAAAAAGCACTCTTCTTTGGCCCTAGGCCAATGGTCTGGTAGAACGGTTCATGAGTACTCTAGAGAAAGCTGTTCAGCGTGCTGCATTGGAGAAGCTCGACCTCAAAAGTGTTTTGAACACTACTCTTCGAGCTTACCGTTCGACCCCTCACTCAATGACCGGGGAAAGAACTGCAACTCTTATGTTTGGAAAAACCATGACGACCTAGCTGCCATGGTGGACCAACCTCAGATCCAAGACTGAGGAAGACATTCATACAAAGGACTTTGGTCGCAAACAAAAGATGAAAATATATGCTGACAAACAATGTCATGCAAAACATATCACCTTTACAAGAGGAGATCAAGTGCTTGTCAGACAATCCAGAAAAAGAAAGTCTGATGCCCCTTTTGAGGCTCAGCCATTTACTATCACTAACACCAGAGGACACATGGTGACTGCCCAGCGTCCTGGGAAGTCCATAACGAGAGATGACTCTCACTTTCAACATGTGGACCATCAATCACCAAACATCAATGTCAATGAAGAGACTGGCTCCAGACAAACTGTTGATGACTCTGTGTCTGCAGATGATTCCACCTCACCTGTGCAGATCACTGACACTTCAACTGCCAGCTCCCGGTTTCCAAAGACCCGATCAGGACATGTGATTCATGTACCACAACAATTAATTGAAGAATTATAATTGCATAGATATCTATGATCATCTGTGTATTTATTCATATATTTATTTATCTATTTTGAAAAGTTCTAACCTTTTATTTAACAAAGCGAGAGATGTAGGGTCTTGTACATAAAAAACGCTAGAACTCTTTTGGTTCCTACTGTACACTTTAGGCCTCTGAAGTAAGCCTTGGAGGGATGAGTTGAAGTCAGGCTTAGATTTGAGTTCTGACTTACACGCAGCGGGATAAAGATGTGTAAAATTACTCTCCGTGTGTGGTGTAGTTATTGGTGAGTACCTGGGCTGGTAGTTTGCTACTACAGCCCTACTTTGGTTAAAGAAGCACAAAACAATGTTCACAAGGAACTCATTTATCTTGAACAGTACATAATCTGCAACTAGAGTAGTTGCTCTGATTCAATCTTAGTCAAAAATATACTCATTCATGACCCTCCATTGAGTCACAGTACAAATTATATCAGAGTATCTATACACACTCGTGTATTCGCATTCCTTAAAAAAGCCCAACAAACATTTTAATTAAAGATATACCTTACTTCAGCCGAAGTAGGTAATTTTATTCTGCAGTTACAGCCTGTACCACAGAAGTATTTCCTTAAACATAAGTACTTAAACTATTACGGGGTCTCTTCAGGACTGTGTTTCTGGGAACAGTACAGCACAGACATGTATTCATATGGTATCCTCGATGTAGGATGTCAGTTGAACGGTGAAGCACAGGAACGATAGATATCCAGACTATTAATCAGTTCTACCAAGGCGATATCTGGGATACTCCAGGGTGTAGGTAGAACCCGAAGCATTCACTCCACGTGTCTATTATTCACACAAAGTAGAGATGACACAAATTAAGCGTCACCTCTTCTACTCTCGATCGAGCTTCCTTCTGTGCTGTACTGTCCCCAGAAACACAGTCCTGAAGAGACCCCGTATCTAGAGAGGGTCGAAACGCCGTCGACACCATACAAAAGAGAGAGCCTGAATTAAATTATTATCCTTTGTATTGAGCTCGTCCTTTTGAATTTTACCAATAACCTGTTTCCCAGCTTTTTTCACTATGTCACACAATACTCACTAAAATAGGTTATGGTCACTTCACTGGGGTTCACGATACCACTCCGAATGTGCAACTAAATGCAAATAGTTTAAGTACTTATGTTTAAGGAAATACGTCTGTGGTACAGGCTGTAACTGCAGAATAAAATTACCTACTTCGGCTGAAGTAAGGTATATCTTTAATTAAAAGGTTTGTTGGGCTTTTTTAAGGAATGCGAATACACAAGTGTGTATAGATACTCTGATATAATTTGTACTGTGACTCAATGGAGGGTCATGAATGAATGAGTATATTTTTGACTAAGATTGAATCAGAGCAACTACTCTAGTTGCAGATTATGTACTGTTCAAGATAAATGAGTTCCTTGTGAACATTGTTTTGTGCTTTCGTACTTACCCAGCTCACAAGGACGTATGGGTCACTCTTGTTACTTAAAATACTACTTTGGTTAAAGGCAGTCTTTCATCGTAAGAATTTTAACTCACATTTTCCCTGCTAATTATGCTGGCTCCAGAAAAAACATTTCCTGTAAGAGTCAAGCTGGAGACAGGTAGTACCTTAAACAATCCATTACAGATTGTAATCCAAACAGAGCATGTAATGTAATTATCAGAAAAGTAATTGTTTGCTGCCATCATTCATATACAGTATAAATGAAGTAAGGTGGGATTTGCTGGCTCCAGTTTATAAATAAAATGACATGTTCTCCCTCTTTCTCCTTATCCACAGCTGGCTTCTCTCTCCAATCACACAATGTCCGATGCTATGGCAATGCATTTAATGTACATGCAAAATCAGAGCACTGGAGCCTTCATGCAAAAAAAAGCCATAAAAACACACAGAGATAAACTGCTGCGCAGGCTTCAGTAACGATAACGGCCTGCAGTTCGTACGCAACCGTTTCACAGCTTGTCACGAGGGTGGCGTCAGTGAGTCTTGCTCACTTGACCTCATCCTGTGATGAACTGTGAACGGGTGGAGTGTCATAGCGCCAGTGTTTGATTGACACTCAGCCCATGGTGTTACAGGGATGTAGACTAAAGCACCTGGGGTTAAGTTTACTTCTTTGTTAGGAGATGGAGTTCCATAGCATTGCACACTATGGGGCATATTTACAAGCCCCTTGCGCCACTTTTGCGCCGCCATTGCGTCACGCATGTGACGCAGCGCCGACGCAAGCCATGCGCCGCGTTGCGCTATATTTACAACGTGACGCATCTAGGAAGATGCGTCACGTAGTAAACCCCTGCGCCACATGAAACCTGCGTCAGGTGTCATGTGGGCGTACCGGCGCTGGGGGGGGGCGTTCCGGCGCAGGAACGCCTCGCAAAAGGGACGTCGTGAAATCTACAAGATTTCACGCAGTCACTTTTCCGACGCTGGTGCATCAAATCCTTATGCCTGCTTCAAGCAGGCGTAAGGATTGACGGACCATGTTAGGGATAGGGAAGGTTGGAACAGTGCTGGAGTTGCGTCGCGCTTGTGAAGTGCACAAGTGATTATTTACAATTAAAACCAGAATGCAACATAAAGTAATGATCCCTGGTATCCACTAAAAAGACAAATAGGATTCTGTTTCGAATCACAGTTTTAATGGTTACCAATTCAAACAATCAATGACCTGGGTGTCTAATGTTGATGTTTCAACCATTCGGTTATTAGCAGGGTCTCATCAGGAATTGTCATCTGAAAAACAGGTCACATATGAGAGAAAACATGAGGCCCAATCAACATAATGTATAATCTATTGAGTGAGATTAGCAGAGACGCCCAGAGTTCCTGCATGCAAGAGTTATAGGAAGGTCTCTCGCCTATTTGGGATCCATAGCTTGGAACAAACTCCCTCTTGAGCTCCGCACTGTTAGCAACATGACAATGTTTAAAAGAGGTTGAAAACTTGGCTGTTTGTCCAGGTTTGAAACAGCCAGATTTACTTACTCTTCTGACTTGTGCTAGGCGCCGGGACACTCTTTGGAGTAGCTGTGCTCGTCACAAGTCGCTTCATCATCATCATTAACACTAGAAATCTATACTGAGCTCACCACGCTATGGATCTCAGTAGGAACACTTCAAATTAATTCTGTATCCAACTATATGGCAATCTACACAAACTCATACAGAAATTTGATCCAGGTAGCAAACATCTCTTTAAATAAATCTGTGTATGAAAAATCTATGTAGACTGACCACAAACCCCCATTGTGGATAAATCTTACAAATCAAGGGTTTAGGGTAGTGCCAGATCCAACATAGGACCCTTGTGGGAATGATTATCACAATACATCTGTGCCATTCACAGTCTACTTTTAACTCGCATGCACCACCAGTGTGTAACAGAGTGAATTAATTGGTATACAGCGATTACCGTCATATATACATGCTGTGTTCAGTGAGCGATGGTTAGCCAAATAGAATTTGTGTACAATGTGTCATGCTGTGGGCTCAGACCAACGTCCCAAAACCGTATCAAGGTCACCCCCGCATATCCCATCTCTGAACCCAATATTACATGACCCGTATATGTGTCCGACAGTCTCACATATGAAAGTGAGCCGAGGGGCAGTCTGTATTCATGCAGTGTTTCGGAAAAATGTGCAATGGCTATAACCCCTGGAGTGCTTTTACCCATAGAGTCATGGTCGCGTCAAGATCTAAATACAACTGCATCAAGGCTCATTATCTGGACTAAAGCCTAATACACCACAGTAAGTTCCTGATCTATTACAGGCAGCAACTACTATTCAATATATCCCGTCCACACTTACCATTCACAGAGATACGGACATGCCTCCACTAACCACAGCGTGTTGTAGAAAGTGGATGAGCGGGAAGCCCTGCTATAGATAAGATCATTGTCTGTGAGCAACTAGACCGTCACCCGAGAATACCGGTCACCATGTCGGGTGTAGGAAGCCACCACCTGCGAAACAGTGACACTGCATCCAAGTGTATTCTTGTTAGTGTACGGTCATATGCAGGACTAATGTCATGATCCTTACTGAATAACATGATTTATAAATTCATGGTTATTCATATTATTTCTTTTTTTCTTTTCTTTTCATCCCCAAAGCATACCCTTGCCATGTGAAAATCATCAGAAGAAGGAAAATATGTGCATGCGTAATCCTTTCTAAATATTGGATACCGCATAACCATTCAGGTCAAAACTGTTGGGGGGGGCAACTCATTCCAACTGTCAGGGTGTCCTATATTATTACCAGAGTTGTATAGTTCACAGTATTTTATGCATATTACAATCAGAGTAGAGAGTTTTTAGTTAGACATAGAAAGGCAATGGTGATTATGGACATCATTCAGTCCATGCTCAGTGCTTTTCATCGTGTCAGTCCATCTGCAGTCGCATTGATTTAACTTTGTTGCCAGATCACCTCCACAGCGGTCCAGTACTTGGCACCGGATATCTTCAGCACTGTGGTTCATGTGCATAAAGTGAAGCCCAGAGGGGCCCCTTCAAGTTTGCACCTGCACAACTGCTGTGCTGACAGATCCTCGGTTTGACCATTTGCATTGTCCGACCCATATACACTTGGTTACATGGACAATATTTGTTATCAATTCAAAGAAGGGGGGGACGAACCACAACGTTCTCAATACCAAAACTGATTTGCGTCTGGTAAGTCTGTGTCTAGAGTCGCATTATGGATAAAAACAATTGACTGGAACCGGGCCTCAAGCTTTCTCCAGTGGGTGAGATTAATTCAAGCATTCCTTAAATAAATTATTGTTTGTTTCCCTGTAGGGGATGGATTCAAATGAGTATGAACTATATAATCAAAAAAACATATTCACTGACATTAATGTTTGTCTAATAAACTCCATGAGTTCCCATAACAAACATTTAAAGTGAAGATATGTTTATTAGACAAAACGAAAAAAAAACATTGGCGAGCTACGGTTAGCTGAGCAATCTATTACTTGCATCGCCCCGCAAACCATGGCTCTCAACCCGGACTGCAACACTCATGGCCTCACAATGTTTATATCAATAAACAACACAGCATCATTAAATATCAACACTTAAACAAAGAAATGATAATAGTGACATCATTGAAAATGATCAAGTTAAATTGATATGTAATGTCATCAGTGATGTTATCAATGTCATGTTGATGTTATCTGTTACATAATGTTTGAGATCCTGAGCAGTTTAGAACTGGATTATCATCTAGGTTACTAAATTACTATCTGGTCTGGATTACCAGAATGTGTTTGTTGTGTTTTTTATTTGCTGTCTTGACAGCTGTACAAATCTGGACAAGAACAAATCTTAACTTTGTGTTTGTCTGCAGGTGCAGGTTCGTGACAGAAGAGTCTTAATACCAAGGAAGTTCAAGCCGACCACAAAATTGAGAAATGGTGCAAGACCGCAGAGAAAACTGTACAGAGAGAGGCAAAATCATGGGGAGGGGAAAGAAAATAATGAAATGGAGAAACATAATGAAAGACAAATGCAAATCGCTGCAGCCAAATGGTCAACAGAGGAGGAATGTGATGGAGAGAAACCTCTAAATCAAAGGAAAGGAGTTGGAATACAGGCAAAAGATCACTTTGGAAAAATGGAAGAAGGAGACAGCTGCTTTCTGGAGATGACTGGGCATGGGCGGAATGAGCATGGTGAACTGTTTGGGAATGGTCTGTGTGAAAAACAAAGGGAAGTGCATGCAAAGCTTATTGAAGAAAAACAATCAAAAGGAAATGAAAAAAATCAGGTAGACAAAAAGCAGATGATGGGGAATTATGAGAAAAGCAAAGAACTTGACAAGCAAACAAAAGATGAGGAAATGCATATGAAAGAGGATAAAGAGAAGCATGATAGGGTAACAGAGAAAAAGGGAAATGAAACGAATAATATAGACCTAATGAAGAAGAATGAGGAGAAGCAAATAAACAGGAATAAGGAGAATAAAGTAAAAGAGGATGTGAAGGAGGGGAAAGCAGTTGAAGAGAAACGAGTACTAGAAAATGAGAAGCAAAATGAAGAGGGTGGGGAGAAACAACGGAAAGATGCAGAGAAGCAAAACATAAATATCGAGAAGGGAAGAGCAGACAGTAAGGAGACAGAGAGGGTAGAAGATGAAGAGGGGCAAATGATAGATGAAACAGACAAGCAATTAGAACAGGATGAGGACAAGCAACAGAACAGGTTAGAGGAGAAACTAAAGAAAGAGGATGAAAGGAATCAAACGAAAGAGAATGGCCAACAGCAAAAGAAAGAGGATGTAGAAATGCAAAAGAAACATGATGTAGAAAAGGAAAGAAAAATGGTTGAGGATGAGCAAAGGAAAGAACAGCAGGAAAAGCACATGAAAGGAGATGGAAATAATCATGGGAAAGTGGACGACAATCAAGGAAAAAGAGCTATGGAGAGTCAAATAAACAATGTTGAGGAGAGTCAAAATAAAGATGGGACACAGCAGCAAAGATACAAAATAGAGGAGATGCAAAGGGTTAAAATAGAAAACAATCAAAGAATGAAAGATGAGGAGGAAAGAAAAGAGACTGAAGATATGCAAATAAAAGAGCAAAATGAGAATCAATTAAAATATAATTTAGAGAACCAATTGCAAAGGCATATGGATACACAGCATAAACAAAGTGAGGACAATAAGTGGAAAGAAGGCCAAGAGAAGCAAAGCAAGGAGCAAGGGAAAGAACAGGAGCTGCAAATGAGGAAGGACATGGTGAATCAAATCAAGGAGAAAGAAGTGGATGAAATAAATCAGAATGAGAAGCACCCAAAAGTTCATGAGGTGAAGCAAAGTGAAGAAGGTGAGGTGAAGGAAAGCATAGTTAGTGAAGAGAAACAAAGGAATGTAGATGTAATGAAGCAAAGAGAAGAAAGAAAGCACAAGGAAGAGGTAAAAAACAATCAAGGAAAAGAAGGTGAAGAACAACAACAATGTAATGAATATAGGAAGAGAGAGACCAAGGAAAATGAAACTAATGGTGAAGTAGAAAATCAAAAGAAACAGGCTGAGTATAAGCAAAGCAATGAGCAGGGAGAGAATGAGGAGAAAGACAAAGGTGGTAAGCAAAGATTGATGGATAATGAGATGCAATCGAAAAAAGACGAGGCAATGAGTATTAAAGGAAGGGAAGAGAATCAATGGAAAGAGAAAGACAAAAAGCAAAGCATAGAGGGTGAAAAGCAAGATAACAAGGAAGACAAAACACAAAGCAAAATGGATGAGGTAGAGCAAAAGAGAGAGAATGAGAAGGATCAAAGGAATGAGGATGAGGAGAATCAAAAAAAGATGGAGAGAAGCAAAATGAAGAGACGAAAGGAAAGCAGGTAGAGGGAGAACAAGAGGTTGAGAATCAAACTAAAGGAGAAGAAGAGAAGCAGATGAAACAGATAGAGAGAAAACTATGGAATGAAGCTGAAGATAGGCAAAAGAAAGAGCCACAGGAGAAGATGATAGCAGATGAGAAGAAGCAAACGCATATTGCTGAGAAGGAGGAGAAGAAAACTGAAAAAGAGAATGAAACGAGAGAGTCTAAGTATAATGAAATAAATGAGGATAAAGAGACACAATTGAAACAGCATGGGAAACAGCAAAATAAGCAGGATAAGGAAAAGCAAAGGAAAGAAAGTGATGGGAAGCAAATCCAGAAGGACAAGGATAAGCAGGGAAAGGAGGAAGAGGCAAAGGAAACTGAAGAGGCGACAGATAAGCAAATGCAAGGGGATGAAAAGAGGCAAACAAAGGAGGTTGAAGAGCATCAAAAGAAAGAGAATGCGAAGGTGCGAAGGAAAGAGGTGAAGCAAAGTGATCATGAAGTAGCCAAGCACCAAATGGAGCCAGAAGGATTTCAAGGAAACAAATCGGAAGATAAGCGAGGAAAAGAAAAGAGAGATCAAAGCATAGAGGATGAGAGAATGAAAAGGAACATTGACAAGGAGAAGCAAATAGAAAACTATAAGGTGAAACAAGGGAACATGGATGAGAAAAAACTGGATGAGGTGAAACAAGTTAAAGGGGCTGCAGAAAAGCAAAGTAAAGAGAACAACGAAGAACAATGGAAAGGTGGCAAGGAGAAACCAAGGGAAGAAAAGACAGAAATGAAAGATAAGGAGGAAGAAAAAAATGAGTATGAGGGGAAACAAAGAAATGAGGAAGTAGAGAATCAAAGGAATGACATGGTGAATAAAAGAAAAGAGGTTGAAAAGAAACTAAAGGAGAAAGAAGACAAGGATCAAAATGTGATGGATGAGCAAGGGCAAGGGAAAGAGGATAAAGAGGGACAAAAGGAAAAAGATGAAAAGCAAATAAAAAATGACAAAAAGGAAAGCATAGAAGAGAAGCAAAGTAAAGAAAACAGGAAAAAAGGATGGATGGTTTGGAAAAGCAAAACTTAGGGAATGAAGTAAAAGAAAGGGAAAAGGGTAAGAATCAAATAAAAGGTGAAAACAAGCAAAGAAAAGAGAATGAAAAGCAGCAAGACAATAGGAATAGAGATACTCAAAATAGTGAAGCTGAGTCAAATCAAAGGAAAGAGGATGAGAAAAAGGAAGTGAAAGATGATTTCAAGGAACAGATCAAAGGGGATACGGTGGAGCAAAGCAAAGAGGCTAAAGAGCAGAAAGTTACAGATGATGAGAAGCAGCGCAAAAATGTGGAACAGAAACAAAGGGTGGAGAATCAGAAGAACCAGGAAGAAGACATGCAGCAACAAATAAAGGAGGAGCAGAGGAAAGAAAACAACAAGAAAATCGAAAAAGAGAATGAAATGAGAGAGTCTGAGTATAATGAAATAAATGAGGTTAAAGAGACACAATTAAAAGAGCATGGAAAACAGCAAAAGAAGCAGGATAAGGAAAAGCAAAGGAAAGAAAGTGATGAGAAGCAAATCCAGATGGACAGTGGTAAGCAGAGAAAGGAGGAAGAGGCAAAGCAAACTGAAGAGGTGACAGATAAGCAAAGGCAAGGGGATGTAGAGAGGCAAACAAAGGAGGATGAAGAGCACCAATGTAAAGAGCAAGTGAAGATGCAAAGGAAAGAGGTGAAGCAAAGTGATCATGAAGTAGCAGAGAAACAAATGGAGCCAGAGGAATTTCAAGGAAAAGAACTGGAAGATAAGCAAGGAAAAGAAAAAGAGACCAAATGATAGAGGATGAGAGAAAGAAAAGGAACAATGACAAGGAGCAGCAAATTGAAAATTATGAGGTGAAACAAGGGAACATGGATAAGGAAAAACTGGCAGAGGTGAAGCAAGTAAAAGGGGATGCAGATATGCATAATGAAGTGAAAGATGATGAACAATGGAAAGGTGGCAAGGAGAAACAAAGGGAAGATAAGACAGAAATGAAAGATAAGGAGGAAGAAAAAAATGAGGATGAGGAGAAACAAAGAAATGAGGAAGCAGAGAATCAAAGGAAAGACATGGTGAATAAAAGAAAAGGAGTTGAAAAGAAACTAAAGGAGAAAGAAGACAAGAATCAAAATGAGATGGATGCGGAAGGGCAAGGGAAAGAGGACAAAGAGGGACAAAAGAAAAGAGATGAAAAGCAAATAAAAAATGACAAAAAGGAAAGGAAAGAAGAGAAGCAAAGTAAAGAAAACAGGAAAAAAAGGATGGATGGTTTGGAAAAGCAAAACTTAGGGAATGAAGTAAAAGAAAGGGAAAAGGGTAAGAATCAAATAAAGTGTGAAAACAAGCAAAGAAAAGAGAATGAAAAGCAGCAAGACAATAGGAATAGATATACTCAAAAGAGTGAAGATGAGTCAAATCAAAGGAAAGAGGATGAGAAAAGGAAGTGAAAGATGATGTCAAGGAACAGATCAAAGGGGATACGGTGGAGCAAAGCAAAGAGGCTAAAGAGCAGAAAGTTACAGATGATGAGAAGCAGAGCAAAAATGTGGAACAGAAACAAAGGGTGGAGAATCAGAAGAACCAGGAAGAAGACATGCAGCAACAAATAAAGGAGGAGCAGAGGAAAGAAAACAACAAGAAAATCGAAAAAGAGAATGAAATGAGAGAGTCTGAGTATAATGAAATAAATGAGGTTAAAGAGACACAATTAAAAGAGCATGGAAAACAGCAAAAGAAGCAGGATAAGGAAAAGCAAAGGAAAGAAAGTGATGAGAAGCAAATCCAGATGGACAGTGGTAAGCAGAGAAAGGAGGAAGAGGCAAAGCAAACTGAAGAGGTGACAGATAAGCAAAGGCAAGGGGATGTAGAGAGGCAAACAAAGGAGGATGAAGAGCACCAATGTAAAGAGCAAGTGAAGATGCAAAGGAAAGAGGTGAAGCAAAGTGATCATGAAGTAGCAGAGAACCAAATGGAGCCAGAGGATTTTCAAGGAAAAGAACTGGAAGATAAGCAAGGAAAAGAAAAACAGACCAAATGATAGAGGATGAGAGAAAGAAAAGGAACAATGACAAGGAGAAGCAAATGGAAAATTATGAGGTGAAACAAGGGAACATGGATAAGGAAAAACTGGCTGAGGTGAAGCAAGTAAAGGGGATGCAGATATGCATAATGAAGTGAAAGATGATGAACAATGGAAAGGTGGCAAGGAGAAACAAAGGGAAGATATGACAGAAATGAAAGATAAGGAGGAAGAAAAAATGAGGATGAGGAGAAACAAAGAAATGAGGAAGCAGAGAATCAAAGGAATGACAGGGTGAATAAAAGAAAAGGAGTTGAAAAGAAACTAAAGGAGAAAGAAGACAAGAATCAAAATGAGATGGATGCGGAAGGGCAAGGGAAAGAGGACAAAGAGGGACAAAAGAAAAAGATGAAAAGCAAATAAAAAATGAAAAACAGGAAAGGAAAGAAGAGAAGCAAAGTAAAGAAAGCAGGAACAACAGGGAGGGTGGTTTGGAAAAGCAAAAATTAGGGGATGAAGTAAAAGAACGGGAAAAGGGCAAGAATCAAATAAAAGGTGAAAACAAGCAAAGAAAAGAGAATGAAAAGCAGCAAGACAATAGGAATAGAGATACTCAAAATAGTGAAGCTGAGTCAAATCAAAGGAAAGAGGATGAGAAAAGGGAAGTGAAAGATGATGTCAAGGAACAGATCAAAGGGGATACGGTGGAGCAAAGCAAAGAGGCTAAAGAGCAGAAAGTTACAGATGATGAGAAGCAGAGCAAAAATGTGGAACAGAAACAAAGGGTGGAGAATCAGAAGAAACAGGAAGAAGACATGCAGCAACAAATAAAGGAGGAGCAGAGGAAAGAAAACAACAAGAAAATCGAAAAAGAGAATGAAATTAGAGAGTCTGAGTATAATGAAATAAATGAGGTTAAAGAGACACAATTAAAAGAGCATGGAAAACAGCAAAAGAAGCAGGATAAGGAAAAGCAAAGGAAAGAAAGTGATGAGAAGCAAATCCAGACGGACAGTGGTAAGCAGAGAAAGGAGGAAGAGGCAAAGCAAACTGAAGAGGTGACAGATAAGCAAAGACAAGGGGATGTAGAGAGGCAAACAAAGGAGGATGAAGAGCACCAATGTAAAGAGCAAGTGAAGATGCAAAGGAAAGAGGTGAAGCAAAGTGATCATGAAGTAGCAGAGAACCAAATGGAGCCAGAGGATTTTCAAGGAAAAGAACTGGAAGATAAGCAAGGAAAAGAAAAAACAGACCAAATGATAGAGGATGAGAGAAAGAAAAGGAACAATGACAAGGAGAAGCAAATGGAAAATTATGAGGTGAAACAAGGGAACATCGATAAGGAAAAACTGGCAGAGGTGAAGCAAGTAAAAGGGGATGCAGAAATGCATAATGAAGTGAAAGATGATGAACAATGGAAAGGTGGCAAGGAGAAACAAAGGGAAGATATGACTGAAATGAAAGATAAGGAGGAAGAAAAAAATGAGGATGAGGAGAAACAAAGAAATGAGGAAGCAGAGAATCAAAGGAATGACAGGGTGAATAAAAGAAAAGGAGTTGAAAAGAAACTAAAGGAGAAAGAAGACAAGAATCAAAATGAGATGGATGCGGAAGGGAAAGAGGACAAAGAGGGACAAAAGAAAAAAGATGAAAAGCAAATAAAAAATGAAAAACAGGAAAGGAAAGAAGAGAAGCAAAGTAAAGAAAGCAGGAACAACAGGGAGGGTGGTTTGGAAAAGCAAAAATTAGGGGATGAAGTAAAAGAACGGGAAAAGGGCAAGAATCAAATAAAAGGTGAAAACAAGCAAAGAAAAGAGAATGAAAAGCAGCAAGACAATAGGAATAGAGATACTCAAAATAGTGAAGCTGAGTCAAATCAAAGGAAAGAGGATGAGAAAAGGGAAGTGAAAGATGATGTCAAGGAACAGATCAAAGGGGATACGGTGGAGCAAAGCAAAGAGGCTAAAGAGCAGAAAGTTACAGATGATGAGAAGCAGAGCAAAAATGTGGAACAGAAACAAAGGGTGGAGAATCAGAAGAAACAGGAAGAAGACATGCAGCAACAAATAAAGGAGGAGCAGAGGAAAGAAAACAAAAAGAAAATCGAAAAAGAGAATGAAATTAGAGAGTCTGAGTATAATGAAATAAATGAGGTTAAAGAGACACAATTAAAAGAGCATGGAAAACAGCAAAAGAAGCAGGATAAGGAAAAGCAAAGGAAAGAAAGTGATGAGAAGCAAATCCAGACGGACAGTGGTAAGCAGAGAAAGGAGGAAGAGGCAAAGCAAACTGAAGAGGTGACAGATAAGCAAAGGCAAGGGGATGTAGAGAGGCAAACAAAGGAGGATGAAGAGCACCAATGTAAAGAGCAAGTGAAGATGCAAAGGAAAGAGGTGAAGCAAAGTGATCATGAAGTAGCAGAGAACCAAATGGAGCCAGAGGATTTTCAAGGAAAAGAACTGGAAGATAAGCAAGGAAAAGAAAAACAGACCAAATGATAGAGGATGAGAGAAAGAAAAGGAACAATGACAAGGAGAAGCAAATGGAAAATTATGAGGTGAAACAAGGGAACATGGATAAGGAAAAACTGGCAGAGGTGAAGCAAGTAAAAGGGGATGCAGATATGCATAATGAAGTGAAAGATGATGAACAATGGAAAGGTGGCAAGGAGAAACAAAGGGAAGATAAGACAGAAATGAAAGATAAGGAGGAAGAAAAAATGAGGATGAGGAGAAACAAAGAAATGATGAAGCAGAGAATCAAAGGAATGACATGGTGAATAAAAGGAAAGGAGTTGAAAAGAAACTAAAGGAGAAAGAAGACAAGAATCAAAATGAGATGGATGCGGAAGGGCAAGGGAAAGAGGACAAAGAGGGACAAAAGAAAAAAGATGAAAAGCAAATAAAAAATGACAAAAAGGAAAGGAAAGAAGAGAAGCAAAGTAAAGAAAGCAGGAACAACAGGGAGGGTGGTTTGGAAAAGCAAAAATTAGGGGATGAAGTAAAAGAACGGGAAAAGGGCAAGAATCAAATAAAAGGTGAAAACAAGCAAAGAAAAGAGAATGAAAAGCAGCAAGACAATAGGAATAGAGATACTCAAAATAGTGAAGCTGAGTCAAATCAAAGGAAAGAGGATGAGAAAAGGGAAGTGAAAGATGATGTCAAGGAACAGATCAAAGGGGATACGGTGGAGCAAAGCAAAGAGGCTAAAGAGCAGAAAATTACAGATGATGAGAAGCAGAGCAAAAATGTGGAACAGAAACAAAGGGTGGAGAATCAGAAGAAACAGGAAGAAGACATGCAGCAACAAATAAAGGAGGAGCAGAGGAAAGAAAACAACAAGAAAATCGAAAAAGAGAATGAAATTAGAGAGTCTGAGTATAATGAAATAAATGAGGTTAAAGAGACACAATTAAAAGAGCATGGAAAACAGCAAAAGAAGCAGGATAAGGAAAAGCAAAGGAAAGAAAGTGATGAGAAGCAAATCCAGATGGACAGTGGTAAGCAGAGAAAGGAGGAAGAGGCAAAGCAAACTGAAGAGGTGACAGATAAGCAAAGGCAAGGGGATGTAGAGAGGCAAACAAAGGAGGATGAAGAGCACCAATGTAAAGAGCAAGTGAAGATGCAAAGGAAAGAGGTGAAGCAAAGTGATCATGAAGTAGCAGAGAACCAAATGGAGCCAGAGGATTTTCAAGGAAAAGAACTGGAAGATAAGCAAGGAAAAGAAAAAACAGACCAAATGATAGAGGATGAGAGAAAGAAAAGGAACAATGACAAGGAGAAGCAAATGGAAAATTATGAGGTGAAACAAGGGAACATGGATAAGGAAAAACTGGCTGAGGTGAAGCAAGTAAAAGGGGATGCAGATATGCATAATGAAGTGAAAGATGATGAACAATGGAAAGGTGGCAAGGAGAAACAAAGGGAAGATATGACAGAAATGAAAGATAAGGAGGAAGAAAAAAATGAGGATGAGGAAAAACAAAGAAATGAGGAAGCAGAGAATCAAAGGAATGACAGGGTGAATAAAAGAAAAGGAGTTGAAAAGAAACTAAAGGAGAAAGAAGACAAGAATCAAAATGAGATGGATGCGGAAGGGCAAGGGAAAGAGGACAAAGAGGGACAAAAGAAAAAAGATGAAAAGCAAATAAAAAATGAAAAACAGGAAAGGAAAGAAGAGAAGCAAAGTAAAGAAAGCAGGAACAACAGGGAGGGTGGTTTGGAAAAGCAAAAATTAGGGGATGAAGTAAAAGAACGGGAAAAGGGCAAGAATCAAATAAAAGGTGAAAACAAGCAAAGAAAAGAGAATGAAAAGCAGCAAGACAATAGGAATAGAGATACTCAAAATAGTGAAGCTGAGTCAAATCAAAGGAAAGAGGATGAGAAAAGGGAAGTGAAAGATGATGTCAAGGAACAGATCAAAGGGGATACGGTGGAGCAAAGCAAAGAGGCTAAAGAGCAGAAAGTTACAGATGATGAGAAGCAGAGCAAAAATGTGGAACAGAAACAAAGGGTGGAGAATCAGAAGAAACAGGAAGAAGACATGCAGCAACAAATAAAGGAGGAGCAGAGGAAAGAAAACAACAAGAAAATCGAAAAAGAGAATGAAATTAGAGAGTCTGAGTATAATGAAATAAATGAGGTTAAAGAGACACAATTAAAAGAGCATGGAAAACAGCAAAAGAAGCAGGATAAGGAAAAGCAAAGGAAAGAAAGTGATGAGAAGCAAATCCAGACGGACAGTGGTAAGCAGAGAAAGGAGGAAGAGGCAAAGCAAACTGAAGAGGTGACAGATAAGCAAAGGCAAGGGGATGTAGAGAGGCAAACAAAGGAGGATGAAGAGCACCAATGTAAAGAGCAAGTGAAGATGCAAAGGAAAGAGGTGAAGCAAAGTGATCATGAAGTAGCAGAGAACCAAATGGAGCCAGAGGATTTTCAAGGAAAAGAACTGGAAGATAAGCAAGGAAAAGAAAAAACAGACCAAATGATAGAGGATGAGAGAAAGAAAAGGAACAATGACAAGGAGAGGCAAATGGAAAATTATGAGGTGAAACAAGGGAACATGGATAAGGAAAAACTGGCAGAGGTGAAGCAAGTAAAAGGGGATGCAGATATGCATAATGAAGTGAAAGATGATGAACAATGGAAAGGTGGCAAGGAGAAACAAAGGGAAGATAAGACAGAAATGAAAGATAAGGAGGAAGAAAAAATGAGGATGAGGAGAAACAAAGAAATGATGAAGCAGAGAATCAAAGGAATGACATGGTGAATAAAAGGAAAGGAGTTGAAAAGAAACTAAAGGAGAAAGAAGACAAGAATCAAAATGAGATGGATGCGGAAGGGCAAGGGAAAGAGGACAAAGAGGGACAAAAGAAAAAAGATGAAAAGCAAATAAAAAATGACAAAAAGGAAAGGAAAGAAGAGAAGCAAAGTAAAGAAAGCAGGAACAACAGGGAGGGTGGTTTGGAAAAGCAAAAATTAGGGGATGAAGTAAAAGAACGGGAAAAGGGCAAGAATCAAATAAAAGGTGAAAACAAGCAAAGAAAAGAGAATGAAAAGCAGCAAGACAATAGGAATAGAGATACTCAAAATAGTGAAGCTGAGTCAAATCAAAGGAAAGAGGATGAGAAAAAGGAAGTGAAAGATGATGTCAAGGAACAGATCAAAGAGGATACGGTGAAGCAAAGCAAAGAGGCTAAAGAGCAGAAAATTACAGATGATGAGAAGCAGAGCAAAAATGTGGAACAGAAACAATGGGTGGAGAATCAGATGAACCAGGAAGAAGACATGCAGCAACAAATAAAGGAGGAGCATAGGAAAGAAAACAACAAGAAAAGTAAAGAGACCGAAGAAAAACAAAGGGATCAAGGAGTACTAAAACCAAAGAATGAGACAGAGGTTAAGCAAATGAGAGAGCATACTGATCTCCAAATTAAAGAATTTGAAGAGCAGAAAAGGACAGAGAGTCAAGATAAGCAAAGGGTAGAGGATGAGAAGAAACACTGGCAAGCCGATGAGATGAAAAATAAAGAAGATGACGAGGTGGAATTGAAAAAAGGAGCAGCGAATCAAAGAAGATTAGGTGAAGATAAATGTGAGGTGAATGGTGAGACGAAGCAAATCGGAGTTTTTAAGGATATGCAAAAGAAAACGGATGATGACAGAGAGAAACTAAGAAAAGATGAAGAAGAGAAGCAGAAGAATGAGGATGAAAAGAAGAAAACGAAAGAGGTTGAGGAGAAAGAAATGGATCGAGATTTAGAAAAGCCACAGACGAAGACAAAAGTAATGCAAAGGAGAACATTGGATGATGACCAAAGGAAAGAATATGTGGAGAATCAAATGACAAAGGATCAAGTGAAACAAAAGGAAGCGGATGAGAAGAAGCAAAGAAATAAAGATGAGGAAAAGAGAAGTAAAAAAGACGCACAAAGGAAAGATGGTGAAGGGGATCGAAAAAGAGACGCTGAGGATGAAAGGATGAGAAATGGTGAGCAGAAGCACAAGGAAAAACACAAGGAAAAAAGAATTGCTAACAACGACAAGCAAAGCAAAAAGGATGAGATAAAGGAAAGGAGAAAGGCTGAGGAGAAGCAGAGTGAAGACGAGGGGGAGAATGAAATAAAAACCGGTGAGAAGCAGCAAAGAAAAGAGGATAAAGTGAAGCAAATAAAAGATCATGTAAAACAAAAGAAAGAGGCTGAGGATAGGGAAAGGAATGAGGAGAAAACTAGGGAAGAGGAACAACAAGCAGAGGCAAATGAAGTGAAAATGGTAGAAGCAAAATGTGTAAAACAGAGTGCTGTGAGGCGAAGGCGAAGGCATAGGAAAAAGAAAAAGAGGTCAAAGAAACACTAGAGGAATTTGGTCAATAAAAAGGGAGGTTCTATGAAGCAATGAAAACAACATGGAAAGGAAAATAAGACAATGTGAAGGCAACACCTATTGGGCTAAATGGATTATAATTTACATAAGTATTAATAAAGGAGAAGTACAAAAGGTGCAGGGAAAGGATAATTTAGGACAGGTACGAAAGGGCCAATATTTAAAAGGAAACCTATTACAGTAATGCAGTAAAAGAGAAAGCTGGCAAGAAGTACAGAAAATACAGTTACTAGAAAGATAAGCTATAATTCAAGAAAGTGAAAGCTGAAAACATCAAACACTAGAATTGGAAAAAGTTAACAAATGGAAGCAGACAAATTAAGGAAAATGCACGTGGAGAAACGATTTAAAGAGAAGAAAAACTAGATAAGAAAAAGAGCAAATAATGCCTAAAAGGAAGGGTCAGCAAAACCAATGCATAGGTTCCCGAGTAAAAACTGAGAAGAACGCCCATCTGCTTGTAAGAGTTACCTATACAAAAAAATGAGAACATAAAAAATAAAAAATGGCATGGGTAATTGAATGAAGAAAAAAAGAGGCTTGAACGTCATTAAGACAAGGCGTAGGCAGGTAGTGGGCAGAAACAAGTGGAATAAAGGTTTCAGTTTGAAGTAAGAAAAATGATGGAACACCAATAAATACGCTCAAATCTACCACTGCCATGTCATGGTGGTGGTCATTCTTCTCTGCTTAGAGCGGAAAGACCATCGCTAGACTAGATGTTAGGCAAGAAAGTCCCAGGCAAAGAAACAAAATGATGACTCTGACATTCAAGGAAAAAATGCCTGCACATTAAGTACCATGGATTTTCGATTTTCAATAACAAACTCCCTCGTTGGGATTTTGTCATTTAAAAACAAAAAACTCGGCTGAGCAGGACCAAGGTAACATGGCACAGCTCAGCAAAGTGCACTGCCTTTGGCATCGGTGGTTGGTCAGAGGCAGCGACATCTACAACAGGCAGATGGGATCTCAAAATATGTCTAGATGCTTGCCTTAGCTTTGGGCGTTAGAATGGATGGCAACTCGGAGACAAAAGACATCTGCTGCCACTGACATTAATATTTATTCTGAAGCAGAAAAATAACTTGAAAAAGCTAGAGCTAGACGAAACAGAGGGCTACGAAGAGATGATAGGGAATGAATGAATGAATGAATAAAAGCTTTATAAAGCGCGAACTTAGCCCAGGGGCGTCAAGGGAAAATAAACTTGACATGTTAATGGGTGTTTGGTGACAGTAGGAGGAAAAGTTATTTGGAAGGGACAAAAAGAACAATGGAGAAAGGGGGCATAAAAAGATGTGGTAAACTGAAGAGGAGTAATCTGAAAGAACCAAGCAAGGCACTGGAGTGACTGGAGAATTTATAAAGAAATGGAGCCGAAAAGCCAGAGAGCTTGTAATAGACAATGCAAGATTGATTACACGTTAACCAGATGGAAAAGAGCGGATGGAAAGCTAAAAGGGGGTAGAAAGAATGGAACAGACCAGGGCACAACAAGAGGAGGAACAGGGAGAGAAACTTTCAGAGAAGTTGCTAAGGAAGAACACAAGCATAGCCATTCTTTCCCTTATGAAACTCCAAAGAGTGCCTGGTCACTGGTCAGTAGCGCTTAATTTATTGTTTTTGCTGCACAATTTACTAATTTTTGACACAAAGCAGCAATAAAAGTTGCTGTGCTGTGTTGTCTCAAAGAGGGAGAGCTGAAATGTGCCATATCTACTAAGATATGGTGGAGTTCTGCTCTCGTGTAACTCTGGTGCACTTCTGGCTGCCTCACAACAATGCAGGCATCGTTGTGTCATGATGCAAGGGTGTCTGCATTGTGTTCAGGATAGTTTGTGTGCAGCCAGAGATACCTTCCTGCACAAAAACTATTCTTAGAGGCGAATTCCTCTTTGTGTGTATGCTGCAGAATACAGTACCCATTCAAAGAGGAAGCAACAAGGAGAAATACAGATATTTCTTCTCATTACGCCAGCCACGGGTAGGCTCACCATTTTAGAGCAAACCCATGTTTAAAGACTTCAGCAAATATGGATTTGCGTCAAAATACTTTGTATGCACGAAAATGCCCATGTTCCACCCATGTAATACCTCCCAGACACAAGATAACTCAAGGCAGTCCTATGCACTGTGTTGCATTACTTTTGGGATAAAATCGCACACAAATCTTGATTTGTGTGGCTTGGTAAATCCCAACATAGATTTTGAGTCGGGCCAGAAAGTGACGCAACCCTGAACCAAAATGATAGTTAATCTGGGCCTTAGTCTTCTTTTACTTAATCTAGCACATGGTGGGCTTCTGCACAGCTGTTTGCTTAGTCAAAAAACCTGACACCCATTTTACTCGGTGTTCTGCTACAAAAATGCTTCCTTCTTCCAAAGAACTGGTGATCTTCATCACTTAGCATTTATTCATTGGATAAATGCTTTTTATGACAGCCCATTAGAAAACAATGACCACTGTGAACAGTCATTATATTAGGTGAATGGTACTTATAGGAAAGAGTGATGCCAACATTAGAGCTAGATAATGTTTTTATTTGGAGAAGGCAAACATGGATGGCGGTCTCATTCTGCATATTCTTGCATGATCAGCATCTGCTACCATGTGGCGAACTGGAATACGAAATCACCACCCTGCCTATCCAGGCGCAGTTTTCATTGTTGCGATAGGTATAGAGTGAATCTACCATCTGTGTGGCCTTGGAGTGGCATTAGACCTTTCGGACATGGTTTTCTTCCGGCCTGTTCCTCTCACCAAATATTTATCTGACACAAAAAGCTATGCCACTACACAAATGTGGTACTTTTAGCACTCTTTAACAAAATTCTACCTCAAAGCCTTGCTACTACATCAATTAACGGAATACTGGGCTTGCAGCATGTGTCGTTGCTGTGCACAATTGTGACATTTACTGTTGGGTTCAGAATGTTACATGTTATTAACCAACAACTTAAATGGAGGAGGAACCTGAGCCGTCCAATGAACCATTCTGTTAACTCTGTTCTCACAAGCTGAGGGAATGCAGTTCACAAACAAGTTTGTTACTGCCAACCATTCCACAAAACGTATATAAGTTACCCAGAGTCTAGCATGACTGCAAAGAATCAGAAAGTATGTGGGCACTGAAGAGGAGTTTAGATAGTGGGCTTGAATATTACAGGAACTGCTGGGCTGCTAGTAGGGTGAGTGGTGTGTCTTCGACCAAGATTTATGCCTTGATGTTTTGACGGGACACAGTGGATAACGCCTGACCCATGTGGTACTGCGCTAAATGCTGTGGGGCGGGTGTAGAAGTGTAGGCCATCAACAACTGTGACATAAACAGCAAAAGAGGGATGCACTGTCTGTGCGGGGGAGACCATACAGAAATGTGACATGGTATTACTTTGCCTTTGAGAACAACATGCATGCACAATTTTGTATTGAGGTCAACAGTGCTGAACACAATTTACTTGAATGTAAATGAACCTATTTTTGTTGATTGCTGTTGCTATCCCGTTGGATGGCTTACAATTTTAATAAAGATTTTAAAAAAATAAGTTACCCAGACACTCATCCAGCATGTTCTGTCAGTGGTGATGGCCCACAAAGGAAACCTCAATCAGTCCATTACATTCAGAAACTCTATCAAAATCTTAGTCCTGGAATGTTTTGTAACTTGTGTCAGAAAAACTTTGTACACAAAAAGCGTTATTTTCAAAATCTTTGCAAAAATGACCCTTTCAGAGATTGTATTGAATAATGAATCTAAAAGAAATAAATATATTTTCCTACTAAACAAGTGTTTCGTTCCATTTCTAGAGGCCAGACAACGACCTTGTAACAACAATGATGTGATAGGTTGAGATGTGGACAGGACAGGGGCACATTCATGGGCTCCCACAATCGCACTGTAGTTTGAGAAATAGACAGAAGTTCTTGCAGTGGTCATGCATGTCCTGCGGAAGTCAACATTTAAGTGGTTTTAACCTCTTCGGTGCTAGGCCTCCCCCGTTGCTAAGCCTTTGGGGTATTTGGGGTAGTTCGAGATTAGGTCCCCTTTTGTCCATATAAGGTACCCACACCAAATGTGCGTCCATTTTTTCCAACATCGGGGTAGAACCCCTGAACTGGTGAGAGAGCTGAGCAGGGCGGCTGACACAAGTGCCCTGAAAGATCTGGATTCTGGGGGTACCACTCCCGAAAGGAACCCCAGAAGGAGTGGCAGGAGGAGGAAAGTCACAGGCTCCGTACCTTCCTGGAAGTTGGAGCAGTCCTCACTCCTTCGATTTAGCAAGGCTGTGCCGGGCTGGCGGGAGTGCCCTCTGGATCATGGGGCTCTTCTTCCTGTAGGTGCATGAGTGCACTTCATGTCTCTCGTAGTAGAGTGGGGCCCACATGGGGGGTTTCAGACAGCCGGCTCGGTCTCCGCTTGTAGAGAGGTGTTGCCACTAGACGGCACTTTGCCTTCAGGTGCCGTACATTGCAGTCCCCCTGACTAAAGGGGGGTGCGTTTAAAGGAATTCACAAGCTGCTCCGTGGATTCACTTGGCAAGCAGCCATGCTGCTTGGCCACTAAAGGCTCACAAACGGTGAGAAGGAGTCCCAATTCAAGCAAAACACGAGTCCTCTGACAAGAGCTATCAAAGGAACACTCATCGTGCTCTGGTCATGAAAGCAAAACCAGTACATCTGCACTGAACATGCACTGATCTTTGCCCCACAGCAGGTTTTTGGGCATTTTAGTAGAACTCCTGTGTTTCCTGAGCTTCCCAGCAAACTGGGGAGGGGGAAAGCAGCCAACCAGCCCCTGGAGAAGAACTTGGGGGCACAGGCAACAGGCCAGCATATGAGGCGATTTGCAAAGTGGCAGTCCCTCTTGCAGCACAGCAATCATTGTTCAGCGTTCCGTCCATCAATTGTTCTTTTTGCAATTGTGTCCCGAGTGGGACGGGTATGCCAAGACGTGGGGCCCGTTCCCTCAATGCCACTGGAGTCAAGCTAGCCTGGCTGATGAGGGGTGAGACCCTGAAACCGGTCCCAGTATGCTTGTTTCCGGTCTAGGGAGGACCTGGCTTGGCAGTTCAGGCTGGACTGTTCCCATGAGGCACAGGGTCAAGGCTGATTTGCATATGACTGGGGGGTCTAAACTGGGATGGCATCTTGAGCAAAAGAACAGTGGATTTAACCCAGATCTTTTGACTAGGGGTGAATATTTGATTTGCTCTTCATTCCGTCCATCATCTGTGTGTCTTCAGCAATCAGTAGGCATCAGATCAGCACAACAAAGCAGGTAGTCCAAATGGTGGTATCCCCTGGTAGCACAGCAGTCCTCTGGCAATGTGCAGCATGTGGAGCCAGCAGCGTCTGGTTAACAAGTCCCACGCAGTGTCTGAAATTATGAGGTCAGAGCCCCTGTCCTCATACTCAAAAAGTCTTTGATCTAGGGGGCACTTCAAAAGAAACCCCGCAAGTGTACATGACTCCCTTTCAATCCCAGCATTGGCTCCAGATGTACAGTAGGGGGTAAATGTGAGGGAAGGACACAGCCTATACAAATGTAAGTTTGCCCCGCCTCCCTCTCTGCCAGCCCAGGAAGACTATCAGTACGCAGATGCCTCTCTTGTCACACCCAGCCCTTCCTGTATTTTGGTTGTCTGGAAAGTATGCACAAAGTGTAGCTGTCAACCAGGCCCAGACGTGGATTGGAGTCAGGCTGCAAAGCACTGGAGTTATAAACAGAGAGAAATGCCCACTTTCTAAAAGTGGCATTTCTAAAATACTAATGTAAACTCTAACTACACCAGTAAGCAGGATTTCTCATTACCATTCCAAACATACCAAACATGCTGATGCTACTCCTTTCAGATCAGAAATTACCACTTAAATATATATAAGGGAATTCCCAATGCTAACCTATGAGAGGCGTAGGCCTCTCAGTAGTGAGAAACAAAATAGGCTGTTTGTTAATACCAGGACAGGCCACACAATAAAGGCACATTTCCTAACTTTTACTTACACAGCACCCTGCCCATAGGGCTACCTAGGGCCTCCTACCTTAGTGGTGACCTATATATAGTAAAGGGAGTTTAAGGCTTGGCAAATAGTTTTAGATGCCAAGTCAATGTGGCAGTAAACTGCACACGCAGGCCCTGCAGTGGCAGGCCTGAGATAGGTTTGAAAGGCTACTTCTGTGGGTGGCGCAAGTAGCGATGCAGGCCCAGTAGTAGCATTTAATTTACTGGCCCTGGGTATATGGAATGCCACTGTACAAGGGACCTACGGGTAAATTAAAAATACCAAACAAGTGTAAGCCAATCATACCGTGTTTAAAGGAGAGAGCACATGCAATTTAGCAGTGATTAGCAGTGGTAAAGTGCCCAGAGCCCTAAAGCGAACAGAAAGAGGGTCAACCAAATAGGAGGAGTAAGGCAAAAACCTCGGGGATGACCCTGCAAAAAGGGCCAGGTCCAACAGTGCCCCATACCAAAAATTACCTCCAGTATGCCAGTGACAAACTTTTGTCATGTAGGTCCCATATGAGAGGCGTTACCCTTAGTATGTCAGTGGCAGTATTTTGTCACAGTTCACAGTTATGTTAAGAATTGGCTCCAGTATTTTGCCACTGGTCCCTCTATAAGCCAAGAATTACCTTGTATGACGGGGACAAAGGTCAACTTGCTAGCATAACACCACTCACTTGTTCTAACTCATTCACATTCACTCTCGCTCATTGTGACTCTCATTCACTCATACTTACTCACACTGACCTACACCCCCTTACTCTCAATCCATCTCCTTATTCTCATTCACTCTGACTCACTCATGCTCACTTACTGCCATTCAATCCTATTTATTCTCACTCCCTACTTGTCCCTGACAGTCACTTTTGCTTTCCCACACATGCTCACATATAAACATACACGCTTACACCTAACCACTCCCTCTGTCCCACAAACACCCTCCCACCAGCAAGCATGTACACAACATACCTTTAAAAAAATGTTTACTTACCTCAGCTGACAGCAAAGGTCCCATTCCAGCTCCTGATGCTCCATTTTCCATTACACTTATAGAGAATAATATGCAATTAATCACTGTTAGCGTAATAACAAATAGGCCAAAGAGAATGATGGAGCAGTCCCTTTTTTCTTGGCACTGATTTTGCCACCTCTGAGGCTAGGGGTCACAAAGGCAGTACTAGGGGTCACAAGGGGCAAGCTAGGGGTTGCAAATGACGTCCATGGGTCCCTAACACTTTCACGGGTGATACAATATTATGTGTCAGTAAATCCCTTTATAAATGTATTTCATGCTTTGTGAATCACAAAATAGAATTTAAAATCATAAACTTATCTATACCAATATATTGGAGAATCCAACCCTATGCAAGTGCTTGCTTTTCTATTCAGCCATCATAGTGCAGATAAAATATTCATGGAATGCACTCATATAGTTCAAGAGGACTACCCTACATCTTTAGCTGGTCTGGATTGCAGTCAGCTTATATTTAGGGGGTCGTTTCCCCTTGTGTCTTGGCCACAGTGAATCTGCCCACTTCACTAGCACCTAACGATTCTGAAAGTAATTAATTTATTTGTGTGACTACACATTCTGATAGGAAATACACTATCTACAACATTATTATCTTCCACATTATAATCGATACTAAAGGCAATATTGATGTTTTTTCAGGATGGGAAGAATAGCAAAAACCAGCATTTCTCCCGCTGCACCAATCTTGCATTTACCCAGCTCTATTCACATTTGGGGGAACCACTGTGTTATCAATGGTAATCCCTGTTCTGATGGCTTTTCCACCACAGGACCACTGGACACCATCAATCATTTTCCTAGCAAGTGTCTGTCATGCAATGAATAACGGGCATGGGCACAGAAAATGTTAAATGGCCCCCGTCGTGCAGGATAGAAGGGTTCTACATGTATGAGGTATTTGGTAGGAGAAAAAAAATCCCTCATTAGGAGTAGGTTTTCTTAGAACAAAAATACTTTGCCAAGCTGGCACTTTAAACATGGGGCTCATTCAGCAAACTTTGCTGCTGTGAAGGGAGCAGCCATTATGTAGGCGTCTTTTATGGTACAGCTGTCCCCAACAGGCAGGCAATGTTAACATTCAGGGAGATGGGGAAGTCTAAATATTAGCTGACGGTCAACTGCCATTGACCACCCTGGCCAGAAAAACCCCGCACCTAGGAATGGAAAAATAAAATGATAATAATGTTCAGTTATTCTCATTTCATTTTTCCTCTTCACTGCTCTCAAAGCAGTGGGGAGACGCTCCTCCGCCTTAGCGGAGGAGCCGCCACTACTCTATAGTTTATCAAAAGAGGAGCAAGATTGCAGTCCTTGGACACAGTACTGGAATAGTAACGGATAATATACATCTTGAGCAAGTTGAATTGGCAAGGCAGTGTGTGGGTCACAGTATAGAAATAGTAGGATGTGGTGCACTGCAGCATTGGGGTTCACTGACGATGAGTGGTTTTCACAGTACTAAAGTAACAGGTGTTTTTTCAGTACACTTCTGGGGTGCATTGACCTTGCTCCTCTGAGTGACAATAAGCACTGGTGATAGTCATGTAAACAACTTTTGAATGAGAAATATTTGATTTTCTTAGCGGTATTGTCAGGATAATGTAAACAGATTTGTGTTGGAAGAATTTTAATTACAGTATGCAAATATATTTCCTGCAAATTAAGTAATGCCAGCAATGTTTCAATACAGAACGTATATAAAATACCTCAGACATCATCTAACACCAACAAACTTAAATATTCCTGTCACAAAACTATTGTTGCAATCCCACAGATAAAGCAACAACAATGAAAATGCAAAAAACAGTCAACCAAATCTTTCTGTGATGTGAAACTCAGATTTCAACAAAACCATAAACAGTCAAATAAAAATATCCATACAACTGGCTAGTGGGAAAAGTTGAAATCTGCTAGGAAAATATAACTATCTGGAGGTATGAGTTTTAATAAAATGGCTATACTTTGCATATGAGATGCCTCCTAATAATTTGATGCATGGCATTACAAATAGTCTCTCAACAGGTTGTACTTAAAAAGAAAAAGATATGTGGCAATTCGGTGAAGAAGAGATCAAAACACAGTTCAGATGCAGTGTGTTCACATGTAAACGGAAAACATGAAGGTGAGAGTCTCCCTAATTGGCTAACATTCTCCCTGACCCCAATGTTTACTTTAAATACATTTAGAAATAAATACATGTGATTTATGAGCGAATCATAGATGTTACACCCCCAGTGCATGCTGCTGACATTAAGGGTTTGTAAATGGAACATTTTAAAATCAAGCTAGCCTTTTTTTTGTATTGAATCTGCATTTACCTCAAACTTTCCCTCTGTTAACCGCTTAACCGCTGCGCGAATTCCGCCGCGGTGCGGCGGTTTGAACGAGTGGGCAGGGACCGTCGGCCAACGGACGTGCGCAGCACTACCGAGGTAGTGCTCACGGCGGCCGTTGGCCGACGGACGCAGCGAAGGGGTTAAGTCCTTGCTCTTCCTGGTTTCCTATAAATATGCAAATTGCAATTGAAGAAAAACAGCTCTCAGAGCTAAAAGCAGCCTCAGACTAAAACATTTTATTTGTCACAAATAAAAAGGAAACAGGAAAGGTTTCAGATGAATTAGATTTCACTCTCTCCAGTGTTCATTTTAAAGGTTTTTTTTCCTACATATGAAACTGAAACCAGAAAGGTTTTTGCACGAACTGCATAACCCTTTCTCTGAGTGCTGATTTATGGCCCAAGCTAAGGGCCCTTTGTCTTCCCAAAATCACCCAAGCTTTCTGCAAAGGCCTGGGTAAACAGAAAAGCACTTACTTAACTAAAATGAAATGCTGTGCAGCCTTGAATTCACTGGAAACAAACACACAGCTCCCCCTCTTCATCCAGCACATGCAATGAGAAGGCTGTTTTTCAGTGGCCCCACTAATAGAATGCAGTCCTCTCTCTTAACTTTGATTGCTGTTGCCAACCAATCAGTGTGAAGGTGTGTTTCACAGCACTGAAAATAAAAAGTGTGTTTCCATGACTGATGGCTAAGGAATGAGGAGTAGGGATGATAGATGAGGAGTAGGATGGTGGATGAGGTATGAGAAGTAGGGATGATGGAAGATAGATGATAAATAGGGATGATGAATGAGAAGTAGGGATGAGAGATGAGAAGTAGGGATGATGGAAGAGAAGTAGCGATGATGGATGAGAAGCAGGGATGAGAAGTAGGGATGATAGATGAGAAGCAGGAATGATGGATGAGAGGTAGGGGTGATGGATGAGAAGTAGGGATGACAAATAAGGATGAGGGATGAGAAGTAGGGATGATGGAAGAGAAGCAGTGCTTAATTGGTGCCGGTGGTTTCCGGTGCTTAGCACCGGCACCTTTTCATCAGGGCCGGGTCTACACTGCCAACTTACATCAATGACACGACTGCACTGCAGTCTGCACATCATGTGTCAAAGAGTAAATTAAATATAATGGCCTTACTGCAGTGTTGTTCACTTCACACTCTTACAAACAGTCTCCAGAGTCCCTTGGTGAAGAAGAGTGTTGCTGTGCAGTGCTGAAGTGCTGAGAGAGCGAGCCCGATAATAAATCCATCTCCATGATGCAATTGCCAATCAATTTGCTTTCAGTGTTGCTGGTGGGGGGGCCGAAGATTGGGCTGTATTTGGTTCTACTATGGGGGTAGGGGGCTGCGGCAGCATGCCGTGCATAACCTTTTTTCATTTCAGGGACGGTGAACCACACCCCGCACACACACGCACTGCACGAGTCACAAGGACGGCAGCACCAGTTAGCACGACGTGGAGGCGGGCAATTTGAAGCAGCAGCAGGCCTCTTAATACGGCAGTCCCACCAGCAGTAACTGCAGTGAGTAATAAAAACCAATGCTGATTTTACTGGCGCGTGGTGATGGTCACCTGAACCGAGTCAGAGCCTCAAAGGCCCCAGCCATCATGCCACCGGCGTCGGGAGGGGCACCGTGTGCAGTGCAAATGCTCCGAGGCTGCCGGAAGGGCAGGGCCTTGCACTTGCTTAATTTATTTTAACCCCTGTCTACTCTAAAGTGTCTGACATACTTACTTTTACTTGGCTGGCACTGCTCACATGAAATCAAATCCATGAAAGACAAAGCGGAATAAAAAGGTGTGATAATCTTTCTGTAAATGTCAATCATCATCATGTGATTTGCACTGTGTTGGAAGTGCCACCAGCAGTACACTCGGGCCCGTGCAGCCTTCCTGTCCATAGATGGCAGTTCCTGCTGGTTCAGGAGCCCCTGTTTTATGTGCTTCTTAGGTACACAAAATACAGCAAATTGCGTTTACCAAACAGGGACAGCAATAATTCCAGCAACCATTCACAATTGCCAAAACACACTTTATTTTGCGATGGGGTTGGAGCCATTGTAGTGAGGGTTGTTAAAATGCCCACAGTAAACATAAACACAATGCTGGCAAGTAGCCCGATGTCATATGTGACATCCTCAACCAGGCCCAGGTTTTAGACAATGAATAGCAATTTGCTTGGATGTTCAGACACTACAACACCCAGAATGCAATATGCTGTCCTGTGTCCTCTGAAAAACAATTGGATGCCGATGACACGCATGGGACGGACGCCACTTGTCAACCATGTAAAATTACAATCGGCAATCACAGCCAACTAGTGGTGTGAGGCCAGGGTCAAACTGGCCGTTGGAGCAATGATGGTGTGGCCAAAGGGCTGCCTGCCTGCCCTCTCACAGATCAGTCTGAGGGCCATTTTTTGCAGGCTTATTTTATGGTTTGCTAGACCGGTTTTTATTCTCAGCTTTACTAACCGCAGTGAGGAATAAAAACCAATGCTGCTTTTACTGGCGCTTGGTGACGGTCACCTGAACCGAGTCAGAGCCTCAGAGGCCCCAGCAATCATGCCACCAGTGTTGGGCAGGGCACCGAGTACAGTGCAAATGCTCTGAGGCTGTCGGAAGGGCAGGGCCTTGCCCTTGCTTAATTTAACCCCTGTCAACTCTGAAGTGTCTACTGCTCTATGACGTACTTTCTTTACTTTTACTTGGCTGGCATTGGCAGTGCTCAAAAGAAATGAAATCCATGAAAGCCAAAGGGATAAAAGAAGATGTCTGATAATCTTTATGTAAATCATGTGATTTGCACGGATGGTGTGGGAAGTGCCACCAGTAGCAATAACCGCAGTAAGTAATACAAGCATTGGCATAGCCAATAGGTCTCGCCTTTGGGACCTTATAAGTGTTTAGCCATGCAACAGTTGATGTTGTTGCACCAAGGATATTGTGCTGGATAACTAAACACTTATAAGGTCCCAAAGGCGAGACCTATTGGCTATGACAATGCTTGTTTTTTTTGCAGCAACGCACGGGGGGGGTGAGAGTGCACTGGCTCGTTTGTGGCTCATACTTAAATTGGACCCAAGAGACGGACAAGAGTCAGATCTGTGGTCCAGACCAGGCACGGCCTTCCTGGACTCGCCCAGCTCCAATAATGCATCATGCATGTATGTAGCATTCACCAGCTGGGGAGCAGGAACCATTGTACGAGTGGGGTACAGGGTTGGGCTTTGTACGAAGGAAATACATTCAAGAATGCATACAATATAGCAAGGCTAGAGACAGGAAAGGTGCAAGGGTTTTGCACCATATACAAAATAACATGTTTCCATTAGAGCACTCCCCTCCCCTTAAACAGACCTTTTTCAGCACTGGATGTTGTAATTTGTACCACCACAGATGCACTGACTCATGTTGTGTGGAACCCCCATGAACGAGACCAAAACAGTAGAATCGCAATGGACTCTCGCCTTTTGTCTTGTCTGCCTGCTGAGTCCTCAGAGAACGTAAAGAAAGAACACTGATGCCAACCAAGTGAGAGGTTGCCAAACCAATGAATATTGAGGTAGGCAATGTAGCGCTGAACTAACACTGTCAACCAGGAGGGAAGTTCAGGACACCTTTCGAGACTGAGCCCTGGATAAGGTTTTAGACCAGCTGTACCATGATCATGACAAAGGGATGGAAAGAAAAGGAAACATGCAATGTGTCCATGTTGAAGAAACTGAAAGGCCTTCATCCCAGGAAAGGGACACCAATCATGGTAAAAGATGACCGGAGCCTTGTGGACTATCCGTTGGACTAGAAAGACAGCATGAACCAGATGTCTGATTTACTCTGTACTGCCTGGCAACACCATCATCATAAAAAGACAAGTAGACCTATCGGGATGAAGCTGCTAGCCACACCTGTCAGAGACAGCCAGTCACCTGTTAGAATGAGATGTACGGTGTTACAACCTCAGATCAAGCCTACGGCTGTCCCAAAAGTGTGGAGATCATGAGTGGTAATCAAGACCATGTCGGGATTACTACATCAACTTCTGTCATTATGTATCTAGGTTGGGGAGAAGTGTAGCGTATCCCCCTGCAACAACGAGATGTGCAATCACACATCCTCCCTCCCAGAAGCTAGACTGTGTCATGGGATAAATAACGGTGAAGTGGTGTTCGTCCGTTTCCATGTAGTCTGTTGGGCATACGCGGGTCTACCTGCATGACAGCATCTCCACAATACTGAGCTATCGAAATGACCTTCCACTCAAAGCCCTCCAGTCACGCCGCTTCCAATCAGACAACAATATGAAATAGACCGGGTCCCTTTGAAAAGGGCAAAGCCATCCAACTCCACATATCCCAACGCCTAGGGGAGCGGCTAAAAGAGTCCCGTGTTTGGCCCTGCGCAGTGCCTGGAGACAGTTCAGTCTGCATCTGTCTGGGGTGTTGTGCGGGCTGCCACTGCATTTCAGTGAAATATGTGGTGCTGTGCACGTGGTCACTGCATTCCAGTGAGATCTGTGGTGCTGTGCAAGCGGTCACTGCATTTCAGTGAAATCTGTGGTACTGTGCACGCAATCACTGCATTCCAATGATTTTAAAATATATAATCAATCTTTTGGTCATATGAAGCAGCACAGGAGCACCTACTCTAAGAGATTTCAACAACCCCTTCAAGGGAAATTTGAAGGGGCTGGGGAGGGCGTTCTGTTATGGGGTCATCAAACTCGGAGACAGGGCAGCTCAGTGTGCAGCCTCTACAACAGCAGGAAATCCACTCGGGGACCACTTGGAAGTTTAGTCACGCCCAACTGGTGACATCCTGTGGCAAGCAAAGCCCAAGGCAAGACAAACCCATGGGCACAGCTGCAGGTACAGGCACGAAACAACCATAAGTAAATGGATACCTTAGCCCCCTCACCAATCAAAACTGACACTTCACTGATGCATCAGAGCGAGAAGGAGTTGGTGCCATATAGGAATCCCAATGGGGAGCAGCGATGTGGCCGAATGATTAGCATAAGTGAGGTATCACAAAGAATGCAGCAGCCCTAGAGCTTCTTCACCATAGCTCTAGCACCGCTGTTATGGCCCTAGGACCTGAGAGACAGAGAGGTTGTGCTTCGGTCCGACAACATGGTGGTAGTGCATGCAGTCAATACTCAGACATCGAAATGCCCCATCATGTTCAGTCTCATTACAGAACTGGTCAAGGCTTACCTATAAAACAATGTGGACTTTTGGGCATGCCACGTGTAAGGCATAAAGAACACTGCAGCTGATGCACTTTCTCGTTCTCGGTGGGAGAGATTCCAAGCGGGCTGCCCAGAGGCAGATCCAACGACAAAGCACTTTAAATAGGACTGGTGGAGACCGGTGTGGTGGACCCCAGATTAATGGACTTGGGTGAGTGGGCGTTGGCATATGGCACCAGCACACAGTAAAAGAACTGCTTCGCCACATTCTTGTCCACAAGCTAGTCAGACTAATGGAGGTCTGGAGTAGATGGAAGCAAGGGTGTAACAGTTTGCGTTATCGTCCAGGGGCAACAGGAAAATCCATGCTTAGGTGTGAAGGCATAGGGCAGCAATAGCATGCTTCGCCAGGCTAGATGGGCAAGCAGAACCTACTTGCGATGTGATGAGCCTGAGGCACCAGACGGCAGGCTACCGATTGAGTTTTGGACATTAAAAAGCATGCTGGATGGACAGGGCATTATCTGCTTCTCAAATTATGAAGATGCATTATTCAGGGTGGCATTTTCATCGGCATTCTTTGACACCTTCAGATTCAGTGAGTTAGTAGCATGCTCCAAAGCGGATACCACCATGAGAGCGCTAAGAGTGCATGATACTAAGCCTGGGGACAGTCAGTGTCACAGTGAGGAGCTCAAAAACAGACCAGGCAGGGAGGGGGCACCACTATCACGTCACGTGCCCTAGAGGGGAACAATTACTGCCCAGTCACAAGAGTGCAACAATACATGCTAATAAGCCCATGACCGCCAGGCTTCTTGTTCAAACACATGGACACTACACCACTCACCATATCCCAGTTTTGTTTAGAAATGGGTTGGCAACAATGGCATTCGAGGAGAGCGTCCCAACAATAGAATCAAAAGCATTGGCCACTGGATCTCCGATAAGTTCAAGCTGTATCTGAGATCCTAAGGTCAGAGTGAGAGTTCACAGTCCCACCCCAACACCACACACAAGGAGAAACGAGGATATAAGTGGGAGGGAGACAGCATACAACAGATTGTCAAGGACTCTGGAGCAGGAGCGTTTTCATTTGTAAATAGTTTGCAGGAGCCGGTGTGTGCCGTTGCATCCCTGGGCGGAAGCTGCCTGGGTGAGAGACACCCAAGGTCTCTTGTGGTAGTGGCATTTGTATGGGGGGATGCGCCAGGTATCAGTGCCTGATCTGTGCATGAGAATGCAGCACAGCATGAGTGTGTCACATATGTGGGGCCTGAAATAATAGGGACTCAGTATCTAAATGTACCTTTCTCCTTGCTCGTAGGTACAAGAATCTGGGTTATCTGTCATTCATTATTTCATTTTTAGGACATCAAGATGAGCAAAGTTAATCAATTGAAACTACCGCCTGAGTGCACAAATTACATAGAACGGCACCACCAGAATGGCGCGGGCGATGCTGGAACACAAATTAAGGCACGATTCAAGAGCAGGCGAGAATGTGTCCACTATACTGGGGATACACCGAGGGGAATGACCGTACTACACTCGGCAGAGGCCCGCTGCTCTATGACATGACATCCACACTGTTTAGATTGGCTGTGGAGCCTGTGGCATGTGACATATTTTGGTCGGAGATAATTCCCAGGGTGGAATGGTGGTGAGCTCGGTCACACTCGTAGTTGAAGTCTCGAGGACATGAGTGAATGCAATGATACAGAAATTCACAAGGAACACTGGATTCAGCTCAGCAGATTGCTTGTGAGTTAACCCTGCCTGTGTATTGCATAAAGACATTTTGGAGAAGCTTGCAATAGTTTTTTACCAACAAATAATGTGTGGTCGTTTTTGTGATATGTAAACTGCTTGTCTCTCGTAAAAGCAAGAACAACAAAGGGGCTGGAGTGGAAACTCTAGGCATTTTTTAATTATGTATTTTCAATTTTATATAGCGCGGACATGGCCCGAAGGCATCTGAGCGCTTTATAGGCATCCCCACGACACTGAATTTTCTGGTTACCTTACACTCAAATCATTCCAGTCACGTCACTCTCGTTCAGACAAGAAGATGTAAACAGATACGGTCCCCTGAGTATGGCAGTGACATCCACCTCCGCGTATCACAGCGTCTAGGGAAGCGGCTAAGAGAGTTCCATGCTCGGGCGCGGGCCATGCCAGGAGACCGCTCTGTCTGTAGCTACCTGTGGGGCAATGTCACTATTTACGGTGAAACGTGCGGCGTTGTGCGCGCCGTCACAATTTCCGGTGAACCGTGTGGTGCTGTGTGCGAGGTCTCTGCATTCCAGTAATTTTAAAATATATCGACATTTTTGCTGTCACATGAAGCAACTTTATACTCTCTCTTTGCCGTTCGTACGCTATGTTAAGATTTTTTGTGTGGAAAATGTTGATAAGAATTTAAGATAAAAAAATACAAAACATCACGGTTTAGAGTTAAAATGTAATCCTGTTGATAAATTCGCGTTTCCCCCCCATTGTGTTTCGGTACCTATATTACTTTTCATTAGGACCATACGTACCAAAAACTTTTTATACAAAAATATAGGAGTAAGTGAAATGAGCACAAAGTATATCCGCCTCGATGACTGACTAAACAGATTTGCGCGGTGTAGAAAACCTAACGTGCAGTGTCTTTCCGCTCGAGTTGGTAATAGCACGACTTAAAAATAAGTACCTAAAGAAGGGCAAATTCAATGCCAAAAGTGAACATAACATCACCGAGCTTAGAGGAGCGCCGAGCAGTCCTCCAGCATGTTTGTACAACATGTTCGCCGAGATAATGCCAAGCCCTCAGGGCTGTCAGCTTTGATTTCCTTTCCTCGATTCAACATCTGACTCTGGAAGCCGTTTTCGGTACAAAACAAGCGCGCGCCTGCACGATTCCCTTGCGGGAGCGTGCAGCAAGACGCGATGATTGTGACCATATGGCGCCACCATATGGCGCCGCACGCTCCCGCAAGGGAATCGCCAGACGTGCACGCGTTGCCATTGCAAGCAATGCAACGCGTGCTCGTTTTTGCCCCCAAAGCTGTGCCGATAGCTAAAGGTCTCTCCTATGCAGCGCATGCGCGCTGCGTAGGCGAGACCTAAAAAACCAATGCTGCTTTTACTGGCGGTGGTGACGGTCACTGAACCGAGTCAGTGGCCCCTGTAATTGGGGCACCACACCGTGTGTATTGATAAGACACAGCGCAAAGAATCGTTCTGGTCACATACATGTGACACAAACAGTGCGCAGCCAAATGTCGTCTCGCCCGTCCCTGATTTCCAGTGTCCCCAATGCACTCTTCTATCTACAACACTCCCTGGTCGAGATGACCTTTCTAAAATAAAAATAATCTCTGCACAGCCCCCTACAGCTGGCTGTAAATCCTTTTGTGCCACATCAAACACTTAAAAATACAGAGAACAGTAAAGAACACTTTTAAGCACCAGGGGCCTTCAGAAGCACATTTGCTATCTGACATATTATCAGAACGGTGCTGCGGATAAAAGACACAACTCAACAATGCCTTCTTCTAATTGCCACTTCACTTGCGTCCGGCAACATTGTCCCTGCCTCCATTGAATGTCAGTACACAATCTACTTTGTTTAGCACCGCCTTGCTACCAATTCAATTCAAGGAACAGAATGCGCTATAATTAAGGCAGAGCGACTGGCATACTGACATTCTGCACGCACAAGTGTTCTCTCTCTTACAGCAGCACCCTTTTCAAGGTATCATTTCCTAATTTATTTTATTTGTGTAGACAGTAGTTTCACCGTCTTTGTGTAACCTCTCCCAAATCATCTCCACTGAAGTGGTAGGATTATCTCATCAACAAATTTCTAAGTCTTTCTTATTGCCCTGCAATCTTTTGTTTGCACAAGCAGTTTATTCGTATTTATTTTCAAACAACAATATTGATTGCACAAAATACCAAAATGTGCTTTAAATGCACTTTTGATGTAATCTTTTTCAAAATGTTCACAGGGCAGGGGAGCCTCCCATCAAAACCTTACTTGGAGGAAGGCTCCCTTGCTGAAATTCAGATCGGGTATTACATCTGCTTTTATCAGTGCCAGTTGAGGATGTGGGCGGAGCCAATAGAGTAAGTGGGTGGAGCCAGTGGAGGAAGTGGGTGGAGGAAGTGGGTGTGGCCTCCGACAAATATTTGAGCACCTGGATTTCATATTTTACAAATTAAGCACTGAAGAGAAGTAGGGATGATGGATGTGAAGTAGGGATGAGAAGTATGGATGATGGATGAGAAGTAGGGATGATGGATGAGAAGTAGGGATGAGAAGTAGGGATGAGAAGCAGGGAAGATGGAAGAGAAGTAGGGATGAAGGATGAGAAATAGGGATGAAAAGTAGGGATGATGGATGAGAAGTAGGTATGATGGATGAGAAGTAGGTATGATGGATGAGAAGTAGGGATAATGGATGAGAAGTAGGGATGATGGATGAGAAGCAGGGATGAGATGTCGGGATGATGGATGAGAAGTATGGATGATGGATGGGAAATAGGGATGGGAAGTAGGGATGAGGAGTGAGGAATGAAGATGTCCTCAAATGGATGCTGTAAATCCCAGTCTCTTCCTGTGACTGTCATGGAGCCTGTGCTCTGGTGACCACAGGTGACGTGATCCAAGCTTTCAAGCCTTGAAATTCTGGTCCAAGCACTAAATCAGGGTCAATCTAATCATTGCCCAGAGACATTGAGCACTTTCTTCTCTCTCAACCCTACATGAACCTTGGTCAACCTGCCATTGATTTCTACCTCAACTGTGGAATTTGTTACTTCATGTAGTCTCCACTGGCTACCAAAACTGTGCCAATCTCATTGGGTTTGGATACTTCTTCTCAACCACAGCTCTGTAAGCTCCAGTACTTCTCAGGGCAGGAACTTTCCTCCTATTGATACTGGCTTACAGCACAAACCCCATTGTGTTTAGATGAATTTGTGTCAGGGCATCTAGATCCCTTTTTCAAATGTCTGTGGCCTCCCGGTGGAGTGAACAGGGCCATCTTGGGTGCCTTAATGCATAGTTAACGCACTCTCTATCATGGATGTAGTGGTACAGGGTCTTTTGCTTAGAAAAAAATCACTTGTAATGTCCTGCCTCGTGACACATATAATAAGTAATCACCTTGGGTTTGGAAGAATCTTCCTGCCATCCCTTCTCCTTGTGTTGTGCTTGACTGGAAACCCAGTTCCCTTTTTGTTTGCATCCTCCATTGTGACCTTGGGGAGTCTCCGGGCCCTTACCATACAATTTGGAACTGGACTGTTGAGATTTCCTCTCTGCTTTAGATTAAAGCTATGCTGCTATGTGTTAGCTAACAGAGCAAGTTGTTCTGAATCCTTTTCTGTCAGATCTGACAGGTACTGCCTAAATATCATAGATCACTCCTTTAGTCAGAGACTCCGTCTCTCTCTCTCTCTCTTCTCCTCTTTCTCCCTCCCCCCCAAGGCAAATTGGTTAATGGTATGAAAATCTTTGGCCTCTATCCCTCTGACCTACTCATTCCAATCATGCAACTTACTATGAATGCATATTTCAAACAGAACACCAACCACTCCCATGCTGCCTTTAACCGCTACAGTGCAGAGGATGAGACGTTTACGTCCTCCACACTACCGATGCAGTGCAGAGAACATGAACATCTTGTCCTCCCAGAGTAGGTAAAAAAAAATCCTCTGGTGCTCACACTAGAGGGATTCCCGTGTTTTACATTTTCAGCTCAAGCTGAAGACCTTCTCCAGCATTACGGGGCATTGTTTCCCCTGAATGACAATCCAATCAATATGCATTGCACACTGACTTAATCAGTCTACAACGTGAGAGGTTTCTCTCCTCTGATGCTTGGGGCCAAATCTCAGCTCCCCAAGCAGCAATCATGGCAGCAGAGGCACCATTAGAAACAGGAGAACATCCCCTTCCTAATTGTATCCCACCCTGGTGCATCCTTGCTTCAGAATCGCTGCAGGGCAATTCCCTAAGCAGGGATAGTTGTTTGGGAGAGGCAATGTTCCCCCGGGCATTGCCCCCATAACTAAAAAAGGAACTTTCTGTCTTTCTGACCCATGGCAAGGGCGATTGGGGGGTTTATCCCAAATCTGACCACCTCTGGAAGAGGGTTCTGAAAGCTTAATAAACCAAAGTATTTTTTTAAAAAGGTAATATGGTGTAGGTGGCACCTCATCGGGCCATACCAACAGTTTTCCTGGGCTCCTGGGGCTAACTTTGTGGCTAAATCCCAGTTTGCACTCCTGGGGCATGAAGGAGGCAGAAAGTCCACTGGATACCTAGGATTGTAAAGTATATAAAAAATAAATGCAGTGGGTGTGTGCCTTCCCAGGCTTCAGGCCGTACCCCATCCCTAAAAGCCCAACAGTCTTTCTGCAACCCCAGGCTGGTCAGGTTGGAGTGTTTACCCCCAATCTGCCCTCCCAAATGGAGGCTGGGGTGGTGTACAGAAAGGGCACTGGTTTCTAGGGATAGATTTTCGCTTTTAAAATGGGATAGTGGTTGGTCTATCCTGGCATCAGAAAATAAGACATACCTTTACCAAGTAGATAAACCACGCATTCCCAGCCATTCGTGCATGCTCCGGTAAAACCATCATGGAATGCGTGGCTTATCTACTTGGTGACGGTATGTCTAATTTTCTTAGTTATGGTTTTTTTAAACAAATACTCTTGTTTTGGGTGCACCGTTTAGATACATTTTGCAGTTTCGCTGCATGTTCACCCTTTTCTGCAAGTTAAGGTGAGAGATGACACACATGAAGTATGGCACACATTCATGGAGCACTGGTTATAAGTGTGGGGGTTCGTTTGTACTTTTGTGCAAATGTTTTTCTTTTTTTTTTTTTATTCCTCATATGACCTCCGTAGCTACTGCCGCCTCTCGACCTGTCCCACCACAGGCGCAGATAACTTTTTGGTGGTTCATTGTCTCAGCTGATGTATTCCAAACGGGGAAAACCCGCTTATACTCAACTTGAGCTGACCCAGAGGTTTTAATCATTGGAAGTTATCCTATACCCAAATCTAACATAAGGTGACCCAAGATCTCTCAGGAAGGGTCATCCAACCAGTTCCAAAACAACCCAATGTCAGGCCTTTCCCTGAAGACATTTACCCTCTGATCTACAGCTCGATAATACTTAACAGAATTCCACCAGGCATTCCAACTTGGAGAGATTTCCTGACGCCACAACATACAAATCTCTCTCCTGGCCAATAAAATCAGATAAAATACCAGTTTATATTGGGGTCCAAACTGATCTCGTATCCCACCCGGCCTAGGCTCAAAACCAAATAAGATAAGAGTTGGGCTTACCTCCACCTCCGCACCATTAACCCTGGAGATAGTCTTACCAACATCCGACCAAAATTCGTGGATCTTAGGGCAAGACGCGAATATGTGGAGCAAATGTTTTTCTTGCAGGAGAGTGTGTGTAAGGAGTATGGGTCACCAATTGTAGTATGGAAGTCCAATGTGGGAGTATATTATTTGCACTTTGTTGTAGGTTTTTATAAAAAACCTTTTGAGTTACATGCTGGTAATATGTGGTTCTCATTTCGATTCTTTCATCATAGTTACCCCTGAAGGACAGTATTTGCCCAAAATGCATTGAGACTACAAATTTCCTATTTAATCGTGAGGGATCTTGAACCTCTAGATGTCTATGAGCAAAGCCTATATAGGCAATCGTTGAACCTTTGTAAAAGTGTGGAGGATGAAAACGTCTGGTTGAATACATGGATTACTATGGATTACAATCACTGCCTTAAGCATTACAAAACTTTGAAGGATTTAACTTGTTGGTGTGCAATCTACCATTTTTGATATGGAAAAATATACTTTTCGCCAGGTCTAAACCTTCCTTTTTTAATACATGTATGTCACCCCTAGGGTACGCCCTAAACAGCCCACAGGGCATGGTGCAGCTTTTTTAAAAGGTTGGACATGTACTTTTAAGTTTTGCATGTCCTAGTAGTAAAAAACTCCTACATTTGTTTTTCACTACTGCAATCTCCTTCTCTCCCATAGTATAAATTTGGGTTACCTTATTATTTTTTATAAGTGAAAACATTTGATTGAGAGTAGGTAGGAATGTTGAATTTGCTGTCTGAGGATTTGTTATCTAAAACCCTCTTTAATTAAAAACCCTCTTTAATGGTAAAGTCGGATTTTAACTCACAATTCTGAAAATGCTACTTTTAGAATGTTGGCTTTTTCTCGCCCTAACCATTTGGTGCCTGCAGCCTGTTGCCTGGGCACATGACTAGGTGTAATTGGCAGTTAGCCTTTGTGTATTCCTCCCAGAGAGTATCACAACAGAGTCTCTGGTTGTTGGCAGGATGGGTCATCCTGAATTAATGGGGGGGCGGAGCTGTCACTTACTACACTTACACTTCATAGACACTGGCCCAGAACACTCACAAAGTACTTCGGACTAGCCTATTGTGCCTGCAGAAAGACTGGGACCAGGGCAGGGTGGCAGGAAATTCCAGACACCTCTGTAGGGGAAAACCTCAGAAGCTTCTCCCAATTCAAAGGGGGCACCAGCTATAAAAATGGGACGCTCAGACCCATTCTTCAATACACTCCTGGACCCATGGATACTACAGAAGAAGCCCTGTTGCTTGAGGCCTGTCCGGTTTGCTGTCAAGGAAGACTGGACCTGGGAAGACTGGACCTGCTCCCTCCATTCCAGACTGAAGTGCCTCCAGAGTCAGATGGCCGACCTCCTGTTCTGAGCTACATGGACACAACAATCTGCAGAGGCCTCTCTGCAACTGCCCAGCTGACCTGCTGCAACTGGACCTGCCTGGCCCTGCAACTGGACTTGCCTGAGTCCTGCTGGAGTGAGTTCCTGATCTCCAAGAGGTGCCTCCCAGGTTCTGGACCCTTAGTGTGGCATCAGTTGAACTCCTCCTTGAAGGATTAGAGAAATCCTGAAGCTTTGGGCTCTTTGAGACTGTGAATGGGCCTGTTTGTGACAAGATCTTGCCACTCACACGGACCGCCACCGATGAACCCGACTCTTTGTGCTATAGCAGCTGCCAGTGATGACCGGCAAAGCGAGATCTGCACTTCGCACTACAGCATCAACAGCCCTTGGTGACCACCTACGCGAAGCTCTAGCAACAACAGTCCACAAAGCCTGACAAGATCCTCACGCTACAGCAACAACCATCCATGACACCCAGCCTGCTCTTTGCACTACACCAACGACCATCCATGAATCTCTCCCTCATCCTCGCGGCCTACTCCACCGTGAACAGGACTCTTTGCGCTGTAATATTGAAGGTGACTTTATTAGCACGATTAACCTAGTCCCTGTATCCAGCCTGTTCTCCATCGTGGTTGGCTGAACTTGTGACTTTCACCCGGTCTCCCAAGACCAGATAACCAAGAGTGGCTCCTTGTGCTTTCAGGTGCTATACATACCCTAAATCTTTAAAATTGCATATCTCCAGTTCTACTTATTGGATTTTTGTTGTTTTGGTGTCAAATAATTTATTACATTTTACTCTAAATTTCTAAATTGATGTGGGATATTTCTTGTGTTGTCCTTTCACTTTGTTACTGTTTACTTGCTGCATAAATACTTTACACATTTCCCTTTAAGTTAAGCCTGACGGCATTTGCCAAGCTACCAGAGGGTTCAGCACCGATTAATTTTGTGTCTTTTTATGGTTCGCCCTGACAAGGATTGTGGCTGTTATTTTAGCAGGGTTTCAACCCTCCTCAACCAAGAACCCAATTTCTCTCACTAAGCCACACAATTGGGTAAGGTTTTCATAGGGGGAAGTGTGGGAACACAAAATAGGACAGCAACAGTTATTATCAACTGAATTTTGCTCTTTTTTTGGCATCCCAGTGTACGCAGCCTTCAGGAAAGACCAGATATTGCAAAATGCCCTGTGGATCACATGACGTTATGGGCAACTCCAAATTCAGAGTTGTACAAAGAACCATAACATCCAAACTCATTATCTTGGGCACATTTAGAGAATGCATAAGTTTCTTCATGCCCATTTCTCGTTCATTTGATTTTAATTTATGAATTGATGCACATTCTGTACACAAAGTTTTGGATTTCAACAATTAGTTTTCTGGATAAAAATATGTGCAATTACATAAAGGACTCCTTGCTGAATTCTAAATGTTGTCTATTTTTCAGAAATGTTAAGTTTTCCAGGTTCACCCATTGGCATCACACCCAACCTTTTTTGATGCCATATTTTTTCTCACACAGCACTTTAAAAAAAAAATCCACAATTTTACTACATGTTGGCTATTTCCTTGATTCCCTACAGGTGAATCCACACACCCTGAGTACCTTTAGAATCCACAACGCATGAGAAAAAAGGATGCAAATTTGTCCTGCGTAGATTTTGTGCCATAAAAGTAATAATGGCTTACAAGCAAAGTGCCCTAAACATAAAGAAAGGGCTCAGCACTGAGGGAGGGAAGCCTCAGACGTAAGGAGTTCTACATCAGAAGGTGCTATACTAAGCTGGCTTTAGCCCAAACTGTCTGGTCAGAACTTCCCTAATTTGCTTATAATTCATTTTTTTAGCCACAGTCATTCTTCTAATGACTACCATACCTTCTATGTGTAAGCAGCTCATTAAAGTGGCTGCCTTAGACGCAACATTCTAAGCCTGAACTCTACAAGAGATCTCAAAGATCACAAATCACTCCCTCCAAATACATGTGCACATGCTCTTTCAGAACATTTGCAGGTACTCAGGTAGAGTTGGAATTTGGACTCACATTTTCCAGAAGTAGCTGTCGCCACTGTCATTCTGAACTTTTCCTACCTTTCATGCTCTCGCGCCTCATGTTCCCTTTTTCTTTTTTTTTATTTCAAAGGTTTTCATTGAAATTTTAAAATACACTAAACAAACGGTTGGTGTATAATCAAAGGCTGAGTATATTCCATACAGAGTATATTGCCAGATAATCGTATTCTTGTTACAAATACTGGTATACAGTAATCAGAAAGCTCAGCTAGGGAAGGATATCTCTGTTGCACAAACGTAAGGTGGGAAAGAAATAAAAGAAGTAAGCAGAGAAAGTAGGAAAGAGAGAAAGTGAAGAGAAGTGAGCTAAGCAGAAAGGTGATTACCCAACCTCATCCGTACCTCGCAGGAAGTGACAGTAGTTCAGTGTAAAGATGTGAATGGGGTTCGCAAACCAGTATGTCGTTGTGCCAATGGGCTGGTTGGAACAAAGATAGTGATTGTATTTCATGGGGGATTAATTACCTCCTGGTATCGGTCGAGGGTATTCCATAGAGCCATGTTGGCTGAAATCCAGGAGTATTAGGTAGAGAGAATACAGTGTGCACCCCTAGTGTATCTCAACCATTGCAACCAGGTAATATTGGAGGTGTTTCCCATTGACTTCCAAGAGGAGAGGATGGTTTTGTGAGCAAGAGTGAATAATAAGTCAACTAGTAATAAATCATCTTGATGCAAGTCCATTGTGTATGAGGAGTTGAAGGTTCCACAGACAAAGAATGAAAAGTTCCTGGGCAGTTTAGTATGTAGGATATCATCAATGGGGTCATGGACTTTAATCCAGAAGTTGGGTAGCAAGGTCTGCATGTGGTGAGTTACAGCTCCAACAGTTATTCTTATCTATAAGGCCCAGTGTTTTAAGTCGCTGTGGGGTGTAATAAGTTCTATGTTGGATATGTAGTTTGGTCTGGGCAAGATTGTTTTTTTTTTTTTTGGGTGAATGGGGAAGTCCATAGCTTACGCCAGTCAATGTCTGATGGATTCCATTGTTCAACCTGGGACCAGTCCTTCTGCCATTTCTGTTGAGCGGCGTCACATAGCGAGGTGGATGTGGGTCTAAGCTTGGCATAGATCTTAGAGGCCACATGGTCATCTCTTTGAAGTATTGTTAAGAGGATCGGAAGTGAGGTGGGTTTAAAGGGGAAAGCTTTGTGTTTAGAGACTGTGACCTTCAATTTGAGGAAGTCATAAAAATCAGAAAGGGGTATTCCAATTGTTTTTGAAATATCGTAGAACAAAAGAGGGTGTATTCTAGAGCCAAGTTCACCCACCGAAGAGATCCCTTTTGACCTCCTTATGCTGGCAATGGGGAAGTTTGGGTCAAGTCTTATTGAACAAGATTGAAGACTGTAGGGAATGCTTGATTTTTACATCTGAAAGACGAAGATCAAGATGTAATAGGATATGTCTAGTGTGATTTAACCCAGGTTATCAAGGACAGGATGGTCTTTATAAGTGGTTATGATGCATGTCAGAGGGAGATTATCTGTTAGCAATCGCTCCAAAGAGAGCCATGGAGGAGTACAGTCAGGCGTGTTGTCAAACCAATTCGCCCCTTGAGCAGCCAAAAAAGCTAATTGGTATTTTTTAAATAGGCAAGGTTGGCACTGCCTAGGTGTTTAGGTAGGTGAAGTTTCTTTAGAGAGATATGTGGCTTTTTAGAATTCCAAATGAAATTGTTGAGACGGCAGTCTAGGTTATGGAAGGATTTGTCCGAGTAAAGGATGGGGTACATGTTTAGTAAAGGGTTAACATTTGGGGTAATAACCTTTTTAATGGATTCAAGCTTGTCCCACCAGGTCAGAAAGTTTGGTGACCAGCCTTCTAAGAAATGTTTAGCTTTTTAGAGCACTAGGGATTCATTGTGCCGGATAGATTCAGTAAGGTTGTCATTGAATTCGAAACCTAAGTATTTAAGGAATCTAGGTTGCCAAGCTAAACCCAAGTTTCCCAAGACTTCTTTGGTGCAAAGAATTTTCAGTGGACGAACCTCCGACTTATCCTTTTTAAGGGTATAGCCGAACGCTGCAGCATAGTCATCGATTTTGGTCATAATTACAGTAATGGCGTTGTCTGCTTGATCTGTTATGATTAAATTATTGTCCGCGTATTCTGCAGTTTTAAAAGATCCACCCTTAATATTTATGCCTATGGAGTTGTTTTGTTCATTAAGTGATAGCAAAAGTGGTTTGATGGCTAGTAGGAAAAGGGTTGTAGAGTGGGAGCAACATTGCCTTGTACCTTGCTTGAGCAGGAACGAGTCCGACAGCACAACATCAACCTTAATTTGGTGCTGGGATTTGAGTATAGGGCCATTACCATTTTTATGAATGATTCACCTAGATTAAAGCAGGACAAGGTGGTTCTCAAGAAGGGCCACACCACCATATTGAATGCTTTTTCAGCATTGAATGCTATTGCAGCAACTGGGGAGTTCTTGGATTTGGAGATCTGCAGGACATGTCCCAAAAGTCTAGTATTATTATTGGAGAGTCTGCCTTTGAGGGAAACGGCTTAGTATGGTCTGATCAGGGTGGTACAATCGCTTCAATACGTTTAGTCAGGATTTTATCGCAAAAATTACAGTCTAAATTAATGAGCGATAATGACCTATAGTTTTTAGGGTGAGTGTGGTCTCTCCCTTCTTTAGGAAGTAAGGCTATGATGGCTTCTGTGGTAGTGCCTCCGATGTATCCAATGCACACATATTAATGAAAGAGTTTGTAGGGCTTATGCAACTCTTCAGTGAATGATTTATAGAATTGGGCAACAAGGCCATCTGGTCCCTGGCCTTCCCAACTTTGAGGGACTTGATTCTTTATTTTATTTCTGAGTCGGTAATGGTCTGGTTCAGTAAGGACTGCTGGTGGTCATCTAGTTTGGGTAGGTTGAGCCTACTGAAGTAGGTCAAACTGTCTGCTGGGTTAATGTTAGTGTTTTTATCATACAGAGATCTGTAGAACACCTAGAAGACATTAGAAGTTTGTGGGGGTCTAAGTGTATTTGTCCCTGTTTGTCCTGACAGGAGTCAATTGTGCATTATTTTGTTTGTTCTTTAGAAAGCGGGCTAGAGTTTTCCCAGCAGTGATGCCTGCACACAATTTTATCGAATTGAATGTAGCCACCCATTGGCCAGCCCTAGAGCTAAGAAGTTTGTTATATTCATATTTTTTTTTGGTTCAGGGTGTCAAGCAGGAGTGTGCCTTTTTCCGAATAGTGTCTAATTTCTAATTGCTTTATCTCAGTTTTTAACTTTTCTAACTGGGCGTTTACAGATTTGTTTAAATGAGCACTAATGCCTATTATTACCCCTCTAACAGTGGCCGTATAAGCATCCCATCACGTTTTCGGTGAGCAGTCACCAGGGGGGTTTTCTAGAAAGAAGTTTGTGATGCTTGGCGGTTCATTTCTAGGTGTTTTTTATCTTGTAAGATATCAGCGTTGTCTCTCCACGATTTCACTTCAGGGAGGATGTGGCCCAGTCCAAAGAAGCTAACATGGCCAAATGATCAGAGACCAGTCTGAGTTCTATGGACGAGTCTGAGATCATTCTCGCCATGTTATTTGATAATAATATGTGGTAGATTCTGGAGAATGATTGACGTGGTGGGGAGTAAAAGGTGTAGTCCCTTGTATCCGGGCATTGGATACACCATGTGTCTCCCAGGGAAAAGCTCGAACGTATATTATGGAGTAATCTATGGGATGTTGATGGTCTAAACTTGGCTCTTGAGCTACGATCAATAGTGAGGTCAAGTGGAAGGATAAAATCTCCCCCTATTATCACTCGGGAGCCATTGGGAAGACCTACAATTAATTTGCCGATCAGTTTCCAGAAGTCAATGTCGTTGGTGTTTGGTGCATAGATGATATTCAAGATAAAACTATTTTCTGGATTTAGATAGATAGATAAGTATCCATCTCCCATTTTTGTCAGAGAGTGTGTCCAAGACAGTAATTTTTGGTTGTTTGGTAATGATTGTAAGAACACCATTTTTTTTTTGGGTGGGCGGGTGAACCTATAACTTCTGAGAACCATAGAGCTTTAGAGGAGGACATGTCTGAAGAGGCAAGCTTAGATGCCTGCAGGAGTATTAAATCACAATTTTCCTCCTCTTAACTGGATGATTTAACCCCTTTGTATTGAGGAAAAGAATTCGTAAGGTGTCACACTTCGACATGGGTGGTACGATGAGGAGCCAGAGACATGTGGATAAACTGAGTCATCCCAATGTGTTGTGAGTTGGGTCTCCGCTTGAACAACCGGATGACGGTCCGAGGTAGCGACGGAGAGAGCGTTGCCTCACGCCCTGAGTTGTTACCAGGAGTGGTGAGAAGTCCACCCGTATTCTTACGGGTATCAACAACATCCCTGTAGTCTCTACTAATAAGTATTACACAGGTGATTGTAGGTTGTATCGCTTCCTTTATCTAGTTTTAAATTTACTGGCTTTGGTTCTTTTCACTTGTTTATTCACACCTGATTTTTTGCAGTAGTAGTATCATCTAGGTCCTGAGGAAGGCCACGATCTCATTTGATCATGATTGGCTGAAACATGTAGACCCTCTATCCTGACCAGCGCGCTCGCAAATTTTATTAGATCGCGCTTGCACTGTTTTTAACTCTTGACACCAAGAGATACTTAATAAAACCTTTTTCTGCTGGTAGCCAATTTTAAATCACATCGTACACTGCATTATATATATTCACTTACACTTTGTTATGCTCCATTGATCTTAGGAGATCTAGCTATTTGATCGCAATAAAACATCTGCGAGCTCCTCCATCATAGTGAAGGAGTTGTAGCTCCTTGGCTGCACTAGGTTTGCAGCCAAGAGGAGATCCCAGATGATGAAGCATGCCACTCCGGTGGGTGATGGGATTCCGTCCTCTTAAATAGGACTTCCCTGTTATTATTGTTGTTACATTTGCTCTCTGTAGTGTTTGCACTTTTCACTAGACCCGCGGACTCTTGTGTTTGTTATGTATGGAAAGGGGATTTAGTTTGTGCAGGTCTATAAAATCCTTCCCTCAGACCCTCCTCTCACTCTGTTTTGTATATAATGATTGTAAGAACACCATTTTTTTTTTGTGGGCGGGTGAACCTATAACTTCTGAGAACCATAGAGCTTTAGAGGAGGACATGTCTGAAGAGGCAAGCTTAGATGCCTGCAGGAGTATTAAATCACAATTTTCCTCCTCTTAACTGGATGATTTAACCCCTTTGTATTGAGGAAAAGAATTCGTAAGGTGTCACACTTCGACATGGGTGGTACGATGAGGAGCCAGAGACATGTGGATAAACTGAGTCATCCCAATGTGTTGTGAGTTGGGTCTCCGCTTGATGAAGTTTACATGTGACGTGTTAGATTCACCTATCTTGCGTGAGCTGCTATTGCGACTATGCGATCCAATATCGGCCTGGGTATGGATAAGAGGTTAGGGTAATCACTAGAACATGAAAGAGAGAAGAAAGAAGATAGAGAGAAGAAAACAATACCATAAGTAATGGGAGCCCACCAACTCCAAAAACCATCTTCTCCCTCCCCATCCCTCCCCCTACCTGCAATAGGAATTGCATGGGACCCAACGGAGGAGACTAACTACCTCCAAGGCGCCATGATGTTGGTTTGTAGGAATTTAATGAGCCAACAAAATAGTGCAATGGTAAGAGGATCTTGGGATATGTGAATAAGCAGGGCAATAAAAGTGTGAGCGAAGTTCTGATGTGCCATTGGCAGAAAGTGAGAACAGTCATGGATCAAGTAAGAGGACCAAGTGGCCTAACATTTGATAGGTTGTAACAACAAAAAACATTTGTCAGTTATCATTAGTCAAGTAGGAAATAGATGGGACAGTGTGTCATTGGATCATAAGGAGCCATCTTCTGGCAGGGAATCATCTAATAAACATTCTACAGATGGTATCTACCTTAAATTGTCTGGTGGTGAAAGATGGTGACTACCTTAAATTGAACAAAATCGGGTATTGTATACTGACAATTATGACATTTAAAAACATGTTATGTTACCAGTATTTATAACGCGCACAGCTACTCCAAGTAGTGTCCCGGTGTGTGCCTAGCAAAGTGGTACGTGGAGAATCAAGCTAGTTAAAGAGGAAGGTCTTCAGTCTGTTCCTAAAGATTTTCGGATCCCGAAGAGAATGTAACTCCACTGGGAGTTGGTTCCAGGCTACAGCAGCCATACGTGAAAGGGAGCTGCCACCTTTGTCGACGGAACCTAGGAGTGCATGCCATATACTTTGAAGAAGAGCGCAACTGCCCAGCAGGGTCATAGAACCTGAATCTCGTTCTCAAGTAAGCTGGGTCAAGCCCATAGAGAGCTGATTCAGCAATGACCAAGGACTTAAATTTCACCCTCTCTTTCACTGGCAGCCAGTGCAGGCTATGCAGGTGTTGACTAACGCTGACCCTCTTAGGGAGGTTCAGAAGAGTTCTGGCCGTGGCATTCTGAACAAGCTGTAAATTATTCAATAGCCAGGCAGACCATCATACAACGCATTAGCATAGTCAATGGGAGATGTGATCAGGGCAAGGGTAACCATTTCCCTAGCTGTAACGCAGAGTAGAGGAAGGAATTTATTTAGTGCTTTCAAAATACCGAAGTACATTCCTGACAGTTTGTTAATCTGAGGGCCAAAACACAGCTTTTCATCAAACCAAATCCCTAAATTCTTAGTAGGTTGACCCAGAGGCAAGCGGGACTCATCCAGACAAAAAGAGTGCCAGAACAGAGGAGGGAAGTTACCAAAGAAAAGAATCTCAGTTTTGTCCTCGTTGCAACTTCAACTGAGCCGAAGTAAGCCAATGGAAAACTGCAGTCAGGCATGTTTTGACGTGGGAGGTGGAAGACTAATTTGTATTCCACATGAATAGAAGCTGAGTGTCATCAGCATACGCAATGACTTTGGCACCCAGATCCTCTGTGTTGGACTAGAAAATACTTCCAGCCGACTCCTCCTGTTAGCATTATGCTTAAGTTAGCATTTGCGGCACCATTTTGCCCTTAGCCGCCATCTTGTGCCATCATCGAAATGAAGCTTCTGTCTCATACTGTCTGCCTCAGCAGAAAGCAGCCTCGATTGTTTCTTTTTATTATTCAAGGTTGAGCTTTGCTGCACTAATGAATAGCTCTGTTCTGTGCTTGCATGCCTTTCTTCATATGTAGCTCTGCTCCCACTCTCAGAGAGACGGGCACGGGCTGAGTAACCTTGAAGCTAAGATAAGGTGTTCCTGGTCTCAAGATGGTAGCTCATCCTTCTGTGCCTCCTTTGTTAACCTGCTCCAACTGGAAATTTCCAGTCTGGGCGGGTCCTGTTGAGGATTGGAAATGTATAATATCTGATGTTATGTTGGGGAGGGTCAGTCCCTCGGTAGCTATCTCAGGAGGCTGGTCAGACCGGACTCCACTCGAGCGAATACTAATAAAATAACTCTTCATTTGTGTAGAAGGCTGAGAGGTGGTCGCGAGTGACCCAGGTGGCCCTAATCAGGTCACTTCCTTCATTTGGTGCCCGAACAGGGACTCCATCGGGCTGACTCATCCTAGCACGCGGACGGGTGAGGAGGACGGGGCCACGTCGGGTTGGATGGGCGGATCGGGGATCCCTGCACGATAGAGCCTAGTACTCGCAGCTGCCCCGCCTGTCTGATCGGGCGGTGCCTCGCCCAGTGGTCATCCCGGCTGGGGTCCTGAAAGGCGAAACCCTTGGATCTGACCGTTTGGTCCGAAGAGTCGGCAGTGGAGAATAAATTTGTTCGACCTGTGTGCACCAGGTGAGTTTGTCTTGGTTCTTTGTCAACATGGCACCATTTTGAATGAACTTTGGTATGGTCTGAGGACCGTTTGATTTGTACTTGGTAGGTCTGCGGACCGATTTGGATACAGAGGGCCCGATTCACAGAACTAACTTACGACAAAATCCTAAACTTCCTACCATTTTGGTATTCACAGAATGAACTTACTCATTTTGGTATTCACAGAATGAACTTACTCATTTTGGTATTCACAGAAGGCACTTACACATTTTGGTATTCACAGAAGGCACTTACACATTTTGTGTAACTTACTCATTTTGTGTAACTTACATTTTGGTATTCACAGAAGGCACTTACTCATTGATGAGTAAGTGCCTTCTATGAATACCAAAATGAGTAAGTTCATTCTGTGAATACCAAAATGGTAGTAAGTTCATTCTGTGAATACCCAAATGTGTAAGTTCATTCTGTGAATACCCAAATGTGTAAGTTCATTCTGTGAATACCCAAATGTGTAAGTTCATTCTGTGAATACCAAAATTGTTGTAAGTTTAGGATTTTGACGTAAGTTAGTTCTGTGAATCAGGCCCAGAGTGTCTGCGGACACTTTGTCAGGCAACATAATGGATTTGGCTTACTTTTAAAAATGCCTGGAGTTTGGCCTGCTTTTGGTTTTGTGGTGTCAACTCTGATTTGTCTCTTTGGTGCAGTCTGAGGCAGCTATCTCAGGAGGCTGGTCAGACCGGACTCCGCTCGAGCGAATACAAATAAAATAACTTGGTTTGTATTCTCTGCTGTCTGACCGACTCTTCATTTGTGTGGAAGGCTGAGAGGTGGTCGCGAGTGACCCGGGTGGCCCTAATCGGGTCACTTCCTTCATCTGACAGCTGAATAAAGGGAGTCACATAAATGTTGAACAACAAAGGGCTCAATACATTTATAACACTGCATTGTCTAATGACAGTGTATTGACTAAGATGTAGTCAACATGCATTTAAGTTAATCATTTGATAGGTGGATTGAAAGCTGAAACTTGGATACATCTGTGGAAACATGTGCAGTGCAATGTCCGGACGGATATCCTGAACAGAGATTTAATTGCATCACGTTTTATCGGACAAGAGAGCCTCAAGTAACAACAAATAGTATCAAATAGTATTACGCAACAATTGAGTGTGAGGAAGCATATGGTATTGTGAACACAGAACAACCACCTATTCATCTGTTATTGCAGAAAAAGTGGAATGAAAAGTGATAATACTTTACAACATCCCTATGTTGGAAGAAGAAGTGTCAATCTCAGCATCTTGGATGTTATCTAGGAATGAGGCCAGTTCTCGTTGATCGTGGAACAAGTGTGTTGTACCTTTGTAGACGATACGATATCTGGCAGGACCTGAGAATGAAAAGGGGATGTTCATGCTTCGTAGTGTAGGCCTGAGTGAAAGGAAGCTTTTTCTCGCTTGGACTGTGAGTTTGGAATAGTTTTGCAAGATGGTGATCCGGTGGCCTTCCCAAGATATGTGTTTATATTTGCATTTTAATTCTAAAATTACTTCTCATACTGATATCTGAAGGGTTTGCAGATTATCGGTCTGGGTGGCCCACTTGAGGTTGCATGGTTATTTTGTTTTGTTGGGATGCAATGCACTCCCTCAAGCTCAGATCGTTTGTCGAAGGAAATGTTGGTATTGCGAGGGCTCCGGTCCTCCAGAAAAGTGATGCAAGAGCTATGTTGCCTTTCAACGTTTTTGGGAAAGCCAAAGAGTCTTATATTGTCCCTCTTGTTTCTATCTTACAATTGAGCAATGGAACACTGCATCAGGATTGAGGTCTTATGAAGAGTGCTGAGGTATTTTTTTACAATGAGAGATTTGTCTTCCAGATCGCTAATGCGCTGTTCGGCTACAGATAGTGTATCCATTATTTGCTTGATATCGAACCTCATACCTGCCACATTCTGTTGCTTTATGTCCATGCTAACTTTTGTGGTTTGTGCACGTTGTAAGACATCAGAGACTTTTTAAAGGATGGAGTCCATTGTGTCGATGAGCTCAGTTTTGCTTTTAATTGGGGATTCTAGGATTGGTAGATCCGACTTGTCCTTTTCGATGTGGTTTTCGAATCTTTTCCTGCCATCTTGATGTCTTGTTCTCACTGGCTGTTGCAGGTAGTTATGGATGAACTGATTTTGTAGCCCGTTTGGTGAGAGGTGTTGAGAATTTTCAGGTATCCTTCAGATCATAGGCGAATGAGAGCAAAACTGCAAAGTTGGAGTAATAAACCACCCAAAATTTGTCTTATAACGTGGAGTTACAAGAGGTACAAAATACAGAAGGTGATTGCCTGGAGGGTGTTTCTTTATGATATTTAGCTGTTGAGATTGTGCGTTTGTGCTTTCGAATGATTTACGCATTTATACCCTTGTTTGCGCACTTATGTTCTCAACTTGTAACATAAATGGTATCTTGTCAGTGAAGTGACATTCCGAGTAGAGACCAATAAGTTAATTGCGGGGCAGGTACAAGGAGGAGAAGTATGGAATTATTGACAGTGTTGAGGTTGAGTTTTATGATGTCACTATGTTTTAATGATTGATCTTAATAGTTTCCAGGTGACATTATCCTGCCTGAGGGCAGAAGGGGAGTGACTTCAATAACAGCTGCCAGAAGGTTATGACTTGATCCAGGCATCTCCTGCTCACCTCCTTTGTGGTGTTACCTCACAGGGTGATGTCAGACTGAGCTAGCCTTAGAGTGATGGTGTCAGTGTGAGCAGTCTGAGTGATCTAGAACACCGCATGATCCTGGTCTGTATGCATAGATTTTGTGAACAAAATGTCCTCTCTTTTATGACGAGACATGCGGGTCGCCTCTGTATTTCTATGGATTTGTGCTTACCGTTACGGTTCCGATCAGGTGAAATTATTAGGCCTTTCCACCATTGTACACTTTCTGCTGCCCAGTCAGACTTTCGAGCGGCCTGGAAGGATGAGGTCAGTCAGGCATCGGGGGGTGCACTCATACAGTCAACAGCGAAGGGGACCAGCCCCGCGTGGCTCGCTCGATGTGCAGTGGAAGCACTGTACAAGGAGAGTGTGGAAAAGGGTAAGCACTGACTATTTCAAACTATGAGCCGTGTATTGGCACATATTATGTGGTGTTCAGTGGGATATGGCATGTCCCAGTTAGTGCTAGGCCGGTATGAATGGCGTGAGTAGTCTGATTCACTGCATGAGGAGGCAGGCGGGTCGTGCCTATATTTTCATTAGTTTGAATTTGTCCATTGCGGCTGCGACTGTGTGTAATTAGAAGGCCTCACCGCAGCGCATTCTGTCAGCCAGGAGTGGCTCTTCCAAGCGGCCTGGGGGATGCGGTCGGTCAGACGCAGGTGGGCGTGCTCACACAGCCAAGCAGCTGATGTGCAGTGGAAGCGCTGAATAGGGATAGCGTAGAAAAGGGTAGACGCTGATTATTATGAAAATGGTAGCGGTATCAGTACTTGTTCCGCAGGTGGTCGATGGGTTATGATGTGTCCCAATTAATGCTAGGCCATTCGCTTATTAAAGGGGGAGCTCTGCCGTGGCAACAAACTTGATAACCATGATCACTCACTTTCTGTTCAGTTAGATGATATTCCCTGGCTCTTTCTATTACAGCGATCATGATGGATATTCAATCACAGGCCTCACCTAGTTGCAGGGATAGGAGAAGCCCTGTTGACGGCCATCGGGTTCTCGGTTCAGGGTACGATGTTCGATGCAGTAGGGAGTCAGGGAGAATTTTCAAAGCCTGAGCCTCTATCCCTACATGTTCCGGTGCCCTGTCCCTGTATTTTGGAGCATTGATGGGGATCTTAGCCCATTATAGAGGAGGAAATGTGGCACAGAGAAGATTAAGCTCACGCCACGCCCCCCTCATGTTCCCTTTTTTCTATCCTCATGGGATCATTGTTCCTGTTTCCCAATTTATATTTTGTCTTGTTTACTGAAGGGCTAATCTCGGCTTCCCCCTCTCAAATTCCCTGACCTTCTATAACTGTAAGTTCAGGGTATCAGCTAGACTTAACTCTCCCAAGATATTACCTCCTAAATTCAGTGACAGTGATACCCTAAAAATCGGTGATGGCGAATGCTTTGGTGAGGCACTGGAAAGCAAATCTGGGAATGCACAAGTGATATACCTGGGGAAAATCTGTGCTAGGTGGCTAAGAACGCCAGATACAACAGCACTTCCTACCAGAATTCTTATCATGGTACCCTCCCCAGAGTCCATTACATTTTCTTCCCTCTTCACCTGTTTTTCTAACTGGTCTGTTATGTAACTCAGAAGAATCTCCATGAGCCCTCCACATTCTATCCAAACACAGATCCCTTAACTGACCAAAGGATACGGAGTAAAGGCCTGCCCTAACCTTGTATCCGCAGTTTCATTGTTCAGGTTCCAATGTGTACAAGTTGGACTTATTGCAGTACTGTTGCAATTTGGAACTGGCCTTTGGAGGATCTCACAAAGCTTACCACAAATTATCAGATCCTGTACTTGCCCCACTTCCCAGTTGACGACTATGGCTCAGATCATGCTGCAGATCCAGGTTGCGTAGCAACTTCAGTTCACACGCACCTTCAATGCAGGCATAGTGGTTCAGTAAGGTCACTCCACAATTTTGATGCAGGTACAGCAGCTAAAGTCATGCTGTGTTCTTGATGCAAGTACAATGGCTTAAGTTACATTGTGTTTTCGATCCAGACACAGTGGTTCAGGGAATGCTGCATTTTCTATGCTGTCACAACAGCTCAAGTCATGCGGTATTTCATATGCAGGTGGAGCGGCCCTTTTGATGCATGCATAGAGGTCCGGTCATTAAGCATTGTCACAATTCCCACCAGGAGTCACAGTGGAGACACTGGGGCCCACCGATAGCGGGCATGCAAATAACTCCCTATAAACTTCCTTTTCTGGCAGACTAATCATTTCGGGGTCATGCAAATAACTCTCTATAAACTTCCTTTTCTGGCAGACTAATCATTCTGGGGTCACGCTGCACCTCGTTCCTCCTGGACAGTCACTCCTCCAGTAGTAGTAGAAGACTTGCTCCCTCTCTCAGCAGGCAGGCAGACTGGCTTCTAGGTGCTTCAGGATAGTTGGAAGCTCTTCAGCAAGGAGTAGATTAATGTGACATCCCTTCACGTCTGTGAATCTGGCTGTCGGGGGGTCACCAGCTCTGGCTGAACAGCAGTCCTCAGAGTAGTCTGTGGACCACTCTATATCTTGGTCATAAAGAACTTGGAACTGGACCAACAAGTGAGTGGCACATTTAAACAATAAAAGCAGACAGGAGATGTGGATCCACTGCCTGTACTTTCAGAACTGGTTTGCAGTGGTTCTCCTCTCAAATTTCCCTTAACCCTTTCCGTGCTCATGACGAGCTCAGCTCGTCATGCTGCGCGGTAGCGCTGTGCGCATGACGAGCTGAGCTCGTCACGACTCCACCCGCGATCGGAATGTCCAGCATACGAGCGGAATTCCGATCGCGGTCAAGGGGTTAAAGGCTGCTCTCCAGATACAGCATTTGTGTAGAGTGATCCTCCCCACATAGTCTCCAGTCTATAGCCATAACGACAGAGGCACATAGAGGTGTGATCTTTCTGCACCTGGCTGTCATCAGCCACACTGAAAGAGTGATCAGGGAAAGACAAAAGATTGGGCCTTTAACTTGCACTACAAAGATTGGAGTCACACCTTTGACCCTGACTATCTGTGAAATGCATTGTTCAGGAATACTAATCAACAGCTCCTTGATTAGCAAAATAAAAAATAAGTTTTTAAGGAGACTTACATCTCCTCAGCTCTCACCTAAGCATCAAGGTCTCCTCCGTCCAGCTTCACAAATGTCAGCAATACACTTCCACTGTCTGGCAAAACAACCTCACTTCCATCTTGTGCAAAATGCCAGACCAGAAGCATCCAAAATGGATCCCACTGACCTTCATTACTCTTGTTCACCCTAGCACACCATGCATGTACCACATATACTCTGTATGTGTGTGTATATATATGTTATTTAGATAGATAGATAGATAGATAGATAGATAGATAGATAGATAGATAGATAGATAGATAGATAGATAGATAGATAGATAGATAGATAGATATTACCTACTGGCGGTCGGACCTAGTTTCCATAGGAAAAGCATTTTTTTGACTTGCCAATATCTTTGGCGCCATTTGACGAATCTTTGCGAAATTTTCAAAACTAATAGGGCGCTCCGGTCAGCTCCTGTCTTGAAAGTTTTGGGGTGATTAGTCAAGCAAGGGCCGAGAAAAAAGGGGGGTCCCAAAATGTGTTTTCTCCATGTTAATTTCTATAGGAACTTTTGTCGCGGCTACAGCCCGAACTGCTTAACGGAATTACACCAAATTTGGCAGAGAGGTAGCTCCTGGTCCAGAGTGCACTCTTTGCTTTAAATGGTGTAAATCAGTTCAGTAGTTCCAGAGAAATTTGAAAATAAACAATATATTGATATCTGGTGACCGCAGTAGATCCGCGAACCCTCCCGAGCACGAGCTTGACTTTGATTGGCTGCCAACACTCCAAACCAAGAAGTGTTGGCAGCCATCTTGTGACTCAGTAGAACCGAGTCACAAGAAAAAAGGTTAAAAAAAAGAAAAGGGGGCAGGGTAAAAACACCCTGACCCCCTAGGCGTGCTCAGGGGGCCCAAAAAAGCATTTTTTTTTTTAAATCGGCAGGATTTGCGATGGGTGCGCGAATCCAGCCAAAAAAAAAAAACACAAAGCGCGGGCTTCCGCACTTCATTTTAATAAGCCCACGGGTGGGCCAGGTCCCAAGGGCAATGTGAAAAATAGATGTGGGGCTGCATGGGGCCCCGCAGCCCCGGGGACTGCAACCTCCCCAGGGCTTGAAAAAAAAAATGCGTGGGGGACTCCAACCCCCCCCATGTTTCCCCGGGGACGGCCTCCTCCCCAGGGCTTCAATGTATTTGAGGCGGGGGCTTCAAGGGCCCCCCAAGCCCCGGGGACCGCCACCTCCCCGGGGCTTACATTTAAATAAGTGTGGGGGGGCTCCTGCCCCCCACACTGCCCTGGGGCACTAATTAAGATAATGCGGGGGTCCGTTGCAGATCCCCGGCCCCGGGGACCTTCACCTCCCTGGGGCTATGCAAATGTTGGGAGGGGCCCGTGCGGTCCCCCTCCTGTAGCCCTCCTTGGCCCTGGGGACCACCACCCCCAGGGCCAGCTCCAGCAATGTCCCAGGGTGCCCACCCCCGGGACATTGCAGTTTGCAATGGCAGGGTTGGAGCATGGCTCCCGCCCTGTCATTGCAAACTATGCTTCGCTTTATGGAAGCAAGAGCAGAAAACCTGCTCTCGCTTCCATGAAGCAAAGCAGATTGCTTTTGGACAAGGGGAGCTGCATGTCAGCAGCTCCCCTTGTCCAAAAGCAATGCCGGCTCCCACAGAGGCAGGGAGCAGGCTGGGACCGCAGGGGCATTGGGGCTCCCCCCGCGGTACCCAACGTGTGGCCAGGCCCCGGGGGATGGGGTCCCCGGGGCCAGAAGTGGCCCGGGAGGGGGGCCACTCGGCCCCCTCCCTTTTAAATTTATTTTTTATTTTTATAAACGGAAGTCCGGCCCCGGGGTATGGGGCTCCGGGGCCATAATTGGCCTGAGGAGGGGGGCAACGCGGCCTCCCTCTAAAATTACAAATTAAAAATAAAGGCTGGCCAGGCCCCGGGGGTTGGGGTCCCCAGGGCCAGAAGTGGCCCAGGGAAGGGGAGCCGTGCAACCCCCCTCCCGTATTAATAATAAAAAAATAAAAATAAATGAGGCCATCCCCCGTTTTTTTTTTTTTTAATGGGTCAGGCCCTGGGGGATGGGGTCCTCAGGGCCCACAAAATATTAAGAGAATGGGGGCCACACAGCCCCCCTTCTGCAAAAAAACAAAAAAAAAGAAAAGCTGGCATCTCGCCGGAGGCCACGCCCCCTTCCTGCACCACTCTGCAAATGCGCCTTGTGGCACACTACTGGTTGGGGGATGAAGTCCACTTTACTCCTGAGGGACTTTGGGGGCCAAGAAGCCCACCAGGTACCTCAAGTAAGCCCCACACAGTGGGTTTGCTGAGAGGTGGTCCGGGGCCACGCCCCTTTTTACACCACTCCGCAAACACGCCTCTTGGCGCACTGCTGGTGGGGCGATGAGGTCCTCTTGTGTCCTGAGGACATCAGGACTAAAGTGGACTTCATCCCTCGAGCAGCAGTGCGCCAGGAGGTGAGTTTGCATAGTGGTGTAAAAAGGGGGCGTGGCCTCGGACCACTCTCAGCATTCCAGCTGTGTGGGGCTTACTAGTGATAACAGGAGGGCTAGTTGGCCCCCAGGGACCCTCAGGAGGCAAGGAGAATTCATCCCCCAAGCAAGAGCGCGCCAGGAGATGCGTTTGCAGAGTGGTGGAGAAAGGGGCGTGGCCTATGTCCACCTCTCAGCAATCCCACTATCTGGGGCTTACTGGAGGTGTCAGGTAGGCTAGTTGGCCCCTAAGGACCCCCAGCATCAAAGGGGACTTTAATCCCCATTGAAGAGCGCGCCAGGGAGCGCGTTTGCAGAGTGGGGGGCAAAGGGGGCGTGGCCTACTATGAGAACTTAGCAATCCTGCTGTGTGAGACTTACTGGAGATAATAGAAGGGGTAGTTGGCCCCCAAGGATGTCCTTGGGGGCCAGCTACCCCTCCTGTTACATGCAGTAAGTCCCATACTGTGGGATTGCTAAGAAGTCTTCAGAGGCCAAGCCCCCCTTTCTCCACCACTCTGCAAACGTTCCTCCTGGCACACTACTGGTTGGGGGATGAAGTTCACTTTACTCCTGAGGGACTTTGGGGGCCAAGAAGCGTTCCTGGTACCTCTTGTAAGTCCTAAGCAGCGGAATTCAAGCACCCTTTCTCCACCACTCTGCAAACGTGACTACTAGTTAAAGAAGCATTTGGAATGTAATTGGTCTCGCATTTGCGAAAGTTAAGGCTATTGGCATTGTAAATGTAAACGTTTTTTACTAATTTTTTTGGGGTGGAGTGGATGTACGTTGTGTGTAGCGGATTTATGCAGTATGTTGTGCAGTGAAATTATGTGGATAGGAAGTCTGTGGTATTTAGTATATAGGAATTATGTAGAGTGAGATTATGTGTTATGGAGAGTAATTATGTGGTATGGTAGTCTGTGTTGTGGAGTGGTAACCTCAGGTTTAGTCTTCCTCGTTTCCATAGAAGCTAAACTATAAACTCAATGAGACAAAAAAAAGAAGGAACCAATGAGGAGCACTTCTGGACCTAGTCGGAGGTATGAGCAGGGCCACTGGAATTATGCAAAACACACAAGATGATGGACGGAATGTTGCACATTGGCAAACATTCACCCCCAGTCACAGATCTGGGTTTAATCCATCGTTATTTTGCTTCACCATGCCACCCCAGATCAGACATAGCCATATGCAAATCAGTCTTGACCCTGTTCCTCAATGGGAACAGTCCAGACCGAACTGCCAGGCCAGGTCTTCCCTGGACCGGAATCAAGCATCCTAGGACCGGTTTCAGGCTTTCAGCCCTCATCAGCCAGGATAGCCTGACTCCAGTGGCGCAGTGAGCACGGGACCCACGTCTGGGCATACCCTTCCCACTTAGGGCGACAAATGCAAAACACACAAGACGATGGACGGAATGTTGCACATTGGCATACATTCACCCCCAGTACACAGATCTGGGCTTTAATCCATCGTTATTTTGCTTCACCACGCCACCCCAGTTCAGACCCAGCCATATGCAAATCAGTCTTGACCCTGTGCCTCAATGGGAACAGTCCAGACCGAACTGCCAGGCCATGTCTTCCCTGGACTGGAATCAAGCATCCTAGGACCGGTTTCAGGCTTTCAGCCCTCATCAGCCAGGATAGCTTGACTCCAGTGGCGCAGTGAGCACGGGACCCACGTCTGGGCATACCCTTCCCACTTGGGGCGACAAATGCAAAACACAACAAGATGATGGACAGAATGTAGCACAATGGCAAACATTCACCCCAGTACACAGATCTGGGCTTAATCCATCGTTATTTTTGCTTCACCACGCCACCCCAGTTCAGACACAGCCATATGCAAATCAGTCTTGACCCTGTGCCTCAATGGGAACAGTCCAGCCCGAACTGCCAGGCCAGGTCTTCCCTGGACTGGAATCAAGCATCCTAGGACCGGTTTCAGGCTTTCAGCCCTCATCAGCCAGGATAGCTTGACTCCAGTGGCGCGGTGAGCACGGGACCCACGTCTGGGCATACCCGTCCCACTCAGGGCGACAAATGCAAAACACAACAAGATGATGGACAGAATGTAGAACAATGTCATACATTCACCCCCAGTACAAAGATCTGGGCCTAATCTATCGTTATTTTGCTTCACCACGCCATTCCCAGTTCAGACCCAGCCATATGCAAATCAGTCTTGACCCTGTGCCTCAATGGGAACAGTCCAGCCCGAACTGCCAGGCCAGGTCCTCCCTGGACTGGAATCAAGCATCCTAGGACCGGTTTCAGGCTTTCAGCCCTCATCAGCCAGGATAGCTTGACTCCAGTGGCATGGAGAGCACGGGACCCACGTCTGGGCATACCCGTCCCACTTGGGGTGACAAATGCAAAACACAACAAGTTGATGGACAGAATGCAGAACAATGTCATACATTCACCCCAGTACAAAGATCTGGGCCTAAATCCATCGTTATTTTGCTTCACCATGCCATTCCAGTTTGGACCCAGCCATATGCAAATCAGTCTTGACCCTGCGCCTCAATGGGAACAGTCCAGCCCGAACTGCCAGGCCAGGTCCTCCCTGGACTGGAAACAAGCATCCTAGGACCGGGTTTCAGGCTTTCAGCCCTCATCAGCCAGGATAGCTTGACTCCAGTGGCATGGTGAGCACGGGACCCACGTCTGGGCATACCCGTCCCACTCGGGGTGACAAATGCAAAACACAACAATTGATGGACAGAATGCAGAACAATGTCATACATTCACCCCAGTACAAAGATCTGGGCCTAAATCCATCGTTTTTTTGCTTCACCATGCCATTCCAGTTTGGACCCAGCCATATGCAAATCAGTCTTGACCCTGCGCCTCAATGGGAACAGTCCAGCCCGAACTGCCAGGCCAGGTCCTCCCTGGACTGGAAACAAGCATCCTAGGACCGGTTTCAGGCTTTCAGCCCTCATCAGCCAGGATAGCTTGACTCCAGTGGCATGGAGAGCACGGGACCCACGTCTGGGCATACCCGTCCCACTCGGGGTGACAAATGCAAAAACACACAAGTTGATGGACAGAATGCAGAACAATGTCATACATTCACCCCAGTACAAAGATCTGGGCCTAAATCCATCGTTATTTTGCTTCACCATGCCATTCCAGTTTGGACCCAGCCATATGCAAATCAGTCTTGACCCTGCGCCTCAATGGGAACAGTCCAGCCCGAACTGCCAGGCCAGGTCCTCCCTGGACTGGAAACAAGCATCCTAGGACCGGTTTCAGGCTTTCAGCCCTCATCAGCCAGGATAGCTTGACTCCAGTGGCATGGAGAGCACGGGACCCACGTCTGGGCATACCCGTCCCACTCAGGGTGACAAATGCAAAAACAACAAGTTGATGGACAGAATGCAGAACAATGTCATACATTCACCCCAGTACAAAGATCTGGGCCTAAATCCATCGTTTTTTTGCTCACCATGCCATTCCAGTTTGGACCCAGCCATATGCAAATCAGTCTTGACCCTGCGCCTCAATGGGAACAGTCCAGCCCGAACTGCCAGGCCAGGTCCTCCCTGGACTGGAAACAAGCATCCTAGGACCGGTTTCAGGCTTTCAGCCCTCATCAGCCAGGATAGCTTGACTCCAGTGGCATGGAGAGCACGGGACCCACGTCTGGGCATACCCGTCCCACTCGGGGTGACAAATGCAAAACACAACAAGTTGATGGACAGAATGCAGAACAATGTCATACATTCACCCCAGTACAAAGATCTGGGCCTAAATCCATCGTTTTTTTGCTCACCATGCCATTCCAGTTTGGACCCAGCCATATGCAAATCAGTCTTGACCCTGCGCCTCAATGGGAACAGTCCAGCCCGAACTGCCAGGCCAGGTCTTCCCTGGACTGGAAACAAGCATCCTAGGACCGGTTTCAGGCTTTCAGCCCTCATCAGCCAGGATAGCTTGACTCCAGTGGCATGGAGAGCACGGGACCCACGTCTGGGCATACCCGTCCCACTCGGGGTGACAAATGCAAAAACAACAATTGATGGACAGAATGCAGAACAATGTCATACATTCACCCCAGTACAAAGATCTGGGCCTAAATCCATCGTTTTTTTGCTCACCATGCCATTCCAGTTTGGACCCAGCCATATGCAAATCAGTCTTGACCCTGCGCCTCAATGGGAACAGTCCAGCCCGAACTGCCAGGCCAGGTCCTCCCTGGACTGGAAACAAGCATCCTAGGACCGGTTTCAGGCTTTCAGCCCTCATCAGCCAGGATAGCTTGACTCCAGTGGCATGGAGAGCACGGGACCCACGTCTGGGCATACCCGTCCCACTCGGGGTGACAAATGCAAAACACAACAATTGATGGACAGAATGCAGAACAATGTCATACATTCACCCCAGTACAAAGATCTGGGCCTAAATCCATCGTTTTTTTGCTCACCATGCCATTCCAGTTTGGACCCAGCCATATGCAAATCAGTCTTGACCCTGCGCCTCAATGGGAACAGTCCAGCCCGAACTGCCAGGCCAGGTCCTCCCTGGACTGGAAACAAGCATCCTAGGACCGGTTTCAGGCTTTCAGCCCTCATCAGCCAGGATAGCTTGACTCCAGTGGCATGGAGAGCACGGGACCCACGTCTGGGCATACCCGTCCCACTCGGGGTGACAAATGCAAAAACAACAAGTTGATGGACAGAATGCAGAACAATGTCATACATTCACCCCAGTACAAAGATCTGGGCCTAAATCCATCGTTATTTTGCTCACCATGCCATTCCAGTTTGGACCCAGCCATATGCAAATCAGTCTTGACCCTGCGCCTCAATGGGAACAGTCCAGCCCGAACTGCCAGGCCAGGTCCTCCCTGGACTGGAAACAAGCATCCTAGGACCGGTTTCAGGCTTTCAGCCCTCATCAGCCAGGATAGCTTGACTCCAGTGGCATGGAGAGCACGGGACCCACGTCTGGGCATACCCGTCCCACTCGGGGTGACAAATGCAAAAACAACAATTGATGGACAGAATGCAGAACAATGTCATACATTCACCCCAGTACAAAGATCTGGGCCTAAATCCATCGTTATTTTGCTCACCATGCCATTCCAGTTTGGACCCAGCCATATGCAAATCAGTCTTGACCCTGCGCCTCAATGGGAACAGTCCAGCCCGAACTGCCAGGCCAGGTCCTCCCTGGACTGGAAACAAGCATCCTAGGACCGGTTTCAGGCTTTCAGCCCTCATCAGCCAGGATAGCTTGACTCCAGTGGCATGGAGAGCACGGGACCCACGTCTGGGCATACCCGTCCCACTCGGGGTGACAAATGCAAAAACAACAATTGATGGACAGAATGCAGAACAATGTCATACATTCACCCCAGTACAAAGATCTGGGCCTAAATCCATCGTTATTTTGCTTCACCATGCCATTCCAGTTTGGACCCAGCCATATGCAAATCAGTCTTGACCCTGCGCCTCAATGGGAACAGTCCAGCCCGAACTGCCAGGCCAGGTCCTCCCTGGACTGGAAACAAGCATCCTAGGACCGGTTTCAGGCTTTCAGCCCTCATCAGCCAGGATAGCTTGACTCCAGTGGCATGGAGAGCACGGGACCCACGTCTGGGCATACCCGTCCCACTCGGGGTGACAAATGCAAAAACACACAAGTTGATGGACAGAATGCAGAACAATGTCATACATTCACCCCAGTACAAAGATCTGGGCCTAAATCCATCGTTATTTTGCTTCACCATGCCATTCCAGTTTGGACCCAGCCATATGCAAATCAGTCTTGACCCTGCGCCCAATGGGAACAGTCCAGCCCGAACTGCCAGGCCAGGTCCTCCCTGGACTGGAAACAAGCATCCTAGGACCGGTTTCAGGCTTTCAGCCCTCATCAGCCAGGATAGCTTGACTCCAGTGGCATGGAGAGCACGGGACCCACGTCTGGGCATACCCGTCCCACTCAGGGTGACAAATGCAAAAACAACAATTGATGGACAGAATGCAGAACAATGTCATACATTCACCCCAGTACAAAGATCTGGGCCTAAATCCATCGTTATTTTGCTCACCATGCCATTCCAGTTTGGACCCAGCCATATGCAAATCAGTCTTGACCCTGCGCCTCAATGGGAACAGTCCAGCCCGAACTGCCAGGCCAGGTCCTCCCTGGACTGGAAACAAGCATCCTAGGACCGGTTTCAGGCTTTCAGCCCTCATCAGCCAGGATAGCTTGACTCCAGTGGCATGGAGAGCACGGGACCCACGTCTGGGCATACCCGTCCCACTCGGGGTGACAAATGCAAAACACAACAATTGATGGACAGAATGCAGAACAATGTCATACATTCACCCCAGTACAAAGATCTGGGCCTAAATCCATCGTTTTTTTGCTCACCATGCCATTCCAGTTTGGACCCAGCCATATGCAAATCAGTCTTGACCCTGCGCCTCAATGGGAACAGTCCAGCCCGAACTGCCAGGCCAGGTCCTCCCTGGACTGGAAACAAGCATCCTAGGACCGGTTTCAGGCTTTCAGCCCTCATCAGCCAGGATAGCTTGACTCCAGTGGCATGGAGAGCACGGGACCCACGTCTGGGCATACCCGTCCCACTCAGGGTGACAAATGCAAAAACAACAAGTTGATGGACAGAATGCAGAACAATGTCATACATTCACCCCAGTACAAAGATCTGGGCCTAAATCCATCGTTATTTTGCTTCACCATGCCATTCCAGTTTGGACCCAGCCATATGCAAATCAGTCTTGACCCTGCGCCTCAATGGGAACAGTCCAGCCCGAACTGCCAGGCCAGGTCCTCCCTGGACTGGAAACAAGCATCCTAGGACCGGTTTCAGGCTTTCAGCCCTCATCAGCCAGGATAGCTTGACTCCAGTGGCATGGAGAGCACGGGACCCACGTCTGGGCATACCCGTCCCACTCGGGGTGACAAATGCAAAAACAACAAGTTGATGGACAGAATGCAGAACAATGTCATACATTCACCCCAGTACAAAGATCTGGGCCTAAATCCATCGTTATTTTGCTCACCATGCCATTCCAGTTTGGACCCAGCCATATGCAAATCAGTCTTGACCCTGCGCCTCAATGGGAACAGTCCAGCCCGAACTGCCAGGCCAGGTCCTCCCTGGACTGGAAACAAGCATCCTAGGACCGGTTTCAGGCTTTCAGCCCTCATCAGCCAGGATAGCTTGACTCCAGTGGCATGGAGAGCACGGGACCCACGTCTGGGCATACCCGTCCCACTCGGGGTGACAAATGCAAAAACAACAATATGATGGACAGAATGCAGAACAATGTCATACATTCACCCCAGTACAAAGATCTGGGCCTAAATCCATCGTTATTTTGCTTCACCATGCCATTCCAGTTTGGACCCAGCCATATGCAAATCAGTCTTGACCCTGCGCCTCAATGGGAACAGTCCAGCCCGAACTGCCAGGCCAGGTCCTCCCTGGACTGGAAACAAGCATCCTAGGACCGGTTTCAGGCTTTCAGCCCTCATCAGCCAGGATAGCTTGACTCCAGTGGCATGGAGAGCACGGGACCCACGTCTGGGCATACCCGTCCCACTCAGGGTGACAAATGCAAAAACAACAAGTTGATGGACAGAATGCAGAACAATGTCATACATTCACCCCAGTACAAAGATCTGGGCCTAAATCCATCGTTATTTTGCTTCACCATGCCATTCCAGTTTGGACCCAGCCATATGCAAATCAGTCTTGACCCTGCGCCTCAATGGGAACAGTCCAGCCCGAACTGCCAGGCCAGGTCCTCCCTGGACTGGAAACAAGCATCCTAGGACCGGTTTCAGGCTTTCAGCCCTCATCAGCCAGGATAGCTTGACTCCAGTGGCATGGAGAGCACGGGACCCACGTCTGGGCATACCCGTCCCACTCGGGGTGACAAATGCAAAAACAACAATTGATGGACAGAATGTAGAACAATGTCATACATTCACCCCCAGTACAAAGATCTGGGCCTAAATCCATCGTTATTTTGCTTCACCATGCCATTCCAGTTTGGACCCAGCCATATGCAAATCAGTCTTGACCCTGCGCCTCAATGGGAACAGTCCAGCCCGAACTGCCAGGCCAGGTCCTCCCTGGACTGGAAACAAGCATCCTAGGACCGGTTTCAGGCTTTCAGCCCTCATCAGCCAGGATAGCTTGACTCCAGTGGCATGGAGTGAGCACGGGACCCACGTCTGGGCATACCCGTCCCACTCAGGGTGACAAATGCAAAACACAACAATTGATGGACAGAATGCAGAACAATGTCATACATTCACCCCCAGTACAAAGATCTGGGCCTAAATCCATCGTTATTTTGCTCACCATGCCATTCCAGTTTGGACCCAGCCATATGCAAATCAGTCTTGACCCTGCGCCCAATGGGAACAGTCCAGCCCGAACTGCCAGGCCAGGTCCTCCCTGGACTGGAAACAAGCATCCTAGGACCGGTTTCAGGCTTTCAGCCCTCATCAGCCAGGATAGCTTGACTCCAGTGGCATGGAGAGCACGGGACCCACGTCTGGGCATACCCGTCCCACTCAGGGTGACAAATGCAAAAACAACAATATGATGGACAGAATGCAGAACAATGTCATACATTCACCCCAGTACAAAGATCTGGGCCTAAATCCATCGTTATTTTGCTCACCATGCCATTCCAGTTTGGACCCAGCCATATGCAAATCAGTCTTGACCCTGCGCCTCAATGGGAACAGTCCAGCCCGAACTGCCAGGCCAGGTCCTCCCTGGACTGGAAACAAGCATCCTAGGACCGGTTTCAGGCTTTCAGCCCTCATCAGCCAGGATAGCTTGACTCCAGTGGCATGGAGAGCACGGGACCCACGTCTGGGCATACCCGTCCCACTCGGGGTGACAAATGCAAAAACAACAATATGATGGACAGAATGTAGAACAATGTCATACATTCACCCCAGTACAAAGATCTGGGCCTAAATCCATCGTTATTTTGCTCACCATGCCATTCCAGTTTGGACCCAGCCATATGCAAATCAGTCTTGACCCTGTGCCTCAATGGGAACAGTCCAGCCCGAACTGCCAGGCCAGGTCCTCCCTGGACTGGAAACAAGCATCCTAGGACCGGTTTCAGGCTTTCAGCCCTCATCAGCCAGGATAGCTTGACTCCAGTGGCATGGAGAGCACGGGACCCACGTCTGGGCATACCCGTCCCACTCAGGGTGACAAATGCAAAAACACACAATATGATGGACAGAATGCAGAACAATGTCATACATTCACCCCAGTACACAGATCTGGGTCTAAATCCATCGTTATTTTGCTTCACCATGCCATTCCAGTTTGGACCCAGCCATATGCAAATCAGTCTTGACCCTGCGCCTCAATGGGAACAGTCCAGACCGAACTGCCAGGCCAGGTCCTCCCTGGACTGGAAACAAGCATCCTAGGACCGGTTTCAGGCTTTCAGCCCTCATCAGCCAGGATAGCTTGACTCCAGTGGCATGGAGAGCACGGGACCCACGTCTGGGCATACCCGTCCCACTTGGGGTGACAAATGCAAAACACAACAATTGATGGACGGAATGCTGAACAATGTCATACATTCACCCCAGTACACAGATCTGGGCCTAAATCCATCGTTATTTTGCTTCACCACGCCATCCCAGTTTGGACCCAGCCATATGCAAATCAGTCTTGACCCTGTGCCTCAATGGGAACAGTCCAGACCGAACTGCCAGGCCAGGTCCTCCCTGGACCGGAATCAAGCATCCTAGGACCGGTTTCAGGCTTTCAGCCCTCATCAGCCAGGATAGCTTGACTCCAGTGGCATGGAGAGCACGGGACCCACGTCTGGGCATACCCGTCCCACTCAGGGTGACAAATGCAAAACACAACAAGATGATGGACAGAATGTTGCACAATGTCAAACATTCACCCCAGTACACAGATCTGGGCCTAAATCCATCGTTATTTTGCTTCACCATGCCATTCCAGTTTGGACCCAGCCATATGCAAATCAGTCTTGACCCTGTGCCTCATGGGAACAGTCCAGCCCGAACTGCCAGGCCAGGTCCTCCCTGGACTGGAATCAAGCATCCTAGGACCGGTTTCAGGCTTTCAGCCCTCATCAGCCAGGATAGCTTGACTCCAGTGGCGTGGTGAGCACGGGACCCACGTCTGGGCATACCCGTCCCACTTAGGGTGACAAATGCAAAACACAACAATTGATGGACAGAATGTAGCACAATGGCATATCATTCACCCCAGTACAAAGATCTGGGTCTAAATCCATCGTTATTTTGCTTCACCATGCCATTCCAGTTCGGACCCAGCCATATGCAAATCAGTCTTGACCCTGTGCCTCAATGGGAACAGTCCAGCCCGAACTGCCAGGCCAGGTCCTCCCTGGACTGGAATCAAGCATCCTAGGACCGGTTTCAGGCTTTCAGCCCTCATCAGCCAGGATAGCTTGACTCCAGTGGCGTGGAGAGCACGGGACCCACGTCTGGGCATACCCGTCCCACTTAGGGTGACAAATGCAAAAACACACAAGATGATGGACAGAATGTTGAACAATGTCATACATTCACCCCAGTACACAGATCTGGGTTTAAATCCATCGTTATTTTGCTTCACCATGCCATTCCAGTTTGGACCTAGCCATATGCAAATCAGTCTTGACCCTGTGCCTCAATGGGAACAGTCCAGCCCGAACTGCCAAGCCATGTCTTCCCTGGACTGGAATCAAGCATCCTAGGACCGGTTTCAGGCTTTCAGCCCTCATCAGCCAGGATAGCTTGACTCCAGTGGCGTAGTGAGCACGGGACCCACGTCTGGGCATACCCGTCCCACTCAGGGTGACAAATGCAAAACACACAAGATGATGGACGGAATGTAGCACATTGGCAAACATTCACCCCAGTACACAGATCTGGGCTTAAATCCATCGTTATTTTGCTTCACCATGCCACTCCAGTTCAGACCTAGCCATATGCAAATCAGTCTTGACCCTGTGCCTCATGGGAACAGTCCAGCCCGAACTGCCAAGCCATGTCTTCCCTGGACTGGAATCAAGCATCCTAGGACCGGTTTCAGGCTTTCAGCCCTCATCAGCCAGGATAGCTTGACTCCAGTGGCGTAGTGAGCACGGGACCCACGTCTGGGCATACCCTTCCCACTTAGGGCGACAAATGCAAAACACAACAAGATGATGGACGGAATGTTGCACATTGTCAAACATTCACCCCAGTCACAGATCTGGGTTTAAATCCATCGTTATTTTGCTTCACCACGCCACCCCAGTTCAGACATAGCCATATGCAAATCAGTCTTGACCCTGTGCCTCATGGGAACAGTCCAGACCGAACTGCCAAGCCATGTCTTCCCTGGACCGGAATCAAGCATCCTAGGACCGGTTTCAGGCTTTCAGCCCTCATCAGCCAGGATAGCTTGACTCCAGTGGCGCAGTGAGCACGGGACCCACGTCTGGGCATACCCTTCCCACTTAGGGCGAAATGCAAAACACACAAGAAGATGGACGGAATGTTGCACATTGGCAAACATTCACCCCAGTCACAGATCTGGGTTTAATCCATCGTTATTTTGCTTCTCCACGCCACCCCAGTTCAGACATAGCCATATGCAAATCAGTCTTGACCCTGTGCCTCATGGGAACAGTCCAGACCGAACTGCCAAGCCATGTCTTCCCTGGACCGGAATCAAGCATCCTAGGACCGGTTTCAGGCTTTCAGCCCTCATCAGCCAGGATAGCTTGACTCCAGTGGCGCAGTGAGCACGGGACCCACGTCTGGGCATACCCTTCCCACTTAGGGCGAAATGCAAAACACACAAGATGATGGACGGAATGTTGCACATTGGCAAACATTCACCGCCAGTCACAGATCTGGGTTTAATCCATCGTTATTTTGCTTCACCACGCCACCCCAGTTCAGACATAGCCATATGCAAATCAGTCTTGACCCTGTGCCTCATGGGAACAGTCCAGACTGAACTGCCAAGCCATGTCTTCCCTGGACCGGAATCAAGCATCCTAGGACCGGTTTCAGGCTTTCAGCCCTCATCAGCCAGGATAGCCTTGACTCCAGTGGCGCAGTGAGCACGGGACCCACGTCTGGGCATACCCTTCCCACTTAGGGCGAAATGCAAAACACACAAGATGATGGACGGAATGTTGCACATTGGCAAACATTCACCCCCAGTCACAGATCTGGGTTTAATCCATCGTTATTTTGCTTCACCACGCCGCCCCAGTTCAGACATAGCCATATGCAAATCAGTCTTGACCCTGTGCCTCATGGGAACAGTCCAGACCGAACTGCCAAGCCATGTCTTCCCTGGACCGGAATCAAGCATCCTAGGACCGGTTTCAGGCTTTCAGCCCTCATCAGCCAGGATAGCTTGACTCCAGTGGCGCAGTGAGCACGGGACCCACGTCTGGGCATACCCTTCCCACTTAGGGCGAAATGCAAAACACACAAGATGATGGACTGAATGTTGCACATTGGCAAACATTCACCCCAGTCACAGATCTGGGTTTAAATCCATCGTTATTTTGCTTCACCACGCCACCCCAGTTCAGACATAGCCATATGCAAATCAGTCTTGACCCTGTGCCTCATGGGAACAGTCCAGACCGAACTGCCAAGCCATGTCTTCCCTGGACCGGAATCAAGCATCCTAGGACCGGTTTCAGGCTTTCAGCCCTCATCAGCCAGGATAGCTTGACTCCAGTGGCGATAGTGAGCACGGGACCCACGTCTGGGCATACCCTTCCCACTTAGGGCGAAATGCAAAAACACACAAGATGATGGACGGAATGTTGCACATTGGCAAACATTCACCCCCAGTCACAGATCTGGGTTTAATCCATCGTTATTTTGCTTCACCATGCCACCCCAGTTCAGACATAGCCATATGCAAATCAGTCTTGACCCTGTGCCTCATGGGAACAGTCCAGACCGAACTGCCAAGCCATGTCTTCCCTGGACCGGAATCAAGCATCCTAGGACGGGTTTCAGGCTTTCAGCCCTCATCAGCCAGGATAGCTTGACTCCAGTGGCGCAGTGAGCACGGGACCCACGTCTGGGCATACCCTTCCCACTTAGGGCGAAATGCAAAACACACAAGATGATGGACGGAATGTTGCACATTGGCAAACATTCACCCCCAGTCACAGATCTGGGTTTAATCCATTGTTATTTTGCTTCACCACGCCGTCCCAGTTCAGACATAGCCATATGCAAATCAGTCTTGACCCTGTGCCTCATGGGAACAGTCCAGACCGAACTGCCAAGCCATGTCTTCCCTGGACCGGAATCAAGCATCCTAGGACCGGTTTCAGGCTTTCAGCCCTCATCAGCCAGGATAGCTTGACTCCAGTGGCGCAGTGAGCACGGGACCCACGTCTGGGCATACCCTTCCCACTTAGGGCGAAATGCAAAACACACAAGATGATGGACGGAATGTTGCACATTGGCAAACATTCACCCCCAGTCACAGATCTGGGTTTAAATCCATAGTTATTTTGCTTCACCACGCCGCCCCAGTTCAGACATAGCCATATGCAAATCAGTCTTGACCCTGTGCCTCATGGGAACAGTCCAGACCGAACTGCCAAGCCATGTCTTCCCTGGACCGGAATCAAGCATCCTAGGACCGGTTTCAGGCTTTCAGCCCTCATCAGCCAGGATAGCTTGACTCCAGTGGCGCAGTGAGCACGGGACCCACATCTGGGCATACCCTTCCCACTTAGGGCGAAATGCAAAACACACAAGATGATGGACGGAATGTGGCACATTGGCAAACATTCACCCCCAGTCACAGATCTGGGTTTAATCCATCGTTATTTTGCTTCACCACGCCACCCCAGTTCAGACATAGCCATATGCATACTGGAATTATGCGACACTACAAATGGACACCACACCAGTTTCGAAAAATAAGTAATCTTTATCTAAACCAAAACAATACCAAACGACAAAAATCCACAATACAGTATAAAAAATAAGGCTTTCAAATGATAGAAATAGTTCACTTCAATGCAAGTTGTAAATGCGACACTTTTCTCAAAAGTACCTTAGATGCGTCACGCAAAACAAACAAAATGACCGCAGGGAAGGTGATGCGTTGGTTCCTTACACGCAGGGAAGGTGATGCGTCAGTTCCTTGCTTCGGGGGAGGTGATGCGTCGGTTCCTTACTGCAGTGCAGGGGAGGTGATACGTCGGTTCCTTACCGGAGAGGAGGTGATGCGTCGTTTTCTTACTGCGTGGGGAGTTGATGCATCTGTTTCTTACTGTGTCCCCCAACGATGCGACAGTCTTGGCGCCTCGATGCGATGCATCGATCCAGTATGATGCGGGGCTTCATGTAGCCGCACAGCAGGCTTGCGTCGGGATCAAAGCGGTGATCTCGGACTTCGGAGATCGTTGCACCTGATGCGTCGGGCGGCGATTTCTCAAGCCGCGGCAGGTGCTGCGATGGTTTCTTCGGCGATGCGTCGTAAACAGGTGCGGATGCGACACGCTTCTTCGATGTTGCGTCGATTTTTCAGCTCCCATGGTGGTGAAGTCTTTGTGGCCCTGAGACTTCAGAACAGGAGGCAAGCTCAGTTTCAAGCCCTTGGAGATCTTTTCTTGAAGCAGGTGACAAAGCAAACAGCAAAGTCCTTTTTCTCCTTTCCTTGGCAGCAAGCAGCCACTGCAGGCCAACCCCAGACAGCAAACAGCACAGGGGCAGTATTTCTCCTCAGCTTATCCGGCTCTTCTCCTTGGCAAAGGTTCCTCTTGATTTCCCAGAAGTGATCTAAAAGTCTGGGGTCTGGGCCCCTCGTTTTATACACCAAAATCCTTTGTTCTCTGAAGGCAGAGAGTGTCTGTACCCAGCCAAAACCAGTTTTGTGGGGCACTTTGCAAGTGCACGAAAACCTCCATTGTCAGTGTGAGCCCTGGCTCCAGACACACCACAGGGGGTTGGAGCCGTCATTGTGGAAGGCAGGCACAGCCCTATTCAGGTGAAGGTGCTACTCCTCCCACCACTCCAAATGCAGACCAGGCCTATTCAGCCCAGCCCTGACTCATCAGACTTCTGGAGCCGCTGCCCTTCTCCAGCCCCTGTCATCCAAAAGCCAGACATGCAATACACAAACCTAGGAGAGGCACACTGGATGGTTAGGTAAGAAAATGCCTACTTTCTAAAAGTGGTATTTTCAAACACAGAACGTAAAAATCACCCTCACTAAAAGATGCATCTTAACATTCTGAGTTCAGGTATACTAAACTTTATTTTCCTATCTTGTTCCCAGGGTCAGTTATGTTTATAAGGTGTTATAAGCAAACTCCCCATTCTGGCCTATGGGGACAGATAGCCTTGCAATAGTGAAAAACTAAATTGGAAGTATTTCACTATCAGGACATGCCACACACAGCAGGGCATGTCCTACCTTTCACATACAATGCACCCTGCCCACAGGGGTACCTTGGGCCTACCGTAGGGGTGACTAATATGTAGAAAAGGGAAGGTTTAGGGACTGGCAAGTGTGTGCACTTGCCAAGTCGACATGGCAGTCCCAGACTGCACACACGCTCTGCAATGGCAGGCCTGAGTCACATTTTACAAGCTGCTTCTGTGGGTGGCACAATCAGTGCTGCAAGCCCACCAGCAGCATTTGATTTACAGGCCCTGGGCACACATAGTGCACTGTACTAGGGTCTGACAAGTAAATCAAACAAGCCAATCATGGAAACACTAATCCATAACACAATTTACAAAAGGGAGCTTATGCACTTTAGCACTGATCAGCAGTGGTAAAGTGCCCAAAGTCATAAAACCACCAACAACAGGCCAGAAAAAATACAGGAGGAAGGCAAAAAGTTCTGGGATGACCCTGCAAAAAGGGCCGTCCAACACAACCCCCTTCCAGCCTAAAGCCAGGGTACACTAATAAATACCTTGATAGGCTTCCCTGCTTAGGGCGATAGAACATGGACCCTGGCCCGCAACTGCAGGGGCATACTCCAGTTCTTCACCAATCTGAACCCATTTGGATCCCTCTGTCCATACTCTCAGGGCCCACTAAGCTAACCCATGGGAAACCCTTCTCCTCACCTGTGGACACCATATGAGCAGCACCTAACCTTAGCTTACTCACAGGTGTGTCCCAACAGTCAGACAGTACCCACATGGCCAACACAGAGGTGTGGCCCAGTCCACCCCCGGGGTGTGACTCCTGTCCCCCTCCCAGGGGCAACTCTGTCCACCAGGACAGCAAGCCACAGTGGCCACTGACAGCTGTCAGTGATGAGAACCAGGCCCCAGGCCTTTCATGGTTCTCCAACCTCTGTGATGTCAGAGAGCGGGGCAGTAGCCCCAGGTGCCTGGCACCCTTGGTCCACTCTCCTGTCAGGTCAGGTATGACATCCTGACACTGACCCACCAGCCCCAGGCCTGTACCCGGTGGCTGGACAGGAGCCTGGGGTGGGCTTTCCCACACCTGGTCCTCCTCCTTGGGGCTCTGCACCCGCCCACCTGGAGTGGTACCCCTTTCCAGAATTGTCAGGGCACCTGTGGCAGGTGTCCTGCACAATTCGCCCATGAGTTCAGGGGTTCTATCCTGCAACTGGGATCCCAGCTTAGGGTCGGTACCCTTAGACTGGGCAGAGGTCAGGGGTGAGGCTGCCCTCTCCCTGCCCCCCTTACTGGGGCCCTGCACCCTCCCACCTGGAGCGGTGCCCCCCAGAAGACAAACCGGTAGGGGCACTGTTAGCAGTTGCCCCCTCCTCCAGTTCAGGGGGGACACCCTGAACCTGGCCCTCCAACCCAGGGTCTGTACCCTTAGGCTGGACCTGTGCCTGGCAACACAGGACTTCCGGGGGAGTACACCAACCCCCCCACGGGAAACCCACCCCTCTGGAGTTGTGTCAGAGTCTGCCTGGCGCAGGTCTCCAGCCTCCTGTCCACCTGACAGAGCATGAAGACCTCCCAGGCCAGAAGTGGCCCCACCAGAGACAGTCCTGGGGTGCTCTGACCTCAGAGCTGGCAACCCCTGACCCACAGGTCCTTCCACTGGGGACTGCATCCCCCTCTCACCCCTCTCTCTGGACTCATACACCCTCCCCACTGGAGCAGTGCGGCCAGACACCAGAGCTGGTAGAATGCTGGTTACAGCAGTCTCCCCCAGCTCAACTGACACCTTGGGATCCCCCCAGGGGATGGCTTCCCGGTAAAGACTAGGCCCCCCTCCTGGTGTTCACTCATGGAACCAACCAGGCCTTGGGACTGGGTTTGGGGCACCTCGGGACACCGTCCACTCCCACTTCTTCTCCTTTGAGACAGGACATGAGACCCTATACCCCTCCCACTACTCTGGGACCTATCTGGGCTACCACCACCCTCCCCTACCTCACTTGGTTGCAGAAAACCTGATCCACCTCCTTTAGGATCACCCCCAGATGCCTCTTCAGACCCTCTGGAATCCACCAAAAGCTCTGCCTCCAGTGTGAGCTCCCTGGGGTCAGAGAACTCACACTCCACCAGGCGTTGGCATAGCTCTGGAAAACAGGGACTTAAAATATGCTCTCCACGAATTGAATCATACAACCCCACACAGGTGTTACCCAAGCTATCCTTTGCCTTACCATCCAGTGCCTCACACACGTACCCCACACCACTCTCCTGAGATACGCAAGACAGTGTTTGACCATCTCTGTCACTCAACCAAAACTCTTCCGGGTGGTCTCCACACTCACACACCAGGAGTTCTACCATGGGGGAACCCCTCTCCCTGCACCTCTCATCTAGAGTCAGTAGAGTGTCCGGCCCACCACTAGGACTATGAACCCCCGTGCCAGTTCCCCAATCCACCTCAGGGACACTGCGCATCACTGGAGCTACCTCATATCCTTGAACCCCCTGGTGTATGCTAACCCCCTCCTTCAAGTCAGGTGCCACATCTCTGGGTGTGTGTACTGCTCCCTCACCACTAGATAACTCACAAACTAAAGCGCAAAGGTGCACCACTTTGTAACAAGAAACAACAGACACATTACAAATCATCAGATCCGTGTCCATAATATTTTCCATATGTTTTCTTCTTTTATTTTTCAAAATATTCTTGATACGTAAAAAAAACCACAGCCGACGCGTTTCGTCCAATGATGGACTTCTTCAGGGCATTGAAGCCAGAAGGGCGGACACTCCTGGAGATAAATCAACATCCAAGTTCCACCCCCTGGGTGTATATTGGTTCTTATCCTTCGTATATCAATAAAATCAGGGTGACTATTCCTTGATTAAGAAAAAAAGCAGAATGTATTTACAGGGATAGTACCCTCCACACAAATCCTTCCGGCGTGCGCCTCACTATAGTATAGTGGGCCAACAGTTGAAGCGGGAAATCTCCCAAAACAGCCTTAATATGGCCAAAGAAGTATATACAGCGACCTCGAACGATCTCCTCCGAGGACAAAGACGTCTTCGGACCCTGATTTTATTGATATACGAAGGATAAGAACCAAGGATAAGAACCAACATCCAAGTTCCAGGGGGTGGAACTTGGATGTTGATTTATCTCCAGGAGTGTCCGCCCTTCTGGCTTCAATGCCCTGAAGAAGTCCATCATTGGACGAAACGCGTCGGCTGTGGTTTTTTTTACGTATCAAGAATATTTTGAAAAATAAAAGAAGAAAACATATGGAAAATATTATGGACACGGATCTGATGATTTGTAATGTGTCTGTTGTTTCTTGTTACAAAGTGGTGCACCTTTACGCTTTAGTTTGTTTGTTATAATCCTGTTTTGGATTGCACCGCGGCAGTGGGTGTGTTAACGGTGTGCACACATTATTACTGGAGAAATCCAATTATATTAATTAGGGATAGTGGGTCAGGTGCTAGGTCTTTACGGGGTACACTGCCAAACCTGTGTGTTTCTCACTAGATAACTCAATTTAGCTGCCACCATCTGAGCTGGACTCCACCTCCAACCCAGCCAAGCTCACTTCCTGAGCTACAAACATTTCTTTTTCAGCTAAGGCTCGATCTATCTCCTCGCACTCCCGGTCTAGCTGCCTCAGCCTCCGGTCACGAGCATGAATCCGATTCCTCTCTTCACAAGCCAATCTTTCCCAAAATGTTTCCTCCTCAGGGCCACTGCCCTCTTGGTATTCTGGCTGGGGATCCTCCCCCTCAGATTCCTCCTCAGAGTCATCTGCTAGTGTTGCTTCCCAGCGTAGCACCTCATAGCTATGCAGGGCTGCCTCAAGATCCTGCCTTGTTGATCTCTTCTTCACAGGTAGCCCCCTCTCCTTGCAAAATACTTTTAGTTCCCTTATCTTGTAGATGTGCAGGTGCCAAAAGTTGACTTCCATTTTGACAAGGCCCAACAGGTGAAACAACTAACCAGAGTTCCAACAACCAAATTCCAAAGGGAAACAGGGACAAATAGTATGTGGTTGCGTAATGGTCGTCACTCTACTAGTAGTGTACACCAATCACTGTATGTAAATCACAAATGCAAGTCCAGGATCCTCACCGCTGACCACCAATGTTAGAAATGGTGGTCTCTAGTTGGCAGAGGTAGGTACCTTTGTCCAAATAGGGACTCTTGCTTCTAGTCAGGGTAAGGGGGATACACTCCTAAAATAACCCCTGCTCACCCCCTTGGTAGCTTGGCACGAGCAGACAGGCTTATCTCAGAGGCAGTGTGTAAAGCATTTGTGAACCCATACAGTAATACAGTGAAAACACTACAAATGGACACCCCACCAGTTTAAAAAATAAGTAATCTTTATCTAAACCAAAACAAGACCAAACGACAAAAATCCACAATAAAGTATCAAAAATAAGGCTTTCAAATGGTAGAAATAGTTCAGTTCAATGCAAGTTGTAAATGTTATGTTATGTTATGTTATGGGGTATTTGTTAAGCGCACGGCTACTCCGAGGAGTGTCCCGGCGCTGTCCTGACCCCAGAACAGAGCAATTAAAAGACCAGACAGCTAGAGCAGAGAATCTACTCACTGTTGGAAAAGCCAGGTCTTTAAGTTTCGCCTAAAGCTAAGGAGATCACATTCTTTTCTAAGGGAAAGTGGGAGACTGTTCCATAATTTTGCAGCGACTACTTGAAAGGAGCGTCCACCTTTGCGAGATCGGCAAAACTTAGGCACAGTTATCAATAGCTGGGTAGATGACCGCAATATTCTGGGCGGTTTGTAGGGCTGAATCTTATTCCTGATGTACGGGGCCCCGATGCCACACTTTTCTCAAAAGTACCTTAGATGCTTCACGCAAAATAACCGCAGGGCAGGTGATGCGTCGGTTCCTTACATGCAGGGAAGGTGATGCGTCGGTTCCTTGCTTCGGGGGAGGTGATGCGTCGGTTCCTTACTGCAGCGCTGGGGAGGTGATGTATCTGGGCTACTAAGAACCTTTCCCACCACTCTAAATGCAGACCAGGCCTATTCAGCCCAGCCCTGACTCATCAGACTTCTGAAGCCGCTGCCCTTATCCAGCCCTGTCATCCAAAAGCCAGACATGCAATGCACAAACCTAGGAGAGGCACACTGGATGGTTAGGCAAGAAAATACCTACGTTCTAAAAGTGGTATTTTCAAACACAGAATGTAAAAATCACCCTCACTAAAAGATGCATCTTAACATTCTGAGTTCAAGCATACTAAACTTTATTTTCCTATCTTGTTCCCAGGGTCAGTTATGTTTATAAGATGTTATAAACAAACTCCCCATTCTGGCCTATGGGGACAGATAGCCTTGCAATAGTGAAAAACGAAATTGGCAGCATTTCACTGTCAGGACATGCCACACAAATCAGGGCTTGTCCCACCTTTCACATACAATGCACCCTGCCCACAGGGGTACCTTGGGCCTACCTTAGGGGTGACTAATATGTAGAAAAGGGAAGGTTTAGGGACTGGCAAGTTTGTGCTCTTGCCAAGTCGACATGGCAATCCCAGACTGCACACAGGCGCTGCAATGGCAGGCCTGAGTCACATTTTACAAGCTGCTTCTGTGGGTGGCACAATCAGTGCTGCAAGCCCACCAGCAGCATTTGATTTACAGGCCCTGGGCACACATAGTGCACTGTACTGGGGTCTGACAAGTAAATCAAACAAGCCAATCATGGAAACACTAATCCATAACACAATTTACAAAAGGGAGCATATGCACTTTAGCACTGATCAGCAGTGGTAAAGTGCCCAGAGTCATAAAACCATCAACAACAGGTCAGAAAAAATACAGGAGGAAGGCAAAAAGTTCTGGGATGACCCTGCAAAAAGGGCCAAGTCCCATAATTGTGATCTTGTTGCTTCAGTTTGGAGTACTCGTGCTTATTCTCCACACTAAATCCCCTTTCACTTTCTTCCTGAGGACTCAGAAACATAACTCTTTTTTCTGTCTTTGTAAGTCGATCTCCTTTTATTGTGATATGAGCGCAGGAATTTTAATGCTTCAAAACCAGTGGTTGAAGTGGGATGGGTCTATTGGGAAAAATGTTTCCAATCTTTTTGAATTTTACACTAACAGTTCCCATCCTTCTTGTTGCTATGCTCCCAAATTCCATGACCCCACCACTATTGCACTCATCATAGTTCTCATATGTTTTTATGCATTTTTCAAAACAATTATTTTTTACTTTTCTGTTAATCACTACATGGCCTTTTGATATACATGCTGGAGAAGAATGGATTTTTCAATCACCTTGCACTGCTTTTGACCTTTCATATTACATCACTCAAGACATGTTCTATGACATCATTGATAATATCACTGATGACATCTGAAATTACATCAGTGATGACATTACAGCGCATGGCGGAGACAAGACTTATAGTTACTTCAGCTCAGTATAAATAGTGAATTTCAGTGTTTTTTAGTTTAAAATGTTACGTTTAAACTGACATTTTCACTGAACTATAATGTCACTTTAACCTTTGGTTTTTTTCAGTGAATTTCTCAGGTTTTTTTAAATGTAAAGTAAGATATCATTACCATATGTAATACCACAATACAAATCTCCCGCCGTGAATGACCTTCAGCTGTCATGAATTAAGGTCTACAAGATCACTGCTGAAACACTAAATGACTGAATTCAGCTATGTAAAAAGGGTAAAGAAACTCAGGCCCACGGAATTTGTATTTGCCCTTATTTTCTTTCAGGATGACACAAATGGTGGAGGCAAGTGCTTAACAAAAAGAATTAACTCATGCTGGGAGGCTATGATGTACATTGTCAGAAATTCAATTCTACATTCGACTAGTCCACTAACTGCAAAAAACTCATTGCACATGCTCTTGCAGAAGGTTCAAGTGTCCTCATGCACACTAGATGGCATTCTTCATCTTTGGGCAACCTGACATCATGGACACATGCCCAAGATGGGCCTCAATGAGGCAAGTCAAGTCTAGATGAGCTAATATTGGGATTCCTTGCACCTATAAATGTACTACACTCAGTAATAACAAAGGGCCGTACATTAAAATTGCATTGGGCTGGGTTATAAATTGTTTTTTTATCTCGACTTCTTAAAGGTTTAAAAACTGTAGGATTTATTAAGGTCATTACTGTCAACACAAGACAGTCAACTTTTTTCTACCTCAATGTATGTCTAATAACATGTGGGGCCTTATCTAAGACTATGGCTCTACAATCAATCCCTGGTCCCACTACTCAGTGTCTTGTGTGGATGTTATGTATGTGCAAAGAATGAGAGAAATGCATCTGTTTTCAGGAGCCCTGGGGTCCAATCACAGGAAAGGCATCATAACCTTAAGAAACAACAATTGAAAAGGAGACATGGTTAATCTAGCACATGTTCCGCCATGGTTAATATTAGGGTGCAAACTTCAATAATTGTGTCATTTCGGATTCTACTTTATAATTAAAAACATAAAACAATGTACTGCCTTCTAGTAATTTGAGTTGCAACCAATTAACATATATCAAAGCACGCAAAATATCCACAAAAATTGATATTTGCAACATGAAGTGCTTAGGTTTGTAACATTCCAAGATAGCACATCTATTCCCTCATCAATCTTGTTTGGATTCAGAATTTTTATCAGCGGGTGGACAAGATAGAGAAAGAATGAAACTGGAGATCAATTGGCTTGAAGAAAGTGTCACAGATTAGCAGTTTCAAATTGCAAAGACCCATTAAGGCCTAGATTTATTAAGGATTGCGTTGTCCTTGTGTGACTCAAGTCGTCACAAGGTAATACAGGTCCTTAAATGGTATTTACAAAGCCACACAAGCGGCTATTTGCATCGCCTTGCGAGACTTTGTAAAGAAATGGAAAGCAACGCAATGACTTGTGCTGCGTTGCATTAAATTTCATAGTCGTAGGCGTTCCATGGGTGGAGTATAGGCATTCCGTGCATCCACCCATGGAATTTGATGCAATCCCAGATTTACTGGAAATCAGTTAACCTGGGATTGTGCCAAAATGGTGGGTCTACCCTACAGAGGTGTAACACGGAGAAATATCTTTATTTGTGAAGCACACATAGAAAGATGAATGTGCCTCTTTGGATTGTTTCTAGCCAGAATGGTATCCCTTCCTGCACAAAAACAATCCTATTTGAGTAGAAGCGTTTTAAAGATTTATGTTTTTGCGTAACATTACAATGTGTAATATGCATTTTCACACCCGATTTTTCATCTACAGATAGATATAGTGTAATTCCGTTTAATGTATAGAATGTGTATTTTTGTAATGTCACATTTCTGTGCAGATGCCATCTGGAACAAGATGGAAGCTATTTCTGTCAATCGCTCGTGGTTCCCCCCTGCGCAGGTCCTCTCACCACAGGTTCCGCAGCACACACTCAAGCTGAGGTCATGTTGGTTTATTTTCATTGCTGCATTGTTTTTTTTTTGTTTTTTTTTTTGTTTGTTTTTTTTGTTTTTGTCCTCATCTTGCCAACTCTCTTGCTAGGGTTGCTCTTATCCCACAAATGTCCAGGAGGGGAAAGAGAACACCTCTACACAAGAATACCGCTGTTTCCACTTCCATCTCCTTTACGAAAAGGGGACCACAACACAGGAGAGGCCAGGACCGACAGCATGATTGGCTTAATCATTGGACCCACTGGTCTTCTCTCTCCAATCTACCAACACTGTCCAGATCTTATCCTGACTCCTTGGGTCACAGGCCATATCAGACTGGCTTGTATAGATGATACTTTTGAGGCACTCAGCAAAAGATGGGGGACTTTCAGACTTCCAAAGCCTACATATCTCCCACCTCACCAGCAAAACCACATAGAAGATGAACTTGGAAAGGGCAGAATTTATTCGTACATCTTCCTCTTGGTTGAGCCCAAAAAATACAAGACGAGGGCTTACCTTAATCTGTTTACCAGTTACTTCCCCAAGAAAATCACATTCAGAGGTCCAGTAAGAACCGATCTTCGGACACTGCATAAACAGATGCAGATCATTTGCTGCTGGAAGCATACACCTTGGGCAGTTGTAGATATTGCCTGTGACCTTTGATAGCTTCGCTGGGGACCAATAGACTCTATGGGTTGTAAACAGATGATTACGTTTAAGCGAGGCGGGTTTTACCACAGTTCGTAAAGTACAGAAAGAGTCCAGCCACATTTGCTTTAAATCTCCATCCCCAAACTCTTTTGCCCATAGATTTGAAATTTCAACATCGATCTTCTCATCCGCCTCCATAAAGGTCCAATACCAGAATGAGACTTCCTTTTCCCATCGGTCGACTCTCATCACCTGATCGAACTTCGCATCCTCTTCCTCTCCTGCCCAATCTTGTGTTGCCCACCAGGAACATAGTTGATAATATTTAAATCTCGTCAATTGTCCCTGGGTGCAGTTGCTTAACACTTCCCAGCTCGCTAGGCTTGGACCCGTTTTAAGATCTGCCCAATAGCATAACCCCCCGGATTTTAAAGGCTGACTAAGTTGGTCTCTCAAACATTCAGGGGTACCCGGGGAATTCCAGATTGGAGCCCGTGCTGAATAATAAGGGACTCCCAACCGTTTCCGCATATACAGCCAAGTTCTTAAGGCAGACCTCAAAATCTTCAGCCTCACTTTTAAAAAAAAATTCGGGTCTCCATATTTAAACAGGAAGTGATGCTGGCCTTGACAAACATCCACTAAAATTGCCTCAAAGAGAAGACCCATGGGTGACCTATCTATCTTGTTAGCAAGCATATGGACATTCTTAAAGTGGAAAGCGTAACAGTACACAAGTAAATCAGGTAAAGCCAAACCTCCTGCCTCTAACCTCCTCCTCAACTTTTTCCAGGTTATCCTGGGGCCCTTTGAAGCCCAGATAAAACTCCCAATTTTCCCCTGGAGCTTGGCAATATCCTCCTTCCGAAAAGTTAAGGGAATAGAATTAAAATGAAACGTGATTTTAGGAAAAACAATCATTTTTATAAGGTTTACCCGACCATAAATGTTTAAAGGTAAGTTGGCCCATTTTAACAACAAACTCGCTACTTCCTGAGTGACCTTCTTCCAATTTATTTTAGGGACATCCTCAAGCTTCTGTGTGATCAATACTCCTAGATAGCGCATTTGGGTTTTGACCCCCTGACTCTGTATACTGTGATTCCATTCCATTATTTTGTTTTATTTCCGCATTTACCTTATATCCTGAAATTAAACCAAAATTCTCTGCCTTCGCCATCAGGTTAGGGATAGCTTCTTGCGGATTAATGGTATAAAGAATCAAGTCATCTGCATATAGGGCTAATTTTGCCCCAAACCCAAAGGACTTAAAGGGAAGGATAGTGGAGTCTGCTCTAATCAAATTGGCAAAGTGCTCTATATACAAATTAAAGAGGAGCGGGGACAGGGGACAACCTTGTCTTGTACCCCTCAAGATGTTGAACCAATCCGACAACTCTCCATTCACCAACACCTTCGCCCTAGGGAAATAAGATAGATTTTGTACAGCCTTCACTAGATTCTGCGGAAACCCAAAACTACTCAAGGTCTCCCAAAGATACACCCAGTGCACTTGGTCGAAGGCCTTAGCTGCATCTACAGCTACTATGGTCAAAGGTGGGTTCTGGGCCTCCGACATATCTATAACCCCCAACATCAGAAATGTAAGTTCGTTCAACTGCCTCCCTGGTATAAAGCCCTTTTGGTCTGAGTGGATAACTCCCTTTATAACCTTCGCCACTCTTGATGCTACAATTCCAGAAAAGATCTTATAATCTGTATTTAAGAGGGATATTGGTCTGTATGAATCCACTCTCTGCGGGTCTTTGTTAGGTTTCAATATTAAAGTTACCGTAGCCTCTGACCAAGAACTGGGAGCAGTTTCACCATCTATATATATAGCATTAAATAGATCTTTTAAAATTGGGGCCACTTTGTCTATGATGTGGGTGTAAATCTCAACTGGAAGACCATCCAGTCCACCTGCCTTTCCGCCTGCCATTCTCCTACACTGTGCCCTGATCTCCTCTTCCGTAATCTCGCCTTCCAGAGCCATTCTCTGCTTGTTTGTTAGTTGTGGGAGCTCTGTCATCTTTAACCATGCCTCAATGCATTCTCGCCTAGGATGAATATCATCACTATAGAGGCTACTCATATAGCTTCGGGCCTCTCCGCTTATTTTTACATTCAAATACAACAACTCCCCAGACTATCTACTAATTAGAGTGACAGGGAAACATGGCAGCAGGCTGACGCCGGTCGCGGGAGCCCCCGGACCGAGGAGAGGAAATCAGACAGGAAAGCAGCCGAGTGCGATGAGTTAAGTGGCGGAATTATTTTGAAATGAACTGTAAGCTAGAGATTTACTAATAGGAGAAACGTACCCGTAGCCAGGGCCCCATGGGATTCAATGTGATACCACAGCGGGGGATTTGGTGGCGTGCGGCGCTTCTCCTGCAGAGGACTCGTGCAGCAACGGTGTTGGTTGGCTTCCGGGTTGGCCAGGGCAGAGTCGGAACAGGACGGCGGCTCTTAGAGGAAAGACGCGGCTGCAATACAGAGGAGCTGGCAAAGTACTCGATTGTACAGGTTGAGGGATATTGTGTGGAGGAGGAGGAGAATTCGAGGACAAACAAGCTGCATGTACGGGGAATTCCTCAGGCATCTTTGAGGCCGATGGAAAGGGATCTCTCGCCTAAGGCATCTCCTTCCTTTAGAGAGTGTATGAAGGTAGGGGGGTGAAGGACTTTGAGTGTGCCGGTGCAGGGACAAGCGTATCCAGTGGATTGAATGTACTGGGTTTGGGGGGAAATACCCCAGCCAGTATACCTGCAGCTAAAGGAACGCGAGCCAGGAACCGGTATCAACTTCGGTCAGTCCCTGAGGAGAAAGGTAGGAGAACGAGGGAGCAGGCTGCCCGGGAGGTCACTGTGGTATCCCCTAAGAAGAAAGCGGTAAAGTTGGGAGGGAAACCCAAGCGCTGTGGTTCCAGGGAAGTACGATTGCTTGCAAAGCCCTCACCGTCCCTCAGTTCCTATTTTATTTTAAGATAATGGAACAAGTCACGGTATCACAGGGGGGGGGGCAAAGCGCCGACTCATCCGGGGGTACTCCCTCTGGAAAACCGATTTTCCGTGTTGGCAGGGGACCTGCAAGGAGAATGTGGACAGAGCGCAAGCCTGAGCACGGATTCAAGTCCTAGCCTAAATATAAGCGTGAGGCTGCTCCAGGATAATGGTGATCTATCTGTCGCAGAGGATTTAAGTCAAAGGGACAATAGCGCTCAGGCTGCAGGTGGAACTATAAATCAGGTGGAAAAGATGTTTTTGAGCCTGAGGCAGGATATCTTAACAAAATTTGAGATATCTGAGAGTAATCAGAAAGGTATCCAAGAAAAGTGTGGAGTCCTGGAGGAAAAGTTAGACGATATTTCACAACGTACTGGATTTTTGGAAGGAGAGGTGAAGGCCCTGTCTGGGGTGGTGTCCGAGAATTCCAGGGATATAGAGATCTTGAAACTACAGAACAAATCCCTGCAGGAGGATTTAGAGAGGCTGGAAACACAGTCTAGACGCAATAATGTGAGGGTCCTAGTGTTCCGGAAGGCTCTGAGAAGGGGGATATAAAGAGTTTTATCTGTAACTTACTGAGAGAAGGAATACTGCATGATAGGCAGGATCTCGATCTCGAGAAAGAAATTCAGAGAGTCCATAGGGACCCATTTAAGTTAAACCCTGCGAGGAAGACTCCTAGTAAAATTTTGATTAATTTCCTTACATATGCCGTGAAGGAGTTGGTGTTGGGGCGTGCCTTGAAGGAAGGTTCCCTGAAACATGGAGTCTTTAATTACCAAATAAGATCGGATTTAGGTAAAAGGACTGCTCAGAGGCAATGGGAGCTGGGTACCAGGATGAATGAATTACGGAGTAAAGGTGCCCAGGTCCAGATGAAGTTCCCAGCGATGCTGAGAATTATGTGGCGAAACAAGATGTATAACATCAGCTGCCCTGGAGAGGTTGATACCATTCTAGCGCAGATGGAGGGATGAGCCTTTAAGCTCCCACAGTTTTTACAATATCTGTAAGGGATCCTATATCAGATGAAATAGTGTATGTGTTGAATGTAAATTAACAAATTTATAAATTTAATTTGAACTGTTAGGCTGGTTTTCCATTCTTTTTCTTAAATACACGTATATATCTCTCTTTGGGAATGGGGGTCACAAAGAGCGGATTATATCGCCCAGGGAGAAGAGAGGGGGTTTCCCGGGGGGGGGGGGGTAGGGAAGGGGACACTGGGTGTGGGATGCATAGGGAAAAAAAGAAAAAAATTAGTCCTCTTTTTGCTACTCTCGAAATTGGTTGAGGATATATATGAGTTCTATTGGGTTGGGAAGTTTAATCTAGGACTTATGTCGAAGGAGATGAAGGAGGCAAATAGAATCAGAGTTTGGGGGTTCGAGTATGGTTATGGATAGGTTGAATTTAGTTAACTTTCTAACATGGAATGTGAATGGCTTGAGAACTAGGAAGAAGGTGGCCCGGGTGACAGAATACCTTAAGAATAGTGAGGCGCAAATTATATTGCTGCAAGAGACCCATCTAGAATGGAGTGAGTGTCGGTTATGTTTTAATAAGTTACGGTGGGTTCAGGAGATAGTGTGCTCAGACCAGAGAGGGAGCACTAGAGGAGTGGCCATAATTATTAGAAGCAACTCGGGAATAAGGCTAGTAAAATACGAATCAGACCTCTCTGGTAGATGGTTAGTGGCCACCCTATCGATCCAAGGTAGGCCAGTAGTGTGTGCAGTATATTATGGTCCAAATAATGATAATCCTGAAGCTTTAATGAAGAAAGAATCCTGTTTGTTGGAGACAACGGCCCCAATCGTACTGGGAGGAGACTTTAATTTAGTCCTGAATAAGGAGTTAGATCGAACATCGAGAGCTAAATATATTAGCCCCCCCAAAATGCTTGCTAGATTGAAGAGTATGATGACGGGATTCAATCTGATTGACATTTGGCGCAGTAAGATGGGGGAAGGGAGGGATTTCACCTTTTATAGTAAGAAGTATCGACACCATTCTCATATTGACTATTTTCTGGTAGATCAGGAGCTGTACGCAGAAGTGGAGGCGGTAACTCATTTTCCTGCGGTTCTGTCAGACCACTCTTCGGTGGCCTTATCTTTGAAGTTAAATCAAAAAGTGGAGCTGAGAAGATGGACGTTAGATAGGACGATTTTACTCGATGAGGAGGTAGTACTTAACGTAATGGAAAGAACGGATGACTTTTTTCTGCTTAATAAGGGCTCTGCAAAGGGGCAAATAGTTTGGGATGCTTTTAAAGCATACTTCAGGGGAATTTTAAGTTCTATAATGGTAGGGAAAAACGTGTTTTGAAGCAGGAGGATGAGAACTGGAGGGGCTACAGGCAGAATTTCAGGCACAGCTAGATAAGAGGATTAGTGACAAATGGAAAGTGAGTAAGCTCCAACATTTTGCCTATGGAGAAAGGTGTAGCTCACTGCTGGCCTGGAAGGCTAAAACAGATAGGGCCAGAAACACAATACAGAATCTAATTAGTAGAGAGACAGGGGAGTTGTTGTATTGCTGCATTGTTTTGCTCACAATGAACCTTCCATGATGCAGATGTAAAATTGTTACTAGTATCAACATCTTCTGTTTCTACAATGGATCTATTCACTTGAAGAAAGTCTTATTGTCAATGTTTCATATTTTGTTCGAACATCTCTGGATAACATTAGCATTGAAGAGTCTAAATAATTATTCATAAACTGCGTTAATGTTTAGGTGCTACATTTATTTTGTATGTGCTCTGATTTGCTGAAGAAATTATAAATTTTCTCACACCACAATGAATCTGCAGAACCGTTGTTTTAATATAGAAGAATTGGGCATAAAAATCCCTTGATTTTGGGGGTGAGCCAGAAGACTTTCTTATTCTGCTAGGGATGCTGCCCAGTTTTCTAATGATTTTGCTACCCATTGGAACTTAAAATATTTTCTGACTTTGGCATACTCTGTATAACTTTGCATCTGAGAGCCTTTATGGCATTAAATGTGTATCGCTTATTTTTTTATTTTTATATTCAAACCCTTTAACTTTTCATTGATAAAGAACTCCGTTATTGAGTGGACCCCGTTACTTAATGAGTTGTTTTACTCTGCTGATTTGAGGTTTGGGGAGGTGCCTTAATGCAGAGATGCATTGCCTCATGAAACTGAGGGGCATATTTACTAGTAAGTGGCAGAGCGCGACGTTAGCCACCTTGGCTTACCGCCGTGCTCTGCCACTTCCAAAACGCAGGGCTGCACCGTATTTACAAGGGTACGGTGCAGCCCTGCGTTTCTACCTGCGCTGGCACGAATTTTAACTTCCTAGCGCCAACACAGACACCCTTGCACCATAGTGCAAGAGTGCCTGCATTTTAGGGGAAGATTGTTTATGTGCAGGAAGGTGTCCCTTTCTGTACATAAACAATCTGAAATGGCATTTTGAAACTTCTATGTGTGCTGCTTAATGCAGCACATATAGAAGTTGCAAAAAGTCATTTTTTTAAATTGATTGTTTATGTGCAGGAAGGGTCACTTTCCTGCACATAAACAATCAATGGCCTTTTGCTGTTTCTAGGTGTGCTGCACAACGCAGCACACATAGAAACAGTAAAAAGGAGGAGAAATGAAACATTTCTCCTTGTTGTGCCTGTTTAAGACCAGGTTTTCTCTGGTCTTAATTTTGGCACTGTCCTTGTAAATATGGGGCAGCATCAAAATCAATGGGTGTTGCGGTCGAACGCCCACCTCAGCACCCATTGCCCACCCCTTTCACACTAAGTATAGCGTGAGAGGGGGCCTTATTTACAAGGCAGCGTTAAGCCACTTTAAGTGGCTTAACACTGCCTTGTAAATAAGGCAAAGCCCATATCGCCACAGGACCGTCACTAAAAGTGCCGTTCCTTTGGCGATAGGGGCTTGTAAATATGCCCGAGGTTTATCACTGTCTCCAATCCAGTAGTAGTGGGAGGTTTGTTATAGGCACATTTTCAGGGTGTCTAAATTTTGGGGTACTATTTTACTCCCGCACCTGTAACACAGGTACCATTGCACTATGGTGCAAGGGTTCCTGCGTTGGCGCTAGGCAGCACACAGTGCACCAGCACAAGGAGAGGGCAGAACTGCTCCATATCCTTGCATTTATGGAGCATTTCTGCTCTCTCCCTTTCACGCAATGCAGCGCACCAAGTTCCCTTGCTGCGCCATGTTGTATGAAATATTAGTAAACATGCTCCTAAATGTTGGCCTACTTTATTTCCTCCCACATTGTGAAGGAGAGAGGCAACGGAGTCTGTCTCCTGCCACCACACAGAACTCCGCGCACTGAACCTCCAGCTAGAGCTTGGGCCACAGCACCCAGAAAGTGCCTGCTGCAGCTGTTATAGTGCTCGGCATCAGAGTAGCATACCTGCCAACTTGATCAAAAATCTCACCATGTGATGAGGGGGCAGGGCCTCATGCCGAGAAGTACCCAAGAGGCACTTTTACCCCCACCCTGTCCCCAAGACCCTCCTCCAAAAACAAAAAAGCTTGCTGAGGCTGTCCCGATGTCCTGGGGTGTTTTATCTCCCCTTAAAGGACATCGGCAGTTCAAAGACTCGGAAAACTATCTGGAAATCCACTATTTACACTGTTTTTTTTGCTTGTTTTCCCTGCCACTGTGTGATATCTGCTTCTTACTGGGTGACTGTGTGATGAGAGCCGATATTGTGTGCCACACGGTGGCATCATGTGAGATTGGCAGGTCTGGAGTAGCATCTGAGCCTCACTCTAGCACTAAGCACCACTCAACCTGTACTTGCTTCATTGTTAAAGTCAAGCATCAGCAATCTGTATTTGTTGGTGTACTGTGCCTATGCAAGTATTTATTCACGTTTTTGCCCTAGCTGGAGACAACCTTTGTATGCCGAACTCCTCCCTCATGTCTGCTCTTTTCCTGAGCGTTTTTATTGTTAAAGTCCAGCACTGTGAGTTTGTTAGCTGTTTTCAGATGTATACTTTGTTCGGCCTGCCCTTTCCCACTTGCTTTATGCTACCCCGACTCCCCTCCATGGGTAGTTTCCTTTTCCGTCTTTAGCTACAAGTTGAAACTTGTAGTGAATACATTTATATTTTTGGTGAATAATAAAAACATTTCATATGGATTTTGATAGCAGTGTAAAGGATAGCATTGCAGTCCAGACTGCTGCTAAATAGATATTATTATTAGAGGTTGGCGAGCCACTGAAAGCTCGAGCCAGGCTTGAGCAACATGCTTGGTTCTGGCTTAGCTGAGTTCCTCATGGACCCTCGAGCCCAGAATGAGGCGAGCTTTCATGTAGCCTCTGCCTGCCACCCAAATTATAATCTAATGCGCCATAAATTAAAGAAAAAACATTAGATTAGCCTTTGATTTAAAACAGGAGAAGGAAAGACATATCCATCTAGTAGCTGAATTGTGCAATGTGTAATTAGAAAATCTGGGATGTGTCCCAGCGTCCCCACTTGACCTAATTGTGTGATTTTAGGCAATTATTTTATTTCACCATGCTTCGTTTTTTTAGGTCGAGCCTAGCGTTGCAGCGCATGTGCTGCTCGCTTTGCGAGGCATGCAGTATTCAGTATAGCGGGGAAGCTTCGTGGAAGCTCCGCCCACTCTCCGCCCATCGTTTTCATTGGCTTGTGTCTTAAATGCTGCCTTCTGATTGGTTGTAGGCCTATTAGTCCCTCCTTATGATGGCCATGTCATCATTTGTGTCCTTTCATAGCTACTGGCCCCTTTACTGCACAGACTACTTTCTTTCCGTGCCCCCCCCCTCCTGCAGTCCGATGCCTTCTCGCCCCCGTTCGTTTGCTATGCAATAGGTCTCGCATAAATGCGAGTCCTATTGCATTGCCAATGCTTGTTTAGCTAGGGTATAGCTCCCCTCTCACCCAGGTCCATGTAGGATCTTACCAGTGGTCTCTCCCAGTAGTCATACTTGCCAAGGCGGCTTTCTACATCCCAACCCTCCGCACGGGCGCACCTGCCAGACCAGTTCGTGCTTTCAACATTTGCGGCCGCAAAATCAACACTTTTGACTTCTGAGCACCAGTAAACCCCGCGAGGCGGTGCCCTTAGATAAATCGAAGACAACGTGGGCTTCCCGCCCTTTGAAGGGGCTCTTTTCATGTGGGAAATGTGATTTACAGCGTGTGAATATTACAGGAAACAGACTGAGTGCACCTATCCCATGCAGGCTGCCTTCATCCTCGGCCCTCTGACATGGAAACTGTGCCCCGAGAGGGGCAGGTCGTCACCCCGGAGCCCTGTCTGGGCATGTCACGCAGGGCGGCCTCAGCCCAGGTGTTCTCCGGGCACGAGCATGTACCCTGATGGGGGCAGTCCGCAACACCGAAGTCAGGCTCGGGGTAACATATGCAGACTGCCCTCTGACACCGAAAGCGAGCCCTGAGATGGGCAGGCCAACCCACCAGAGCCATCTCGGGGCATTTCACGAGGATTACCTCGGGGTATGAGATGCAGGCTCACTTCAGCCCTCGTCTTCTCCAGACATCGAGCAGAGCAGCCATTATACAGGAACCCACTCGGGATATCTAACACAGCCTCGGCCCGCCGCCCTCTGACACCGAAAGTGTACCCTGAGATGGGCACAGCTCCTAACACCGTAGTCAGGCAGGCTCTGGGTTTGATATGCAGGCTGCCCTGTAATTGGCAGGCCTCAACCCCGGTGTTCTCCGGGGACTGAGGGTGTACCCTGATAGGGCAGAGACGTTTTAAGGCATGGGCAAAGTGGGCTCTGGCCCAGGGCCCCAGCCTTTCAGGGGGCCCCCTCTAGAGCTAGCTCTCTTCTGCAGAGTCTTTTCACTGATGACCTTGAACACTTCTTAAACAGATTGTTGCAAATAGTGTTTTCATTTAATTTATTTTTAACATGAGTGATGTGTGAGAGTCTATTACAGACATTTTGCAGACAAATGTTGTGTTTGTTTCATGCAACATAAATAAAAATAGTTCCTTTTAGATCCAAACAGGATTTTGCATATGAGAAATGGAAGGGCATCATAGAGTTTATTTGCAGTAATATTAGTGACCTGGTGCTGTGTTACAATATTGAAACACACATCACTATCCCTGAATATTAGATGTAAACACATTTAGGATTTGGAGGAGTGTGCACGTGCACTGTCAGGGACCTGACCAAAGTGGTCATGAAAAAACTGAAACTGGATCATAAATTTAAAGCTGATCTGAACAGGGGCCCCCAAAATCCTTAAGATGTCCCTGTGATAGGGGCAGTCGGGAACACCGGAGCCAGGCTCAGCGTAACACGTGCAGGCTGCCCTCTGACACCGAAATGGTGCCCTGAAATGGGCAGTCAGCCCAGGCTTTCTACGGGCACCGAGGGTGTATCCTGAGGGGGCCAGCCCTTAACACCTGAGACAGGTTCGGGGTACTCTATGCAGGCAGGCCTACCACAGCCCAGGGCGTATGCACCCTAGGGAGTGTACTGCACCGTACCGAAGTTAGGCTCGGTGTAATCATGCAGTTTGGCCACCCAGTTTGACATGCAGGCAGGCCTTCCACAGCCCTGACGAGCGTACACCCTGAGGAGGGTACTCGCTTCCCGCAGCAAGGGTCCAGGGCCGGCGTATTCCTGCAGGTTGGCCACATAGCCACGGCATGCAGGCAGGCCCATGCAGGCAGGCCTTCCACGGCCCAAGCCACGAGTGTGTACCCTGAGGACGGTACTCCCGTACCGAAGCAAGGGTCGGCGTTTTCAAGCAGGTTGGCCACCCAGTCCTGGATTTCTGAATAAGGAACCCAGAGGGAAACCCTCAGGGTGTAAGCTGAGCGGCACAAAACGTCCCATGAATCCTGGCTCGGTATAGACCATTCAGGCCTGCCCCAACCAGGATCTTCTGCGACATGGAGGGGTTAGCCCGAGGAGGGCAAAGTGTCACAAGGGAGCCAGGCTCAGAGTATTTTATGCAGGACGACTTTAACCCAGTTGTTTGAGAAAAAAAAACACAGGGTGTAGCAATGTGCTTCTAAGAATTTTGGGGGCGCGGGCAAAAAATATATTGGGGGCCCATGGCCGTAACAATTTCAAGTGCCTTTTACCCATTATCTTAATTGAAGCCCTGTGGTGCCATAAATTTTGAATTATTTGTGAAAGGTTGAAATTGAGCAATAGACAGAGAGAAGAAAGAAAAATTATCGCTCCTGGGAAGGGGGGGGGGGCTTGGAAGGTGGGGGCCCTGGCCAGTTGCCCACTTTGCTCATGCCTTAAAGCGTCTCTGGGGTGTGCCCTGAGGTGGGCAATGCTTCACTAAGGAGCCAGGTTCAGATTATCTCACGAAGTCCGGCCTCCACCCAGATGTTCTCAAAATGGCGGGTGTGCAGGGTGTCACGAGGGAGTCTGGTTCGGGTTAGTCCATGCAGGCTGGCTTCCTCTTTTCTTCTTCAGACACCGGACTGTACCCTAAGAATGATAGGCCCCCTAAGGGAGCCATGCGGTCTAAATTCCGCGCAGGCTGGCCTCAATCTAGGACTTTGCTGTAAACTGAAGAGGGCAAGCGAGCCAGTGACACCGGAGCCAGCGCACTGTACCCCACTCACGCTGACCTCAGCCTGGGTACTCTGTAGCCACCGAGGGGGGTGCCCTTCGGATGGGAGTCCCTCCTAAGGGAGACATGCTGTTTACATGCGGCTGCCCGCGGCCCACGCAGTGGGCCACCCTAAAAGGGCGGCCCCCTTAATGCCAATTAGGCACAACCATCACCCCCTCTAGTCAGGGGACTCTGGGAGGAGTCCCTCAGCACGGCGCGCAGGACGCATCACGTCCGGCGCACAGAGGGTTGGGGGAAGGTACTTATACCTCCCCCTGCCTTTCTGGAGCCCTCTTTGCGCCGGACACGCCGTCGGGCACACAGCGTGATGAGCAGAGGCAGGCAGAATCGGTTTTGATTGTTCGAGGTGAGCTGAGCAGTCTTAGGTGGTTCGGTTTTGGTGTCTGTTAATGTAGATTATGAGTTTGCCCTCTCCTCAGGGATTACTCGGCCAAAGGTCACTGCTTACGTGTTATGCCCGTTCTTTGTATAATAGTAATTGTGTATTGCGGCCTCTGCTCTTCATCTGCGGTAGCGTTTTACAGTGCCAGTAAAAATATTCGGGGGTCATATCAACCCTGTCCACCCGTAGATGTACCCGACGGCCACGCCATTGGGGCTTGCTGCCACTACTGGACAGAGGGGCACTGTACTTTGGCTTTTGGTTCATGTAGGGCAGAGTTGGCCTGGACTCCGTGAAGGGGTCAATTTGCCATGACTGAGGGCGTTGGGTGTGTGACTAAGTAATTCCTCCGGGCGTCCACAGAGCATGCGGGACCGGTGGGCAGAGGTATCCCGATGCAGGTGTGCTTTGTATTCGGCCAGTGCGCGGCCAGGGACACAACCCCTCGGATGTAGTTAAAAGTTGCCAAAGAATCTGAAGGAAGCCCAGGCATCCCGAGCGCGTTTACAGCTGGGAGAGAGGCGCGTTCGGCACTCTCGCCCGGGTGCAAGAGGCACTTGGCGTCGGGCAAGCTGATATTGGGTGTCGTTTTCGTGGAAAACTGGTAGAGCGCTCCCGTGACTGTGCAGTACGAAGGGCAATTTGAATTGCTAGACAAACAGAATATCAGGTTGATACAACAGTGGGTGTGCGAAGGGTTGGCTGGAGGCTAGGGCGGCCTGCTGATGGTCAGCTGTTGCCCGGGGAGGAACGTAGCAGCGTTTTGGCTTGCCTTGGCGTTGCGGCCGAAGTGAGGGGGTATTGGATTTGGTCTCAGTAACCATTCCTTCCAAAACGTTTAGCCCCCCCCTTTTTAACTGGAAATACAACGCATGATTCCAAAAGGAAGTGGTCAAGTAAATGTATGTGGTGCGCAATCACGGCTATCCATTTTGAAGCTAAGGGCCGTCTCCCGCCCGCGTCGCATGCGTCATATGGGCAGTGTTGGTCGTGTGCACCGGTGAGTCTGGGCCCTCGGGCAGTTTGTGTGGTCCCTTGGAGACGCTATCTTGGGGCAGGATGCCCACGTATAGTCGGAGTTTACCGCTGCCCCCCCTCCTCCTCTATTTCAAGTGGGGTTGCCGGGGGCGAGGGGGGTAATGTGCCGTTGCAGAGAGAGGCGACATTGCGGTGCATGGGTAGCTGGCCCCGCCATCAGAATACACTTTCGGGAGTGGTGCCCGCTCTGGGCAGTTGTCAGACATGACCCTCCGAGTGGTTTCGGCTGCTCAGTCAGGTTGCGGTTGCCGTCGTGGTCCCTGGGTTCATCTGCGGAGCCGGGATTCGAGCACAACCTTATTTTGGGGCATTGGGCGACCGAGCCGGGAGTGGCGGGCTCTTGCTGAAGGCTGGCCGGGTCCAGTTTATCGCCGCTCAGAGGGTTCATGCAGGCAGCAGGGCCCCTCTACCCGAAACCCAGGGATGCCAGCGTGGAGCGGAGGTTTCGGGCAGTCTTGGCAGTGTGGGTGAGCTACGGTTGAAGGAGCATTGTCCTCGGCCGCATTTCACCCCTTGAGGTTGCACACAATGGCTGCTGCATGTGTTGGTGAGCGAGTCGTGCATCGTCTTCACCTTTCCTTCGATTTGTGGAGGAGCGACCGATGGGATCGAGGCCAAGGTTTGGAGCATTTTGAAGGGTGTGAGGGTGCTGTTGGGGGCAGCGGCAATCCCTGAGCGTGGCCGTTGAATGATACGGCACGGTTTGGGTTATGGGGGGATGAACGGATTGGCCCCCACGCGGAGTAGCAGACGGGGAAGTAGCTAGTCGATGAGTACCTAGATCGCTGCCCACAGTCGCAAAGAGGTTTGCTCAAAAACTTCAACTCTGCCCATCTTATGTGCATATGTTTGGGGCGCGATTTCTTATAAGTTAGAGGATAGCCCACTGACTACTCACTTAATTTGAGAAGCATTGGCCTCTTCCAATTGGCAGGCGTGCGGAAGTAGTTCATTTAGGAAGAACGGCGCAGGTCTAATCTTAGCACTATTTTCGTATTGGATTGCCACTTAAATGGGCCTTTTGCCACTGGTTTTTCCTTTCGTTTCCATGTGTTGCATTGTGGGTGGGGTCCATGAGCCGGGAATGTGGTGAGTAGCGCCGTATTTAGGGTTACAATTAGCCGGCCTGCTAGTAGGGGTCACTATGCTCCAACCAATCAGAGCTATGAATTGTATGGCCTATAGGATACCGTACACGGTGCAGTGGTTTTAAAATAGGCCAGTGATGCGGTGATTCGACAATGAGACAATTATGGCTTTCTTGTTCGGTTCCCGAAGCCTTCTCACATGATTTGCAAAGTTTAAGCGGTGGCGCTACTGTTTTGTCCAACAAAATGCACGCTTTTCTGGTTCTTCTGACCTGAGGTGGGAAATCTTAGCCTATTTCCACCGGCGAAATGTCTAGCTACTGTATTAGTGACGGCCCTAGTCTCAGTGACGCTTGTTTGCAAGTTGTTGGGAAACGAAACAGCACCCGGACTGAAAAGAAAAAAAAAAAGCACGGGACTGCCAGACTTTTCTCGCCACATGACCATAGTCCAGGTTGATACAGTGGTAAGAAGACCTTGGGCCACTAAGCAACACAGAATAAACCGACCCCACTGTTTCTGGTTTAGTCTCCAGTCACCACCGGAATATCTATTTGCTTGACTGCGTGATGCGTCCGGGCGTTGCTAGGCACACCAGGCTGTAATTGTAATCTCGAAAAGGTCTGTGTATCCGTGTTTTGCCAGGCAGCGAGGGTAGAGTGTGGCAGTGTCATCACAGCAGTTTCCCTGGTGGTGCTTTGTGTCAAAGACTATTGGTCCTGCCCGCCGCCTCAGGGCTCGCCTGGTCCGGCGTAAGATGGGGGAGCAGAGAGTCTTGCTCCGAAGGATTGCTGCGCATCGGCAGGATGCCGATCCCACCGGTTGGTGTATGTATCTCGAGCTAGCGCAGAGGCAGTGGGTGCAACTCTTTGGCTTTGGAAAATTTTGCGTCTCTCCCCACAGCGCTGTTGATCGGTGCATCCCGCAGGCTTTGGTGGGGCGCGCACCGGGTCGTCGCGGCTTGCCCTGTCGCTGCTGTTGAGTCAAGTGCATGGAGCCCCCGCGGCGGGGAGTGACAGATTGTCCTCATTGGTTTTTGACAGTGGCGGGCAGGAGGATGGTGCTCTGCCTCACTGTCCTCGTCAGGTGTCCGGGCGCCCACTCGGATCTCGTGGAGTTTGTAGGCGGGTGATTTGGAGGTTGGGACCATAGTTAACTATGGCACGCAGGTTGCACTTACACCCTACTGGCATTCCTTCTCCAGGGTGCGTGACCTCATGGACCCCGGTATCGGTTGTTCAGGGTGCAGAATTTCGGGAGGGTTGTCGGAGAGCATTTCGGGACAAGCCACGTCGAGTCCTCCCATGGCCCTGGTAGACCCTGTTTGGCGCTCTTCATCCAGTGGCTGTACTCTTGCCCAGTCCACTTGATAGTTGGACGTCCCACTGTGGCTTGCTGACTCCAGGCAGTGCCCTCAGAGGAGACTGGAGATTCCCCTCATCGGACTACACGCTGATTGATGGGTTCTGGCTGAACGGCATCGAGTTGCGCTTGTGTGCCTGCGGGCAGCATTGGGGTTTTGCGGGGCAAGCTCGGGGCCCGTCGAGTGGGTGTGTTTTGCCCTCTATGTGCCGCCTGCTAGGCTGCTTCCCGGTGGGGGGCGGCGGTGGCAGGGGTTGAGGGTCCGCAGCCAGGGTGTGCTCGGGTCCTGTCGGGAGTGCCGTCTTCTGGCGATGGCGACGTGAAGAGCTTCAGCTCGTGGGCATCGGCAAGCGTTGCCATGACGAGGGCTCCAATATATGCTGGCTTTGGGCATTGGACACAGGCCCCAGCCTTTCAGGGGGCCACCTGATTGAGCCTGCTCTGATATGCAGAGTCCTGCCCTGATGACCTTGAATATTTCTTAAAGGGATTGACTTAAAGACTATTGTCCTTCGACTTAATTTTCATGCCAGTGATGTGTGAGAGTCTGTTGCAGTCAAATGTTGTGTTTGTGTTTCAGACGTCAGCCATAAAAACTAGTTTCTTTTAGATCAAAACAGGACCTCACTTATGAGAAATGGGAGAATGTCAGAGAGATTATTTGCAGTAATTTCAATGAGCTGCTGCCTTGTTACAATACCAAAGCACATCAGTACCTCTGAATATTGGATATAAACGCATTAAGCATTTGGGAGAGTGTACTGTGCAGGGTCAGCGACCTGGCCAAGAAAGGGCATGAAAGCTGAAGCCGGAACATAGATTCTAAGCTGCTCCGGACAGGGGCCCCGGAAATGGGTTTGGCCCAGGGCCCCCCAAAATCCTTAAGATGTCCCTGCCAAAGTGTCGAGACTTCAAGGTTATAGAGCAACCACCATGCAGATCAAAAAACGTATAACGACAGCGATCATTACAATGGTAGCTAACATTTAGAGGCAGGGACAAATACATAGAGAAAAGGAGCCATAGGTTGCCAGCTGCCAAATTGTTTGTAAAGGCTCCATGTCTACATGTGTCTACTTGGTCATCAGTCTGTACCCTCGTACTGGGGATCAGCCAAGTAAGGGGGCACATTAGGGCTTAGTCACCCCGAAAGGATATGCACAAACTTGCACACGGTGCGTAAGGGTTTGTATCACACAGAACTGGGGGTTTATCATTGGGCACACTGCCTGTGCCTTGGGTCTTTGGCCGGTTTGTTTTATCCTTCATAGGGAAGATATATGTGGGATACCTAATTGCTCACAGCATGGCACATTAAGGTGGGCGCAAACCGGGTTGTTACACATTAAATGTCGTACCTGCACACCGTGCTAGCAGTTAAGCAAGCTGGAAGTCTCCACAGAGGGAGCTGAACAGGCGTAATTTCTGTAAGAAAGAAGGGATTCATGGCAAGTACATGAGGACACACCTGCTTATTGTCACTCATTCCTAGTTCATCAGATAGTTAGCCTGCCAGGTGTCTCTCAGGGACATACAGGGGCATTAAGGGAGCTGCATGAGGTAGCGAGGTAACTCGCAGTGAGGCAGTCTGGTCCCAGCAGATCCGCCAAGGGGGCTGCGGCAAAACTTGGAACTGGGAAGGTTGGAGTCTACCAGTATCATTGTTAAATATACGCACGACTTCGTGGTCAGGCGGGGTATGTATGTCCCACCCTGAATTTCAAGGTGACCAGAATGCAAGCTGAATGCGTTTTAATTTAATGGGGGGCAATCATTCCAGGGATAACAAAGGGAACTAGGTCTATAGCTGGATTGAGCTCCAAGGGTCACGTGATCAAGCTTTAGTTAAGCAAGCCTGGTAGGCGGAGGAAGTCGTCGCGCCAACAGGGTGCTGTGACTGCATTAGGGTGCGCAATACGAGTGTTCCTGGTGGCTCATGGTTTAGCAATCAAAAAGGTCCTTGCAAATGTCTGGTCAACTTCAATGAAGGATGTGCACTCTGCTGCTCCGAGAGTAGGTTATGGGCGGCTTCAGTTAAACACAAAATTCCCCGCCTTGATAGCCATGGTAGAGAGGCTGGTTGTGGAAGCGGTCAGATAACAAGGGTGCTGCCGTCCCTTGGAGTGGGGAGACAGGTGTTAAGGCACTTAGAGTGCTAGAAGGATTGCAACTACAGGTTGCAGGAGGTGGGAGCCTACAGTAGCTTGAAGGGTAATATAGCTATGGTAAGAGTAGAGCCCCCTCCTGGGAGGCCATCACATTCCTATAGGTCATGTGAGGCAGTTGAACTTCCCGGAGAAGGATGAGCAGCGCCATGCGCAAGTTCACAGACCAAAGGGAGCTGTATTAAGTAACAAGGTTACTTGCAGGGAAGCAGAGGGGCTCCCAGCGGACCCACAAAAGGTGGGCTGCAGCATAACATGAAACTGGGAATCTTGGATTCCGACACTATCATTGGATTAATAATACGCAAGACTCTCTGGCTATGCGGGGTAAAATGTTCCAACATGAATTACAAGGTGACCTGCATGTAAGCTGAACCCGGGTTGATTCTGTAGAAGGCAATCAATTCCGGGAAAACTATGTGAACTAGGTCTATTGCTGGTTTAAGCATCAAGGGTCACAGCTGGTTAACAGGTACTGTGCATATGTGATCGGACGGCAGTTAAGCAAACCTGGTGGGCTGCGTAAGTTCTCACTCCACCAAAGGGTGCGGTGACTGCATTAGTGGGCACAATACATACATCACTCAAACCAGATCTGACAACATTAATGTGTTCGCCATGGTTTAGCAATCAAAAAAGTCTGTGCAGTTGTCTGGTCAAATTCGGCAAAGTAAGTGCACTTTGGAACCGAGGGCAGGTTACAGGTTACTTCAGTTAAGCAAATATCCCCCTACCGGATAGCTATATCAGCTAGGCTGGTTGTGGAAACTGTCAGCTAACAAGTGTGCTGCTGTCCCAATAGTTAGGGAAACAGGATGTTAAGCGCAAAAGGCTACAATGTATTAAGAACATTTGGCATGTCATGTATTCAAGAAAATTAAAATGGAAGGAGCAGGTAAATTTTCCACTGCTGGTGCAGGACAAGGTTGTCAGTGTGAACCCCCTATGTTGGGAATAACCAAGTTCGGGGGTAAACAAGGGCTGGCAAACCTGAAATTAGGCACTATATTGCAGGCAGTACACACTGGCTTATATCAGTCAGAACCATAAAACCAGGAAAGTCTGGGAGTTACACCACAGAGGGAACCGAACAGGCGAAATGCCCATAAGGAAGAAGGGATACATGGCAAGTACATGAGGACACACTTGCTCATTGTCACATACTCCTAGTTATGAACATTCCTGTTCGCCATGGTTTAGCGATCAAAAAGGTCTGTGCATTGTCTGGTCAACCTCAACAAACTAGGTGCACTCTGCTTCAAGGGCAGGTTACGGATTGCTTCAGTTAAGCAGAAAACTCCTCGCCCTGATAGCTATAGTAGATAAGGGTTGTGCAAACGGTCATCTACCAAGTGGGCTCCTGTCCCAAAAATTGGGGAAACCAGGTTAAGGCATATACAGAGCGGATTGCAACTACAGGGCAGGAGGTTGAAGCCTACATCAGCTTGTAGGGTAATATAGCTGTGGTCAAGAGTAGAGCTCCCTCCTGGGAGACCATCACATTCCTACAGGTCTCGTGAAGTAGTTGAACATTCCCGGAGAAGGACAAACAGCTCCATGCGCATGTTCGCAGAGCATAGGGGCTTTGGCTTCATCAGGCATGGGCTAATCCAGGCGAAACCAAAGGATATTTTGACATAGATGGTGTGCGCTTGTCACAGGTGGACATGGATCTGTCCCTACTGGACCCTGGAAATAGCGGGTTGCAGGTGAGGAAAGTAGCAGTGTTGGTGGGGGGCTCTGTAGGCGACGGGGGCCGCCTCAAGAGCTGTGGCGGAGTTACAGGGCAATCTGGAGGCAGAAGGGTATAGAAGGGTACCTCTGCAGGAGCACAATAGGGGTGCCAGTGCCAAATCCCAGGAGTCCTCATGGGAGGTCCCTGGAAGAAATTTGTCGCCGCCCCGCTAGTCCTTAGGGCGGTTGTGGGCCTGAACAACTGGGGGCTTGCCTTGCAACGCTCCGCCCTGAAAGGGGCGTGAGTAATATGGCCCAATGGGTCACGTGATCCTAGGGAATGGGATCACTCCATAATTCGTAGCACTGATTGGCTTCGCCACAGTGCATTTTGGCTCATCAGGCGGGCAGGGCAGCATAGGTGAGTCACCGCTGCCTGCCCTTGGATCGCCCGTAAGATAACCCACCATATTGCATACTTTGTATGGAATAAACCTGCAGCAATATTTTCCCAAACAAAAGTTGTGTTGTGTATTTATTTATTCCATCAGGCATGCTTTGGTTTGGGTGGGGAGTGTTGCCTATATAGGCACTATGTGGCTGCCCGCGGCCCACGCAGTGGGCCACCATAAAAGGGCGGCCCCCTTAGTGCCAATTAGGCACAACCATCACCCCCTCTAGTCGGGGGACTCGGGGAGGAGTCCCTCAGCACGGCGCGCAGGACGCGTCACGTCAGGCGCACAGAGGGTTGGGGGAAGGTACTTATACCTCCCCCTGCCTTTCTGGTGCCCTCTTTGCGCCGGACACGCCGTCTCCCGCCCTACCGCTTACCCGGCGTATGCTGGGGAGCTGTGTAGGTGGAACTTTGTAATGTTTTCTTTTGTGTTGCAGGTGGAGTTACAGGGCGATCTGGAGGCAGAAGGGTACAGAAGGGTACCTCTGCAGGAGAACAATAGGGGTGCCAGTGCAAAATCCCAGGAGTCCTCATGGGAGGTCCCTGGAAGAAATTCGTCGGCGCCCCGCTAGTCCTTAGGGCGGTTGTGGGCCTGAACAACCGGGGGCTTGCCTTGCAACGCTCCGCCCTGAAAGGGGCGTGAGTAATATGGCCCAATGGGTCACATGATCCTAGGGAATGGGATCACTCCATAATTCGTAGCACTGATTGGGTTCGCCACAGTGCATTTTGGCTCAGCAGGCGGGCAGGGCAGCATAGGTGAGTCACCGCTGCCTGCCCTTGGATCGCCCGTAAGATAACCCACCAAATTGCATACTTTGTATGGAATACACCTGCAGCAATATTTTCCCAAACAAATGTTGTGTATTTATTTATTCCATCATGCATGCTTTGGTTTGGGTGGGGAGTGTTGCCTATATAGGCACTATGCCACGCAGGCTGTCCTCGGCTCAGGTCTTTGCTGTAAACTGAAGCGGGCAAGGGAGCCAGTCCCACCGGAGCCAGCTCACTGTATCCCATGCACTGACCTCAGCCCGGGTACTCTGCAGACACCGAGGGGTGTGCCCTTCGGATGGGAGTCCCTCTTAAGGGAGCCATGCTGTTTACATGCCACGCAGGCTGTCCTCGGCCCTGGTCTTTGCTGTAAACTGAAGGGGGCAAGGGAGCCAGTCCCACCGGAGCCAGCGCACTGTAGCCCAGGGCTTTAAGTAGGATGAACCAACTCGGGGGTCTCTTAAAGGGCCGTGGCGGATGTAATTAAGGGCGTGGCTTAAAAACACCTAAGCTAAAAATCTGTGCTTAGCATAGTGTGCCGCCCATCTGGCATTTTGCTGTTTCTATAGTTGCATCCAGATATATAATACAGCAAGCAACATTACACTTACAACAAGCCTGTACTATTGGCTTTGCCAATGGTTGTTAGCTGCATAAGATAAATAAGCAACAACTATGGCTGCGTTGTATATAATATTGAAAATGTTTCCATTCTGAAATGATGAGACTGTGAAAGAACTATAACGAGTCTCTTCGAAGTTAGATAAAAGGCAGTGAAGGGTGGCACTGCCGCAGAGTTAACATTTATCTGTTTGCCAAGGGTGATGGCAAAAATGGAGAGCCCGATAGGAACCTGTCTCGGCACCTGCTTTTTAGAACTGCCGGTGCAGCACCGGCAAGACCCGGCCGACTTAAACCCCACGCACTGACCTCAGCCCAGGTACTCTGCAGACACCGAGGGGGTGCCTTTAGAAGGCTGCCCTCATTCAGTAGCTGGCTTCAGTGTGTTACATACTGGCAAGCCTCAGCCTCGATCTAAGGCAAACACCGGGTGTACCCCGAGGCTAGCCCTGTTCACTCGCACAAAAATGCGCCTTTCAGAATTGTGGTGGTCAGACGAACCCCGATGCACCCCGGTTAGGAATCCGTACAGTTGTATTTCATTCATTCATATTGTCATTCATTCCACTCTACATTTCAGGAGCGTCGTTAAAGGACAGATAGCTCATTACATCAAGAAGGAATACTTTGCCCTTCCATGGAGTAAATGTCTGGGGTATTAGAACACTTTGCAGCTCTTGGAAGCACACTTTACAGCACTTGGAAGGACAAACAGCGCAATACAGCACACAGGAAGGTCTTATGAATTTTGGGGGCCCTGGGCCAAACTTATTTTGGGGGCCCCTGTTCGGGACTGCTTTGAATTTGTGATCCAATTTCAGCTCTTTCCTGCCCTCTTTGGCCTGGTCACTGACAGTGCACAGGCACACTCCTCCAAATTCTAAATGTGTTTACATCTAATATTCAGGGATGAAGATGTGGGTTTTCAATATTGTAACAGAACAGCAGCTCACTAATATTATTGCAAATAATCTCTGTGACACTCTCCCATTTTTCAGTTATGCGGTCCTGTTTTGATCTTACAGAAACCTTTTTAGGTATATTGCATGAAACAAACACATTTCTCGGCAAAATGTCTGTAATAGACTCTCACACATCACCATCATTACAAATAAATTAAAGAAACACAGGGGCATATTCTCAAGGAGCTATCACCGAGTTATCGCCACTTTAACGCATCCAAAGTCGCGCTAAATTTATCGCCCCATTCACAAGCTGGTGCTAACACCCCATAACACCACTTTACCTGCGAAAGCAGTCGCAAAAAACATCGCCACAGATGACCCCGGCAACTAACGCTAATGAGATGCAGAGTAGGCGTTCCCGTGCCAAAAGCCGCGACAACACCACTCCACAACATTCTCAACGACCAGCCAGATCTGCGATAAGACCACAAAACAGGCGATAAGGCATGTTAGCAGCAGGAAACTAACACCTGCTCCTACCTGGTGTAGAGTCGGACGACAACCGGCACCAGATAAGGGAGCACAGCCCATAGTCACACATGGAGAACAACAGAGGCCCTGGAGCAACCCATCATGCAGGCCTGAGCCCCAATAGGTCAACAACACCCACCGCCCCCAGGACCCCCCCCCCGGGCCCTACCCCAGGCACCCCCCACACCCCCCTATGGACAAAGATATTACACATCAACTCCACGTAATCATGAACCAAACAAATATCATGAAGCCGCACAATCACAACACCCAACATACATGTGTGGCCAGAAAAGGGAAACCATACACCCATATCAAAATATCCAAACAATACGTTTATTACAGAACAAACAAAAAAAACAATTCTAAAGAGGCATGGCGGGTCGTCTCAGGACATTCCGTAAGTCACAGCCTGCAAAACCGAGAACTGGATCAGAAGGTGTGCAATGCGCCCATTAAAGTACAGAGAGAGAGAGCGAAAGAGAGGAAGAGAGAGAGGGAGAGAGGAAGAGAGGGAGAGAGAAAGAGAGAGGGAGAGAGGGAGAGAGAGGGAGAGAGGAAGAGAGAGGGAGAGAGGGAGAGAGAGAGAAAGAGAGGGAGAGAGGAAGAGAGATGGAGAGAGAGGGAGAGAGGGAGAGAGAGGGAGAGAGGGAGAGAGGGAGAGAGAGAAGAGAGGGAGAGAGGAAGAGAGAGGGAGAGAGGAGAGAGAGAAAGAGAGGGAGATAGGGAAAGAAAGAGAGAGGGAGAGAGAAAGAGAGAGGGAGAGAGAAAGAGAGAGGGAGAGAGTGCCGACCCTGCGGACCTAGGCCTCACTGCTCACCTGCTGCCACCGGTGTGTCTCCAACCACGTGCCGGTATCCACAGCAGTCCCCCAGGACCCACATCTGAAACAGTTTCCAGAGACATGAATGGCAGAGTCCATACAGTTGCACACGCCATCATCGCTTGCCCGCCCCTGCGCACACAGGCTGCTGCACCCCAGCCCCTCCCGCCGCCAGCGGTGATTATCCGCCCCTGCGCAACCAGGCCTCACTGCTCACCTTCCGCCACCGGCGTGTCTCCAAGAGGGCCCACCACGTTCCGGAGGGATCTCCAAGCCCGGGGCCCGCGACCATGGCACCCTCCACATCATGTAGCCCTGCACCGCGGGCCACCAGGTCCCACACCTGACTCTGGGTCTTGATTACGCAATGGCAGAGTCCACATCAGTGCACACGGCATCATCGCAGGCTGCACACCCGCTCAGCGCTTGAGATGCCACTAACTCTGTGAAGCGCGACGCAACGCCACGTGGCGGGAGGGCCGCACTGCCCGCTGGCCCAGGCCTACACTGCGGTCCAGCAGGGCTCACACAAATTTTTGCCAGTCCGGACCGCCAGGACGGCGCATCATCGCAGGCTGCACACCCGCTCAGCACTTTAGGTGCCCCCATCTCACTGCACCGCAAGACACCGTCCCATGGCGGTATGCCTGTGCCTGCCGCAGTGTATCCGGTACCACCAAGTCTGTGCACCTCTAGCCATGGACCCTTAATGATTGAGTCCCGTTGTGCGGACGCCATCATGTCACTCCCGGCACTGGGCAATGTGAGGTGGCAGGGCCCTAGGCCCTCATGCACACATGAGAACTACACGGAGACACCCAGTCAGAGAGAGTGGAAATGGCGTCCAGCACGTGCGCCAGGCCCTTTTTATTGCCAGGGTCACATGTCCAGTGACGCCAGTGCTGGATGGGTGTGGTGTGGGTGTACACCAGCCGTGAGGGAGTGGCTGTGGCATGCTGACAACTAGACCTGTGAGCTGCAGATCCCCACAGTGAAGACCTGGGACATGTAGCGTTGTCGTCCCCCCCTGTGTGCGTAATCGGAGTGGGCTGTCCTGGCGTATGCCAGTCCAGCGTAAGGGTGTGAACAATGACCCCGGGGCTCTGGGTGTGGTTCCGTCCTGGGCTGGACAAGGAAGTGAATAATGGATGTGTCTCTGTTGTGGTGTCGGCGCCACCCGGACCGGAATCGGCAATCTGTCACCCTGTGACAATAGTCCAACAACATGGGCAACATGGACGTAAGGGGGAATCACTGACCCTACATTCATCCATACTTCCACACTTGAAAGATCATAGACATGACACATCTGTGTGGATATGAATGTTTATTACACATTCAAGGGAGTGTTGCAGCTGGAGCAGTACAGGGCCATGCCAACCCCACTTCACATTGTCGGCCCGTGGAGGACCAGCCAGAGTCCCTCAGGGAATGACAGGTACATCAGGAGAGGAGGAGTTCAGTCCGCAGTCTGATAGCTGTGTCATTGGTGAGCAAACAGAATATGGCAGTCCATGTCGAGCTCAAAGGTGAGTGTCGCAGAGTGCATCGGGGGACAGTGGAAGGTGATGATGCAGAGGGCAGAACCAAGCAGAAACAGGCCACATGGCGGAGATGAATGCTACTGCGTCCTTCTGACCACGAGGGCTGATTCATCCGCATCTTCGTCCTCTGCTGTGGCATGTGCCTCACATGTGGGTGGTGGTGTACTGTCTCCAGCACAGTGTGGCACAGACACATCAGGGGCCGGAGATGTGGATGGGGTGGTAGCAGCAGCATGCATTAGCGCCAGGCCTTGTGGCAGCAATGCCATGAGGAAGGTCTTTAGGGCATTGAGGGACCCAGCTACCTCTCGCTGGTGTGCAGCCGTGGCAGCCGCTCTTTCCGCCTGCGTCTGCTCCATGTTCTCCATGATCCTCCGCATGTGTCCCAACTCCCGGGCGAGGTCGCTGGAGGAACTCTGGCTGGACAGTCGTTCTTGTCGCAGAGTCAGGACTCTGGCGATGTCAGCCATGGTCCGTTGGAGAGCATGGAGTGGACTGTGGGTGTCCGTTAGGGACTGTGAGTGGTCCCTGATGGGACTTAGACACCCACGTATGGCGTCTAGTTTGGCTGCCATGCGGTCGAACCCCACCTGCACCTGTTCAGCCAGCACATGGAAGGCCATGTGTTCGTCGTGGGGGTCCTGGGAGGCAGCTGTGGTGGTGGGTGCTGCCTGCTGTGTGCACTGTGCAGGGGGGGGGCTCCTCGTGGCAGCTGGGTTGCCCTGATCCTGGAAGTGGGCTGCAGAGGCTCTCCACGAGCTGTTGGAGGGCGTCTGAGTCGAAGGTGTGGTGGTCCTCTTCGTCATCAGAGAAGAGAGGTTCGGACTGCTCTGCAGGAGGTGTTGGATTTCCCCCTGCAATGTGAAGGGGAGATGCAGTTTAACTTCATGTACACATGTATGTTGACGCATTGTACAGGTCTGCATTCAGACTGCATGACAGTGTACATTGTGACTGTTTGGGGGGAGCTGCCTATTTGATGCGGGACAGTGGACATTCCGACTACATCACGGATGTGAGTTTGTACTTGTACATTGTCAACTCACATTTCCCTGCAGTGCCATTTGTGATTGTCCAGTTTCTACGCACATGCGGCACCTGTTGTGTCCTCTGTTCTGTTGTGGACGTGTTGCGGTTTGTACCACCTCGTTGTCAATGTTGATGTGCTCTGCATGTAATGTGTGTGTGCCGCATTTTGGGGGAGTCGCCCCTGCAGCTCTGATTTAGCTGCCCTTCTCCCTTCCATGTGGTGTGCCTCTGGGTTCTGTGCTGATGCAGTGCTGTAATGTTGCATACCTGTGTGCATTGGTCTCTTGGTGGGAGTTGTGGGTCTGGGGCATGGTTTGTCCGCAGATGTGCTCTGCTTAATTGTGCATGTGTGCCATTGTGCCCATCTCCCCCCGCGCCCCCAGTCCCTGGTGGTTACTCACCCTGTTGCTGTTGTGTCCGGTCATGTTGAGCAGTGTCCGGTCCCCCAACTCCTGCCACCGTCTCCCCACTGATGACTGTGGACACCATTTCCTCCATCTCGTCCAGCTCCTCCTGTGGCGCTGGACTCCCATCTCCAGTCTGCATTGCTGCCTTCCGGTTGTTTGCGAGTTTCAGCTTGGTTTTGCGCTTCACATCATTCCAGCGCCTCTTGACCTCGTCCATTGTCCTCTTCAGCACTCCGACTGCATTCACCTTGTCCACGATGGTCTGCCATATTCCATTTTTAGTTGCCAGTGACACAGTGGAGGTGACGAACAGTGATTGATGGTGTTCTATCACCTCCGTTATCAGGATCCTGTTTTCCTGCGGACTGAACTTTGCCTTCCTCTTCTTCTTGTCCTTGCCCTTCCCTGACCCCGAGGTCCCAGGCTGGTCCTCCGTGGGGCTTGTGGGGGTCTGGATGTCCTCTGTGCTTGCTCCGGCTGCCTCCATTGTGCTTCGCTGTTGTTTGGCTTTTGTTTGTATGTTTTTTTCTCCTTTTATGGTGCATTTTCCCGCATGACGCGTGGGATTTGCAGGCCTGTGGCTAGTTTTCGTAGATTTTTGTATCGCGATTGGCGTCATCGCTACTATTTTCGCGTTGGGGTTTCGCGTTTTAGCGGCGTCGCGTTGTTTTTAACGCGTTCATTTGACGCGTTGTCCTGTGTCTATCGCATGGTACCGCCGTGTTGTGAATGCCACGTTAACACGGAGTTGTTTTCCCGCGATGGACTGCTATGTGTAGGGTTGTGTTAAGCTACACTTGCGGTAGTTATCACACGTTCTTGTGAATATGCCCCACGGTATTTATAACAATCTGTTTAAGAATTATTCAAGTTCATCGGGGCAAGACTGTCTGCAGAACAGAGACTGGCTCTATGGGGGGCGGTGGCAGGAGAGGCTGGGACCCCAGGCCAGTGTCCACTTGGCCCATGCCTTTAAACGTCTCTGATAGCACAACAGCCAGGATAGAAAACGGCTCGCATTTTGCTTTTTTAAAGTGAACGGCAGACGTTTACTGTGGAGGGACCGATAGGGGTACATTATGGAAAATGTTACCAGTCCAGGAGGCTGCGTTGGAAAGGTTCGCCTGCCTGTCTGCTGGCAATGGAGCCGTAAATGAAGGGTGAAGATTAGCCTAGTTAACGGCCATGGGATCAGAGAGGATGTCACTTGGGGGGCCAGTGGGGTTTGATGGATAGACTGAGATAGGCATATACAAGAGAGCTTGGCCGATGGAAGTTGTGGGGAGTGTTCCAGCCCAGAGGTGGGCGGCCTTGTAATCCAGAGTGCTGAGGAGTCTGAAGGGACTGGTTGTGTGGCAAGATATGGGGATGTTCAGATCCAACAGCATGGGGGGCCGAAGTGACGTACTTGGGGGTCCAGAGGGCTATGGCCTACGCAGGCAATGAGCCTTGTGATCCAGGTGGCTGTGGTTGAGGGTCTGAGGAGACCAGTGCTGGAAGGCTGTGGGTGCAAGGTGACAAGTCCTGTTAGACTGTGGGGTACGAGACGACTGTGACTTGTACTGGTAGGCTGTTGGGTTTGGGATGACTAGTCCTTGCAGGCTGTGGGGGTCAAGGTGGCTAGCCCTGGTAGGCTGTGGGGTTTGAGATGACTAGTTCTTATAGGCTGTGGGGGACAAGGTGGCTAGCCCTGGCGGCTGTGAGTATGAAATGACTAGTCCTTATAGGCTGTGGGATGTGAGAAAACTACTCTTCCTAGACTGTGGGTGCAAGCTGACCAATCCTGGTATACTACGCAGTTTGAGGTAACTAGTCCTGGTAGGCAGTGGGGTTTGAGATAATTAGTCCTGGTGAGCTGTGGCATATGAGTTGGCTAGTCCTGGTTGGCTGCGTTAGATGACTAGTCACTGTGGGGTGTGAGATAACTACTCCTGCTAGACTGTGGGTGCGAGATGACTAATCCTGGTATGCTGTGCGGTATGAGATGACTAGTCCTGGTAGGCAGTAGGGTTTGTGTTAACTAATCCTCATAGGCTCTGGGTGCAGGATAACTAGTCCTGGTAGGTTGTGGGTATGAGATATGTAATCCCAGTAGACTGGGTGAGAAGTGCCTTACCCAGTAAGCCTGGGAGTCTGTGGGGTGAGGTGGCAACTCTTGTGGTGCCAGGAGGTGTATTGGTGGCTAGGGTGGTCTGTGAGGGCTAAGGATGCATGAGAGATGCAGGGAGATCTGTGGCTGCTCTTGTGGTTGAAGGAGGCAGTGCGTATCAGTGACCCCTCTTGTGGTCTGACGGGACACTGTGAGCTTTGGGGCGAATGCTGTTGTAGTCTACGGGCTTTGCAAGGTTTGAGAAGAATGTCCTTCTGTCCTAGGTGGGCTGTGGGGTTAGATGTGGCTTTTCATGTGGTCCAGGACCACAGTAACTGCTTTTGTGGTGAAAGGGGGGCTGCTGGCCACAGGTAAGTAACTACTCTTGATGCACACTGAGAATGTGAGGTGGCTGCCTCTGGCCTTTGAGTGAGATTGAGGAGAATGTGTGACCGTTCTTGAAGTAAACGAGGCTGTGGGTCTGAGACAACGCCTCTTGTGGTTCCAGGGTTGTGGGGTTTCAGGTGGCTGCCTTTGTGGTGCAGAGGTCCTTGGAGCTCACTCGTGACTGCGCATGACACCCAGAGCGGTTTAGGGGCAGATTTAACTGTTCTTGCAGTTGAAGGGAAGCTGCTTTGCTTGGGGTAACTACCCTTGTGGTTCATGAGGCCTCTGGTGTCTCGAGCAAGTGCTGAGACGAGTGCTTCTGTGGGCCAGAGGGTCTGTGGAGTATGAGATGACAGATCTTGCAGTTTAGGGAGGCTCTTTGGTTTGGCCATGATAGGGCTGGAATCTGTTTTTTTTTCTTTTCCTGATTGGGCTCGTTAACACAATACTGTGAAAGATTAAATGTCGGAGCTGGGCATGATGAAGTTGTTGAGTTCCATCGCCCCCTCCTCCCCCCCAACTCCCCCTAATACTTCACCCAAATAGACATGGTACTGGGGATGTACCATGCACTGGAGCTGAGGGGTGGTTGTTTTTTCACCTGTCCTTTCTCTGAGCCTAGAGCTGGTAACCTCTCACATGAAGTGCCCCAGATCGTGGTGGGTGATCATAGCACAGCTCTATGGAGATGTTAGCAGTTGTGATTTTACTAAGATGATCAGATGGCTCCATGTCACCGTAACACCACTTTCAATTCTTGGACTTTGCTTTTACGTATCAGTGCATTCTGGAAGTTGTAGTGTTTGTTAATTGTAATTGAGAAAACTGAACCAGATCGTAACAGTGGTATATAAAAGCAAAATACAGGAAAAGAAAGTGGTGTCACAGTGACACAGGGCAAGCTGGTCACCCTAGATTTGACCCCAGTCTCTGCTACTGGGAAAGACTTTGTAGCCCAACGAGAATGGTGTGTGATCGAGGGTTACAACGGTTGCTGCCTGTGTGCTTGGCATTGAGGATATGTGAGCAGTGACTAGCTAAATTGTATTTTAGAGCCCCAGAACTACAAATCTCTATCAAACCTACTGGTGTACTTCCTCAAAACGTTAAAACTAAGTAAATGCACAGGGTAGGTAGGAATGAGCTTCAAGTCTTCTGTAGATCAGGCCACTCAAGTCTTCTGACTTTTTCTATAAGTAACACAAATATGGGGCTTGACAATATAAGGCACTTGTGTATCTTTTGTGGCCTACAGGTGTCCGCTGAGGATCACAGGTCTCCAGTGTCTGACTGTGGTGTAAGTAATGGCTAGATAGGCTCATTCAGCTAGTAATGCAATGATGCTAAACTAATGGCTGCATCTCTGGGGGCGGGGTGGGGGGGGCACTGAGGCCAGTGCTTTGGAGTTTGGGAACAGAGTTCTCCATATCCCTAGGCCCATGGGCGAGCATTTAATCAACGGAGGGCTCATCTTTGCATTGTAGTACTTGTAGTTCTGATTTTATAATGAAATTAATAGAACTAAAAGTCGTAGAATGCAACGAAAAATCCTTAAGTTTGTGAATTTCCCAGTTATGGGGCTGGGAGCCTTGAGAAGTCCTTTTAATAGGCACTGGGGAAACTGCTGTGATCAGATTGTCGAAGGGTGGTTTAGTGCACGCCCTACTAACACCTTAACTCATATATCTGATCTAAGTACACTGGGTAGGAGTGAACATGGTCTGTTTCTGCAGCCCGGGTTATAGGGAGGAGGGGGTTCACAGGGAAAGTCCCTGGACAGAAACCGAGGGCGTGTCTATATCTAGCCAGGTGGTATTGTAGGTCATTAGCGTCGGTGGCCCTCTAGGGGCAGGGAGGGGCATTACCAAGCCTTTTGACAAGCTTGGAAACCGACTCCCATGGAGCTCGTGTTTGCCCAAGGAACGGCCCTTTCTGTGGTAGCACGTGTCCGGTACAGGAAGCACAGATTAGAGCGAAATCGAGTCACGTGCCTCTGAGAGGCCAATAGAGCTTCGGCATCTGTCACGCCCGGTTCTCGGCCTTTCAAAAGTATCTGTGGTCCGCATTTCCTTTTAAAACAGTCATTGGTGTTTGCTTGAAGGCCATCCCACCCCCGGAGTGGAATAAAGTTTGAGCAGATTTAGCCAGATGCATTAATGCCATCTGTGGGCACTTTAATCAACTGATCTTTCTGGCACGTTGTGTTGTGTGGCAGCGGCTTTTAGCCACCAAATACCCCCGTCATGCCTGACACACTCCGCATATCTTGCCTTTTTTAGGTCGAGCATTCGAGACCTCTTGTATATACTTTAGTATATACTTATATGTGTATGTACTTTGTGGGCTCTGGAGATCAGCCTTAGGACTTGTCTGCTTCCGCTTAGGGACTTTTTTTCTGTTCAACTGCCTCTATTTAACTGTCTTGATAGAAAACGACCAGTAGAGGTCACTAAAATACCAGAATTGCTTTCTGCTTGTTCAACTGCCTCTATTTAACTGTCTTGATAGAAAAAGACCAGTAGAGGTCACTAAAATACCAGAATTGCTTTCTGCTTGTTCAACTGCCTCTATTTAACTGTCTTGATAGAAAAAGACCAGCAGAGGTCAGTAAAATGCAAGAATCACTTTAGCATTCTCTAAATTCCAGTCCATAGCAATTGTCTTCCATGAGCTCCTCCAGACAATATTTTTTTCAAATCTTGTATTTTCAGTTATATGAACACCGAAGGCCCTGATTTTATATTAAAAACAGAGCTTTGGACGAAACCATTTCTCGCTGAAAGGCAATATTTCTCTCCATGTGTTCCCATACCTGGCGTGTCACGCAGTTTGGTGCTTACTTTCCCTCCATGTTTAAGAACAGTAGATGTTTCAGCACCCAGGCTAATGTGCTGCATGGCTAAATACATTTAAGGTCCCAAAGGCGAGACCGATTGCATTGCAAATGCTTGTTCCTTATTGCTTTTGAGAGCACTTTCAAATATGGGAGTTCAGATTTTGTCCCTACAAACTCCTCTCTTGGGTTTGATTTAAATAGAATATAATGTTGCTCCATGTAAAAATCTATGCCACGTATAGGGTGCACATGGCAACTGAACTGACTTACATTTCACTTATGGTGTAGATGTCATGGCGGGGGGGAGGGGAGAGCATAATTATTTTTAAGTCCATGTTTTAAAACTGTCACTTTTAATAAATGCTTCTCAATGCAGTGATATTTGAAGTACTAAGTTGAAACGCTTCTGCACCTTAAAGAAGTGCATTTTTTTAGATTTTGAAGAGTCTTTTTTTATCTTGTTTGTGATTGTTGCACAGTTTACATGCCAAACATTTTCAGGGCTCAGCTTGGCTGGTGCATGGGTGCTTAGAGCCCAGCCAGACTCTCAGCTCAGATCTCTCTGTTAATTTGTTGGCTCGCCCACCTCTCATTATTATGTATGTACAGGGCCGGACTGGCCGTAGTGGGCACCAGGCATTTCCCTGGTGGGCCGCCAGGGTGGGGGCCGGTTTTGAGTCCCTGGTGGCCATTTTTGTTACCCGGGGCCGGCAATATCGGCCCCCTGTAACAAAACCGGCCCTAGCAAACAGCTCAGCCGCACTCCCCCTGCCCCACAGGGGGGCTGGCCGAGCAGTTTGTCAGGGCCGGTTTTGGTTCCCAGTCCGGCCCTGTGTATGTACACCAAATCTATTTGCATAAGTGACTGTAGACTCTTCTGTAATACTACAGTGCTCCGGAGGTGCAAAAACACGGCACCTATGCCCATTTCAACCTTGGGGCACTGTATGTAATACCGCACCTGTTTTCTGTTACTGAATTGAGTTCTCTATCTTTTTCCACGTGGGTCAGTATTCTTTTGACTGGGGTAACATCAAATTAGAAGTACGTATATGCCTACGTCAAATAGTTGTTCTGACTCCAAGCCGAAGATTTGCTGAAGTTTAGAGCAGGTAATCGCCTCGTGCAATATAATACAAAACTTACCATACATTATAAAAGCCAGTGCAAAAATTGCGTTGTGCCCGATGAACGCTTACGCAAATGTAAGTTAATATAGCCCTCAACTGAACAATATAAATAAACATATGTATAGTACGACGTACCTGTGTGTGTTAAAGGCTGGAAATGACTGTTTAGTGACAGAAACTAAAGTTTGTTAACTTCTGGGTATAGGAAAAGATCCAGAGAACGGAAGCCAGTACAACATGCTACAAATCCAACAGATGCAATGAGGTGGAAGCAACATTTAAGGAAATGACATCTGCACATGCGCACAAACACAAAGTCTACGAGGAAGTATATGTTCGAATATCTTTTGGGCTCTCAAGTCCCACTGTGCCCTATAAGATGGAATATGTCTAAGCCCCGGCAGTTCTTAATTTTATGACAACTATTACTGAGGATATCTGAAGGTGCCTAGAGATAAGGTGGGTATAACCGGCCTCACATATGCTGTATGCAGGATCTGAAAAGCTTTCACTTTTTGCTGTGGACTCTCATTTGATATACATCACTGAGTACACACGCTGTGTTGGGTTGTATACTATTTCGCAGAGTGCATGATCTGTGCTATGTAATGCACTTGGCATGTGATTGTCTACAATAAACCAATTTAGATTGGCTGTTCTCTCGTATCGCAATTAGTGGCAGGTTTTACAGTATACGGTACAGCAAAGCAACAGGCTGTGCTCTCTGAAGTACTTAGAGCAGTGGGTCGCTGAATATTCCATAATACACAGCTCAACAGCGATGAAAAAGTTACTTACCTTTGGTTACAATATTTGTTTTAGATACTATATCTCCCTGCATGTTCCTCACCTTAAGAAGATCACCAGGAACCAGAAAGGACTAGAAAACGCTTTCTCTCAGCAACAGCTCTCCAGTGCCTTCATGTGGTGCCACACAACTCTAAGGAAGCTCTGCTCTCCAAGTAGACGATGACACACCCTAATGTATGGCGCAGCCTAGCGTGCTGGTATCAGTTCCGTCAATATTTTCCATATGACCCTGAGGCATGCAGGGAGGAACCAAATATAGCTTGGCAACAGCGGATAACTAAACAGCAGAAGAACGGTAAAACACCTTGGGATCGTGTTATTACAGATGACACTCTTCTCAGAAGGGGAAAAGGAAGGGTAGTGAGGAATGTGCAGGAAGGTATAGTACCCACCAGAAACATCACTATCCAACAGATTCATTGGCTCATGAATGAGTCCCTGTGCAGCACCCACGGGAAGGTGGGACTGAGTTGTGTGATTTAATCGAGGAAATTATGAAAAAGAGCTCTTAAGTAACTATCGCACTGCGCCTGAACCTCCAGCCAGTAATGTTCAGCATCAGTATGCAGAGAAGAAGACTATGTGCCCATCCGGCAAATGTAGTCACTGGAGGACACCTCTGGTGCAAGCTGTGAGAGCACATATGGCTCTAGTAGAGTGAGCACAAATGCCTACTGGAAAATCTTCCAAATACACAATACAATACAAAGTCATTTATAAAGCTCGCAGCTGCCTCCAAAGAGGGGTCCCAGCGCTAGTGGAAAGGTGCGAAATTCAGTGCGGTACACTGCCCAACCCAACTCAAATGCCCTCCGGCTGAGAGTCTGGTTGGGTTTAAGAGAGTCAAAGAGCAAAGTTTTTAGATTCTTTCTAAAGACCATTTCAGATGGACTAAAACGCAGGCTAAGAGGAAGAGTGTTCTACAGCTTAGAAGCAAGAAAGACAAAGGATCTCCCACCTCTCCTAGACTTGCGAATCTGAGGCAGTTGAAGAAGTTTTCAATTGTTAAATCTCAGTGCTCTGACTTGATGATGAGGCTTAAATCTCTTCTTTAAAAAAAGGTGTTTTTTTGTTCAAATGCCCTAAAGGCAAAATTAATGCCTTAATTTGGATTCGCCTGGTTATATGTAACTAGTGAAGTTGACGTAAATAAGGCCAAAGTTGGCCAAAGCCAAGGCATAAAAGGTCTTAATGCAAAGAGTGACCAATTGTAAAATACTTTGCTTGGTCACTGCTTTGCTTTCCTAGGCTCCAGCGAAACCCACTAAGAAATAGTCCTCAGGCCACTCTAATCTTGTACGATCAACATAATACCAGATAGATTGTCTACGGTACAGACTGTAGCCTCTCCTCTTCCTTAGGTTGAGGAGCAGGAAAGGAGGGTAAGAGACTGGCCAATTTGGAAGGCAGACACAACCAGCATGGTGCTGCTAGTTCCACACACATTGCTATACAAGACTAGAGACCCCAACTAAAGTAGAAGAGGAACTAGTTTGCATCTGGCATATGTGAATCCATATTTATTTATAGCCACACTATACTAGGCACCATGGGGCCACTAAATAGTGATTTTGACAAGAGAAAAGACAAAGGGCCATACCAAGGCGCCCGAGGGGACACAAGGGGCATGTGTGTCCGATTTCGTAGCCCCTGGGTACTTTGGTATTACAGAAGGTGCTGCAGATGCATATGCAGCCCCTTCTGAAATAAATTGTAACGGTGTTACAGGTGTATTCCCAAGGAGGTGTTCTCTCCATGCAATTGAGGGAACACTTTGCCTCTGCACCCCTACCATATTATAGACATGGGGGCAGAAGCAAAAGAGCTGTCAGGGGTGCCCTAATTTTGCACCTTACATGAGGTGGCATATAGTTTGAGCGTTCTTCCCAAGCACCCCTCCTCACCATCCCCACCCGGAATCAAGGAAAGGTGGTCCAATGGATACCCCACACACCCCTCTACAGGAAGTCACTCACTGCACCCTGCTGCAGAGGGATCTCGCTCCTGTTTTGAAAGGCGGGCCATGATGCCACCTGTGAAAGAAAAACAGACTGGTTGCTTTAAACAGCCAGTCCACCTTTCACTAATGCACTACCCCCTGGGCTGGCACAAGTTCATGGCTGTTCTTGGAGCAGCACAATAACCTTAACAGGAGGCACTGACCAGAGCTGCACCTGGTCACATAGTTACAGGCGCACTACGGCACAGACCAGGGTACTGCACTCTATACATAATACAGGCAATTGTCACTTTATGACAGATGGTTTCTGGGATGTTGCAGTACTGTATTTCAATTAATATATCTAAATTGTGAAAGTGTATGTACATTACTTAAGGAGTTGATTGTAATTAGTTCAGTTTCGTTCCACAGAAAATTAGGAATGTAACCCACTGCAGAAAGCGTTGCTTACCCTGAAACGGACTGAGGAGACGCGAATAGTGGGTGTATAAACAACATCCTAATTCAATGAGATGTAAAAGAGAAGTAATAAACACAAATAAAAGCGCTTTTATGGATTGTAACTACATATGAAATTTTGGAAAAACTAAAGCGCGGATGAACGGTTTCAATTTATCACTGAATGAAAATAATTGAAAAGGTGGTTAGGTACTACAGAGTATCATAACACGTAATACACAGAGTGCTACAAAAGATAGAAAGGAGATGCATGAGTCAACTTGGGGTAAGGATTCTGTAAAAACTGAAGCTCACCAAAGGTTGTACACAAAGTGGCTGAAAAAAGGTGGCAATGAGCTAAGTAACACAGGAATAGTAGTGCGAAGACAAAGGTTTTCATTTAAAAAAAAGGCAAGACCTCCAAAAGTGAAAACCTGCTGCCCCAATCATCAAAACGCTTGGGTCCAATGTAAAGGGGGTTAACATTGAAGGCATCTGGATACGATTTTGCCATAATAACCGAGTAGGCTCTCAGGAGTGTGATGGACAGATCAAAATTTCGGCTCAGTAGGTGCAGGCCGTGTAGCGTGCAATCTGTCTCTGCACTGCCAGACCAAAAATGCTTCTGTTAGGCAGTCAGCAACAGGTCAAACTGTCTTGAAAATAGTAGAGAGGTTTAGAGGCTGCCCAAGACAACTGTAGAATGTCAATAAGAAGGTTGCATTTAGGCTCCTCCACAGAAGGAGCAAATCAGGAGCCTCAGCAAACCTCTTTGTTGGTGGCCCTGAAGGGTAAGGAATGCCCCTTCTGGAGAAGTGTCAAGACCACTATTGTGTTGAAGGTCCAAGAAAAGCCAGCATCAGTATAATGGGGAAGAAGGTTCAGCCTTAGAAGGATACTTGTCAGTGTACAAGAAATCCTTGGCTAGCATGTCCGAAGTGTCAGTTTGAACAAAAAGATCTTTCACTTGTGTGAAACTCTGGGCAAAGGGTCAGCCAAAGCATGCCCACGCTTCCTCCCAAGCCAATCTAAGAATGTCCTATGACTTTGAAGCCATCGACCTTGCTCCTCGTGGGCTCTCCAATGACACATGAGATGCTTACTGAGCCATCTTATTGTGTACCGTTAGCAGCCTGGGATCAAGCTGACAAGTATCAAGCTTGAAGAAGGCCTCCAGAAAAGTGACATCTTGGTCGGAGTCTCTGGAGCCACAAAATCAGGTGGTGTTGGGGAAAAGCAAGGAGCCGAAGGATCTGCTCAGCCCATAAAAGCTGAAGGGGCCTAAAGAGGTCCAGCACAAAAGACTTTTGCTTGGGTGGAGTTGACTGAATAAGCTGAGAAGGGCTGTTAGAGCTTTTCCAGTACTGGCTCCAAGGAAGAAGACAAAGAAGGTGGCATCAGGGATCAAGTATGTTGGCTCCACGAATGGTCGGTCCAGTGATCAGCATCTCTTCATGGATGATTTGTCTATCTAATCTATCCTTGTGCTTTTATGGGAGTAGTCGTTGGAGGTCTGCTTCCTGTCAGGTGTCTCAACATGACACCTGAGGGACCAAATGAACCATTTAGGGGTCTCCCTATGGGTCACAGTCAAGAATAGCTTGGTCTGCTATGTGGAAGCACACAGCTCACAGGCGGAAGAGTCAGGATTCGGGCCAAGATTGGGGCTCTGAGAGGGGTATCTGCTTGCAAGATTTTTGGCAGGCTTTGAACCCTGACTCCTTAGGAGGTGACACTTGATCTAAGTCTACTGCAACACGTCCAGGAAATTTTGGTAGAAGTCGGTAAAAACTGACAAAGAGCTCCAAACCCAGATTGATAAGTCGCAGAAAAACAGAAACCGACCAACACAAAAAGTCCACCTTCTGTAGATGGATGACGTCACACCCACAACTGCAGGGCCACTACTGGAATGAATAATGTAGCGTCACCTCGCAGCCCTCGAGAGCTATTGCTAGACAAATATTTCTAAATCCAGTCTGGTGCCATAAATGTTCTAAGGGGAGGAATCTGAAAGAGGTAGTATCCATGAGAAATAGTAAACAGAATGAATAAAAGTATTAACTGTAGCAGAAAGAATTCACCCAGTTCTGATTTCACAACCTTCCACTCGAGCAGAGCAAGTGCTTAAGCACAGTAATTTAAATTAAATGTGATTGTGGAGCAATGTGCAATAATCTGAGTCTGAATGGAATTCATTCAGATCAAGACGCAGAACATTTCTTCTTTTAAAGTTGTGCCCCTTCACCTAAGAAGGCAAAGAGTGCAAATAAAGTCTAAATTCATGATTCAATAGGCACAAAGGTGAGAAGGTTTTGATGAAAAGTGGGGTAAAAGTAGCAGAAGTGAGCTCTGAACTACTGCAATAGGGCCTCCGGTAAATGATTAGATCAAGGGCTGCTTGTATGCAGTAATTTGTAGCATCCATGTTTCTTGTTTTTTTATATAGCGCTTCATATCACAATTGTTGCTAAATGCTATGAAGAACAAGTTACTTACATTTTGTCTCACTTTATCTGGTAGATACTATATCTAGCCCCAAATTCCTTACCAGAATGTTCCCCAGGTGTCAAACTGAATCCAGAAACTTTTTGAGCAATACCTCTGTGCACTGGTAGGTGGCATTGATTGGCTCCGCGTCGGCATCATCCACGCTGAAGTGACGTGCACGGTGCCTATATAGGCACCACCCCAGCGCGCTGACATCAGTTATGTTTCATGACATTTCTACACCAGAAGCATGAAGCCACAAAGGATGCTGATGTACCAGAGTCTAGGCACTAAGCACCTCATAAGGGTCACCCCAGATGGAGAAATCCATTTGGAAAATGAGTAGGATGGGTGGGTTAGTAAGTAATCTGTGGCTAGATAGAGTGCATAATCAGTATCATTAATGTTATTAGCAGTTCGACATTTTTAAGCTTGTTTAGGAGCAATCATCTAGGTCACATGGTTTTTACGCTTTACGATAGTTGCACAGCAGGTTTATAATGGTTGCACGTGTGGTGTTCACAAAGGACATTCTCTCATTGGCTTATGGTCGTGCACCATTAAGGATGATTATTTCACTCTCAAACAAGCAGTCCCACTGACGGTTGTAGGGCTGAGTCAGAGGTGAATTAAAGCAGACGCTTGTAGCACTATTGACGTGGGTGTTCAGTGCATGTTTTTTACACACGGTTTGATTTTAGCACCGGGTTTATTAGTTTTTTGCTTTATTGACTTTTCAGTGCTTTATGGATTTATTGATTTTTTGGTGTAAAGGCACATATTCAAAGCATGGGTAATTTATTATTAATTGATAATAGGCATGCACGTTTTTGGTAAATCAGATGTCTGAGAACAATATGCACAGCATATTAAATGAATTTGGAAGTGTTTAAAATTTCTATATGGTTTCTGATGGGCTGTTTTTAAATTCCAGTTACCCCGGACGAAGGGCTTGTAGCCCGAAATGCATTGGGTGGACATTTAATTTGGTTACTCAGACTGAAACATGATACACCGAGCTGTTGGAAAAAGCCCAGATGGGCATTCTAGAAGCATTAAAAGGTTTTAAATCACATCGCCTCAGTCTGAACTTTAAATCTAAGAGAGAAAAAAATGGATGAAAATGAATACTTCCAAGATTACTGGATTGTTTATTGTGATGACTGACTGATCGTATGCAGTGAAGCTGTAAACTGGTGAGTGACGATTCACCAGGCATTCTTTGTTAGATAGAGTCTCTACGACATAAGGCGTTACGGAAGATAAGTAACTTTCATCTGATAGAGACTTCTAGCAGCAGATTCCTTACCTTAGAATAGATACCCAAGTGACACCTGTCCAGAAGTGGACCTGTCAACACATTTAGATCAGGAAGTCCTCGGGGACTGAACGGGCAAAGTGCCTGTCACGACGGGCCTGACTGTCCAAGCAGAAGGGCTTGGTAAACGTGTGCGAGATGACCACGTCACAGCCTGACAGATGTCCAAGACAAGGACTCCATGAGCTAACCCAGTAGTCGCAGCCTTGGCTCTGGAGGAATGAGCCTGCAAGCCCTCAGGGGGTTGCTTCTTGGCCAGTGCATAGTAGATTTTAATGCAGAGTAAGATCCAGCTTGAGATTATCCTTTTCTGCACTGCCTTTCTTTTTTTCGTCCAGCAAACCCAATGAAGACAGCTGGTGTTCCTTAGTACAATCAATGTAGAACAATAATGATCTTTTTAGGTCCTGGTGATGGAGTCTCTCCTACTCTTTGGAAGGGTGAGAAGGTGAGGCAGAGAAAAGAAGGTCGACAGTGTAATGATCTGGGCAATGTGGAAGGGCATCACCACTTTCGTCAGGAAAGAGGCACATGTCCTAAGCATGAGTTTGTCTGGAAAGAATGTGGTTATGGAGGGTGCATGGATAGTGGTTCCAATGCGCTAACCTTGCTGACCGATATAATGGTCGATAGAAAGGCAGTTTTGATGTTCAGAAGATGTAAAAGACAGTTGTAATTGATTCGAAGGGTGAGCACATCAAGAATGTCAATACCAGATTCAAGTTCCATTCAGGCACGATGAATGGTTTTGGAGGAACATATGTTGTAGACCTTTTACGAAATGAGTCACAACAGGGGACTTAAACAGGGAAGGCTGATCCAGCAACTGCAAGAACACAGATATGGCTGAAAGATACACTTTAACTGTGCCCAAAGCAACCCCTCGCTAGGCTAGTAAGAGATGAAACAACAAAACCTAAGATAAAGATGTATAAAGGTAGATCAACATTTTTAGAAGCACGCCAAGCCACAAACTTGTCTCAATGGCAAAGTGTATACTGTCTTTGTTGTGGGACATCTGGATGCCAGAATAACATCACAGGTTTCTGTGGGGAACTCAGAAACTGTCAACTGCCACCTTTCAATCTCTATGCATTAAGGCAGAGCGTGTGCAGGTTCGGGTGCAGAACCCTGCCCTGTTGCTGTGACAGTAGATCCTCCTGAAGGGGCAGGCTGATCGGAGGTATGACACTCATGCTCAGGAGTTTGGTATAGTAACAAACGCCATCTCACAGGGTAACAGTAATATGAATTATAGTAAATGAATTATACTATACTTCATATTACCGTTACCCTGTGAGACGTTGTTTGTTACTATATTTACCCAGGTCTGATCTGGGTTTATGGGTTTTCTCATGTTTGTATCACAAGAGTTTGGTATGACATACTCTCCATGCTCAATCTGGAGCAGAAGAATGACAGGGGCCCGGTCGATCCTGATCTTCTTGAGAACTCTTGGTAGGACTGGTATCAGTGGAAAGGCATACAGGAGGCCATAGCTCCAATCCAGACTAAAAGCATCCCCGAGCGAAAGTCGCTTTGGAAACTCCAGCATGCAGAGGACCTGACATTGCGCATTCTCAGTGGTGACAAATAAATCCAAGATCCTCCCCAGACGTAGAAGAGACTTTGCACCACCTCCATATGGAGACGCCATTCGTGGTCCACTAAGCATTGACGAATGAGTTAGTCCGCTCTTTCATTTAGAGAGCCCGCCAGATATTGAACCACCAGCAATATGTGCCGACGCCTGAGCTATGTCCAGAGATGCAGGATTTCTTGAAAAAGGGTCCAAAACTCCACCCATCCTGTTTTTTGCTGTACCACATGGTGGTGGTGGTGTCTGTGAACACTTGGACTAGCCGTCCCTTGATAGAAGGAAGAAAGACTTTCCATGCCAGGGAATTGCTGTCAACTCAAGCAGGTTAATGTGCATGTGAGACTCTGCTGGAGACCAGAGTCTTCTCATCTCAACCTCTCCCAGATGGCTGACCAAACCCAGGGGTGACACATCTGTCACTACAGTCAGTTATAGGTGGGGAAGGGAGAGGGGTCTGCCGCCCACCCAATCGCGGTTCAACAGAGCTCCCTCCAATATCTGAATCAGATTAGAGAGATTCCCTTGATGCTGCGCCTACTGGCACTTCAGGTCCCACTGCAGAGCCCACATATGCCAGAGGGCATGTGTTACCAGCAGGATGCAGGAGGCCATGAGGCCCAGCAGCCTCAGAGTTTGTCTCACCGAAATCAAGGATAAAAGCTCAAACACTGGAATCATAGCTTGAATATCCTGCACTCGCTGCTCCAGAGGATAGGCCTGAAACTGCACTGTGTCCAGACAGCTCCTATGAAAGGGAGCATCTGAGAGGGAGTCAGGTGTAATTTTGGCACGTTGATAGTGAACCCCAGTGGATGCAAGAGGTCAGCCATAGACTGGAGGTGGGAGACGACTGCTTGGGGTGAGCTCGGCTTCAACAATCTTGCAGTCAAAGTATAGGAAGACTGGAACCCCTGACTTCCCCAGATGTGCTACAGCCACAGCCATCACCTTGGTGAGCACCAGAGGGGACTGGTGACACCAAAAGAGAGCACAGCAAACTGAAAATGCTCAAAGCCCACCATAAACCTAGGTAACACCTGTGGGCAGACAGGATGTGGATGTGAAATTTGGCGTCCTGTAAGTCTAGCACTACCATCCAGTCTCCAGGATCTAGGGCAGACAGAACCTGCTAACAGGAGTATTTTGGATTTCTACTTCTTCAAGAAAAAGTTAAGAGGGTGCAGGTCTAAAATAGTGCGGAGGGCTCCATCCTTCTTGGGCCCCAGAAAGTAGTGGGAACAGCAACCACAAGCTACTTCTGATGCAGGCACCCACTTGATGGCTCCTTTCGTCAAAAGGGCCTGTACTTCCTGACAGAGCAGGGAGAGATGGTCCTCCGTCAGCCAGTTTGGGGGATTGTGGCTTGGGTGGCTGGGTTTCCAAAAAAGGGATGGAGTAACCCCACTGAACAATTTGAATTATCCACTTGCCCAATGTTATGGACTGCCAGCGGGGCAGGTGATGTTGGATCTTGCTGCCCACTCGATGACAGTGGTGGTAAGAGGGCAAACTAAAGGGTTATTGAGGCTGTGGCTGTTGAGAGGGGGGGGGGACTGGGTTGACCTCTGGCTGTGTGTCCCAAGAGGCTTGTGGGAGCTGCATCCACAGCCACTAAAGGACTAGGGAAGACTGTGGTCCTTGGTGGCTGCGGCCACAAAAGGACTAGGGAGACTGTGGGCCTTGGTGGCTGCGGCCACGAAAGGACTAGGGAGACTCTGGGCCATGGTGGCTGCAGTCACGAAAGGACTGGGCCGTCTGTGTTTGGTGGCTGGGCTGGAATGGACATGGTTGTTGGCCCCTACTGTGGCCACGTAAGGGACGAAAGGCAGAAATGGGTTGACGTGGGGCCATGGAGAGACCCAGGGACTGGGCAGTGGCTGGCTGTCCTAAACGCACTCCAGTGTGGAATCTGCCTTATCGCCGAAGATGTAAGTGACATCAAAGGGCATGTCTATAAGCGATGCCTGGACATCCCCAGACAAGCCACCAGATCTCAGTGTGTGCTGTCTTTGTGCCACTGATGATGCAATCACTCTGCCTAGCGAGTCGGTTCTGAGACATTATGGCTTGGGCTTTCTCTGAGACCATGGGCAGCACTTGAGCAACCGAATACCAAACTGTGTGGCTGTATCAGCCCAAGAGGCACGCAGTGTTTACCGACTGCAGTGCTAGGATGGTGGAAGAGAACATCCTCTTGCCAAAGGTAGCCAGACTCTTCCATTCCCTATCCAGTGGTGTGATAGGGAATGCACCAGGGTTAAATTTGGAGGTGAGGGCTGGGCAACCAGACTCTCCGGGGTGGGGTACTGGGTGAGGGAAGTTGGGTTCCCAGGGCAGGGAGATGGAGCGCAACTTCCCTGTGTGCAGGAGCCCCTGTGCAGGGCTTGGCCCATGCCCCAAGCAGGACATCTGTGAGGTCTTAATTTAAGGGGAGGAGAGGTTCTGTGGGTTGACTCCCGGCTGAAGCACTTCTGTCATTCATCTTGACTGCCACTGAGGGCCTCAACCAACCCTCTCACCACCATGGCAAAGGAAGCCCCTTCCTCCGTAGCCCCATTAGGATGAGAGACTAAGCCAGTGGCTGGGGAGGTGTCCACACCACTGGCATCTGTCAATTCCTCGTACCAGTTGTCATCTGGCTCTTCTAGGGGGTTGTTTAAACAAAGACAAGGGGACCCGAAAAGGTAAGCAAGGACCTTGGGCGTCAGTATTTTGAGAGAACAGTGGTCCTTGTTAAGGAGCTAATGTAGATATACAATTAATATAGACTAGAATCAGTGCTATATTACTCCTGTCCAGCCGGACAGTAAATTTTAATGAATAACAAAGTATGAATTTTAACACAAAACAATAAAGTGGGACACAGTCCTGCGTCCTACATAGTCACACATCATATACATTGAACAGAACATTCAGGCAGGGCAAGAAAAGCTTGTATGTAATGTGAATGGTTAAAACAAGCATGAACACGACAACCGTTGCACTTAAATATCAAATAGATTAGTGTGCACGGTGTTCCAGCAAGTCGACGACGTTTCGATCCTTTAAAACAATACTAGGATCATCATCAGGACATTTGTATTCAAGCCTGAAGTATATGGTGCCTGATTGGAGGCAGTGGAAAGGTTGGGTAGAATGGCCTAAGTGGCGATTGAACGAGCGTGGTGCGCTGGTCCACGGGCAACGGCCACAATGGGCTGGTCAATGATTCACGGTGGGAGGGCTGATTGGAAGGCCGGGAGGGAATGGAAGGTCCGTGGTGGCAAGACAAGAGTGTACGGACAATTCGGAGTCTAAATGAGCTGGTTGTAGATCCAAAATTAGAGGACTGATTGGGAGGCCGCGAGGGGATGGAGGGTCCGCGGTGGCAATGCACGTCAGGGGTACGCGGACAGTGAGAAGTCTCGAAGCAATGGTGGAGGAGAAAGGAATGACCGGTCTTCGGTGGCAGTGCCGGTACAACCTAAGCGGTGTAGGTTCTGTCCGGAGCTCAATGGCTGCAATACTGGACCTTCTAGGGGGTTGTGGCATCCATAAGGGTCTATAGATCCTGCCCAATCATACTCCTCCCCAGGCCTGTCGAAAAAAGCAGGTCCTGGCTCCGACTCAGAAGGGCAAAATCCAGCCGGAGCAGACATTAAGCGATGCCGATCTAGCTCTGTAGCAGAGTTGGGTATGATGAGGGGGCACCACGACAGAGCCAGGAATGCTGGAACGGGCGCCCGGGATGGGCGGGATCTCACATTTAGAGGCGTTTGGGTTCCAAAAGCGGATCCAGGCAGCCCGACTAGCACCGTGGGCGGACCTGCCAGTGGAAATCCAGTGGGGCCAACAGCCAATACCATGGAGCTCCAGAGGGGTCGGCCCACCCAAAGATGAGGTGCATAGCCTCAAAATTTGCAAAGTTGGGTGGGGGTCACTACGGCTCCGAGAAACTTAGGGAGGGGCAGAGCAGACACAGAGGCAGTGGGAGCAGGCCTAGAGTGGCATCATTTGTGCGCTTCGTCGGAAGATTTGGATTGGCGCGGTAGAGAGGGCTTAGATTTCTTGTGGGCTTAGACTACTTGACAACTTCTAGCTCAATGACAAGCACCTGCAACAGCTCTGTAAGTGGACCTGGTAGCTTCCTCACGACCAGGACCTGGAACGTCGTGGAGGCGACCGGCATTGGGTGACCAGGAGCTTCAAAGAACGCTCCCACTGCGCATTGGGGTTCATGGCATGGCAGTCCTCATAAGCATTGGAGTTGTGGTCTGGCTCCAGGCACCAGAGGCAAACCAGATGGGGACCTGTCAATGACATCTGCCTGTGACAGGAACCACGGGGTCAAACCCCACATTTTTTTGAAAAAGGTGGTCCAAAAAGTGGGCAGAGGTAGCTATCTCCGGATCTGTGCTGACTGGAGTGGAAAGAAAAGAACTGATGTCAGCGCACTGCCGTGGCACCTATATAGGCACTGTGCATGTCACTTCTGGCACAGACGGCGCAGAGCCAATGAATGCCACCTACCGGTGTTTAAAGGTACTGCTCGAAAGATTTCCGGAGCCAGTCTGACTCCTGGGGAATATTCTTAGATAAGGACTCTGCAGCTACAAGAATCTATCAGATTAACAGATGTTTCAGAACAAAGGCCTTTTCATGATCCCGTTTAAGAGTTTTTTTAAAATATCTTTTGCGCATACATTAATTTGAAATATCTCTGATTTAGCGTGTTTTACTGACAACAAAACCCGTAAACAGGGCAGTAACTGTCTCTTGAGGGTTCCCAGCTCTTCTGTCAATAAAACATTCACTAACTTGGAAATATTGCAAGTTAATGTATGCACTCAAAATGACAAAAATGCCATAGACCATTTCTGCGCCGGCAGAGTGTAGAAATCATCATAAGGCTCCAGGGGTGTTGCTATCATAGTTTCAGTGGCACCAGGAATCAGTGGTTTGAATGGCTCCATAAATATAACTGTCTTTTTCTATCCAATGGATGGCTGGTGGCAGTCGTTTTCCTTGCCTGCCAAAGGCCCAATACTTACCTTTTCTTTATGCAATGGAACTTAGGATCATATCTGCTGCTTTTGTTGTTCCTGATCTTTATTTTTTTTATTGAAGAGTTTTGTATAACAATTAATATTGCCTTGCACTAAATTTTGTAAGGAGAATTTTACATTGCTGCCGTGGTTGGTGCCAGAAAGGAAGAGGGCTTTCTGGAACCAAGATATTACAGTACTGGAAGCTATTGACTTAGGCTAGTGTACCAGTTGTCACCACCAGAAGACAATTTTCAACTCCAAGATCATATTAATGCGAACCATCTCCTGCACGACTACTAGTTTGCCTACAGTTCACACTCAAACAATCAATCAGGGGTTTGTAGAGCGCTACTCACCCGTGAGGGTTTCAAGGCGCTGAGGGGGTGTGTGAGCACAGAGATCGCTACCTTATACATCGTAAGTGATGCCCTACTTACCACAGATAAAGATGACACCTACCTCCTGATACTACTGAACTGCTAAGTTGTCTTCAACAGAGCTGACCATCTCACCATCCTACACACCCTGGAGTCTTGAATAGAATTCACAGGCAATGTCTTTCACTGGGTCTCCTCCAACCTTTCCAACTGGTATCAGCTTGTTCACAGGGGCACCTCCAGGTCCCAAAATATTCCAGTCACCTTTGGAGTCCCCAAAGTTTCCATACAGTCTTCCGTCATCTGTCATGTTTAACCTCTAATGAAGCTGTGTGGTGCTCTACTCACAGATAAAAGCATCACGATTCACCAATATGGTGATGATACACAACTCTACATGAAAGCCTCCTCTACTTCAGACATTCAACAGACCTGGATGTCCAGAGCCTACTTGAAGCACACCCCATCCAAGACAGAATTCCAGTTATTAGTCAAGCACAACAAACTAGAAACAATACAAACCTGGTTCAATAACATGAACCTTAATGGCTTTGAACCCCAACTTCACTGAATGCCAAGTCACTTGAATTCACCCTGTACAGCAAACTCACTCTAAAGGAACACATTGGTAAAAACACAAAGATGGTCTGATACTAGCTCTCTCTTCTAAAGAAAGTGAAACCGTTTCTTCCAGAAAGCTACTAAAGAACTGCTATTCAAGCTCTTATACTCTTACATCTTGATGCTGGTAACGCTGTCCTCCATGGTCTCCCACTATACACACTGGCACCCCTTAAGGGCATCCTACACATAGCAGAACGTCTCACCTAGGCCTGAATGAATATGATCACATTCCCCCATCCTGACAAAACTGCTTTGGCTCCGCTAGGCAGCCTGCACCATCTTCTAAACTAGCTGCATCATTTACAAAGACATCCCAACAATAAACCTGCTCTGATCTTGCAGACAAGCTCACCACCTCTGGTGGTTCCTGAAACATCCTAGCCACAATACCATCATACTGTAGACTTGGAGTGGAAAAAGAAAAAACAAGGCTGCAGGATTTTACATCTATGCACCCTGGATCTGGAACACCATTCCTGTATCCATCAGCACCACCACCACTGCTCCAATTTATTAAAGAGTTGAAGACACACATTGTTAAAGAACACTGCATCACTTTGTATTGACCGTCCACAAACCAGCTACTTCTCCTATCACTCATTGACTGTATGCTTGTATTTGACCCTGTACACCTATCTGCAGCCTTCTGCCTGGGTTCATTCTATAGAAATACCACATACATACCAAGTAAGTAGTGCTTAATGTGAGGCAGTGAGGCCCACAAACGCTCATTTTTGGGGACCGGCACTTATTTTTCATCATCAGACATTGACCGTGAGCAAGAGAGAGAAAAACACACAAAGGACAAAGAAGTAGGAAGAGAAAGGCAAAATAAACGCTGCACAGGGAGAAAGCAGAAACCTGTACGAATGAGATAAAGGGGCAGGGAGTGTCCGATAGAGGATGAAAGAGTCATGAGGTTGATTAAAAACTATGCAGCCTTGGTATTAGGTGCTCCATATACAAAAGCACTGGTCTGGGGTTTCTGAGTAGTTCTTTGGGCACTGGCACTAATTCTATTACAAATGAAACACTGCATTAATGTAGGGCAGCCCAGCTCAATTGTTCTTTGGCCCGGGTGAAGAGTGCCTCTGTGAAGAGTCTCTGCAGCAAATCGGCACACTCCAAATCGCTGAGTTCTCTGAGCTATGTTCACCCAGATTCCCCAAGAGAGGAAACGTGCCTTGCACAACTCCCAATTTCATTTGACTGAATGCAGAATTTATGTTCATGACCCTAAAGGAATAGAATAGAAAGTACAATTGAGAATAGATTTGTGCGAAGAGAACTGAGACAATGTCATGGACACACAAGGAGGTTGAGGAGAGATGTGTAAGGGGGCAGACATAGTGACATCTGGACTTAAGGGAGGGTTTAAAAACATGTGAGTCAAAGGCACAAACACCCTGGTATCACTGAACACACATACACAGTGAGGGGAGCTGTATGGCAGGGGAAAAGCAACTCTCTCAACAGAACACTCAAAACAAGGCAGTTTGGAACAAATACTTAAGCATCAGGACAACAAGATAGACTTGAGAAGGGTGCAGAATGTAGTGCTTTGCCTTTCAAACATCTCACCAAAGTGTGAAAGATATGAATACAATAAATGGAGTTCAAAGAGCAGTGAGTTTATTTTTTTAATCAAATTGTGAAAATGTAAACACAACTCAACACCGTATTTTCTTTTGACCCATAGGTTACTCCTTTTTTTCCAATAGAAAGTTGGAAAACATTATTTTGATGATTTTCACATAATTCGTTGAAGTTTTGCACCTCTCAGAATGTATGAATCGATATTATTACCAAACTGATGCCATGGCGCCTCTGTACGCCCCCTTTCCTTGTTAAATGCATTATTTCCTCATTGCCATGGCTAAATTACTTCCAGTAGCACTCGAAACATGATTTACTAATAACAGGTGTTGTAGATGTTTCTTTTGAGGTCATCAACAAATATCACTTTCGACGAGGTTTTCTTTCTTTTTTTACTTTTTTGTAGATCTCGATTTCCTCTTGCCCTGAAAATGGGATTCGAAGTAAAAGGTTTTTTAGGAAATTGGCCATTCAGTTTGGAGTTAGACTCACTGGGAGAGGTGACACAGAAACAATCACACTTGAATTTTCCTTTCAAACTGTTTACATTTGGGGCGCTAAAACATCTGTAGCCCTAGATAAGTGAGGAGAGGTTTTTAGTGGCAAACTTCAAATGTTCACTACACTTATATAGTGCTCTTCCCCTGTGCATTAGCACATTTATCTATAAGGTTTATGACATTATTAATTTCAATCCACTTTCTGGTTCTCTTAGTGTGTCGCTACGCCGGGTATGTTTTTGCAAGCTTGAGTAAAGTGGAATTAACATCATTCCTGGATCTTGTATGCTAGGATATTCTTTAGTACAATAAGTGATGGAAATCTAGTTTCTTTTAAGCAGCCTGTGCCAGGTGTAATTTTTCTAGTCAGGTGCACCCCAGGAACAATCAGTATTTTGGTTTTCTGAGATACTTACCACATTAACTCCATGTGACTAGTTTGTCAAGTTGGTGCATCTTTTGTGCAATGGGTACACTTTGAGCTTCAAACCCATTCTCCAACAGGTTGCGTCCACAAAGTGCTGTTCCCATTACCTCACAGGTACATCTTTACTTGATACCGTCTCAAACATAGCACAGGTATTACATACATGCATTGGCAGGTTTCATGTCAAGAGCATACTCCTGTTTTACCTTGGCGTTGATGCAACCTCTTCAGAGACTTTCACTTTCCAAAGTATCTTCCACATACGATATTTATTGAGCGCTCCATGTTGGTGCCTCATTTAGTATGCAGATTACAACGTAGGGTCACAAAGACCCTTGTAGCACATAAAAAAGACATTTGGTTAAGTTCTTATGAAGCTTAAGTGTCTTACAGTCGGGTTACGTCTTTGACGCACATGCAATGTTAGAAATAACTTCATTTAATTCTGTTTTCACGAAGGGTAGGGTAACCCATAGAGCCCCTTCAGGCTTACACTTAAGTCAGACTAAACGGCTGCTGAAAAACTTTCCACATTCAGTACTAAATGTACATTGTCCGTCCAACACTTCTTCTCATGTTCCAAACAAGAACTGTTCTTGGTAAACTGTTTTTGACAGTTTTGACAGCTGTACATTTTCAAATTATTGTGGGATTTGTGGTGTCGGAGAAAGGAGGATGTGTCGCTAAAGCTTTCTCCACACAAACTACACAAATAGGGGTTCTCCCCTGCATGACTGAGCTGGTGTTTGCTCAGAGCATAGGGTGTGGGGAAGCCCTTGCCACATTCTTTACATATGTTCAGTTTTTCCCTAAAGTGCATTCTCTGGTGTGAGGTCAGCTGCGTTTTCCAACTAAAAGTATCTCCACATTCCCCACACTTAAAAATGTCTGCGTGTACCAGCTTGTGTTTTAAAAGGTCTGCTTCTAAGTTGAACCACCTTCCACATACACCACATTTATTTGGGTCTAAGCCAGCATGAATTTCCATGTGCGCTGTAAGGTTGGATTTCTTGCTGTAAGTCTTTCCACATTCAGTACATACATGTGGCTTTGGACCTAGGTGCTTGTCACTACTGGGCAAAATGGGTGGAGGGTCGCAGAAGTGATGCTCACTTTGGAAACTTGTAGGCAGAGTGTCACTAGGGTTTACGGTCTCCACGCTTCTTTCTTCAGTGAGCTTTTGACCCTCAATTCTCCCCTGGTTCATGAAAGTGGTCTCATCTTCACTTTGTGTATCTTGTTTCTTTTGTTTGTGACTTCTCTGATGTGTAACCAGATGAGAGTATTTTTTGAAGGTTCTTTTACATGTAATACATGTGTGTCTTCTTCGCTTTTTATGGGTTTTCATGTGCATTGTAAGCGTATATTTTCTTGTAAAGCTTTTTGAACATATGGTACATTGATGTATTTTTGCTTCGGTCTGCAGGAAGGCGCGCCCCGTGGAGTTTCTCGGTTTGTCGAGATGTTTTTCATAGTCAGTGGCGTGTTCTTGGCTGTCGCTTGCAAGTTTTCCAGGCTCCTGCTTTATAAGTGGCAGAGGTTCCTGTTTGATCTTTCCTAACGCAACGTATGAAGGCGTCAGCTCTCTGGTACTTTTTCCTATTATGATCTTGTCCTTGGGGTTCTCCCCTGTTGGGCATAAAACATAAGAATTGAATTAATAAGTTACCTCGAAATATGAGGAAAATATATTTATGAAAATGCAGCTTATAAAACATTGCTTTCTGTCATACAAGTGGATATAAAACAAGAAGAGTGATTGTGGCTTAACTCCCGCCATTAAAAGCCACATTGTTTCCCACTAGAAGGATCAGTGAATTAGTAGAAATTCCACATGGTTACTCTTCGAGAGGATGCCTGATTGGGCAAGTGTTGTATATAAATGTTTTAGACAAGATCTATTTTACACCAAGGAAGAGCTAGTGTAATACCTGCCACTTGTCCTCTTTACTAAACTCATAGCACACAACTGGTATGGCAGGAATGGTTCACTGTACACTCAGGAAAAAAGAAGCAATCTGGATACTAGCTGGAATACAGCATTCAAAATATCTGTCTGGTAGGCCTCCCCCACTCTTTTGTGGAATGCTTCATCATCGGCCAGTCCGACCCACCGTGTTAGGATGATACCAGCACTGTGGTCTCAACCTCATTATAGAGGAATATCAGAAGAGTCTCATTCTGGTCAATAATGGGATACAGTTATTCTTAAAGCAGCCTAGGTGTAAACCCAAACATTTCCTTTACTACCGGCTACACTTGGCTGGATTAAAATCGGAGTACGGATGATCACAAGATATTATGTCTCGGGCATGCCATCACAAATCTACTTGCCAACATGTTTCGACCACACAATGGATCCCTCGAAGGAAGGTCTCTGGTCTCCGTCAGGGCAGTTCAGGTACCCCACAGGTCAGTCACTGGTGGTGCACCTCAAAAAGTGCATGAACAGTAAAAATAAGTCTTACCTCTAAGGTTATAGTTGTCACCCTACACTCTTGGAATTATATGCCATAGGGTCACACCAGGGAGGAACCTGAGGTTATATGCCAAACCGAAGGTCATTGAACCACTCAGCCTTTCATCCTTCGAAGGCTGACAAAATGATTACCATTGACTAGCAAAACCATTAACATCTGTCATTTGCCAGTCTTCCCAACAGAGGTACTCAGGGTGAATGTGCACTACTCATATTTGCCTGACATGTTAACATAGACATGTCAGGCATATTGGAGTAGTGCACGTTCACCCTGAGTCTATGTTTATTTTAACACAGAACAAAAAGTATCTCACTTACAGATAGGCTTCCTCCACAAATTGCTGCTATGGTAAAAGTGCAATGTCCCTCTGCAGAATATTTCCTCGGTGATTTACCTTTGTCTCCGCTGGGGGGACACTATGCAACTATACATGATTTTTTTTAAACAAAAGTTGATATTTAACTGCACATACAATGGTGTCTACTCTCACCTTCTCCACTACACCCTATGCTTAAGTGCAGCAGCACTTGCCACACCTTGCTTTCATCATATGGTTCCTAAACTCACACACCTCACTCAAGATCTCCATTATAGTTCAAACTTCAAAAAATATTTGACACTAAAACAACCTAAAACTTTGGTGCAAAAGAAAGCATCAGTGAGAGCATGGGAAATGGCCAGCGCCTCTGTTATTTAAATAGGAAAGGTTTGATTGATTTCTGAAAGACCAAATCATATTTGATTACCTGATGGAGAACTGAGGCTTGTTTCAAAACTTAGGGTCCTCAAAGTGGAATGACCATCCCCCACTGCAAGGTTTAGTTATCCGAGAACCATAAGAGGTTGATCCAAGATGGCATTTTATTGCAGCAGATGTTATGAGTAAGGCAGAGTGTCTTAAACCTGATTCTTTGATACAAGGACAACCAGTGAAGCCTACACCTTCAGACCATCACATGATCATTTTTCATTAATTTATGTACCAGTCTTATCTCAATTCTGGATATTTTGGGGCCTAGCAGTTTGGGCTGCCGGAAGGCCTTAATTCAAGGAATAAAAGTAGCCGACCTCGCTCTAAAGCATGAGCATTATGGTAGCACAAGAATCACTTGGAAGGAATGGTAGAATTTTCCTACGTGCTTTCAGTAACCAAAAACAGGGGTTAGCAACAGAGGAAACATAAGGGGTGAAGGACAGATTTTCATGAAAAGTCATAGTCATTGATTTGATCTTTGCCACAGGGCCTGGTAGGTCACCCATAGAAGAAGGCCGTAAACATTTGGTCTGGCAACGTTCTCTACTGAGACGTAAAATATCTGGCTTGTTGGTGTTCAGGTTTAGGAAACTGTGGTCCATCCACAGCAGAACAGTGTCCAAACAATCATTCAAATTGGGTCAAATATCTGGTGCTTTTTGGTACAGCTGAACCATGATCTAGGTGTCATCTATATATGAAAATGCTTAGCATCCAAATGAGTAGCAGAGGTGTAGCAGGGGTTGAATGCAGAGCTTAAATTACATCAAGGAAAAGGAGCCTTGCAGCAAACCGCAGATAATCATGTCACATGGCAGCCAAACAGTAGCCAACCTCAAAAATTAAGCAAGCCCCATCAGTAACAATCCAAACCAATCACAGATCATACTTTCAAAGAAAGATTTCAAAGATTTCCCTGTGCCTCCTGCCGCCCCCAACAACATCACCTCCTCAAAAGACCTTTGCAACAAGATTTTGGATTTGTTCAGTAACAAAATCACCTCCATATACAGCAACTTCGACCCTCCACCAGACCACAGCACTGACGCAGCTCAGCTTCCCTTCGCGGTTGATGAATGAACCCTGACCTCGTGGCCTGCCATCACCACCATCAAAATCGCAAGTACCATGAAGACCATTAACTTGGGGCCTCGTTCTTACCCTTGCCCCCACCACGCCTTCACCAAAGGACTCTTAACTGATCAGAAAAGCACTAACACCCATCCTCATTGCCTCCATCGACTCAGCCACATTTCCAGACTGGAAACATGCCCCCATCAGGCCCCTGCTCAAGAAACCATCCACTGACCCAGGCACGCTTTCCAACTACAGCCCATTCTCTCTTCTACCATACATGATAAAGGTCTAACAGAAACTAATCAACCGACATCTCACAGACCGCCTTAGCAACCACCATCTGCTAGTTATCCAACAGGTTGTCTTCTTCCAGAACCAAGCACAGTTGTATATCTCCCAGCTTTTCCAAAATATTTCCTAAGCCTGGTAGAAGAGGTATCGGGAGAGAATTTGTTTACGTAAGATGCAGCCAAATTGGATTTTTGTCAGTAGTATGGTGAATGCATCTTGCTTCTATGGTCCCGGGCTCACTGTGCCACTGGAATCAAGCTATCCTGGCTGATGAGGGGTGAAACCCCGAAACCGGTCCTAGGATGCTTGTTTCCGGTCCAGGGAGGACCTGGCTTGGCAGTTCGGGCTGGACTGTTCCCATGAGGCACAGGGTCAAGACTGATTTGCATATGGCCAGGTCTAAACTGGGGTGGCATGGTGAGCAAAAGAATGATGGATTTAACCCAGATCTCTTGACTGGGGTGAATGTTTTGATTTGTTCTGCATTCCGTCCATCAATTGTGTGTCTTTTGCTTCCTCGCCATAAGTGCGCCAGGTCTGCCCAGACGTGGGTCCCGGGCTCACTGTGCCACTGGAATCAAGCTATCCTGGCTGATGAGGGGTGAAACCCCGAAACCGGTCCTAGGATGCTTGTTTCCGGTCCAGGGAGGACCTGGCTTGGCAGTTCGGGCTGGACTGTTCCCATGAGGCACAGGGTCAAGACTGATTTGCGTATGGCCAGGTCTAAACTGGGGTGGCATGGTGAGCAAAAGAATGATGGATTTAACCCAGATCTCTTGACTGGGGGGCGAATGTTTTGATTTGTTCTGCATTCCGTCCATCAATTGTGTGTCTTTTGCTCTTGCTTCTATGAGGCCTGAACCATACCAGAAAGATGTAAAGTAAGATTTTAAAAAGTTCAGTGACATTTAATGAATCTGCAGGAGCACAGGCTTGTAGCACAGCAGGGGTGAGGGGAGTTATCAGGGGAACCCAACTTAAATGAGGATAAGAGTAAGCCACTTTTTCCTCTGCTAGCAATCTGAAGGTGGACCAATCTAAATGAGGGTCCTCCTATAGCGCAGGGTATAGATTTTGTTAGAAATGGGAATCTCTAGTTGGCAGTGGCTTACACCCTTTCCAAGTAGGGACCCTTATTCTAGTTAGGGTAAGGGAGTTATACACCTCAGATAACCCCTGCTCACCCCCTTGGTATCTTGGCACGAGCTGTCAGGCCAATCTCAAATTCAGTGGTTTTTTTGGGGCGTTTCATATAGCGCGAACTTGACCCAAAGGTATCAGAGCGCTTTACATGAGCACCAGTTGTGTTGCAAGGGAAATCTGGATGCACAGGGGATGATGCGGCGGCGACTAAGCAGGTGCTGCATCAATTCTTCCAGCCATGGACTGGGGATGCGTCAATTCCTTCAGTTGCACAGCAGGGCCTGCGTCGGAATCAGAGTGGGGTTCTCAGATGTCGGAGACATTGGTGGTCTGAACTAGGGCTGCGGCGGTACTTATGGCCGCAAATGGGCGCTGTGTTGATTTTTCAGCTGCACCGCGGCGATGCGTTGGTTTTTTAACTGCACGGCAAGCTTGAGGTAGGAAAAACGACGCTGGAATGGCGATGCATTCGTTTTGAGTCTCTGAAGCTGCCAAACCATCTCCAAGAGCCTAGAACAGGAATTGGCACCACTTGGCAGGTCAGGAATCCCAGCAGAGGAGTTCAGTGGGGCTGTGGATGAAGTCTTTGATGGCCCTGAGACTTCAAGACAGATGCAGCAACTTCAGGCCAACCCAGAAAAGCAACCCAGCAAAGGGGCAGTACTTCTCCTGACAGCTCTCCAGCTCTTCCTCTCATCTTGATCCAGAAGTGTTCTAAAAATGTGGGGGTTACAGGTCCAATACGTATACCCCTTTTAGACTTTGAAGTAGGTACACTTCAAAGGAAAGTCTTTATTGTGCACACAATCCTGTCTTGCTCTGCCTTGGCTCCAGACACACCCTAGGGGGTTGGGGACAGCATTGTGAGAGGACAGGCACAGCCCTATTCAGGTATCAGTGACAACTCCTCCCACCACTCTAGCTCAGGAAGGTCCATCAGCCTGGTGATGGGCCATCAGGATATCCAGGGCACACCTCAGCTCCATTTGTGCGACTGTCTAGAGAGAATGTACAAACAGCCCCTGTCAGTCTAAATCAGATGTTGATTCCACAGGCAGGCAGAGACACAGAATGGTAAAGTAAGAAAATGCCCACTTTCTAAAAGTGGCATTATCAAACACACAATTTAAAAAACAACTTTACTGAAAGATGTATTTTTAAATTCTGAGTTCAGGGAGCCCTAACTCCAAATCTTCAGCTCTCCCCAATTAAAAGGTACACTTGTAAGATGTTGCAAGGCAGCTCCAATGATAGCCTATGGGAGAGTTAGTCCTTGCAATAGTGAAAAACGAAACTGGCAGTATTTCACAATCAAGCATGTAAAACACACCAGCACATGTCCTACCTTTCACATGCACTGCACTGTGGCCATTGGCCTACCTTGGGCCTACCTTACATGTAGTAAAAGGGGAGGTTTGGGCCTGGCAAGTGGGTGCACTTGCCAGGGCAACATGGCAGTTTAAAACTGCATTGGCAGACACTGCAGTGGCTGTCCTGAGACATGGTTACAAGGCTACTCATGTGGGTGGCACAATCAGTGCTGCAGGCCCACTAGTAGCATTTGATTTACAGAACCTGGGCACACACAATGCACTTTACTAGGGACTTACTAGTAAATTAAATACACCAATCATGGATAACCAATCATAATCACAATGTACACAGGGAGCACTTGCATCAGCACTGATCAGCAGTGGTTAAGTGCCCAGAGTACAAAAACCAGCAAAACATAGTCCAGCATACAGTCAAAATTACAGGAGGAAGAGGCAAAAAGACAGGGGAAACCACGCCAAGGATTCCAGGTCTAACAACGCAGGGTACAGATTTTCTACTACTGCATGATCCTTTCACCTTGAAGAAAAATCCTATTGAAATACATTCAAAGGTCCATCACTAAAAGGTGTAAACATTTTGGAGTTAAGTTGTAGATGAGTTCTTGTTCATGGACCATAACAATTATTTTCACAGCTACTACTACCAGTTTAAATTTTGAAGCTGCCACTATGCATGGGTATGTTGCAAGTTTGAGTATCTATTGTTTGCTCTAGGGGAACCATATATACTCACAACTTGAACTCTGTTTCTGTGCTTTGTGTTGTTTTACTGTTTTTAGAGACACTGGTCCCTTTAAAAAACAAATATATATGGTAGTGTTACACAGAACTACATTGCGACCTGTGTACGTTTTTTCCAAATGGACAAATATGTTTATTAAACTAATAATCCAAAAGAAAAACAAGGTATAATTAAAGTGCAGTGGGTAAGAGTGGGGTTGGAAATCACCAGATTTCCAGACCTCAGGCATTTACATCCATAGTGACTTCACATACATATTTACAACAGTCACAATTGTAAACAAGCATTTGCAATGCAATAGGTCTCGCATTCATGCGAGTTTGAGCTATTGGCATTGTAAATGACAATGCCTTTTATTTATGTTTTGGGTTTTAAAACATTAATAAAAGGCATTGTCATTTACAATACTAATAGCTTAGACTCTCGCAAATGCGAGACCTATTGCATTGCAATAAAAGGCCTTCTCGACCGCTTGTTATATTGTAAATATCAGAGGAAGAGACCGGCTTGCGACGTCTTCAAAGTAGTGATAAATAGTGCAGTGAAGAAGATGTGTAAGTGTTGAAAATTACACAGACACAAAGTGTGAAGTGAGAGTTACATACTAACACAAGCTTTAAATACCAACAAAGCGCTCCAACACTTTTCGCTCTGTGCTGACACTGTCGCAGCTCAGGAGGAAGAGCGAGGGGGGGCTATTTCCTGCCTTCTCCGTGAATTGAGTGTGCAGTGTGGCATTGCATAATGTCATTCCTATCTTCGGCCTAATAAAAAACACTCCAGCTGTAGTAGGGCCCTGGCTTCACCTCCTGGTGCAGGGCGGGCTGTGCTTTATGGCAAGCATGGAGGGAGGGAGGGATGGTGCGGCTGCAGCTCCGGCCTCGAACAGTGCCCCTGCTATTACTAGTGAGCGAGAGGCGCTGAGGTGGTGGTATTGGTGATGGTGGTATTGGTGATGGTGGTATTGGTAGTGGTGGTGGTGGTATTGGTGGTGGTGGTATTGGTGGTGGTGGTATTGGTGGTGGTGGTGGTGGTGGTATTGGTGGTGGTATTGGTGGTGGTGGTGGCATTGGTGGAGGTGGTGGCATTGGTGGAGGTGGTGGTATTAGTGGTGGCGGTACTGGTAGTGGTGGTATTGGTGGTGGTATTGGTGGTGGTGGTACTGGTAATGGTGGTGGTACTGGTATTGGTGGTCGTGGTATTGTTGGTGGCGGTATTGGTCTTGGTGGTGGTGGTATTGGTGGTGGTGGTACTGGTATTGGTGGTGGTATTGGTGGTCGTGGTATTGGTGGTGGTAGTGGTATCAATGGTGGTGGTATTGTTGTTTGTGATGGTATTGGTGGTGGTGGTATTGGTGGGGGTGGTGGTATTGGTGGTGGTAGTATTGGTGGTGGTGGTATTGGTAGCGGTGATATTGGTTGTGGTGGTGGGATTGGTGTTGGTGGTATTGATGGTGGTGGTATTGGTGGTGGTGGTATTAGTGATGGTGGTATTGGTGATGGTAGTATTGGTGGTGGTCTTGGTGGTGATGGTAGTATTGGTGGTGGTATTGGTGGTCGTGGTATTGGTGATGGTGGTATTGGTGGTGGTGGTATTGGTGGTGGTGGTATTGGTGGTGGTGGTATTAGTGGTGGTATTGGTAGTGGTGGTGGTGGTAGTGGTGGTATTGGTGGTGGTGGTATTGGTGGTGGTGGTATTAGTGGTGGTATTGGTGGTGGTATTGGTGGTGGTGATGGTAGTATTGGTGGTATTGGTGGTGGAATTGGTGGAGGTGGTGGTATTGATGGTGGTGGGAGTGGTATTGGTGGTGGTGGTAGTATTGGTGGTGGTAGTGGTACTGGTGGTGGTGGTATTGGTGGTGGTAGTGGTATTGGTGGTGGTATTGGTGGTGGTGATGATATTGGTGGTGGTGGTATTAGTGGTGGTATTGGTGGTGGTATTGGTGGTGGTATTGGTATTAGTGGTGGTGGTATTGGTGGTGGTGATATTAGTAGTGGTGGTGGTATTGGTGGTGGTGGTATTAGTAGTGGTGGTGGTATTGGTGGTGGTGGTATTGGTGGTGGTGGTATTGGCAGTGGTATTGGTGGTGGTGGTATTGGTGGTGTTGGTATTGGTGGTGGTTTTGATATTGGTGGTGGTTTTGGTATTGGTGGTGGTATTTGCGGTGGTGGTGGTATTGGCGGTGGTGGTGGTGGTATTGGTGGTTGTATTGGTGGTGGTGGTTGTGAGAAGTTGGCCTGGTATATGCTGTCCACTAATTAAAGTGGGCACCTTGCACCAGTCCAAACGACCCTTATTGATGATTAGGTTAAAGACAACCTTTATAGAAAGCTATCCTAGTGGTAGCTGTGGAGAGCAGCCTTCAGGCTAAGTCTTGAAGGAATGTAAAGCAGCTTGTTTTACCAGTATATAACCTCTTGAATGACCAAATGAAAGGAGAACCACACCAGATATATATAAAATATATGTATTTATTACTAAACACTCTCTACTAACCTCTTTATGAGATTAGAGAACAAGGCACACAATTACACAGTACTAGAACGACAGTAAATAGCACAATACACAGTGGGCTCCAGGGGGAGAACAAGCCATATACTAAGAAAGTGGTATAAGAACCACGACTTGACTAGACACAGTGCCTAGAGCACGTAGAATCGCTGGGACCCCAAGGAACCACCCAAGGTAGTGACACAGGGGACCCACGGAGGACAGGTGCAGTGTGGGAACACAGACGCGAGCTCCGTACAACTCTATGGGAAAGTCGCGGTTGGACTTTTAGAGTTTAAGGACACTTCGGAGAGGACTTCAAGCAAACCCAGCTAAACTTAGAAGGTCCAAAGGCCAGCACCCTTGTGAGTACAGAGGTACCCGTGTTACCTAGCCCAGGGAAGCCAGGTGCATAGGGGTCAAGTGGTGTCGGAAACCCTCGTCGTTTTCTATGGCGTGTTGCGAAGAAGAGCTGCTGCCGTGGAGAAGAAAAGTGTCCGGTGTGATCCAAGCCTGGATCGAAGATGTGAAGAACCTGAAAGCAGAGGGGACAAAGTCTGGGTCACTTCACGTGACCACGAGCGGAGCAATCAAATGCCCACCGATGTCGGGTGCTTCAGGTGCGAAGAGGTGAAGCTTGACTCTGCAACCACGGGGACCAGGAGATGTGAACGACAACCAGATTCCGCAGGCGAGCTGTCCCATGAAGGATGTCGATTGCTGAGGGGTCAGTTTCCGGCTTGGAGACCAACAAGCCTTGGCAACTGCAACCCACGCGGTCAGAGTAATGATGCTTCTGTGAGGACCAGCAAGGCTCTGGGGACTCCCCAAGTGCTGGAGAGTCAGGGCACGTCGGGAGCAACCAGGGAAGCCCATTGAAAGTTAGAGTTGCCTTCTTAGGGACCCACAGGTCAACGGACCAGGGATCACGAAGGGACCTCAAGAGGAATCACAAAATGGCGGCCCACGGAACACTCGTTGAGTGTAGGCCAGCAATCTTCGGTGTAATTACTGCTCGGGGTCAGGGCTACAAGTAATCCAAAGCTCAGCCTCAGGGGTTGCCGGAAAGCTGATGCTTCTGCAAATAGATGTGGTGTCCAGGGGTTCGGGTTGCACGGTCACTACGAGGGATACGGGCCTCAGACTTGCTGTGGGCACAGATCGACCTCAGAGACCTCGGGAACCCACCTCCTGTGTGGCAATATTCTTTGGAGTCCTCAGGAGCTTCGGAGATGCCAACCGGTCAGTTGCGTTAAAGGTGCCTGCCTTGCAGGGGAGTAACTCCTTTACTCCAAGGGAGATTCTTCAGTCATCCAGTGTAGTGTAGATTGTCGAAGTACTTGGTTTCTGTTGCAGAGTTTAGTCCAGGTAAAATCCAAAGTCCTATAGCCAGTGGTTCCTACTTTATACCCAAGAAAGGGGTGGGACAAACTCTGGGGACCCACCTATGGGAGGGTCAGGACACAGGGGTGGCTACACCCATGTCCTTTGTCCAGTTTCGCGCCAGAGCAGGGGCTGAGTGCCCCTGCAACCGGTTTGAGCTGGACTATGCACAGGGACACCAAATGTGCCCCCAGTACAGACATCAAAGCACTCTTGGAGTGCACCCACCCAGCCCCAATACACTAAAGCCTGTCTGCGAGGTGGTCACACCTCCCTGTGACAGGAAACCTATTGTCAAGCCTTCCCCTGCCGGAGTTTCGTCCAGCAGCAGGAGGGCAGACTCCTGTCTGTGGCTGGCAGCATCCATATTGTGATGCCAGGGCTCTGTGAAGCTGGTACCGGGTGTACCGGTGCTGTCATATTTCTCCCTCTAGGAGGGTGGAATCATACCTCCCACCCCAGTTACTGGGGTGGAGGTATGATTCCAAGGTGTTTGACACCAAACACGACATGTTTCCATGCAGCCATTCTCAAGTTAGCATTTACCGCGAGGTTATAATGCACTTAAGAATATATGGTTGGCTGCATCACAGACAACCCCGGAATAGTGGTTCCGAAGGCTGCAGAGGGGCTCTGCTCATGCATGGGCACCCTCTCACATAAAACCCAGCACCCTGCCTTCAGGATTGATAAGGCCTACCATAGGGGTGACTGATAGGTTTATATGTGCAGTGATCAGGATAGATATAGTGAATCTATATCTAAGTAAGGGGTGCATGCACCACCTTACACAGGCTGCAGTAGCAGACCTGTTGTGTCATTTTGGATGGCCTCTCAGGGGTGGCATAATACATGCTGCAGCCCCTGGGAGGCCTCTGGGGTGCCTATGCCCTGGGTACATAGTATACCATATACTAGGAACTTATAAGGGTACCCCAGAATCCAATCTGGAGTGTACCTAAAGTACATGCAATCAATTTAGAGGAGAAAGCAGATAGGCTGGGGTCCTGAATAGCAGGATCCCAGCCAAACTAAGTCGAAAACAGTGAAACATCAGCAAAAAGTGGGGGTAACTATAAGAAGCAGATCCTACTCTCCTACAGTGGTATTGGTGGTGGTGTTATTAGTGGAGGTGGTGGTATTGATGGAGGTGGTGGTATTGATGGTGGTGGTGGTATTGGTGGTGGTATTGGTGGTGGTGGTATTGTGGTGGTGGTGGTGATATTGATGGTGGTGGTATTGATGGTGGTGGTATTGGTGGTGGTCGTATTGGTGGTGGTGGTGTTGTTAATAAAACAGGCTTTTGAAAACAAGCTGTGAGGTGGCTTTAGTACAGATGACATGTTACACAGATGTGCTGTTGTCAGCTTCAGCCCATTAGCACAGGATTATGTGCTACCTGGAATTCACATGACTCAATTCGCTAATCATTTCTAAATCCATTTTACTTGGGGGGGTTGAAACAGACACGACATAATGCAGGGTTAAAATGATTGAATTCAGGCGCCCATGTTACGGGGGCGGCTGTGCTGCTTTAAAAAACACAAGCGGTTTCAGCTGAAGCAGTGCATGTCCGGCCTGCAGTAAGAGAAACTCAATAAAGTAAATAGTGCTTACAGACTAAATAACAGGTCCCGTGAACAACCGAAGTAAGGGGGCTAGTCGCCATGGGAGAGTACAAATGAAGCCAAGGCCGTACTAAGGAGGGGCTAACAAGCCTATTAACGAATCTGAATGCAGCATTTACGAAAGACAATGACACAAGCCAATGAAAAATATGGGAGGAGAGTGGGCGTGGCTTCTCTCCCATACTCTACTACAGCAGCCTCGCAGAGCGAGCAGTGCATGCACGCTGCCGCTAGGCTCGACCTAAAAACAACTTATGCTCCACATGAATCCTCATAAGCAAATCTGAGTCAAGATATGGTTGTTGACGACATTTCGATCCCGGCTAGAATGGGGAATCATCATCAGGACAGCAAGATATATGCCAGAGAGTTAGCCTGTATAAGGCCAGACAATAATGCGGAAAGGAGGGGAAGGGGAAAGAACAAGAAAGATAAGGGGACAAAAAGAAAAGAAGAGGTTAGAGAGGGTTCGGCGATGAACGTTTCACATATGTCAAGGTAAGCTACACAAACCAAATTCGACATGGTAATTGGGCAAGGTGATGATAACAATAAACTTCACGGTGTGAGAATTGAAAAACATCAGTGAGCGTATGCCAAAGAAGCTGATAGAGTGGATCAAAGGTTGCTCATTATAAACTTATCTAAAGTGCGTGGAGCAATGGGGTCTAAAAACCAAGTGAACATAATAATTGACCTAAGGACAACCGACTATACGAGAGTGAGTGATGGTGATCCGAATCAAGAAGATAAGGGCGGAAGTGTGAAAGGATTGCAATCTACAGTGCACTTACAAGAAGTAGCCGTCGCTCCTGCCTGAAGAGTGGCGGTCCAAGGAAGGGCCAAGTCCAATAATAATGACCCCAACCAATGAAAACAACTACAGCATGAATTAAGGCCTAGAGGGACAAAAAATCAAGATTTGGCCAGTCTACAGAAATTTGGCCGTGTAATGAAAGTGAGACTGTGATAAAAACACTTACATAATGGTCAATAACCCTTGCCAGGTGCAGCGGTCAAAGAATAGGGAGCCAAGGATATACTATCCAACGTCACTTTGCAGCAAGTCCCAAGGCAAAATGTAAGGAAAGCCAGGAAGAATACAGACGTTATTAACTACCGTCAAGCGTATTACGTAGTTTGGAAACAGAAGTGACATGTGTCTAATAGCTCTTACCTCTTGTCACGCGATGGGGAAATACCACAATGGTGCTGGGATGTTCCTTCTGCCGCGAAAATACAGGAGTGCCGTGTTGGTGACTCGGAGCACGGTATAAAATGGATAGCGGCCGTTTGTGACGCACATGCTTGTAGAATACAATGTGACCAGGAGTGAGAAGGAAGTGTAAGCTCCATATTGAAAGAACAACCAGTGGGAGTGAGGAATAGAGTTAATTGGGGTAGCAGGGTACAGAGGAAAAAATAAGAAAGAGGATTTCAAAAACTTGCAATTTTCATCATTTTACGAAACGTTCATCGCCGAACCCTCCCTAACCTCTTCTTTTCTTTTTGCCCCCTTATCTTTCTTGTTCTTTACCCTTCCCCCTCCTTTCCGCATTATTGTCTGGCCTTATTCAGGCTAACTCTCAGGCATGTATCTTGCTGTCCTGATGATGATCCCCCATTCTAGCCGGGATCGAAATGTTGTCAACAACCATATCTTGACTCAGATTTGCTTATGAGGATTCATGTGGAGCATAAGATGTTTTTACAATTGTGACTGTTGTAAATATGTATGTGAAGTCACTATGGATGTAAATGCCTGGGTCTGGAAATCTTGTGATTTCCAAACCTGCTCTTACCCACTGCACTTTAATTATACCTTGTTTTTCTTTCGGATTATTTGTTTAATAAACATATTTGTCCATTTGGAAAAAACTTGCACAGGTCGCAATGTACTTCTGAGTAACACTACCATATATATTTGTTTTTGAAAGGGGCCAGTATCTCTAAAAACAGGTTGTAAGCCCTCGGTCACTCTCGACTTACAGGATTCCCTTGTTTCCTTGTAAACAACTTGTGTTGTTTTACAGCAAACAACTTTCCAAATGGGGATTGCCTTTAAGGTTTTGGAGATCCTAAGCATATCAAAATCCAAGAATATTTTATCTTGACTGGAACTTTGGGCTACCACATGGTACCAGGATGTACACTTTCTGCATCCCATGGGTTTGAGAGCCTGGTACCTTGTCCCAGACAGCAAGACAATTATCTTTAGTAATAACATCCCATCCTACGAAGATTGTAAATTCATTGTATGCTGATAAATTATATATGAATAGAAAATAACTAAAGAAATTTGCCTAAACTACACCACTGTCCTCTATTTTTCAAAAACATCTTAGGGGGTGGGGGGGGGACAGGCAGAGGGAGCTGAGTTATCCCAAATATCTTGAAAAGATGTTTTAAGCCCTATTCAACTACCCTCAAAGTGCTTATAAAGCATATTTTGCCAATGATTGTCCCAGAAGCTGAACCACAAAATTCGGCATCAAACTGAGTATTAAAATCAAACATTTAACAGTGGAGGGAGACCCTAACAGTAATTGTGACTCCGACTTTGGTGAAGGCTCTGCCTCCAACCCCTAAAAATATCAGCCCTCCCACAAAGCTTTGGTCTAGTTGCGCCCCTGACCCCACCCATTTTTTCCACCAAGCAGACAGTTAAAAAGAAGGAATGGGGGTGGTGCCAAATTTGGATTTGACCAGGGCACTCTCTGAGCAAAGGTCGGCTTTGAGTGCACTCAGACATGCGCTTATCCACCCCTACCCTCATTCCAGTTGATTCAGCACCCACTCCAGTTAGTAGCCTGATTGATATGGATGCCTGAGCCATAAAGGTTCTGTTGGCATGGAGGTTTGCACTACTGAATGTTTTGCAATGAAAGAAAGTTTGCACTGAAGCTTGGATGCCTTCTGTGAGAGACCAAAGCTTGTTTTGCAGCTGCCACGCAGTACCTGTTCTGTAAGAATGGACAATGTTGATCTTCAAGCTGTGTGCCTTTTCTTTGAGGGATTGAAGCATGGATTGCTGCTTCCCATGCTGCAACTGGTCTGTACATAAGGGAAAATGCACTGCAGCTATTGCAGAAAAGTACCTGTTCAATGAGCAGGGAAGCTTGCACTTCTGTTAGCCTACGGAGAAGGGACGCTTGTACCGCTGCTGCCTGAAGTGCACCGGTACTTTGAGGAAGAGAAGCATACACTTCTACTGCTTAAGATTTATTCTGTCTGTATAGGAGAAATGCTTGCACTGCTCTGTTGTTGCTGTTCTTTTATGGAACCTTGTGCTGATCTTCCTGCTACTACAACATTAACTGTACCTATTATTCTTTGTGTTAAGGAAGCTCGCAATACTGCCCCCCACGGTTTACATACGTCGCTTGTTATTGAAGCTTGGTATAAAACGTTTTACTCTACAAAAGTGAAAAAAATGGGCATTGCGAAAGCTTGTACAATGCACTATGGATATGAAGGAGAGGAAGTGGATTACACTGATCATATCATGAATTATCAAGGAGAATGAATACTTTTGGCTGTGGTGAGCTAAAATTATTTTATGGATTACATTACTAACTTTTATGGGCCACACTTACTGGTACAAACGACGGTGATCCAACGTTCCAAGACAACACTGCGTTATCACTCGCAGTTGCGCTGTATGCAGTCTTGCAAGTGACGTCATAAGTACAATGTGCTGGGTCACGCCTACGTGACCATACATGCTGCCACTTCCCTGATGTTATGTGAAATTGATGCTGACGTGCTTAACAGACATTGCGTCATCTCAATGTCAGCAGCGCTTCATTGTCGAGGGTGTCAAGGCTCAGCCCCCTTTTCTTTCACCCACAGGGCATGTAAAATGAAGGAAAATTTTAATGGTAAACTGCTCTTTTTTCCGAAAAAAACACATGAACACACTATTTCTGTCTTGCTGGGACTAAGGCTGCAGCCTGCTGCACAGGGCCACTCACCATGCTTGTTGTTGCAGTGAGTCAGTGACGAAGTTCACAAAAACTTCTGCTCCTGGGTGGGCCAAAGTCTAGAGTATTTGCTTGGCTGACAGTCTCACAGCCCTGAGGCCTGTGAGGTCATCAGCTTGGCAAAGACATAGCCTTGAGGGCCAGCCCCTGATGACATGGGGCTAAAATTAAGCCTGGGCGTATTAGACTGAAACCCTGTAGAGCTGGGACTTCATGTCAATCAGGGAGTGAAGAGCATGGTCACCCCACCCTTTCCCAACTCATCACAGGGGGTGGGTCCCACCTTGTGATGAGTTGAGAAAGGGTGGGTTAGAGGCTGCCGGCAGACGGGAAGCCGAGAAATTCAGTCTGAGCTGTCATCAGCACTTTTGAAGATACACTGCGCAGACTCGAGGTGTCTGCTTCCCACGCTGCAGTGAATGAAGAATGCCATTAGGCTTCGGGTTTCATTGCGAGCCACGAGACTCATGGTGTGGAGCAAAAGTGGTGCACGTGTCTGTTTAAACTAGAAGTCGGCATGGCCAAATGAAGGAGCTTCCCTCCAGTCCAGACGGTGCCCCATAGCTCCCAGTCGTGTGAGGTAAGACGTAAAAAATACACTTAGCAGCTTCCTGGGCAGGCCCTAAATAAGTAGCAATGCTGACCAAATCATTTCATCACTCCGTGTCTAACACAAACAAGCACTAGCAAAGCTATTATGTCTCAGCAATGGGAGAGCTATAGGTGTTGGCAATGTTAATGCATTTGTGTACAGCTCTGAGGCTGCTTTTATTGATATACATAAATGCATTAACATTGCCAACGCCTACAGCATTTAGATTGCCGAGAACATATTGGCTTTACCAATGCTTGCTTCAACAGTAACAACTATTCAGGTACGTTATGCTGCCAGATTATGATTTAATGCCACATACCACACCCTTTACTGACACGCTTGAACAGAGTCCAACGCTCAGCTGTTGATACTCCTACCTGCCGTGAGCTGGATGGAAGCGAAGTGGGGGCATAGACATCGTAGAGAGGGACATGGACACAACGCAATAAAGTTAGACATTGAAAAAAGACTTTGGCATTTCCTCAGTCAGCAATAATAGTGTAGAAACAAAAGAGAGGCAGTAAGCATGGGAAGCAGAGATGCATCGACATAGGAGAAGGACTAAAACCACACAGTTCTACCAAAGAACTAGGATGTTGACATTGTAAATGAACAATACAATCAAAAGTGGCTGTAATTGGACACCATGGTTTTTTTTTTTTTTTTTAGAAGAGTAGCGGACAAATTCACGCTATTGCCAATTCAGCAGGCTGTATTTTTAAGAAATGCACATTTTTTTTTAATGCAACCCAATATTTTCAATGTTAGAAGGCAGCAGTCTGCGTGGTGCAACTTCACGAAGGACTGAGAACGCGGTTTGAAACTCTTTTTTTGAACTCTCCTTACAGTGCAATTTTTCCGTAGCGCACGATATGCCCTACATTCTTTCAGAATCATTGGGAGTATCTACTTGCAAGCAACTTATCGTACATGGCTCACGTTTATGCTTTATATATTTTGCCCTGAAGAAGTCTTAATGTTTTGGGACGAAACGTGTTGACTGTGTCCTTATCCATGATTTTAAAGTTGAAGCAAAGAAATAAAAATTGACCTCCTCAAAAACGAACTTGCCTTGTGATGCCTGTATCCATTGATCTGTAGATGATGCTACTCTAACTATTTGACTCTTATTTGGGAGTTCATATTCTAATCCAAATCTTGACTAGACTCTTTTTTTTCTGTCTCAATGAGTTTATAGGTGTGCTTCTCTCTCCTGTGTTCTTTTTGTATGATTATTGGGACATTCCGAATGGTTGTTCCTGGGAGTGAGCACCCCCTTACTTAGGATCCCCCTGATCCCATTGTTTTTTGACCTAGGGATAAAAAGAATAGGTGATATGGCCTCATTGAAACCCCTAATATACTGGCTACGCTTATGGACAACACCACAGCTCTCTGACTATTGCAATTTCCTGAGGGAGGTTTTGATGATCAGTGGTACTAAAAGTTTACCCTGGTTTAAACATGTTGCAAGTTGGTACAAAACACTTGGTATGACGGAACTATGGGGATATCCAGAGAGGGCTACCAGAGGAGACCTAATGAGGGTTAAGACTAGGTCCTGGATGGTTGTGAAAGAGCGCTATGTCACCAGATTAGCAAATGGCCGACTAACAACACAATTTTTAAGTGCCAAGCCATGCCCCAGTTTCGAACCTTTCCTGGATCAAATCACACCCCGCTTGCCTAAAGCCTATATGTTAGATTCAGATATGGCAACCTCTTACTAAGGTTCCCTAGCAACCAGGCTGCTGGGCTATTACTAGAATCATGCCCTGCCTGTGCTAGAGCCCAAGAGACAGAAGAACACATACTCTTTTTCTGCATTAAATGCCAACTGATCCGCAGGAGGTGGATATGAAATGAAATGAAATTTGTACTTGTAAAGCGCACTTATACCCCCAAAGGGGTGTCCTGGCGCTGTACGCATACCGCTGTGGAACCCTTCCTGGCTTTTCCCTGTGAAATGTCCACTCCTGGGCACCCCCAGGGTGAAGCCAGGCATCCCAGCGCTGTTGGGGCCGTTGTGGAGATTAAGCAAGCTATTGCCCAGAGTTGCAGAGTGGGACCCATGATTAGAATAGGCACCGAGGCGAGAATTATCAGGTCCGAGGAAATTGAGCCCAAGACCCGCCGAGGCGGGAATTGAACCCTGGTCCCGGGCCAGATCTCTGCATCAGGGTCTGCCGCTCTAACCATTGAGCCACACTTCTCCACGATATGACCGATCTGTCTAAACATTGGAGTCAGGCAACATCAGGTTGCCTATAGGATTCTAAAAACAGACACCTCCGGGCCAATAGTTTTTGCAGTTAGTCGCTTTCTATTCTCCTTTTGGATTACTCGACAAAAGTTCTTACACCATGAGCACCATGAGCTATCCTATCGGTAATCAGAATGACAAACTGCATGCAGTGTGCCAGGCACCGCATGCTTGAGGGCAGTTTGAGAGCTGCTTCGTAGGCAGCCAGCTTTCCATGAGGCTGGCAGGGCGGCCGTCCTCCGTGGCCTGCTGACACAGCCAAAAGTCAGGCATTCGCGATGGCTGCACTGAGAAGTACTTATGCAAAGTGAAAGTTTTAACATGACCCATCAGTGAACTATGAGGCAAGACAGTTGTGGCTTAAACTATATCACAAAAATAAGAGACAAGGGAGTGAGCCTTCTCTGACTCCCCTACCAAGACATAAAACTCACTCAAGAGAGAAGGACTATAAATCACAAAACAAACGGCATCTAGAGCCGGTCTGTCCACTGTCAAACCCTACAGTAAAATAATTCAAAACTTAGAGAAAGGAGGCAAAAAGGAAAGGAGAAGGCAAATCTTTTCTTAATACTGCCCTCACACACTTTGCAGTGTCATGCTTCATCATAGGGCCGCATCAAACGTCCAGGTGCAGACCAACACCCTGGACCGAGCGCGTTATTATATTATGAGAACAAGTGGTGAGGGAGAATAGTGAAAGATGAAAAAGGAAAAAATATATATACAGGAAAGAATATTCCCTCAAGGAGAGATCTAAAGGTGCAGATAAGTGTGGTTAAAACTAACTAAGGGAAACTCACAGTTTGCCTTTATTCTTGTGTCCCCTTGGTAGGATTAAAAAATCAAAAGCAGGATATTCAGGGAGATGAATGCCCCTATATCCCTACTGCAGGAACCAACATGTTTCGGCCAGTATTACGTGCCCGTCCGGGTCACAATGGCCTTCGTCAGGGTATGGATCCCTCGTCTTTTGGTCTTTACCCCCACTCTGGCTTTCGCATCAATTAAAAATTGGAAATTCTCCAATTACACACTCTCCAAAAATTGTAGGGAGATGTCCATATTCTGTAAAAGAAACCAAAAGCGTGATTCTAATATAGAACAAGTTCTAAAACCCTCTCCTCCTAATACTTCATTCCTTAATGCCTCTGTAACACTGCTAGAATCTATCACGCAGTGTCGGTAACATCTCACTCACTCAAATTAGTAACACATTAAAACCAAAGTGAACACCCTGTAGTCCAACACCCCAAGCACTCACAAAACTTTCAGACTAGACAACTGAGACCCTGTCACAACACCTCTAGTGTTGATCTAATCATCCGTGTGATATGCGTTGTTACCAAAGCCTGAACCCAACAATGAGCTTGTGCCCGACCACGTATATTTTTGATCCTGTTAAACAAGATTAGTACTCACACGAGTTCCAAAGTACTTCTCTGAACCCGGGACCTTCATGGGAACGTGGGCTTATCGTCACACTCTATTAAAATATAAAACCAACTCATCTGTATTTCAGTTGTTTAAGTGGTCTGTCTGTAAACATAAATAAGTGCGCAGTGTGAACCACTACGGTATGGGTGCCTTCGGCTAAACTCCCCCAAAGGAACTCAATGAGAATGTGCTTTGCGTAACCAACAAAGTGAATCTCTGAATAAGCTGATCGTGACTGGTAAAGGGAATCACAGAGGCCATAAATAAAGCCCCTTCTATCAATCGCATGTCGTTAACAGTGACCCAATCTTAATAGTGGAAAACCACAGACGTCTCATCGTGCAAGCTCCCCAGCTGTCCCACTTACTACGCCAAAGCTCCACCGGTAGCCGTTTCCTCACGCTGGTCCACCGAAGATCACTACACATTGCTGAGCCCGTATTTAAGGACCGCCCATGGGAGATCACGTGTGTTACACATCCAACGTTGATTGCGTATGCAATCACGTAGCTAGGGCCAAGGACCTAAGGAACGGAGCTAGACCGCTAACCCCCTCCCTTATGCGGGCATTCAGTATCGGCCATGTTCCAAATCCGGCCGCCCATCGGCATTAATCCTGTACTACTGGGATATAAGTGAGGCCAAGGGAACTAAAATCACGGTACTTTTTACAAAAATCATGCATTTTGAATCCATCTTAATGTGCACCATGTAATGCCTTTACATTTGATTACTCCTAAGCTTATGTCGTATTAAGCATCACGCTAATCCGGACTATATTAGAAAGAGACATCCAAAGGGCAATAATCTCATCCCCATCAGGTGGCAAATTGTTGGTCCCTTAGTTATTCGTAACCCCATATAGTTGGAACCAGGAAATACAATCATTGAGGCCCCTTGTACTGCTTTTCAATCTGTCCACCCAACGCTGCTCTCTCACCAACAGAAAATTTGAGACATCCGTGATGTTTGGTGGAATGAAAGGTCTATCGATCACTGTCCACCGTAAGTCATGTTCAGAATGTCCCATCTCTTTAAAGTGTGCTGTCAATTTCGTGTTAGTTTTGCCACAGTGTATGGTACTCAGATGTTGTAGTATCCGCGTTTTTACCTTGCGGGTTGTCATCCCCACATATTGCATGTTACACGGGCATTTTAGTAAGTATATGACATTGTTGGTGTTACATGTCGTATGTTTCCTCTGTTCCCAGGGACGACTCAATCCAATGTCTATATTTTTGCCATTTAAAGATATCGGACAGGCTCTACAGAAGCCACACGCATAGTGGCCCATGACTGGTGGTAAATGCCATTGCTGTTCAGGTACAGTTGTGGGATTATTCGAAGTCCTTGGACGTGTGTTCACAATCATATCTTTGATACTGGCACTCTTCTTGAAAGAGAAGAGAGGAACTGGTTGGTCTAATCCATTGGAATTGAGAATCCGTCAATTCTTCTGCACTATTTTCTTCATGCAGTTTGATGACGTATTGTACGTTGAGACACAGATGCTCCCATCTACTGGTTCTTTGTCGTATGTTTCCAACAAAGCCTCTCTATTACAATTTTTATCTCGTTTCTGGGCTCTATGAATGATATGCTCTGGATAATTCCTGTTTCTAAGCTTCACACTCAATGCGTCCGCCTCTTCCTTGTAGTCCGTAAGAGTGGAACAGTTCCTGCGTAAACGCAGGAACTGTCCATACGGAAGGTTCTCCCTCAGGGAGCGCGGATGAAAGCTTTTAAACGACAACAGGTTATTTGTGTCAGTAGGTTTGTGATAAACACTACTGACCAGACTCCTGCTGTCTGCTCTGATGTTCAGATCCAGGAACGGCAAAGATTCATTTGTCATAGTGCCCGTGAAGAACAGGAATGGATTCCTTTGATTCAACCATCTGAGAAAGGATTCTGCTGTAGTTTGACTCCCTCTCCAGATGATGAATACATCATCTATGTGCCTTCGCCAAACCCTTATTTGGTCAAAATAAGGGTTGGTCGGTGAGTAGATGTTCTCCTCTTCAAATTGTGATACATAGAGACAGGCAAGGCTGGGTGCACAAAAACTCCCCATGGAGGTTCCATGGATTTGTAAATAAAAATTATCCTCAAATTGAAAAAAATTCTTGGTAAAGGCCATTTCTAAGAGGCAAAGAATAAACGCCCTAGGAGTTTGCTGCTCCCACTCCTCTGAAAACAAAATGTTTTCTATCACCCTCAGGGTCTCTCGTTGGGGGATGTTAGTGTACAGTGACTAATATTGAGTCCAATCATTAGGTCACTGTTTGGATCGAATTCCAGATCCTTAATCAAATTCAGCACCTCTCGAGCACAAACCCACCCGTCCACCACCAGGCCGCCCAATTGTTTCGGGGACCAATTCCATTTTGGAACCCCTTTCCAAATTTTGTGACAGTTATTTACGTCCCTTGGTATAGAAGATGCCAGCATACCTTAAGGATACTCGAGAGGTGCTGAATTTGATTAAGGATCTGGAATTCGATCCAAACAGTGACCTAATGATTGGACTCGATATAGAGTCACTGTACACTAACATCCCCCAACGAGAGACCCTGAGGGTGATAGAAAACATTTTGTTTTCAGAGGAGTGGGAGCAGAAAACTCCTAGGGCGTTTATTCTTTGCCTCTTAGAAATGGCCCTTACAAAGATTTTTTTTCAATTTGAGGATAATTTTTATTTACAAATCCATGGAACCTCCATGGGGAGTTCTTGTGCACCCAGCCTTGCCTGTTTCTATGTATCACAATTTGAAGAGGAGAACATCTACTCACCGACCAACCCTTATTTTGACCAAATAAGGGTTTGGCGAAGGTACATAGATGATGTATTCATCATCTGGAGAGGGAGTCAAACTATACCAGAATCCTTTCTCAGATGGTTGAATCAAAGGAATACATTCCTGTTCTTCACGGGCACTATAACAAATGAATCTTTGCCGTTCCTGGATCTGAACATCAGAGCAGACAACAGGAGTCTGGTCAGTAGTGTTTATTACAAACCTACTGACAGAAATAACCTGTTGTCGTTTAAAAGCTTTCATCTGCGCTCCCTGAGGGAGAACCTTCCGTATGGACAGTTCCTGCGTTTACGCAGGAACTGTTCCACTCTTACAGACTACAAGGAAGAGGCGGACGCATTGAGTGTGAAGCTTAGAAACAGGAATTATCCAGAGCATATCATTCATAGAGCCCAGAAACAAGCTAAAAATTGTAATAGAGAGGCTTTGTTGGAAACATACGACAAAGAACCAGTAGACAGGAGCATCTGTGTCACAACATACAATACGTAATCAAACTGCATGTAGAAAATAGTGCAGAAGAATTGGCGGATTCTCAATTCCAATGGATTAGACCAACCAGTTCCTCTCTTCTCTTTCAAGAAAAGTGCCAGTATCAAAGATATGATTGTGAACACACGTCCAAGGACTTCGAACAATCCCACAACTGTACCTGAACAGCAATGGCATTTACCACCAGTCATGGGCCACTATGCGTGTGGCTTCTGTAGAGCCTGTCCGATATCTTTAAATGGCAAAAATATAGACATCGGATTGAGTCGTCCCTGGGAACAGAGGAAACATACGACATGTAACACCAACAATGTCATATACTTACTAAAATGCCTGTGTAACATGCAATATGTGGGGATGACAACCCGCAAGGTAAAAACGCGGATACTACAACATCTGAGTACCATACGCTGTGGCAAAACTAACACGAAATTGACAGCACACTTTAAAGAGATGGGACATTCTGAACATGACTTACGGTGGACAGTGATCGATAGACCTTTCATTCCACCAAACATCACGGATGTCTCAAATTTTCTGTTGGTGAGAGAGCAGCGTTGGGTGGACAGATTGAAAAGCAATACAAGGGGCCTCAATGATTGTATTCCCTGGTTCCAACTATATGGGGTTACGAATAACTAAGGGACCAACAATTTGCCACCTGATGGGGGTGAGATTATTGCCCTTTGGATGTCTCTTTCTAATATAGTCCGGATTAGCGTGATGCTTAATATGACATAAGCTTAGGAGTATTCAAATATAAAGGCATTACATGGCACACATTAAGATGGATTCAAAATGCATGAAATTTGTAAAAAGTACCGTGATTTTAGTTCCCTTGGCCTCACTTATATCCCAGTAGTACAGGATTAATGCCGATGGGCGGCCGGATTTGGAACATGGCCGAAACTGAATGCCCGCATAAGGGAGGGGGTTAGCGGTCTAGCCTCCGTTCCTTAGGTCCTTGGCCCTAGGTACGTGATTGCATACGCAATCAACGTTGGACGTGTAACACACGTGATCTCCCCTGGGCGGTCCTTAAATACGGGCTCAGCAATGTGTAGTGATCTTCGGTGGACCAGCGTGAGGAAACGGCTACGGGTTGAGCTTTGGCGTAGTAAGTGGGACAGCTGGGGAGCTTGCACGATGAGACGTCTGTGGTTTTCCACTATTAAGATTGGGTCACTGTTAACGACATGCGATTGATAGAAGGGGCTTTATTTATGGCCTCTGAGATTCCCTTTAGCGGTCACGATCAGCTTATTCTGAGATTCACTTTGTTGGTTACGCGAAGCACATTCTCATTGAGTTCCTTTGGGGGAGTTTAGCCGAAGGCACCCATACCATAGTGGTTCACACTGCGCGCATATTTATGTTTACAGACAGACCACTTAAACAACTGAAATACAGATGAGTTGGTTTTATATTTTAATAGAGTGTGACGATAAGCCCACGTTCCCACGAAGGTCCCGGGTTCAGAGAAGTACTTTGGAACTCGTGTGAGTACTAATCTTGTTTAACAGGATCAAAAATATACGTGGTCGGGCACAAGATCGTTGTTGGGTTCAGGCTTTGGTAACAACGCATATCACACGGATGATTAGATCAACACTAGAGGTGTTGTGACAGGGTCTCAGTTGTCTAGTCTGAAAGTTTTGTGAGTGTTTGGGGTGTTGCACTACAGGGTGTTCACTTTGGTTTTAATGTGTTAGTAATTTGAGTGGCTGAGATGTTACAGACACTGCGTGGTAGATTCTAGCAGTGTTACAGAGGCATTAAGGAATGAAGTATTAGGAGGAGAGGGTTTTAGAACTTTCTCTATATTAGAATCACACTTTTGGTTTCTTTTACAGAATATGGACATCTCCCTACAATTTTTGGAGAGTGTGTAATTGGAGAATTTCCAATTTTAATTGATGCGAAAGCCAGAGTGGGGTAAAGACCAAAAGACGAGGATCCATACCCTGACAAAAGCCATTGTGACCCGGACGGGCACGTAATACTGGCCGAAACATGTTGGCTCCTGCAGTAGGGATATAGGGGCATTCATCTCCCTGAATATCCCGCTTTGATTTTTAATCCTACCAAGGGGACACAAGAATAAAGGCAAACTGTGAGTTTCCCTTAGTTAGTTTTAACCACACTTATCTGCACCTTTAGATCCCTCCTTGAGAGAATATTCTTTCCTGTATATATATTTTTTCCTTTTTCATCTTTCACTATTCTCCCTCACCACTTGTTCTCATAAAATAATAACGCGCTCGGTCCAGGGTGTTGGTCTGCACCTGGACGTTTGATGCGGCATTATGATGAAGCATGACACTGCAAAGTGTGTGAGGGCAGTATTAAGAAAAGATTTGCCTTCTCCTTTCCTTTTTGCCTCCTTTCTCTAAGTTTTGAGTTATTTTACTGTAGGGTTTAACAGTGGACAGACCGGCTCTAGATGCCGTTTGTTTTGTGATTTGTAGTCCTTCTCTCTTGAGTGAGTTTTCAGTTGTGGTTTAAACCCTGTACATGGCCCAGAGTATTATTGCAGTATATTAAATCAATCCCAATAGCTTTTTGTGCAATTGGTATTCTGAACTCATATTTGAAAGTCCTTTCATATGCGATGAAGAAAAAGGAGTTTTGGTGAAATAAAATATTTGCCCAAAATCATGTAATTTAAATGGGGAAGCCACGATTTACCCAGGTTTTCTGGTTTCCCTTTGTACAAATCAGCCAGTAAGTGGGTATCTATTTGTCATTCTTTATGTTAAGGGTTTGATTTTATCTGTTTGTACTGTTTTTACGTAGCGCGAAGTGCGTGCAAATTAGAAAGAGGGAGTCAAAAAGCACCTTGAATTAATAATACCCTAGGCCTCGAAAAAAATCATAAAAATGTTACTAGACCTGCAGGTCTAGTAACTTGAATGATCTACTCAACCTAACTCTAATGTACTTGGCACATAAACTGGTCTCAATATGTCATCGTAGGAAAATAGTTTATTTTGCAGAGCCACCTATTTCTTCATTATCACTTATGAGAGCACCTTCCAATATGTGAGTTCAGCATTCCTGCTGTACAAAAAAAAACTATTTGGTTTGATATAATAGACTAAGCGTTTGCTCCATGCGTAATAAGAATCTAGCCCACAAATAGGGTACGCATGACCCCTGACTTGCCTCTTAGTTTACTAATAGCATTGCCATCAGGGCAGGAATGGTTCTCAGTTCATCATTAAAAACTCACTTTTAATAAATATATTACTAAAGTATGAGATGGTAGCGCACTGTTATTTACACAGCACATTTTCCATTGAAATGGCCAAAAACGTGCCCACCAACATGCAGTTTTACTTATAAAACTATACAGTGTACAAACAATAATCTGTGGAAATTGGGTTTCAGCAAACATATTTATCATTTGCACATCACCAAGTAAAGTGTTATGATTTGTTTTCAACCTATGAAAATATTTTTTTCATCACACAGAATTGAGAAACAAAGCCTTCCATAACTACTGAAATTTATTTTGAAATGTTTGTACAGTTCACTTTTTAGCTATTTAAATCTGCATAAAATAATAATAAAATAATAATAAAGCATGACATCCTACAGCCTTTCATTTCACACTTTTTGTACAGCACATTTGTCAGAGAGTTCACTTTACAAAATTCTAAAACTTTTCAGTTAGAGAAAGAAAAGTAATTTTAGATGTAAACTGACTATTGACCTTTGTCTCCAAACACAGAATAAATGTGACAAGATAAAAACAAGATTTGTATGCATCTTTAATGCTCCTTCACATTGTGAGTGAACAGAACGCCTGTTTGTCAGCTTGGGGCGAGTAGGCCCTAAATATCGCTTGCCCTGATAAAATTGGACTGCCATAGCGAGGGACAAGTTGATTTGCCGAGGCCTGCACCCTTTAACTGTCCGGGCCCATCGCACAATTCCAGTACCAAGTGGAAACTGGCAGCTGTACGTACATGCAGGCATGCAATTGTGGATAATGCAAGGGGCTAACGGACAGAATGGTGCTTGGTCAAGACATGTATGAGTGTTGGGTTACCCCATGGGTGTGGCAGCCTTGTGCCGCTTTCAGGCAGTATTTGGTTAAGTGTTAGGGGATCAAATTAATGAGGATGCTGGTGAAGCATATGTGCAACATGCACGTCAGCTGTTTAAATGACAAGAGGGCCGAATCACTCATCATTTTTTGTTCACAAACCTTGTGCTGTTGAGTACAGTGAGAGCTCCCAAACTTGCTGTGCGCCTAACGTGAACCTCTAATGGTCCGCCTCCACCCCGTAAGCCCAGACTCACCAAACTCTAACTTCACCAGCCGCCACTGCTCAATGTTCGATTTCCTTTTAAGTTGACCCTCTGGTGCAAATGACCATTATCGGGTTGCACTATACTCATTAATTTAATCCTGTGTGAGCCATGGATGTGAGTCTCAGGATTCTAAATGCACGTTTCACAAATATGTTCATTTGAATGACTTCTACTTCATAGAGTCATTGTCTTTATTGGCCACAATAAACAGGAGTGCAATAAATCTTTGAAACGTAACACTACTACAGCCATTCTTAGTAACTTTTGGTGACCACATCATGAGATGGGAAGAATGGAGAGAATCTCTTAACTATATTATAGCCTGCTGCCGAGGGACTATAACGAGTTAGAGGATCTATAGCAACCACTAAACATGAGGCAGAAGAGTTATAAGGCTATTAGAACATTCCAGCCACTAAGGGTAGAATGTCCTAAATTAAAATGGGAAAAACATAAGGATAAACATTGGAATGTTGGAGCAGAAGGCTTATACCAGCAATTATAAGCCCGGAGCCAGTGCTTTAAATGGGCAGGGACTGTCCGGTAAGGAGTAGCTGCATTTCTTTTTTTTAATTTCTTTTTTTAATAATTCTTTTTATTGTAAACAGCCTAATAACTTTAGTAGCTGCATTTCTTAAATTTGAAAGAGAGAGTAGCTGCATTTCTCAGCACTGCTGCAATTCATTTAATGGGAGAGTCCTGGCTCTTCTCAGGAGCAAAGAGGTACTTCAAAAAGTGAGTAAATGCACTTCTATTTTTCCATTTAAAGCACTACCTGGAGCTACTCGGTCTTCAATGGCGATCTCAACATTCCAATGTTCAACTTTTGAAGAAAAAAAGTTACCCCCGGAGAGGAAGAAATACATCTTTTTCTATTGCTTTGACCCAGGGGTTCGAAATTATATAATCATATTTAAAAGAAACCCAGACAAGAGGTTCAAGAAGAAATATTTTCCTCAAGCACTGAAGGATTTAGGTAGTCACATTTTGACAATGGCCTGAGTGGCGACTACCCGTCAAATTATTCCACTGAAAACTAGTAACAGAGGATTATTTGTCTGCTCTTAAGGAACTGGCTATAAATTGCCGGTTGGGGTCCCCTTATGATGAATTAATTAGGGACCAAATTGTTATGCACATGAACAACTTAAATATTCATGTTGGGTTGTGGGTGGATGGGGAATGTGAGTTGAATAAAGCAATTGCTATTGTTAAAAAAGCATTTACAATGCAATAGGTCTCGCAATAGCGAGATTTTGTGCTATTGGCATTGTAAATGGCAATGCCTTTTATAATATTAAAAGGCATTGTCATTTACAATACCAATAGGTCAAACTTTGGCAAAATAGAGACCTATTGTATTGCAGAGCGTGGTGTCCGTGAAGCGGGCGCCGCGTTCATCTTAAAAGTAATAAAAAATCTTTTTAAAGTGTGGCCATTGTACTGAGAGTGCTGTGGGGCTAGGGGGCAGCCCCTTTGAAAAGTGGCTGCCATTGTCCTGTGTGGGCACGCTGCAAATGCAAGAAGCAGCTGCCATTGTCCCCATTAGTCAATAAACAAAATAGTGCTCACCGACTTATAACGCAGACCGTGTAACAAGCCAAGTAAATGGTCCAGTCGTTATGGCAGATAACAAATGCAGACAAGGCGGTACCAAGGAGGGACTAACAAGCCTATTTACGAATCCGAAGCCAGCATTTACGAAGGGCAATGACACAAGCCAATGACAAGTATTGGCCGAGAGTGGGCGGGGCTTCAAATGCATACTCTAATACAGCATGCCTCGCAGAGCAGCGCATGGGCGCTGCCTCTAGGCTCGACCTAAAAAGGTAGAGGTTTCTATTCCACAAGAATAACCATCTCTAATAATAAAAGAAAGTATGCTAACTTGGCTAGAGAGGACGCAAAACGCCAGCAAGCTCCGACAGTTTACATGCCTGGAGGTACCGGACACATTAGTTTGTGAACTTTTTCTAGGAAAGGGCTTTGTTAAAAGTGAACCAAAACGGTTGTGTCCCGCATTAAATGCCTATAGATAGAGCAATGAAATTACAATCAGAGTCCTATACAAAAGAGAAGATGCAAAATGATAAGGTACAGATAGCCAGTGCTTGGTACAATGCAGCACACACAAATGTCAAAGCTGTTCAGCAGGGCAAATGGTTGGGTGAGCTAAACTCTCACTATAGATCACTACCTCACCTGCAGGTCACAATTTCAAATCCTGGCAGGGTTGACTCAGCCTTTCACCCTTCTATGGCCAATGCATTAGGACTATTAAGTTAGGTAGCACTAGCTCTACATTCAAAATAAGTTACTTCTGCTGTCATAAATGCATATAGAACCAGCATATTATTGTCAGAAGCTTTAGAAGAGCGCTTCTCACCTGTCACTTGTGTCATTCGTTTTGTCATGTGGGTGTCACACAACACGTGCCTATGCCCACAATGATGGATAAATTGAATGTGCATGCAATCGGTGAATTCTACATTGTCTAGTGCTAGTCTGTGTCTTCATCGACTCTCCAATAGAGAGTTCAGGGGATAGAGGTGTGGATTTACACTGGAGAGTGCCACAAACTGCCAGGCTTGGTAGTGAGTACCTGGACAACAAAAGTAACAAGGTGGTAGGTGGCATGGCAGGAGTAAACACAAGCCAGCACAGCAGCAATGGGGTCTAGCATTATAGCAGACAGCATCCTAAAGTATTTGATAGAGGCTATCACCCAGAGCTCGAGTCTAGTCTCACTTTGGTGTACTGTGACAGCAGAATTTACCACCCTGAAGTGGGGTGTCTAGATCGAGGAATATTGGGCAGCCTCGCCTAGTCAAATTGCACAGCCCACGGTAAATTATAAGAGAGGCTGTAACAGCACTACATTGAGGAAAAGGGTATTCTGAGGACCCTGATGATGCTACAGGCAAGTTTTGAGGAGAAGATGGTAACCATAATCTGTAACACAGTTATTTCATCCGAGGTCATCCCAGAGGCAGAAAACATGTGAAGAGGAAACTAATAAGACTGCAAACCCCAACTTTCACCGAATGCCAAGTCACTTGGATTTACCCTGGACACTAACCTCACCCTCAAGAAACACATTGCCAAAAAACAAAGACAGCCTGATATCAGATCTCTCTTCTAAAGAAAGTCTAACCATGTCTTCCAGAATGCAACTTCAAAACTGCTGCTGAGGATGAAGAACACTACATCGCAATGAACTAACCGTCCACAACTCAGCTTCCTCTTCTCTTACTCTTTGACCTTATTTGGCCATGTACAGTGCTCCAATGTCTTTTAGCTACATTTGCGCTATAGAAACAACATATGCATACATACAAAGATCTACTGCCACATCATATCTCTTCATTGTTAGATTTTCTACTTTACGAAGGAGAGTCCAACTTGAAACCAACAGGCAATGACCCCAGCCCTTCACATTTGGTACATTTTGGACCCTTCCTCACCCAGGTGACAATTATATCTGCCCTCAGCCCTGAAATCCCTGTGAATGCGATTCCCTGATTTCCGGGACAACCAAGGAGGCTGGATATTGGACCAGGTACTGTAGAGGTGAGAATGGTAGGCTGGCTCATATGCTAAGAATCTTTCCTTCTGTCACAGAGATGGCTCTACCAGGACATGAAAAGTATAAAAAGAAATGTTATTATTTGTGCAGTGCACAGCTGAAAGACAGAAATGTCTGTTTTAATGGGGTAAGTTTGATTAATGTCACGTAACTGAAATGAAACTGTTCGGTTTCACTTGCAGTGTGGAGGGTGTGCACTTCTCATCAAAGCTGTGCATCACTGTGGGTTGTGTCTGACCGCAAATGAAACACTTTTAGTGTAAACAACCCTTATGTATGTAAGGTCTTCAAAGAAGTGTCATAAATGGACAAGACAAGAAGCAAAAGACACATATGCTGCCTATCGGAAAACAAAAGTCCAAAATGTATGATTGCCTTCTTGCGGCACTGTGGCTGTGTAAATCAATGCTGAATTTACAAAGGGAAGCACTGCAAGCTTAGCAGTAAAAGGTATGTTAAATACAAAATGTACGTTTTTCCTTAGATAAGTCTCCATGCTGGAAAGTAAAAATATAGTGAAACCCAATAATTGTATACCTACTGATTGTGGCTGTGTTTAAAATCTCTAGCGCAAATCCACTAAGGCCCTCGATGCAGGAGTCCTGTAAGAAGGTCCTCGGCGTTACCAAGACCCAAACTTATTTACCACTGTGATTTTGGCTGCTGAAAGCAACTGAAATCTCTGGATTAACAGCAGGGATGAGCGACCCATTACCTGAGGAATTGGACCGGAATGATCAATTCTCCCATTACTGCTCAATACTCGGGGATTGACAGGATTCAACCGGGAATCCACTTTAACGGCTACACTCAAAGTTAATGAGACCCCTAGCATCTCCGTGGGTGAATAATTTACCATCCCGCATCCGTTCACCCCGTAATGCGGCATTATGTGTAAGAAATAAGTGATTATTGAAAGGTAATTTATAACAATATAAAACACGCTCAAACTGGAACGCACGGTAAAAGGTTAATCAAAGAAAAACTAGTCAAAAAGGTTTAGCCAAGGGGGCGTGGCTACCGCGCTGCACAAGATGGCGGCGTTTACCTGAGCTCCGCTGCCTCGCGGAGTATTTGAAGAGGTTTCCGACCGCTCGCAGATCCTGCCCTGCAATCTCCAGGCAGTGCAAGCATTGCGTCTCATGACGGCTCACGTTTGATGTGTTTTTCGTGAGCGCTTTCTCCTTTTTCGGACGCATTTGCCGCAAATTTGTTTCCCTGACGCGGTTGGCCGCCATTTTGTTTGCGCTGCGCCCGTTTTTTATGAGGAGAATCTACAATGCTACAATACAGCTCTGCTACATACATAACAAAGCGGTAATTATGTTACAATTACCATACTTATCTTTGTTTCCTGCATAACTTTGGAAAAAATGGGTGATATTTTCAAATAAGTAAGGCATATCTGAGCAAGTACAATCCTTGCATTCTCCATGCCCTTACTTCAACAGTATTATATATATTGTTTGCCCATGAGAATGTTTACTGGCACCTTTTCTGCTCCTGAGCCTCTTGTCTTCAGTGCCAATTGAACCTACTTTTTCCCGCTTATGTGTCTCAGTGATCACCTTCGAATGCGAGGATTTTATTTTACAAGTCAGTGCTCCAGCTGTCATGATGTGAAGGAACAAAGAATATCGGCAACCCCTCTTCCTTTGACGCAACAGGTATTTGGTGCTGTGGCAATTCCTCTGGGTTGGTGTTGCTATTTCTAGTCACACATCGCCTTCACCTCTACTGTCTGGCTTTTGCTGACACTGTCTGACTTCGAATTCCCTCACAAGCGAACTACTTCTATGAGGTCGTGGACGTTTACACTCTGTTTGTGAGTTTGCTCCACTCAACAACCTCCATCATTTGACTTTACCTGTTAACTACATCAATACTGTGGGTGAAACAGTTTCATAACCTCGTTGTGTTCCATAATATTGCGAATCTAATTTATGGGAAGGATCTCTACTTTCAAAAATAATTCTCACCCTCGTCGTCAAGTCTATCTCGTCAAGATGGCCAATGATTCCATTTCTCTCTCAAAATCCTCTTCATCTGGCGCCAAACCGAAAAGAGCCAAAAATGATCCTCCATCTCCAGTTCAGTCCTCTTCCAATCCGGTCTTAGATTCAATCCTGGATGAACTACGAGCTTTAAAACCATTCATGAATGCCACCAATGAAAATTTACAGCTGATTGAAGACCGATGGATCAATATGGAGGGTAAAATGTCCGAAATGGAACAACGCATAAGTAATCTTCAAGATGTGGCTATTAAAATACCCTTACTGGAACAAGAAATCCATAAACTTAAGCTCCACACTGAGGACTTAGAAAATCGTAACAGAAGAAACAATCTTCGGTTGTATGGCCTGCCCGAAAATATTGAGGGACCGGACCTTCTTTCCTTTTTAAAGAAATTCTTGGCTGACCTTCTTTGCCTTTCCTTCTTGTTATATTTCTATGGGTATTTATTTTATGTACTTTTGTATGTTCTTCTTAGTTTTGTACTGTTGTCTGATGTTTATGATCAACGTTTTTCGTTTTCATTGTTGTTTCTTGCAGTTCGTCACCAGTGTGATTATCCCCCTGTTTCTTAAACATTAACATGTTTAATGTTGTATCGTGGAACGTCTGTGGTCTGGGTCATCCTATTAAGCGTCAAAAGGTACTTTCTCATCTATCAAAACTTAATTCTCAGATAGTTTTTTTACAGGAAACTCATTGTAATTATGTTGAATCTCTCAAACTTAAGCGCCAATGGGTGGGCCAGGTTGTTTTCTCTCCTGCTGTTAATCGTAAGGGTGGTGTTGCCATCCTTTATCATAAATCTTTGAACTTACAAATTGTATCAACTGAAAACGATGCGAGTGGACGATGGGTAATACTTCACGCTACGGTTCATAATAAACTTGTTACTTTTTTTAACATATACGGGCCGGTTAAATCTGACCCTGATTTTTGGAACATTATTAAATTAAAATTATCTTCATTTACTAACTGGCTCGACCCCTTCTCTGACAGAAAATCTGATTATAAGTTTAAACCAGATAAATCTCATAAAGCGTTTCAATCTGCTATTGCCTCCTGTCCACTCTATGTTGCTTGGAAGACTGGTAATCCTGATGATTGTGAATTCACGTTTTATTCTAATCTTCATCACACCATGTCTCGTATTGATTATGTTTTAATTTCGAAACCTTTACTTTCCTCGCTCCAATCTTCTGAGATTGGCTCCATTTTTATTTCTGACCATGCCCCTGTTCCAGTTTCTCTTGATTTGTCCCTTACCACTTCCAAACATGCTAGATGGAGATTTAATAACTCCCTATTATCCGATCAAGCTTTTATTTCAAAGGCTACTTCCTTTATACAATAATTCTTTCACTTCAACAACTCAGATGACACTTCTGTACACAACAACTGGGATGCCTTCAAGGCCTCGTTCAGAGCTTTTACCATTGCATACACTGCCAGAAAGAAAAAGTCACTGAACTCGCATTACCTTTCCTCCCTTAGTCATTTTAAAACCCTTGAACATTCTTATTATACTTCCAAATCCCCTACTCATCTTCGTGACCTCATCAAGGCTAAATCTGATCTAAACAAATTAGCTACAATTGATGCATGTAACATTCTACTCAAAATTAAATCTGAATATCATGGTGGCCAGAAGAAGGCGGGAAGAATGCTGGTCAATTATTTAAAAGTCAAATCAGAAAGGAAAACCATTGGTCCCATTCGCAACACCCTTAATAACACTCTACTACACTCCGATCCTGACATAGTTTCAGCATTTCAGACCTTTTATCATTCACTATATATGGAGGACACCCACCCTACTGCAACCGATACTCAGTTATTTTTTGATGGAATCCCTTCTCCTTGCCCTATTCCGGATGCTATGGCCCTCCTAGAAAAGGATATTACTCTTCAGGAGATTTCTGATGCAATTAAATCTTTAAAAAGAGCTAAGGCTCCTGGTCCGGATGGCTTTTCTATTGAACTTATATCCTCTTTTTCATCCATATTTGCTCCACATTTACTTGCACTATTTTCCTCCTTTTTACTCCACTCTAAACCTGAAGGTTCTTTTCTTGATGCTCTTATTGTTATTCTCCCTAAACCTGACAAAGACCTCTCCCTTTGTCAAAACTACCGTCCAATCTCACTAATCAATTATGATTGCAAAATTTTTGCAAAAATTCTCGCTTCCAGATTGGAGGGTGTTTTCCCCTTACTTATTTAACCTGATGTCCCGGGTCCGCTGGACGCTCGGTTACCTGACTCTGATTCCCCGAATATATATAGACAGCAGAGGCAAGGTATGATAGGGTCGGGATGGCCCGTTTTATTTCTCTCAGTCAAAACAATAGATGCCACGTTTTCTTCACGGGCCACTGTATGGTGTAGGGGTAAAGGACAAAAGTCTTTTTGGCCTCCTTGGCTTCCGGGCGGCAAGGACAGCTGCGGCTTCTTTTCAGCTCCAACAGCAAAGCGTCGCGTTGCTCCGTAGGACGAGGAAGGAGGGGGAGGGAAAGAAAAGAGAACCACTGGTCACTGGGGTGTCTCACGAAGGGACACGGCAAAAGGGAAGGGTTGGTGCGAGGGGTCACCCAGACTGCCACCAAACAAAACGGTGAAGAAGAAAGTGTGCGGTAACCTCCCCTGTTATCTACCCGTTCCCACCCCGTGTTAGTGAAAACCCCCGTAGACGCTGACGTACCTGCTCCAGCCACACTCCTCCTGGAGCGTGGCGGGGCGCTGCGCGGTATCGTTGGCCTCCTGGCTCTGGTCCGGTGTCCGCAGACGTCTCCTCGTCTTCCCGAGCTTTGGCTGGCGTAGACTTCCGTGACAGCTCCTCCGGCTCTCCTTTCCCGTTGTCGTCCTCCTCTGGTTCTCCAGTCTCGGCGCTCCTTCCGGCTTCCTGTCCAGTCCCAATATCCGCAGGGGTGCAACCTGATAGGCGGGGAGGATCCGATGACCCGCCTCTAGACCCAACCTCCGCCGGCATCCAAGTGGGAGTTAAAGGGCCAGGCCAGTCCTGTTTATGAAGGAGGCATAAAACGTCAATGCCCTATCCGGAGCGTGGGGCCCACCCGGGGACATCGTGACACAACCCCCCCCTGGGATTCCCCGATCGGGGGAAAGAGGGTAGCGGGAAAGAAAGTCAGCGTTCCCCTGCTCCGAGCCCTTACGGTGACGAACCTCGAACTGGAAGGGCTGCAGAGCTAAGAACCAACGGAGCACACGGTCGTTGCACCCCTTGTTCCGTTGCAACCAGGTCAGGGGAGCGTGGTCAGTGTATAGAATAAAGGGTCTCCCCTCGAGGTAGTAGCGCAGCTTGTCTATACCCCACCGCACCGCCAGACACTCCTTCTCAATCGTAGGATAAGCCTTCTCCCTGGGAAACAACTTCCTACTGATGTAAACAACAGGCCGTTCCGCCCCTTCACTGTCGAGCTGGGATAACACGGCCCCTATACCCACCCCAGAGGCGTCCGTCTGAAGAAGGAAGGGTTTTTGGAAGTCGGGGGCCATGAGGACAGGGGAAGTTGTCAAGGATGTTTTTAATACTGCCATCTCAGAGGGGCTATTTCCCACTTTGTGGAAGACGGCTGTAGTGAAGCCTCTCTTGAAGAAACCTTCTCTGGATCCTGATGAATTGAAGAACTATCGCCCTATCTCCCTGCTTCCTGTTCCAGCTAAGATTTTTGAAACATATCTCAATTCCCATCTCAGTACCTATCTTAAGGATTTCCATTTACTGGATGGCTCGCAACATGGATTCAGAGGCCTTCATAGTACAGAGACTGCTTTGACAGCTGTATTTGACAATATTCGAGTTCAAGTGGATGCAGGTCATACCACCCTCCTTATTCTACTGGATCTCACCGCAGCCTTTGACACCCTGTCTCCCTGTAGACTGATTGATCGTCTCAGAGAGATAGGTGTTGGGGGTACTGCTTTGGGGCTTCTTGCTTCCTTTCTTAGCGAGCGGGCACAGATGGTTAAGCTTGGCCGTTTTTACTCATCCCCCAAACCTCTGTTGTGTGGTGTTCCTCAGGGCTCCTCCCTGAGCCCTACTCTTTTTAATATCTATGTTGCCCCTCTTGCGAAGGTTGTGAGATCTTTTGGGCTGGAAGTATTGTCCTATGCGGACGACACCCAAATTATGGTGTCTATCTCGCATAACATAAAGGACTCGGCCCTTAATTTTAGGAACTGTATGCAGGCAGTATCCTCCTGGATGGCGGAGAATTTTTTAAAATTGAATGGAGAGAAGACGGAGGTCTTAGTCTTTGGGAGTAAGCAGGAGGTATGGTCCAGAGACTGGTGGCCGGATGCCCTTGGCGTCTGCCCCTCTCCGGTCTCCCATGGCAAAAACCTGGGGGTAATCGTGGATAACTCACTGTCCTTGAACCTTCAGGTTAGTAGGACAATTTCCACGTGCTTTGGGATCATCAGGATCCTACGGAAAATCTCCCACTATCTCTCCTTCGATGCACGTAAGCAGGTTGTCATTGCACTGGTTATATCCAGATTGGATTATTGCAATGCACTTTATCTGGGCATTAACAAGGGCCTGATACGACGTCTGCAGATGGTGCAGAATGCCGCTGCCAGGCTGGTGATGAATTTGTCTAAATATGATTCAGTCTCAGATGCCATTAGATTGCTGCATTGGCTGCCTGTGGACCGTAGGATCCTTTTCAAGACCCTGTGCATGACTCACAATGCTTATTATGGGTCAGGCCCTGAAGCGATTAAGTCCATTTTCCATCATTATGTTCCCAACAGGCGGCTCCGCTCTGCAGATAAGAATCTGCTTATGGTACAGAGATTTAAGAAGGTCACATGGGGTGGTCGAGCTTTCTCCACTGCTGCTGCTAAACTGTGGAACTCCCTCCCGGAACATCTCTCAAGTCAGGTGTCCTATTCTCTTTTCCGTAGGGCCTTAAAGACTTGGTTTTTCTCTCAGACCTCGGTATGAGCATGTCTTTCTGTCTGCATCCTTAGGTTCGTTTACAGCGCCTTGACGCCCTTGGGCTTAGTTCGCGCTTTACAAGTTTTATATTCATTCATTCATTCATTCAAGGAGGTTTTAAGGGAGCAAAAGGCCTGGTCAGTGGGGTTGCGCAATCTTGTGGGAGAAACAGACTTCTGCAAGAGATCAGTGAGTGGAGCAGCAAGTTTAGAAAATTGGGGAATAAACCGTCGATAATAACCGACTAACCCCAGGAAAGCCCTGAGCTCACGTCTAGTAGAAGGGAAGGGAGTGTCCCTAATGGCCTTCACCTTCTCCATCTGGGGTTCTATCATGCCTTTCCCCAGGACGTACCCCAAATACCTGACCTTCTGGAATGCGAACCTGGACTTCTTCGCGTTAATGTGTAACAGGGCCAGTCCGAGTTCGTGAAGGACTGCCCGGAGATGGTGTAGATATTCACGCCAGGAATTGCTATATACCACTATGTCGTCCAGATAGGCTGCGGCGTAAGACAAGTGGGGTGCTAAGACTTTATCCATCAGCCTCTGAAAACTGGCCGGGGCCCCATGCAGCCCAAATGGGAGGACGGTAAAGTGGTATAAGCCCTCTGGTGTAGCAAACGCTGTTTTCTCCTGGTCTAGGGGATTCAAGGGTATTTGCCAATACCCCTTGGTGAGGTCGATTGTGGAGATGTACCGGGCCTCACCAAGGCGTTCTATCAATTCGTCGACTCGAGGTAGGGGATACCCGTCTTGTTTCGAGACACGGTTTACCGCTCGAAAGTCGATACAAAACCGGATGCTGCCATCCGGTTTAGGTACTAGCACAATCGGGGAACACCAATTGCTCCTCGAGGGTACTATGACACCGGTTTTAAGCATTTCTGAGATCTCGTTCTGGAGAGCCCGTCGTCTAGCTTCGGGGACCCTATAGGGTTTTTGTCTGATGACCAGACCTTCCTGGGTAGGGATGGAGTGTTCTGCCAAATGGGTCCTACCCGGGAGATCGGAAAAAACATTCTTGTGGTTAAGGAGGAGCTGTCTGATCTCCTTGTCCTCCCGTTCTGTCAGGTCTTTGTTTATCAAGGTGTCACGGACGGTGTGGTCGGGACACTCAACCGTGGAAATGCTATGTGTCTGGGCCGGTGGAGGGCCGAGCCATTTTTTTAACAGCTTTATATGATACATCTGGGTTTTTCGGGGTGTCAGGGTCAGGATATAGGTGGTTTTACTTATCTTTCTCTTGACCTGGAACGGTCCCTGCCACTCCTTCCTCAGTTTATGTGATGATGATGGAAGGAGTACTAAGGCCCAGTCGCCCACATCTAACTCACGCCACTTTTTTCCTCTATCATAAAACTGTTTCTGCCTTCGTTGAGCCTCTGTCAGTGTTTCATGAGCGAGGGTTCTCAATTTGTGCAACCTGGATTTGACTTGGTTTGCATAGTCGAGCAAGGCCTGGGCTTCCCGTACCCCCTGCTTCTCCCAGCTCTCCTTTGTTATCTCCAACAGTGTTCTGGGTTTTCTACCAAAAAGGAGCTCAAAAGGGGACGTTCTGAGACTGCTCTGGGTTTGGCTCCGAAGCACAAAAAGGGCTAACGGCAGTAGCTGGTCCCAGTTTTTTCCATCCCCAGTCAACATTTTTTTAAGGGTGAGCTTCAGTGTGCCGTTGTAGCGCTCTACGAGGCCGTCAGTCTGGGGATGGTAGACTGACGTTTTTATGTGCCGAATGTTGAGCTCCTTGCATACCTGTTTCATCAGTTTTGACACAAAGGGAGACCCTTGGTCGGTGATAATGTCACGGGGAAAACCCATTCTTGAGAAAACCTCAATGAGCCGTTGTGCTATAGCATTGGTCGTGGCTGCCCTCAAGGGAAACGCCTCGGGGTATCTTGTGGCGTAGTCAACTATGACTAGAGCATACATGTAGCCGTGGCGAGACTTGGGAAGGGGTCCTATCAAATCCATACCTATTCTGTCGAACGGCTTCCCGATGATGGGGAGGGGATTCAGTGGCACACTCGGGGGGACATACGGATTCTTTTTCTGGCATATCTGACACTCCTGACAGTATTTCCGTACTTGTGCATAGACCCCCGGCCAGAAGAAGTTCTGCAATATAGATTGTGCTGTTTTTTCGGCCCCGCAATGCCCAGCTAGGAGATGTGCGTGGGCAAAAAAGAGGACCTGATCCCTGAATTCGATAGGTACCAATAGTTGAGAGTCTGCTCCGTCTTTGGCCACCCTGTAAAGCAGTCCATCTTTCTCAAGAAAACAAGGATAAGTCCTTTGTTGGGGCTGTTGGGTTCCCCTAGCTGTCTGCCAAGCATTAGCGAGCGTAGCGTCGTTGAGTTGGGCCATCCTGAACTGAGTGTCGATAGCCCAGGGTTCGGATGTCAGGAGGCTGTCATGAGGCCGTCCCGTCTGTGGAGAAGAGGACAGCGCTTCCAACATGAGGCTAGAAAAACAGGGGTTGTCTATTCCTAGGATCAAGGGCTCAGGGAGATAAGGTAGGACCCCCACGTCTATCAGGACCCCTACCCCCAATCTTGTTGTGAGAGAAACCCGAGCCAGGGGATATTCTTTCGTGTCGCCATGCACACACCTTATCCTAACCGACCTATTGGGAAGGAGTGAAGAGGAGGATAGAAGATCCTTTCTCAGTACGGACTGTTTACAGCCGGAATCCAAAAGTGCTGTCACAGGTTGTCCATTCACACAAACACTCACATGGAAAACCGGCCCCGTTTCCTGGGCATAAAGGATGGAACGGGGAAGGTAGCTCACGTCCATAGGTTCGTCGTCCGTCCTTTCCCTCTTCTTCCTACAGTACCTGGCAATATGTCCCCACTCCCCGCACTCAAAGCACTGAGGCCCTGGGGTCGGAAGGGCTTCAGGCTTTCCATAACGATATCTGGGTGGTTCATACGTCGGTTTTACGACTTTCTTATCCGGCTTTCCAGCAAGTGTCACCCTGGTCTGTCTTTCGGGTTCTCTTAAAGGTGCTCGACCCTGTGCTCTAGAAAAGGAAGTAGCCATTTCTATGGCATGTGTTAACGTTAGTTCTGCATGTTGACGCAACCAGTGTTGTGTAGCGTATGGGAGAGCCTCAAGAAATTGCTCTAAATAAATTTTGTCCATAATCTCTTCTCGAGTGGAGTCTAAGGGTTTTAGCCAACGGTCGGCAGCGTCTTTCAGCCTATAGAACAATGTTTTCGGGTTGTCACCCGGCAGACCCCTTTCTTGTCTGAATCTCAGACGATGGGCTTCCTCATCAACTCCCAGCCTATCCAGGATGAACTGTTTGATGTGGCCGTAGACTGCAGTCCCATCTCTGTTGGTCATCTGGTAAGCGGCCTGTGCTTCGCCAGTGAGTAAGGGCGCCAAGTAGAACGGCCATCTATCCCCAGGCCATGCACTGGCCCGGGCAGCCCTTTCGAAGTTGAGAAAAAAAGAAATGGGATCGTCGCCGGGTACATATTTTTGGAGAGGGACTACTGTATCAGCCACGGTGGTCGTTCTTCCTTGCCCCAGGGCTGCCACCAATTGAGACTGACCTTCGGCTAATTTAGTGAGGTGCTCCACCTGTGTCTGTATGGCGGACGCAAAGACGGCTCGGTCTGCTTCCGCTTGGTTGGCGGTTTCCACCAATGCATGCTCCAGATTACTCTGTCCCTCCTTCATCTGGGCGATAATAAGTTCCATCTTGTGTCAGACGGTGGTTCGCTCTCTTGGGCTCCTATCTGGCTCACCACTTTGTCCCGGGTCCGCTGGACGCTCGGTTACCTGACTCTGATTCCCCGAATATATATAGACAGCAGAGGCAAGGTATGATAGGGTCGGGATGGCCCGTTTTATTTCTCTCAGTCAAAACAATAGATGCCACGTTTTCTTCACGGGCCACTGTATGGTGTAGGGGTAAAGGACAAAAGTCTTTTTGGCCTCCTTGGCTTCCGGGCGGCAAGGACAGCTGCGGCTTCTTTTCAGCTCCAACAGCAAAGCGTCGCGTTGCTCCGTAGGACGAGGAAGGAGGGGGGGGAAAGAAAAGAGAACCACTGGTCACTGGGGTGTCTCACGAAGGGACACGGCAAAAGGGAAGGGTTGGTGCGAGGGGTCACCCAGACTGCCACCAAACGAAACGGTGAAGAAGAAAGTGTGGAGTAACCTCCCCTGTTATCTACCCGTTCCCACCCCGTGTTAGTGAAAACCCCCGTAGACGCTGACGTACCTGCTCCAGCCACACTCCTCCTGGAGCGTGGCGGGGCGCTGCGCGGTATCGTTGGCCTCCTGGCTCTGGTCCGGTGTCCGCAGACGTCTCCTCGTCTTCCCGAGCTTTGGCTGGCGTAGACTTCCGTGACAGCTCCTCCGGCTCTCCTTTCCCGTTGTCGTCCTCCTCTGGTTCTCCAGTCTCGGCGCTCCTTCCGGCTTCCTGTCCAGTCCCAATATCCGCAGGGGTGCAACCTGATAGGCGGGGAGGATCCGATGACCCGCCTCTAGACCCAACCTCCGCCGGCATCCAAGTGGGAGTTAAAGGGCCAGGCCAGTCCTGTTTATGAAGGAGGCATAAAACGTCAATGCCCTGTCCGGAGCGTGGGGCCCACCCGGGGACATCGTGACACCTGATCAATCTGGTTTTGTTAAGGGTAGGCTTTCCTCAGATAATGCCAGAATGTTCTCTAACGTTCTCGCCTTGGGGAAAAGTTATCCTGATCCCTTAGCCGCTCTATCCCTCGATGCGGAGAAAGCTTTTGACCGTATAAATTGGCAATTTATGTTTAAAACTCTTCAGTGGTTTGGTTTCGGCCCCAAATTTCTTTCTTTCATCAAATTATTGTACTCTGATCCCCGTGCGTGTGTTTCCGTTAATGGTTTTTATCCCCTTATTTCAATCTACACAGGGGTACACGACAAGGATGTCCCCTTTCTCCTCTTTTATTTCTTTTGTGTCTCGAACCCTTTCTTGAATGTATTCATCATAATCCTTTGATTACCGGCTTCTCACACAATTCTCACAAAATTAAACTATCTGCTTATGCAGATGATATACTTATCTACCTCTCCAAACCCTTAAACTCCCTACCTCCCTTTCTGCAGGAAATTGATCTATATTCTAAAATATCTGGTTACAAATTAAATTTTTCCACAACTGAAATATTGCCCCTCAACTCAATTTGCTATCAATTCATGTTTTCTGATACTAACTTTAAATGGTGCCCATCTAAAATTAAGTATTTTGGCGTGTGGTTTTCCTCTACCATCCCTCAAACTCTCTCACATAATTTTGATGCTTTAGAACTCAAAACTTACTATCCTCATGGTCCCCACTATTTTTATCCTGGTGGGGCAGGTTGGATACCATTGAAATGATGATTGTACCACTCATTCTATTTCTATTCTCTATGTTACCCTTCTAAATCCCTAACTATTATTTTGGTCAGATCAATTCCATTTGCACTAAATTCCTTTGGAACAACAACCGGCCCGTATTGCTTTGACTAAATTGGTCAAGCCAAAAAGCGAAAGAGGTGTACGATTCCCTAACTTTAAATTGTATCACACTGCTTTTCTAATTAGACAAGCATATGCACTAAACATACATTACCACGATGTTCCGATTCCTAGTTGGATTTACTTCGAACGCTCTTCTTTACATGACTTCTCTTTTTATGATATCTGTTTCATGTCTAATTGCACCTATATATCGAAACATCCTATTCTAAAATATTCCCAGCACTTACTACATTCATTGTATATAGATGGCTCTAACTTTCATCAATCCTTCCTTGCATCTTCTATTTGGTATAATAAATTTATTAAGTTCCGCCATAAATCCTTCTATTTTAAACACTGGAAAGAAAAGAATATTCTATATGTTCACCAACTTGTATCCATTAACTCTGTTATTCCTTTCAGTACATTACAAGAATGTTATGATCTACCCTCCTCTTGTTTCTCTCAATATGTTCAATTATTGCAAGCACTTCATTCTTTTATCGCAACCAAAAACTTTCCAATCAAAAGTACTTCATCTACTCCCCTAACTCCTTTTCACAACATTTCTTTTGATTCTAACCCTAAAGCCTCCTTTATATACAAACTTTTATCCACTCATATCTCTGAAAGACCAAAATCCCCCATTGAACTTGCATGGGAACTTGACCTCTCCATCTCTCTCTCACCCACAAAATGGGACAAATTATGGCTAAAAAAAATTCCACTTCTAGAGCTGCTAACATTACCCAATCTCTATTCTTTTTGTACAATAGAGCTGTTATGACTCCAATGCGTATACATAAATTCAACCTTTCTTCATCTCCTCTTTGTTGGTCCTGTCTCTCCTCCGATGGTACTCTATCCCATTTGATATTCTATTGTCCCAATGTTAAAAAGATTTGGAAACTTATCTGGGCTAAATGTTCCAGATTCTTCACTTTTGTGTCCCTTTATCAATTCAAAATGTGTTCCTTGGCTCCTTATCAGTCGATTTTCATGATACAGTATTGAAATTGAAGTTGCTTGATCTTTTTATTGCTATTGCATTTAAAGTTATTCTTACTTGTTGGAAAGATAATTCCAAAATGTGTATGTTACAATGGTGGAATCTTATTTGTGACGAACATAGAATATCTATTGCTTCTTTATCTTTACAACAAAACAATGGGAGAGCAAGGGAAATATGGGGTGCGTCCGTATCCCCGGTATGATGATAAGCTAAACAAAGAAGGACGAACCCTCTGTGTGGATGTGGTACAATCACTAGTCTGGTTAGTACATGGACCCACTAGGTTGGTTTAAAAGACCCCTCACACACCAACCTAGTTGGTGTCATGCTTCATCATTGGGGTCCCAACCGGGTGGCCGAATGTTGCCCGGTTGTGCTACGACGCCTGATTACAGCGGAGCTGGTTTGGTGTGAGTGTGTGATGTGATGTGAAATTTGTTAAAAATACCTCTGAGAATCCTTGCCTGTAAACTTTATTAGTGGCAGCTCAGGATATGGTTAAAATAAGTGTAGTGCAACTGAAATGGGAGGTTATTATCCCTAGTTGACTATGTGAATGGTCTACATGTTTCAGCCCGCAATAGGGATTATAAGGGGCTTTCTTCAGGACCGGGTGGTGAAAAAGTGAGTGGCAAAGTGAGTAGTGCCACGTGAAAAAACAAGAAAGTACCTACACATGCGCCAAGGTGTGTGGACTGAGTGTCAACGTACTTACGGACACTGAAAAAGACCTGTGGGAGAAAAGAAGACAACACAAAACATATATATACATTATTGTTAAGCAACATAAAATGCAATCTTACGTCAGTGCTATGGTCTAGCACGATGACCGACCCTGTGATTGTACGCATTATCTAGACGAGGTGGGGCATGCTGCATGCGGAAGGTGACAAGCAGCCTATGATGATCGCCCCAGTCTTACCGATGCTATGAAGCTGAGGAGCTTCAGGTGAGATCCAGGTGGTTATATTGCTCAGGGTGGTGAGCAAAACATGGTTTGTCGCAGGTCATCACCCTTTAACTACTAGTGAGCAGGTAGGAGCCACCGTGGTCGGTGGTCACGTGGCGCGCTTTGTGGATAGTGTCCACAGTAGTGGTAGTGCATGGCGAGAGCGTTTGGCATAAGTGATCATGCGGCGCGCCTGGCGAGAGCGTTTGGCACAAGTGATCATGCGGCGCGCTGAAAATGAAATAAAAACATTTAAAACAATCAGAGAGCTTCTGCTAGCAACGCTGTTTATGAAAGTATAATTACACTATATGTGAAATTTGGCAGCCGATCGGGACTCGGGAGGGGTCGCATCTTTGTTGGTCCTGTCTCTCCTCCGATGGTACTCTATCCCATTTGATATTCTATTGTCCCAATGTTAAAAAAATGTGGAAACTTATCTGGGCTAAATGTTCCAAGATTCTTCACTTTTGTGTCCCTTTATCAATTCAAAATGTGTTCCTTGGCTCCTTATTAGTCGATTTTCATGATACAGTGTTGAAATTGAAGTTGCTTGATCTTTTTATTGCTATTGCATTTAAAGTTATTCTTACTTGTTGGAAAGATAATTCCAAAATGTGTATGTTACAATGGTGGAATCTTATTTGTGACGAACATAGAATATCTATTGCTTCTTTATCTTTACCCCAAAAAATTAAGTCTGACTTACTTTGGTTACCTTTCACTACTTTTCTATCTTCATACCCATCTTTACACTAATACTCATTTGACTATTATTCTCTCTTTCTTTCTTCTCTCTTTCTTTTTCCTTTCCTCCTTTCTTTTTCTTTCTTTTTATTATTAAATCGTCTAATTAATTATAATCTAAATGGCACCCTAATCTTTCTCTTTTCTTTTTTTACTTATTCCATATAGTTGTAATTTATAGATTCTCTAATGCATAGTTCGCATTTTTTGCTCCTTTTTACTGTGTTTTCAAATATGTTACTCTTTTTTCTTGTGCCTAATTACATTCCTGGTACCTGTTTCTTTACTCAATAAAAATTATTTAACTAAAAAAAAAAGGTTTAGCCAATGATCGCAGTGTAAAATAAATTAGAAGCAAAATACTGAAGTGCCATTTTCGAGTAGGAATCTCAATTATCGCATAGCTGTGTGTTCAATGAAGACGTACCACATGGTGGACATTTAATTAACAGGATTGTAAAGAATGAATCCAGAGATGGGAGGCGTCCTTCCGTCATAAAAAAAGGTTTCTGCTCTGCCAGCAAAGCTACGTAAATAGCCATGTAAAAACCACCCGTGGAACGTCAAATAAAAACCAAGCATTTGCATTGCAATAGGTCTCGCATTTACGTGAGACCTATTGCCAGGGCTTTAAGTGGGCTGGGTCTCACCGGTGCTGGGCACCAGCAGTTTTTTAAAGGGGGCCTCGAAACGGGTCTCTATCGGGCTCTGTTTTGTGCTCTAGCACAGGCGGTCTGTTTTTTTTTCCTAACTGCTGTGACAGCAGGCACCTCCATGTGCGTGAGCTCACACTGCTCACTTCTCACTAGTGGAGAAGTTACGGCATGATGTCATGCCAGGTGAGCATTGAGGGGGAAGGGAAATCCTTTAAAGAGAGTCATTTTCTCTCTGGATTTCCCTTCTCTTTTTAAAACTCGGGAGCAGCAACATTGTCGTGGTGTCACCAGTGCTTTAAGTGGAAGCTTTTTTAATATTATATACAAGCCATAGTTGCTGCTTATTTATCTTATGCAACTAACAACCATTGACAAAGCCAATAGTCCCAACTTGTTGTAGGTATGATGTTACTTTTAGTATCATATTTCTGGATGCAATGACAGAAACAGCAAAATACAAGTCGGGTGACACACTATGCTAAGCACAGATTTTTAGCTTACGTGTTTTTAAGCCACACCCTTAATTACATTGGCCACGCTCCTTTGAGAGACCAACCAGTTTTTTCATCCCACTTAAAGCCCTGTCTATTGCATTGCAATTGGTAGGCATCACGACAACGGGAGGGAGGGTGGGCGGAAGGCACGGACAACGGGAGGGAGGGCGGGCGGTGGGGGGAGAAGTCACGGACAATGGGAGGGCGGGGGGCGAGATGGCACAGACAAAGGGAGGGCGGGGGGCGAGAAGGCACGGACAACGGGAGGGCAGGGGGGGCGGGAGAAGGCACGACCACAGTAAAGAAGGCACAAAGCAGGTCGTGCCTGCAGTAGGAGAACCTCATTAAGAAAATAGTGCTCACAGTCTAAATAACACGTACCATGTAACAACCAAAGTAAAGGGGCCAGTCGCCATGGGAGGTGACAAATGAAGAGGAGGCGGTACTAAGGAGGGACTAACAAGCCTATCGACGAATCAGAAGCCAGCATTTAGGACAGAAAATGACACAAGCCAATGGCAAATATGGGCGGAGAGTGGGCGGAGCTTCTATTCACCTACTCCTCTACAATAAGTCTCGCAGAGCAGCGCACTGCGCGCTGGCTCTAGCTCGACCTAAAAAGAGTGTGTACAGGCAGATGTGCATAGGCACACAATCAGAAATGTTTGGATTCTGGCGTAATGGAACATTTTTACAATGTATGCTGTAAAAAAAGGGCGGTCAGGTAAAATGTGGTGGTCACGATAATCGTGGTAATTAAAGTGACACACAAACTGTAAGGATGATTTTTGTGTCTGGAGGTTTTGGGTCTAGATGGTGTGATGAAGAAATAATGTGTAGGGTGTCTTTAGGAGGAATTAACATGAACATAATCACGGACTCCGGTTCAATTTACACCACAGTAAATAAGGATGGTTCAGAAAGAACGTTTTTTTAATGTGTTGGGTAAGATTTCTACCCCCTCATTACACAATGTGAATGCATGTGCGCTACTGGGTGATGATAAACATGGGAGCAGGGGGCCCTGATGGGCAGTTACCAAAGGTTGACATTCACAAGTTAACTTGAGCAGGAGGGCACTGTAAGTTATCATGTATTCTGGTGATTTGTGGAGTTAAGACTCTGATTTGACCCACCCAACTGTTTGGCAATTGTAGGAAGCCAGCTCTTTATGTGATATACCAAAAAGAGGTATGCCGTGCAAACAGTCCGGGTATTCCTTTGCGAGTGAACAGGGGCTTGCTCTAGCAATCCCAGGGTGCTTCTGTAGGGGGTAGTATGGTCCAGCAGCCACAGGCTTATCAGAGAGGAGTGTTAGACATCCGCTGCACACACACAGCCAATAAATGACGCACACAACTCAATAAAGAGATCCACACCAATTTTTTTTCTCTTTATAACTTATATATTTATTCCATTTGAAATAACAAGTGGATTTGGACGATGTATAGAATTACAGAATTTAACATCAGAGTGAATCCGATCCACACCAATTTATAAAAATAATACTCATCTTTATATAACTTTAGGCACCAACATCATCAAAATCGGGTAAGTACTTTTTCGAATATCAGGTTTGAAGAAAACAAGTTTTTGATACTTTAAATCGGACTTGAAGGACTTCACAGCAATGTTAACTTAGAAAAAAAACATATGCTGCTTACAGCCACTTAATGAGTTATGGGGCCCTTCCCTGGCTCTTATGGCGAGTTTGGTGCAAGGTCTCAGGCAACACCAACAGGTCACTGGGGCGTCCAGGTGCAGAGGTGTGTTTTTTGACGTTGAATGACTTTGATACTATAAATCGTACTTAAAGCACTTTGTGGTAATGTTAACCTCTGGGGGAAAAACATATATTGCATTTGAGCCCTCAACAGCGACCTATGGGACCAATCTTCTGGACTGAAGGTGAGTATGGAGCGAGGTCCAAGGGAGGACCAGCAGGTCACTTCGGGCTGCAAAGGTGGCTTGGTGCAGAGGTGCTTTACAGCATCAGGTGCCCCATTCAACCTATGGAGATCGGTCCATGGGAAAAGAGGCTGCAGGCTTGGACTGGGGACAAGTCAGGCTGAACCAACAAGTGGGCTCAACTCTTGCGATGCCAGGAGATGGAGGGACGCCTTTGGTCCTCTTCTCCAGGGTCGACAGGTACAGAGGCATCTTTAGGCCGTGGATTTTCATCACCGGGTGCAGTCGCAGTAGAGAGGGCCTGCAAAGGCTGCAGGCGGTGTCGGGGAGTCCACAGTGGGCAAGTCAAACATAAGCTTTGTCTCTGGAGGGCTGGGGGACAATGCTGGCTCTGTTGGTCCACTTCATGGTGTGCAACAATGCACGGGTGCAGTGAGCTTTGCAGTGTCGGGTGTTTGTGGTTCCAGAGTCCCCCACTCTTTTTTTAGGGTGCCTGCAGGATGCAGGGAAGCAGCTCTGCTCAGCTCTGCTCAGGAGTTTCTGAGTCTTTGGAGAAAGACTGGCAGTCCTCCCAGGCTTTGTAGGATCAGCAGCTTGCAGGGTGAGGCGACTTTGGCACAATTGTTGAGAACAGGCAAAGAGGCCGGCAGGGCTAGTGCCAAGTCAGTTGCTAATTCTGCAGTTCTTGCTTTCGCAGCTCTTCAGCCCTTCTTCTTTTGGTTGGCTGGATCAGATTTCCTGGTGCCAGGGCTCCCCAAAATAAAAAGTTTAGGGGCGTTAGGGGAGTATAGGGAGTAGCCAATAGGCTACTTACCTCTGGGGTCACTACGACCCCTATATGAGAACTTCCTGGAGGAAGTGAGCATAACCCTGTCCCAGAGATCCTAAATTTGCCATCACCATAATGGTCGCTTCTGAAAAGTCGTGTCCACTTCAGGTAGCCCTGGTCAGGGGTGGTGCTCTCCTGAGGGTGGACATGCCTGTCTTTCCTAGCTAATTTTCCTGCCTGTCCAAGAGCCACAGGGCTCTGGACAAAGGGGGTTGGTTTCCTCTCCTGTGAGAGAAGCCAGATTTGTATACCAAAGGCAGTGGGCTTCTTTGAAGCACCCCGGCACTGGAATGCTAATCTGCAGGCCATCCTGTGGGCAGGGGTGCGAAGCATCCCCTGCTCGAGGTGGCTTGGTTTATGGCCCCCGGAGAGCAAATGTGATAAGACATTTGGAAACTTAATATGCTAGGCAAAATTGGAAATACCATGGTTGAGATGTGGAGAAACATCATGCTTGAGGCAGAAGCTTTACATTTTATTGTGACTCTCAAAAGACTGACTATGCTTTCCTCCAATTGGTCAGACAAAGATGCAGCCTTAAGCACTATGATGGCCTGGCCCGAAACATAAACAAAGTGGTTGGATCCACATGATATTCTATTCCAGGACACAAAAATGACAGCAGAAATCCAAGAGGCTTTACTGAACTCATTACATGGAAAAGATTCAAGGCTACATGGTAAGAGGAATTGATGGCTCAAGGCGCAGCCAGTAAGAGTCTTAAACAAATGCAAGAGATAATGGTCAGGTCCTAAGTAGACAATTCAATAGAAAAAGTGGTGCAGACATAAAATCCTGGGCAGATCTCTATAGAATTGCAGGATAGAACACTAGAGCTTAAGTCACTGCTTGCTGACAGAATAGAACACAAGATGAGATTTCTTAAACAAGAAAATTAGAAAGGGGAAAAGACCGAACAACAGTGGGCATGGAGGAAAATACGCAGATGTGTAGGGCATTACAAATCATTACCCACCAAATTAACAACTACTATATTTAAGGAAATCAGCATTAGGGGAAAAGCTATCAAGTTAAATTGAGATTTATTGAAGCTTGATGGTGTAAGCGAGAAAACAGAGACTAGCCAGAGGTACTGATATTGCCAAAGGAGGTGTTTAAGGTTATAAAGGCAGGAAGTTAAAGCACTAGTTGATGACAGGATTACTGTCCATTTCCATAAGCGATTTAAAGGTATCTGAGGTCCAGTGGAGAAGTGTGGCTCAATGGTTAGAGCGGCAGACCCTGATGCAGAGATCTGGCCCGGGACCAGGGTTCAATTCCCGCCTCGGCGGGTCTTGGGCTCAATTTCCTCGGACCTGATAATTCTCGCCTCGGTGCCTATTCTAATCATGGGTCCCACTCTGCAACTCTGGGCAATAGCTTGTTTAATCTCCACAATGGCCCCAACAGCGCTGGGATGCCTGGCTTCACCCTGGGGGTGCCCAGGAGTGGACATTTCACAGGGAAAAGCCAGGAAGGGTTCCACAGCGGTATGCGTACAGCGCCTGGACACCCCTTTGGGGGTATGGGTGCGCTTTACAAGTACAAATTTCAAATTTCATGTCTGGCAGACTCTTTAACCATATTCAGCAACGTGTTTCATTAACATTGGCCATTTTGAAAGCTGTGATTAAAAAGAACCCTAAAAAGGTGCCTACATTTAACCTGCAACCATAAATTCAAAAAGCAAGTGAAAACTATACTGAATAGTCTAGGGAAGATTCTCCAAGTCAGTGCACGGAGACCAAGTGGGTTTCATCAAATAGGCCAAAGTGTGGAAATGATCCTCTTTGCACAAAAGGAACAATGAAAATCTACTCTACTGCCCTTTAATACCCAAAGGCACTCAACTGTGCCTTCATATTCCATATGTTGCAGAACTCTGGAATGGGTTCGGATTGTTGCAGTTGAGGATACTGAAGATCAAGGCAAGGGGGCCTGATCTTCACTGTTAAAGCAGCTCAGATATTGAATGCGCTTCTGCAGTCACTGAGGGCTTCATGATTCTGCTGCAATTCAGAAAGGCCCTGAAGACCCGTCACTTTCTGAAGTAATTCCATCTGTTGTCGGAAGTTGGCATGTTCACTCTCAGCAAGAGAGCTCCTTGTACGCTAGTGCCAAGATACCAATTTTGGCGACAGTGCTTTATAAATACTATAAATAAATAAATAAGCTCATAAACCCCCTCATAAACACCCCCCCCACACACACATTTGAATATTCCACTGCTACAAGCCCTAAAATCAGATCTTGAGAGATGGAAGCGGATCACAATTTCATGTCTGGACTGAATGACACCAAGGAAAATTAATCTTCTCCCATTACTCTTCTTTTTGTTCACAATGTTCTCAATACCAATAGGGGGGCCACCTCAATTCTTTAATGACCTAAATAGAAAGATCATAGACTCTGTTAGGATAAAAAGTGATATTGTAGCAAGGAGGAATTTATGACTCCTGAATAAAGAGAAGGGATTTCTCTTTTCCAGACTTGCTGGGTTATTACAAGGCAGTCCAGAGTAGAGTGCTAGTAGACCACCTTAAAAATAATGGTAGACGACTAACATTTCTTCAAGACTGAGCAATGTTTCCCTATTGAATGGCGTGGGTCCAGAAAATATAGTGTAGATGGGAGAGAGAACACTCCTCTCTGGCTGTCCTATGGTCAGTGTGGGCAGACAACCCATTCAATGCAAGACTATCTGCTTGGTCCTCTCCTCTAAGATCAATGTGAGGACCCCACTGAACACCTACAAGAGTGCTCCATCAATTAAGGAAAGATCTATGGATGTGAGCCTGGAGAAATCTGGCCAACTATATGGAAATGGTAAATGATTGAATTATTGTAGGCTGAAATAGATATTGGATTTTCACCTTTCATTTCTGAAAAGGGGAAAACATAGGGAACAGATGGGGACAAGATCTGATGAGGATCATGGCTCTCCAAGCTCCTCCACCTATGAGGAAATGCTGAATACCAAAAATATGCAGGTTGCAGAGACCTAATCTTGTGACTCTGTAGATGCTCTGCAGTGAGTGAACCCACTTCCTTTCTTAAGTACTTAAAAGAATGGGTGAGAGATGGGCTGTGTTTTAACAGGGTATCTTTGGATGGGAATCTGCAACAAAGTGTTATAGAGGTCAGGGTGGAATTGGAGTTAGTTGGTAGTTCTTTTTCAATGGAGAGCCACAGTGGGGCTGTGGATGTTCCTTCTTGGAACCAGCACAATGTCTGATTAAAAAGGCAATCTGGAAAAGTCTCCAAGGTTAATGCCTCCTAGTGATTTTGTGAGTCTGAGTTAGGGTAGTATGAGTCTAGCTTTTGGACTTCCATAAGAAGACAGATCTATTTGTTAAAACTTTCAGATAAATTCTCAGATAGGGTCATAAGGAACATCCTAGTAATAAAGCTGACATGCAGTGCAACCATCATTTTTATAGTTTCAGCACTATCCCAACACGTAACATATATTTTGATGACTGTTGTACTACTGAATATCGAGAACTGGAATATCATGACACCTTAATATAGTGGACAAAATATAGAGGACCAAAATAGCAAAAGGTATGTGCATACAGAGGATGTATAGATTTACTATTCTTGACTCCACATCTACATACGTTGAAGATATATCGTCAAGGTACATATATGTGGAATTCGATATTGAAAATCTATAAATACTTATCTTTCGATATTCTGTTCCGTGATATTTTGTACATGAGATTAAAGTCCCCCAATATTTCCTATTTGATATTCAGGATCCACACCTCTGAAGATCATACCTGAGCGCATCCTTAATTTCAGATAATATGATTGAATTTCCCAAATTCTGCTAGGTCTCGACGGAGCCAAATACACAGGTATTTTATGCAATTCTTTTTCCATTTTAATCGAGACTGTCCTAGTACTGAGAAGGTACAAATGCTGTTTAGGAAAAAAAGATGCTTTATCTCGATTTCTGGAGTATCCAGATACTGCGGAATAAGAACCGATGCCAGATACTGTTTCTGGGATCACTTTTTCTTAGTTATCAGTATATCATCTGTTAATGCTGCACCATCTGTGGACCGGATTAAAATGGTATCCTGTTTATAGATTAATTCTCCCTTATGGAGGTCAGCTGCGGCTCATTCGCTGGTAGGAGCAGCAGAGGCGTAGAGGCATCCCTGTCTGGTACCTTGTGATAGGGACATTTTTCACCCTTTTTCAGGCTGTAGGTTCAGCATAGGGTGCGAAAATCATAAGTATGCACTCCTCACCAAGTAAGTATCTACGTAGGACTGATTGCAGCAAGGTTCAAGATACCTTATCAATGACCTTCTCTGCGTCCAGTGCCATTGGGTGGATAGGGTGGTCAACAGCTTTGCCCACATAACATGGCCAAAGACTCTGATAGTTTTGCTGGCTAGTCTTCCTTTTAGGAAGCATTTTTTGAAACTCATGTATCAGAATATGTAAAACTGTTTCAAGTCTTCCTGCTAAGATTTTATAATCTACATTACTGAAAAAGGACAGTAATTCTTTGTTTCCAATGGATCTTTTTCCTTTTTATGGATTACATCAATGGTGGTGTTCTAGGTCAGGCCTCTGATTTCACCTGATCTAGCAAAATGATGGAACAAGGCATCTAGGGGATTCAACATTGAGTCTTGGCATTCCATGTAGAATTTCGCTGGGAAGCCATCTGGACCTATGGACTGGTCGGGTTTTAGTGTGCATACAGCTTGAATGATTTCAGTTTTCTCTATAGGTTTAAGTAGGTTTTCTCAGAGTACTGTATATGAGAAGGCAGTGTTAATAATTCAACGTATGCCTCACATTCCTCTGAAGAGATTGGCTTATTGGAGTAGTCCAGCGAGAAGTAAACCACTCCCAAAGAATAATAAGAAGCACCTTAAATTGTAAGACCTGGGACAAATTGAATGACATATGAACAAAGTATAATTAATCTTTATTACAATTAGCAAACTATCCCTAAATCTGTTAATCTGTAAATCTGTTCAAGATTACCCCTGCTCTAGCTCAAAGCAAGCTCTGGTCAATTCACTGGGCTTTCTGGACACAGGACAGACCTCACTCTCTCGGCCAATTTAATTCAAACAAATTCTGGAATTTTGTGAAAATGCCGGGACTTTGATCATGTTCCTTTTTACGTAAATCTGCAAAAATATTTTGGGATGAACTACAAACATTAAAACAACGGGTTTCCTAATATACAGTGAACCAAAACTTTCCAGCAGTCACACTGGACGTCTTTGCCGCCAATACCGTCCTGTCTATTTTACAAACATGGCTAATACTAACAAACCTGTTTTTAATCCAAAGTTTCGAAATGACTGTCAGAATGGAAAATATGAAGTATCCGTCATACCATACATGGCAGGCTTGGTTATACTTCACTAGGAGCGCAGACAACCTTACTGACTCTAATATACAGAAACAAAGATCACCAATGTGGCTGTGGAACAAACTAGATGTATGTTTACAGAAAATCAAGCGCCAGGGAAGAGTCAAATGTCGATTCACCCTCATCAGCTGCTCTTCTTCCCATTCCAATAAACCAGTTCTTTATGACGCGGAGCATGACAACACAAAACACACCCAAAACACATCTGAACAATTCGTATCTGACATTCTACCTTACTTTTCTAACCCCTCCTTCTCTCTTCTCTGTATTCTGTCCCCTAAACATTCTACTCTTGCTCACTTCAGCAGGATAACTGTACATATTACTGAACATATGACTAGTAATGGATACCAAAAAGAACAATACCACCGGATTAACATTTAGAAGGGATATCACATGGGTATCAATATTTTCTGCTATCCGGAGGGCAGTAATAATGTAAAACAAACATCTGATCACATCTGTTAACTTCAACAATGTATCGTACTGGTCTTTGGCCTAAATATTTTTATATCACATGACAATTATACATGTATGCACCGAGCATACTCACTACATAAAAATCAATAAAAATATTTGAAATTAAAAAAAAAAGTCTATGGAGGCCGGTCCACTTAACCTTTATAAAAGGCATAAAAGGCACTAAGACCCCTGGCGAATACCCTGAATGCCTGGAGGATTATCAGGGACGTGACGCCGGGGCCTGCTGGTAGACAGGAATGTACTAAGAGTTGTTCTAAAGATTTATTAAATCCCAAAGATGTTGGAAAGCAGTCCTGGGATGGATCAAAGGTGCCATATACTTGTTTGCCTTGACTAGACCAAATACAAATACCATTTGGTATCCCTGCAGAACAGCTTGAAATTCTAAGGGCACCAATGAAGACACACATGATGTCCCGGGGGGCATTGCCCATTGAGCTGAGTACTGAATAGAGTTAAGACTTCCTGGGATGGTACAATCGATCTGTACAGTAGGGGAATTTCAGGCTCTGGAGATACCAACTCACTTAGTGAGGCGAACCGTGGTGGAGTTTTTGGAGGTCTGGCAAACTTTTTCGCATAAATATGCTGGTGCCGCAAAGCCACGAAAAAGTTAAACACTTAGATCTTTCTTTGTGTATTGAACCTGGCATAGTGGTAGCCTGCCAAAGAGAGCATGAAAATCAAGGCAGGTGGCACCATAAAACATCAAACAAGCATTGGCATAGTCAATAGGTCTCGCCTTTGGGACCTTATAAGTGTTTAGCCAGAGATATTGACAATGTTTTTAAGGTATGTTGTAGAGCAATGTAGCTGCTGTGTTTAGTACTGTAAAGTTTGTGTGCCAGTTGTGCTTAGTGTAGTGACGTAAGGGCACTGGCATGGTGTGGAATGTAGTGGTGAGTTGTGATATGATGTGTGTTGGTGGGATGTATGTGTGTATATATCATAACAGACTTTGAGATTACAATGCTGAGTACCTCACATATTTCTTTATTTAATGATATACCTTTAGAAATGAAATCTACTGAGAAAATAAAAATTATTGTGATTTGTCAGGCTGGACACGAGATAGCAAGGAATAAACATTAAAAGGCAGTAGGGCACCCTATAAGGTACTGTACATCTCAGGGCCCCATCTTTCCCCCCAAATGTTGTATTATTATTTGAGCATTTGTGTTGGGCACTGCAAATATTTCTGTTATCCGTAGTGATTTTGTAGTATGGTAACTCATATGAATGTGTTCGCTCTGCAAGCAGGCTATAACATTATACAACAAAAAATTGAAATTCATAAATTACGTTTTTTTAATTAAATCTCATAACCAATTTGAAAAGAACATTAATACTCCAGAACACATAACATGATTCCATTCAATGCATTTTTATTGAAGAGCTGAGTTATTTTTATTGTGCTACGATTATTTAAGCTCCTTAACAGATATGTTTTAATAACTTTGTGATGTTTTCCTTTAGAATATTTTGCAGTGGCCATAGTCATGACTTAAAATGTCCCACAGGGCCACGCATAAGCCTGCTCCCTAGCCAGATCGTGAAGACCTAAGAACCCAGAGAAGGCACTCGTCCACAGGAATGGTATTCACCAAAAGCAGATGCCCCAAACAAAATGGAATCTATTTAGAACAGGAAACAGACCAGGGGAGAAAGCCCGCAATCTTTCCTCCTCGTTGTTCACCCCGTGGCCCAGGCACAGATTTGTTTAATGTAATGACACATCACGTGGGCCTATCCTAGTTTAACACGGACTGAAGTATGTGCCACTGCCGGAAGTGGAAATCCGAGAACCCATGCATTTCCTTGCAGCGCTGCTGAAAGCCCTTTATAAAGCCTGACTGATCACCTATCTGCTGCTCATTGCTATATTTGGGTGTTACACTGGTACTAATGAGGTGAATCCAAAGCTCAGACAGTGTTAGCATGTTTACAAAACGGCAAAATAATGAAGTAATACCGTCACAAAATGTGCGGCATTGTGCCTCGTAATTTGCCTTTTCTTGCCACATAATTTACTCAACCCTGCTGCATATTTTGCCCTCCCCTGCCACATAATTCCGGAGGCCCTGATTATTACCCTCTCACACAGTAGGAACCTATTCACGTCGGTCTGTTTTTTTTTTTTAATCAGTCTGTACTGCAGAAGTGCAATCACATGCATATTCAATAATTCAGCTGTTGCTATGCAATTAGTCTTTTCAATACTGGCCACAGAGAAAAGCAGTTCATAGCAGACTGCTGCAATGCTAGCGACAGCAAATAGACTAGAGTGGAATATGATGTGGTCAAACTGTCCGACTCCGCTCCCTCCAGCAGCGTTAAGCAGCATCTTGCACTTTGACGGTGAAAGTGTAAGATGCTGCTTAAGGCTGCTGGAGAGACCGGAGACAGTGGCTTGCGCTCCTGTTTGATTAATTACATGAACAGCCCCATGGAGTGTACGGATTGATACTTTTTACCAACTTCCACGTACCTCGCCGGCCATGGTATACACACTGGTAATGCTCCGGAAGTGGAAGCATAGTGTGCCATGGTATACACACGGGTAATGCTCCAGAAGTGGAAGCATAGTGTCCATGGTATACACATGGGTAATGCTCCAAAAGTAGAAGCATAGTGTGCCATGGTATACACACCGGCAATGCTCCAGAAGTGGAAGCATAGTGTGCCATGGTATACACATCGGTAATACTCCGGAAGTAAAAGCCTAGTGTACCATGGTATACACCGGTAATGCTCCAGAATTGGAAGCATAGTGTCCATGGTATACACACTGGTAATGATCCGGAAGTGGAAGCATAGTGTGCCATGGTATATACACCGGTAATGCTCCGGAAGTGGAAGCATAATGTGCCATGGTATACACAAGGGTAATGCTCCGGATTAAATGCCTAGTGTGCCATGGTATACACACCGGTAATGCTCCGGAAATGGAAGCATAGTGTCCATGCTATACACACCAGTAATGCTCCGGAAGTGGAAGCATAGTGTGCCATGGTATACACACCGGTAATACTCAGGAAGTAAAAGCCTATTGTACCATGGTATACATCGGTAATGCTCCGGAATTGGAAGCATAGTGTCCATGGTATACACACCGGTAATGCTCCGGAACTGTAAGCGTAGTGTGCCATGGTAAACACACCGGTAATGCTCCGGAAGTGAGGCATTTTTAGTAATTGGAAGTGGAAGCGTAGTGTGCTATGGTAAACACACCGGTAATGCTCCAAAAGTAGAAGCGTAGTGTGCCATGGTATACACACCGGTAATGCTCCAGAAGTGGAAGCGTAGTGTGTAATGGTAAACACACCGGTAATACTCTGGAAGTAAAAGCCTAGTGTACCATGGTATACACCGGTAATGCTCCGGAATAGGAAGCATAGTGTGCCATGGTAAACACACCAGTAATACTCCAAAAGTTGAAGCGTAGTGTGCCATGGCATACATACCGGTAATGCTCCAGAAGTGGAAGTGTAGTGTGCCATGGTATACACACCGGTAGTACTCTGGAATTAAAAGTCTAGTGTACCATGGTATACAGTGGTAATGCTCCGGAATTGGAAGCATAGTGTCCATGGTATACACACCGGTAATGCTCCGGAAGTGGAAGCGTAGTATGCCATGGTATACACACCGGTAATGCTCCGGAACTGAAAGCATAGTGTGCCATGGTAAACACACCGGTAATGCTCTCAATCAATCAATCAGGGAATTGTAAGCGCGCTACTCACCCGTGAGGGTCTCAAGGCGCTGAGGGGGGGGGTCCGCAGATCTGTTTAGCCGAAGAGCCAGGTCTTGAGGGTCTTCCTGAAGGTGTTCAGGGAGGGGGCGCATCTGATGTCTGCCGGTAGCTCGTTCCAGGTCTTGGCTGCAATGTGAGAGAAGGATCTTCCGCCTGCCCTGGCTCTGTGGATGCGTGGAATTTTGGCCAGTGCGAGGTTGGAAGATCGGAGGTTTCTTTTGGGTACGTGGAAGTTGATTCTGTCGTTGAGGTATTTGGGTCCGTTGTTGTGTAGGCATTTGTAGGCGTGAGTGAGGATTTTGAAAGTGACTCTTTTCTCCACGGGGAGCCAGTGGAGACACGTAGGTGTTGGCTGATGTGTTCTTGTCTGGGGATGCCGAGGACGAATCTGGCGGCGGTCTTCTGTATTGTTTGGAGTTTGCGGAGTAGGGACTTGTTGATGCCGGCGTAGAGTGCATTTGCATAGTCCAGTCTGATGGTGATGAGTGCGTGGGTGACTGTCTTCCTTGACTCAGGGGGGATCCACTTGAAGGTCTTGCGGAGGATGCGGAGGGTGTTGAAGCAGCTGGAGGTGACGCGTTGACCTGTCGGTTCATGGTGAGTGATGAGTTGAGTACGATGCCGAGGTTCTTGGCGTGGTCTGAGGGGGTAGGTGGGCTTCCAAGGGCGGTCGGCCACCAGGTGCTGTCCCATGCAGAAGGGGTGGTACCGAGGACGAGGACTTCTGTCTTCTCGGCATTGAGCTTCAGGCAGCTGTTGGTCATCCAGACTGCGACATCTTGCATTCCTTTCTGGAAGTTGAGTTTGGCAGTGGTGGGGTCTTTGGTGAGGGAGAGGATGAGCTGGGTGTCGTCGGCGTAGGATATGATGTTGAGGCCGTGTTGTCGGACGATGGCTGCGAGGGGGGCCATGTAGATGTTGAAGAGGGTGGGGCTCAGTGATGAACCCTGTGGGACTCCGCAGGTGATTTTCGTGGGGTCGGAGAGGAAGGGTGGGAGTCTGATCCTTTGGCTTCTTCCGGTGAGGAATGATCGGATCCAGTCCAGGGCTGTTCCTTGTATGCCTGCGTCGTGTAGTCTGGCGACTAGTGTGCAGTGGGAGACGGTGTCGAAGGCCGCTGATAGGTTGAGTAGGATGAGGGCTGCGGAGTGGCCTTGGTCCAGGAGGGTGCGGATGTCGTCTGTGGCGGCGAGTAGGGTGGTCTCTGTGCTGTGGTTGCTTCGGAATCCGGATTGGGACGGGTCGAGGATGGCGTTCTCTTCAATGAATCGTCTCAGTTTCCTGTTGACTGTTTTCTCTGCAACTTTGGCTGCGAAGGGGAGGAGTGAGATGGGCCGATAGTTCTTGAGGTCGGTGGGGTCAGCTGTGGGCTTCTTGAGCAGGGGTCTGACTTCTGCGCGCTTCCAGTCATCTGGGAAGGTGCCTGTTTTGAAGGTGGTGTTGATGGTGCGTTGTAGTTCGGGTGCGATGGCGGCCGCAGCTCTGTGGTAGATGTGAGGGGGGCAGGGGTCAGTGGGGGCCCCCGAGTGGATGCTTTTCATGGTCGAGGCGGTGTCTTCGGCCGTGATTGGTGTCCAGTTGGAGATGGTGGGCTGGCTGGTGTTTCTGGGGGGCGGGGAGCCGTCTGTGGCACCTGGTGGATGGTCGATGAAGTTGTCATAGAGGTTTTTGATCTTGAGGTGGAAATAGGTTCCAAGCTTGTCGCAGAGGTCTTGGGATGGTGTGTTGTCTGTGGCTTCGCTGCGTGGGTTGGTGAATTCCTGAATGACACTGAAAGGTTCCTTGGAGTTGGTGGAGTTGGCCAGGATTTTGTTGTGGATGAAGTTCCTCTTGGTTGCTCTGATCTGGTTATGGTAGTCTGTCAAGGCGTTCTTGTAGGTGGTGTGGTTTTCGGTTGTCTTGATGTTTCTCCAGTTCTTCTCCAGGCGTCTGCAGGTGCGTCTGGCTTCTTGGAGAGCGGTGGTGAACCAGGCGGCTTTCCTGGGGCGTAGTCTGTTGGGGTTGCGTAGCGGGGCGAGCTCGTCTGTGCAGTTGAAGATCGAGGTGTGGAGTTCTCTGGCTGCGTTGTTTGCGTCATTTGCGTCGGGTGCCCAGGTGTGGTTGTCTCAGTTGAGGGTGGAGTTAAGTTGCTCGTCGGGAACCTTGCTCCAGTTCCTTCGAGGTGGGCGTGGGGCTGGTTTGGGTGCCTTGGGTTTGTTGATGGTGAAGTGTACGCAGTGATGGTCGGTCCATGGCGGCTGCGTTGTGTGGCTGAATTGGACGCTGTTTCCTGCCGCGAAGATGGGGTCGAGGGTGTGTCCTGCTCTGTGGGTCGGTGTGTTGATGAGTTGTTTAAGTCCGATGCTGGCGAGGTTGTCACGAAGGATAGTGGAGTTGGGGTCTCTGGGGTTGTCGAGGTGGAAGTTCAGGTCTCCAATGAGTATGTAGTTTGCTGAGGCGATGGCGTGGGGTGCGATGAAGTCAGTGATGGTGGTGGCGAAGGGTGTTTGGGGGCCGGGGGGTCTGTAGATGAGGGTTCCTCGGAGTGTGGCTTTGGGGGTGGTCTGGATCTGGAAGTGCAGCTGTTCGGCGGAGGGGAAGGTTTCGCTGGAGGTGGTGAGGCGGAGGGTGCTCTTGTGGGCGATGGTGAGGCCCCCTCCTGGGTGGTTGGGGCGGTCTTTCCTCTGGATCTTGTATCTGTCTGGGATGGCGGTGCTGATGTCGGGGGCGGAGGATGCATTGGTCCAGGTCTCTGTGAAGAAGGCGATGTCGGGCAAGAGAGAGTCAAGTAGGTTCCAGATTTCCATGGCGTGTTTGTGTACGGAGCGTACGTTGAGGAGGATGCATTTTAGGGTGTCCCCGGTGCTGGCGTCGGTTGTGTTGGAGGCCGGGGTGGCGGTGAGGGTCTGGCGGCAGTGGAGGCAGGAGAACTGGCCGTGGGTCGTGTTCGGCGAGGCCTGTTGGCATTCTCTAAGTCTTCCAGGGTTGAGTGCAAGGAGGGTGGTGGTGTCATAGCGATGGGTAGTGGGAGGTCCAGAGTTCCTGGCGCTGGCCGCGGACGGGCGCAGACGGGCTTGCCTTTGGCGCACCTGCGGTGCGCTGGCGGCGCAACTGCGCAGCGGCCGCCATTAAGTAGGGGAGGTGGGAGGGAGGAGAGGCTGGGAGGCGGGAGTGGGTGAATTCCGGGGGGGAATTCCGGGGGGGAATTCCGGGGGGGAGGGGCCGCAGGGGCAGCAGCGGCGAAATGCTCTGGAAGTGGAGCATTTCCAGTAATCGGAAGTGGAAGCGTAGTGTGCTATGGTATGCACACCGGTAATGCTTCAGAAGCATAGTGTGCCATGGTAAACACACCGGTAATGCTCCAGAAGTGGAACCGTAATGTGCCATGACAAACACAACGGTAATGCTCCAGAAATGGAAATGTAGTGTGCCATGGTAAACACACCGGTAATGTTCCGGAAGTGGAAGCGTAATGGCCATGGTATACGTACCGGTAATGCTCCAAAAGTAGAAGCGTAGGTTGCCATGATATACACACCGGTAATGCTCCGGAAGTGGAAGCCTAGTGTGCCATGGTACACACGGGGGATGCTGCGGGAGTGGAAGCATAGTGTGCTATGGTATACACATGGGTAATGCTCCAGAAGTAAAAGCCTAGTGTGCCATGGTATACACAGTGGTAATGTTCCGGCAGTAAAAGCCTAGTGTGCCATGGTATATGCACCGGTAATGCTCCGGAAGTGGAAGCGTAGTGTGCCATGGTATACACACCGGTAATGCTCCGGAATTGGAAGCATAGTGTGCCATTGTATACACACGGGTAATGCTCCGGAAGTAAATGCCTAGTGTGCCATGGTATACACACCGGTAATGCTCCGGAAGTGGAAGCGTAGTGTGCCATGGTATACACACCGGTAATGCTCCGGAATTGGAAGCATAGAGTCCATGGTATACACACTGGTAATGCTCCAAAAGTAGAAGCGTAGTGTGCCATGGTATACACACCGGTAATGCTCCAGAAGTGGAAGTATAGTGTGCCATGGTATACACACCGGTAATACTCCGGAAGTAAAAGCCTAGTGTACCATGGTATACACCGGTAATGCTCCGGAATTGGAAGCATAGTGTCCATGGTATACACACCGGTAATGCTCCGGAAGTGGAAGCGTAGTGTGCCATAGTATACACACCGGTAATGCTCCGGAAGTGGAAGCATAATGTGCCATGGTATACACACGGGTAATGCTCCAGAAGTAAATGCCTAGTGTGCCATGGTATAAACCGGTAATGCTCCGGAAGTGGAAGGGTAGTGTGCCATGGTAAACACACCGGTAATGCTCCAAAAGTAGAAGCGTAGTGTGCCATGGTATAAACCGGTAATGCTCCGGAATTGGAAGCATAGTGTCCATGGTATACACACCGGTAATGCTCCGGAACTGGAAGCATAGACTGCTATGGTAAACACACCGGTAATGCTCCAGAAGTGAGGCATTTTTAGTAATCGGAAGTGGAAGCGTAGTGTGCTATGGTAAACACACCGGTAATGCTCCAAAAGTAGAAGCGTAGTGTGCCATGGTATACACACAGGTAATGCTCCAGAAGTGGAAGCGTAGTGTGCCATGGTAAACACACCGGAAATACTCTGTAAGTAAGAGCCTAGTGTACCATGGTATACACCGGTAATACTCCGGAAGTAAAAGCCTAGTGTGCCATGGTATAAACCGGTAATGCTCCGGAAGTGGAAGGGTAGTGTGCCATGGTAAACACACCAGTAATGCTCCAAAAGTTGAAGCGTAGTGTGCCATGTAATACACACCGGTAATGCTCCAGAACTGGAAGTGCAGTGTGCCATGGTATACACACCGGTAGTACTCCGGAATTAAAAGTCTAGTGTACCATGGTATACACTGGTAATGCTCCGGAATTGGAAGCATAGTGTCCATGGTATACACACCGGTAATGCTCCGGAAGTGGAAGCGTAGTATGCCATGGTATACACACCGGTAATGCTCCGGAACTGGAAGCGTAGTGTGCCATGGTAAGCACACCGGTAATGCTCTGGAAGTGGAGCATTTCCAGTAATCGGAAGTGGAAGCGTAGTGTGCTATGGTATGCACACCGGTAATGCTTCAAAAGCATAGAATGCCATGGTAAACACACCGGTAATGCTCCGGAAGTGGAAACGTAATGTGCCATGATAAACACAACGGTAATGCTCCAAAAATGGAAATGTAGTGTGCCATGGTAAACACACCGGTAATGTTCCGGAAGTGGAAGCGTAATGGCCATGGTATACACACACCGGTAATGCTCCAAAAGTAGAAGCGTAGGGTGCCATGCTATACACACACCGCAAATGCTCCGGAAGTGGAAGCCTAGTGTGCCATGGTATACACACGGGTAATGCTCCGGAAGTGGAAGCGTAGTGTGCCATGGTATACACACAGGTAATGCTCCAGAAGTAAAAGCCTAGTGTGCCATGGTATACACACTGGTAATGCTCTGGAAGTGGAAGCGTAGTGTCCATGGTATACACACTGGTAATGCTCCGGAAGTGGAAGCGTAGTGTGCCATGGTATACACACCGGTAATGCTCTGGAAGTGGAAGCGTCGTGTCCATGGTATACACATGGGTAATGCTCCGGCAATAAAAGCCTAGTGTGCCATGGTATATGCACCAGTAATGCTCCGGAAGTGGAAGCCTAGTGTGCCATGGTAAACACACCGGTAATGCTCCACAAGTAGAAGCGTAGTGTGCCATGGTATACACACTGGTAATGCTCCGGAAGTGGAAGCGTAGTGTCCATGGTATACACACTGGTAATGCTCCGGAATTGGAAGCGTAGTGTGCCATGGTATACACACCGGTAATGCTCCGGAAGTGGAAGCGTTGTGTCCATGGTATACACATGGGTAATGCTCCGGCAGTAAAAGCCTAGTGTGCCATGGTATACACCCCGGAATGCTCCGGAATTGGAAGCATAGTGTCCATGGTATACACACCGGGAATGCTCCGGAAGTGCGGCGGTCTGCTAAGCTGACATGACTATGCCTGCGTTGCAGGCGTGCGCTGCCTTTTTAGACGACGACTTTTAATTATATAACTTGCTTGCAATCAAATAAACCAATGGGAGATAGCGTGACAAATTAAAAAGTGCGAGAAACAAATAAAGAAGTGAACATGAAAAAGAACCACAGACAAGTGTGGAAGACAAGCACACGCGGCCGCGAAAGTGAAAGCGACCGCGCTATGTTTAATTTGTAACATGATCCACGACAAGGGAGGAATGCAGCTGGCAGCCTGCACGAGGAGTGAACATTTAGAGAAAAGGTGGGACATGCACCCGCCTTTGGCCAATTGCGTGCTTTCATTTTTGAAAGCCACACGCAAAGGCCAATAGAATGTGTGGAAGTTGAAAAACCACACGGAAAAGTTTCGGGGAAGTTTGGAGTGATTCCAAGAGGCCTCCCCATAAAGCAGCGCATGCGCGCTGCGCTAGGCTCGACCTAAAAAGAGCACAAATATCACTAAATAAAGACTACAGAGCAGAACTACTGGCTGGAAGAGATGGCTGTACTGAGTGGACCTAGATGAATAGCAGGAAGTGACTGATACATTTATGCCTTCTCTTCTCCTCATTTCTGTCAAACTCTTCTGCCATTTAAACAGGATCATCATGGGATCCTCTCAGGATACCTAGGACACACAGGGAAGGTACAATATCAAATATGTATGAAATTTGGAGAGATCTATGGCTCAAAGGTGCTGCTCTGCTTTGTACTGTATCTGTTATTTAAGTGAAGAGAACTCAAGAAAAGGATGTCTAAAAATGCAATGCATCATTTACTGCGTCATTAAGCATTCTGACCCATCTCTTCTCGTACAGAATGTTTAACTGCCCTTCCCTGGGATCAGCAGGCGCAAATGCATAGCCCTTTTCAAAAATATATGGTCTGGTGGCAAAACCTTTTCTGTTCCGGTAGATCAAGTGACATTATGGATATGATTGATAAACTGGCAAAGCTGTTCTTGTTGACTCATATCAAACGCTTACCCGCCATTCTTCAGATAAATGGATCGATTGGTACCTTACACATAGAGAATCACAAATCGAAATTACATACCGCACAGCTGTCTGGATCAACTACTTTAAAAACATGCAGTACCTTCCTGTTTCAAACAGCCAACTCACCTGTAGAGGAACTGACAATGCATTCTGCACCTACTGATAGTTCTTCATCGTTCCTTATGAGTATCATAGGTAGTCCCTGCAGATCACAGGCAATCACATCGTCACCTTCTTCAATTGCCACTTCAACAGAGTGGTCCTCATATTCCGAGGCATAGAGTTCCTCATTTCTTTCTATTTTGATGTGGCCCAAGAGCCTTTGGTAATCCCTAAAAGATGACTCCTTGCTTTCCTTATTCTTAATTTGGTCAAAAGAATTTTTGGTGTCTTTAACAGATTGTTCTTCCTTTTTAATGACCACCGGGCACATAGTGTCCCCTACAATCTTGGCTGAAGGTTTCTTTGTTTCTTGGCACTTGACAGTAGGTTCATGAAAATCCAAAACACAAGATTCTTCCCCGTCAATATTGTTGTTCTGATCAGAATGTCCCACTACCTCTTTAGAGGTTTTTTTGCCTTCTATAATTACTCCATCAAGGGCGTCCTGTGGATTCTGCAGAGAAGGCTCTGCCAATTCCCTGTTCTCCACGCCAACAATACAGCCTTGTAGGTCAGAGGTAGGTTGATTCTCCCACTGTGCAATCACCACTTCCACAATGGAGTCCTCAATATCACAGGCAGTTGCTGCTGCCTGTTCTACAATATTCCCTTGGTCCGAGGGAACAAGACACTCTTTATATAAAGGCCCATTCACCGGCTTAGGCTTCCCTTTCACGGGCGAGTTTTCAAGATGCCAGGCAAATAGCTCCTCCCATTGCTCTATTGTCCTTTGACCGCTGAAGCTTGGAATATATTTAAAACATGGCTCCTTTCCTTCATCAGTTTGTGGTAGATCTGGGACGTTTTTGAGGGCCCTGGCACACTGCACTTCCCAACTTACTTTTACCAATTCTGTGGAGTCACGAACATCCCAAACAGATGGCGTCTGAATCTCTTCCATCTGCATGGTATCCAAGGTTTCCGTGTTATCCCCCAATCGTGTTGCAGTCTCTTCTGTAATATTTCCTTGTCGTGAACAGTCCTGAAAAACCCTTGGAGGCTTCCCCCCTTCAATGCGGTCTCCATCCTGAAGTTTCCACAGAGGCAAATCTTCATTTTCTTCAGTCGTTGCTTGGCTCAGGACATCTTCACTGTCCATAAAAATCTTGTTGCAGGGCTTAGACGTCACATCTTTGATTTTTACTGGCTCAATTAATTCCCAAGGATCAGTTAATGAGGAGGTCTCTTTTTTGACCATCTCTACTGAGCAGCTGTAAGCTGTATTGTCAAAGGAAGAATACGTTTCTGTTCCTTTCGTTTGGACTGTGAATGTTGAGTCTTGCAAATCCCAAACAGGGAACTCTTTTTTTCAATTAGCGAAATAATTTCAGACTTTGAAGGTGCCATCCCTAGGAAGAAGAAAAACTATAATTTAGCATCAGGATGGCAAGGATAGCTAACAAAACTTCACCAAATGAAAACTCACAAAGGCACATTTTCATGCCACCTCTAATGGATAAAGGCTACAAAGCTGGCTAACACAAGATTTCACCATTGATGCAAAATCCAACCATACAGGATTCCACAGAGTGCCACGTGTCCAGGTGCATGAAGAGTCTGACAGGCAGTGGTCATATCCCAATTTAGACAGATTGTAAATCCCAATGTCAGACATAAACAGAAGAAAGTTGAAGTAAGAAGATGACTTTGCAATAACAGCTCGACAATGGAGACAAAAAGTACAGAATAAAATTAGCAGTTAAGTAATGTTTTTGTGGGGAATGTGTACACTTCTTAGAGATTAATTTTTAGGCAGAGCAGTCTGAGAAAGACATTGCATTCACAACTGCAAAAAGTCCGTTCCTTGGAGAGCCAGCAGGGCATATGGATTAACCTCCGAATTATGTTGGAATCTGCTTTCGTCTCAATGCTCTACTCAACCTTATATACAATCCCAGGGAGCTATGCATAGGTGGAGTGCCCTTGAGGTGATAAAACAAGGGTGTCTGGTGGAAAAAGTCAAGCATAAAGAGATCTGAAAGGACTAGACGGTCACTTCACTCCTTAATTCATATGCACTTTACAAAATTAGAAACAAGAAGAGATTCATGTTGACTCCAAACATTCCCACACTCACACGGTTTGGTGCAAAGTCACTTATGCAATTGCTAAAAATTAAAATTGATGCGTTAGCAATAACAAACTTATCAAGGATGTGGAGAACATGCTTCATTTTTTAAGCCCTTCAAGGCAGCAGGGAGTGAATCCTCATAAAGTGCCAAGGTGCTGCAGAATGCCTAAAAGTAATATCAAAAGTTGTCATGTCACTACCTTTCAACATGTGTGCATAGTTAATAGTGACTGGCAGCAGGCTGTTGGGAATGGCCTGATTCTTATATGGGTGGATGTCTCCAGTGTGAATGACAGTCTTACATGCTAGGAAGGCTGGTACAAAATGAAACAAGACTGGTAAAAGCACAGAATCTTGTCGGTCACCAATAAGTTAAATCAATCAAACAACCTCTATTTGATTTTAGATAAAATCATAAAAGGACAATCACAAGCACATCATAATTAATATTATAAAAAGAGTTCTGCAAGTCATAGAAAGTGCATGTCTAGTGTGCAAAGCCAAACAGCCTGCAAAACAGTTACAAAAATGCAGAATGCAAAAATACAAATAACGACAATTTATAACACATAAGAGACTATAATAAAATAAAATGCTAAAACCACTTAACGTGCCATTGATTTACGTGCTCTTATGGCTGCTTTAGAAAAGTTGCTAACCCTGACACATACCTCAGCATTATCTAAAAGTTGCGGATAAATGAAAGGATACTTGGCACTGTCTGGATGCTAAATGTTTTCAAAAAGGGCTTTAAATATAAGTTAAAATACCGACTAAAATATTTACATAAAAAACAGAAAATGTAAGAGTAACTGAGAAGACAAGTCATCACACAGGCAAACTATTACTGTAGAAAAAAACTTAACAAGGAAAGGCAGTAGGGGAAGTCCACGCAGAGTTGTGTACAAGTATCTGCAATTCAGATATTCCAATGTGTACAGGTGCTCAAAGGTTATCATACAGCGACCACCCTACGCTGTAAATATGTAGACCTAGGCCCACATGTAATATAAATATTGACAGTCGACAACCTGAGCAAAAAACACAAAGGTAAAAAGCACAAATACAGTCCAAGTCTCAGTCCTCAATCTTTTCTTCTTGCTTTATTCCAAGGTTCTTATACATCCATATTTTAATCTTCTTAACACTTGTTGTCCAAGCCACAACCCATGCCAACACGTGTTTCGTCTATACGGCTGTAAGCCATAGACTTCATCAGGGCACTAGAAAAATTAATCAAGCGAATACAGTCATACACTCTGGATAGAATCATAATAGTCCAAAAGAATCCTTAAGTTAAAATCCAGCGAAGAGAGTCGTTTCATGCATTAACTCAGTCATTAACAGGACCATAAGTTCAGAGGAAGGTCACGTAAAACCACAAGTCCTTAATCCGGCATCACGGTTGAAAAGAATATCCCTCGTGTCTTCAGTGGCGTGTAGAGTTAATGCGTGAAACGACTCTTCGCTGGATTTTAACTTAAGGATTCTTAAGTGTTGGCATGGGTTGTGGCTTGGACAACAAGTGTTAAGAAGATTAAAATATGGATGTATAAGAACCTTGGAATAAATCAAGAAGAAAAGATTGAGGACTGGGACTTGGAATGTATTTGTGCTTTTTACTTTTGTGTTTTTTGCTCAGGTTGTCGACTGTTAATATTTATATTACTGTAGAAACCCGACCCAAGAGGAAAACATAATAAATGCCAAACTGACGCCACCCTAAACCAGAAAAGCAGGGGCCTTTCCCTCCGAGTTAAAGGGAGATCTAAAAACAGGACTGTGTCACTGGTTCCCCTTAGGTGAATGTTATCCGTTATAGAACTTTTGGCTCCTTTGTCCCTTAGCCTCTCAGATTGACTATACTCCAAGGATCTATGCTTTATCAGCCACTTATATTTCTTGAAAAAGAGACTCAGGTGTGGTAAAGGATTCAGGAAAACCTATCTTACTTCGAGAATCCTTCAAATGTCGTGTAGTTTCTAGGAATCCCCAGGACCTGCGTGTTTTGGATGAGCTAAACTGAGGGCTTGGTGTCCAAACTGACTCCCGACACCCCCACAGGATATGTCAGCCGATAGACCAGCTAGCTCTACAATGCCACTACCAACCCCCCCCCCTCCCCCCCCCACACCTGTATCCTACAGTGGTGTAGGTAGTTGCTGGCAACCACTGAACATGACAACCCTGATTCCTCAGGGATCTTGGAAAACAGTACAGTACTTTTCGCTCAGTCACTCGTGCTTACTTATTCTCAGAAAATACACAGGATGGCGATTAGGACGTTTTCAATAAGTATTTATTGGTCCAGCGTCAGTCTTGTGTAAAACATGTTTGCTGCGACAATCAGGATACAGAAGCATACGAAAGAATTCACAAGAACTAATATAGTAAACAGTAGAAACATTTCTATCATATTGCTAAGAAGATAAACTTATATAGTCCAGATAAGACAGTAGTACTTGCATACTCCTATAATGCGCGCCCTACGTAATTTGCCTAAATGTACCTAGCCTAGATATGTAGGTGTAGCATGTATATGTGCATATATGTATGTATATAGTCAAAATTCCCCTGGGGAAGCTCCAACCCTCTCATCTGATGGTAGAGAATGAAGGACCCCGTCTCTGCTCCGAGTACGACACCCCTGCAAGGTATGTCAGGCTGCTGCGTGTCGAAGATTTAGCAAGCAGGAACCCGTCTCAGCGTGGAAGGAATTCTCCTCTAATTTGCAGGGGGGAATAAGAGTCTTATATACTAGACTGGTCACTCCAAGGTTTCTTCTAGAATGGATATGTTTTGAAAACAATCATAAGTGTTATGAAAACGTTTATAAATGTTTTCCTAAAACAAATGCGATCATGCACAGCAGGCTTGTTGGCCAAGGATGAAAAAAAGCGGTGACCCTTATACAGAATAATTATGCAGTGCCTGAGGACATGTTTATGTACGTCAGGTACAGAGATTATGATAAAGTACTAAGAGCCTGGTGTCAAAGAGACAGGAGCAAGCTACTAGGTAAAAGGTCACCTGTTCGGAACCGTTATTGTTGTGTATGGACAATGTATGTTGAAACGGGGGCATACATGACAGGACTAGCCTAACGAACATGACACCCACTCCTCATTAGAAGGTCAACAGGGTCAGCTATGAAATAATAAGGCTAAGGCCAAAAAGCAAAAAAAATCGTTTATAATTAAAATACTAAAAGCACTTTAAAAAGTCTGTTAAAATGTCCATAAAAGAAACAAAGTCAAAAGTCGAAAAAAGCCCTCTTTCCTAAAAAGCATTCAAAAGGTCCTCTAAACTTGTATATGTGGTTATTATTACACTGAGCACCTTGAAAGCCATTATGCTCAGTTAGAGCAGTGAAGGAGAAAAATAAAACAAAGTGAGTTTCGACCTTCAATTTGGTAGATGCTTAAAAAATTGCTGAATAGTTCCCAGCACAGGGAAATCCAGATTGTTTATGAATCCTGCGCTGAAGACTCAACATCACTGAATATAGCATCCGCAGGTGGCAATCCCTCCAGCACTTCCAATATTATGTCGAATGAGCAAAGATGGTCATCTCTGGTTCCCAAAGCAGCCGCCGGGGAAGAATTAGATGCCTGCATGCGTGGAACCGATGCCTGTAGCTCTGGAGCAGAGCCGATATCCCTTCCAATAGGAGCGGAAGCATCCCTTGGAGGCTCTAAAAATGCTGTCATCAACATGGGAATACTCTGTGGACACCTGTACACGTGGGCTTGCAAAGGCTCCAGGAGCACATCAATGTCCGGTGGCGCAAAAGATGGAAGTGTCAGACACAGGTCCAACATGCATCCGAATCCGTAGAAGAGGCAGCGGAACACAGGCAGGACACAGTCTAGCCAGACCAGTCCAAAAGACAGGAACCAATGCTCACTCAGCTCTCGAAGCCGAGGTGTACTCAGGTAGAACACCATACGCTCACGACAACGTCGTTCCAGCAGTGTTCTCTCCATGTCTTGAGGGATTGGGACGTCCATTGCGAATCAATAGGATTAAAATCAGGATGCCCGCCACTGATACCAGGACCAGAGGAAGCCCTACAAAAACGCTTCCAAGTACGGAGTGTATGAAAGCTGGAATTACTCCAAAGATGGTCTGAAAGGTGGTTAACAGACCTGATCCAATACGCTTAAATAAGTGTACGATCAGACATGTTAAAGATACGCTGAACCATTTCTCCGAAATGTAGCAGGAAGTTCGTACGGACCAGGGCCTGTATCTCTGTTGAAGACCTTGCAACCTGGAGATCAAACGTCTCTCAGGCTGAAGTTAAGGCCACATTCTGTTGAAACAACATGGCTTTCAGTCTGCTCAGCGAATCAAACCGTATACTGGAAGAACAAGTTACTTACCTTCGGTAACGATATATCTGTAAGAGACATAGATTAGTTATCGATTCCTTACCTTAGAATCACCCCCAGGCGTCAGACTGGATCCGGAGAATTTTTCGTCAGCAGTACCCCTGCGCGTCGAAAGGTGGCGTCGGTCGGCTCCGCGTTCGTCGTTGGCGTCATGGTCACCGGGATGACGCCGCGGTAGCTACTTAGATGCCGCCCTCGCACGCTGACGTCAGTTCTTTTACACGACATTCCACGCCAGAAGCGCAGAGCCATGCAAGACACTGACCACTGGTGCACAAAAACTAGGGCCCTAAAAGGGATTCCCTGACCCTAGAAGTCAGTTCGCAGAACGGGGAGGATGCGTGGGGCAGTAAGGAATCTATAACTAATCTATGTCTCTTACAGATATATCGTTGCCGAAGGTAAGCAACTTGTTCATCTGAAAGAGACAATTAGTTATAGATTCCTTACCTTAGAATAGATACCCCAGCAATAACATCCCCGGAAGTGGGTCTGCGAACCAAGTTCACACCAGAAAGTCCTGGAGAACAGAACGGCCAAAGAAGCCGTCTCTCCGGACTTGGCTGTCCAGGCAGTAGTGTTTTGTGAACGTGTGCAGAGATGCCGCCCTCGCACGCTGACGTCCGTTCTTTTACACGACATTCCACGCCAGAAGCGCAGAGCCATGCAAGACACTGACCACTGGTGCACAAAAACTAGGGCCCTAAAAGGGATTCCCTGACCCTAGAAGTCAGTTCGCAGAACGGGGAGGATGCGTGGGGCAGTAAGGAATCTATAACTAATCTATGTCTCTTACAGATATATCGTTGCCGAAGGTAAGCAACTTGTTCATCTGAAAGAGACAATTAGTTATAGATTCCTTACCTTAGAATAGATACCCCAGCAATACCATCCCCGGAAGTGGGTCTGCGAACCAAGTTCACACCAGAAAGTCCTGGAGAACAGAACGGCCAAAGAAGCCGTCTCTCCGGACTTGGCTGTCCAGGCAGTAGTGTTTTGTGAACGTGTGCAGAGATGCCCACATAGCTCCCTGACAGATGTCATTGAGGGGGACTCCCCGTCCCAAAGCAGTGGTCGCTGCCGTTGCACTGGTGGAATGGGCGCGCAGTCCCACTGGAGGCTCCTTATTTGCCAAGCTTTAATGCACAAAAAGACCCACCTAGAGACGGTCCGTTTGTGCACGGCCCGACCTTTTTTGGCGCCCACGTAGCCAACAAAGAGCTGGTCATCCACCCGGAATTGCTTGGTGCGATCCAAATAAAATGAAAGCGCACATTTTGGATCCAGGCGGTGGAGCCTCTCTTCCTCCTTAGAAGGATGCGGAGGCGGAAAGAAGGTGGGCAAAGTGATGGTTTGACCAATGTGGAAAGACGTAACCACCTTGGGAAGAAAGGAAGGTCTGGTTCTGAGGACGACCTTGTCCGGATGAACAGCCAGAAAAGTTGGCTTTGAAGAAAGAGCTTGTAGCTCACTCACCACGCGAGCAGAGGTGATGGCAATCAGAAAAGCAGTCTTTAAGGTAAGAAGTCTGAGAGGACAGTTATGAAGCAGCTCAAAGGGAGCGCACATTAGGTAAGTAAGCACCAAGTTCAAGTCCCACTGAGGCATTACGAAGGGAACAGGAGTAAAAAGATGAGTAATGCCCTTAAGGAAGCGATTTACAACAGGGGACTTGAAAAGAGAAGGCTGATCAGGAAGCCTAAGAAAGGCTGAAATGGCTGAGAGGTAGCCCTTCAGAGTGCCCAGAGCAGAGCCCTGCTGGGCCAAAGACAGGAGGAACAAGAGAACCTCAGAAAGAGGGGCGGAAAGGGGATCCACAGCCTTTGCTGTGCACCATGCCACAAATTTGTTCCATCTGCAGGCGTGTACCGTCTTAGTGGAGGGACGCCTGGCTGCCAAGAAAACATCACAGACTTCGGGAGGAAGGTCATAGGCTGTCAACTGTCGCCGCTCAATCTCCACGCAAGGAGGTGGAGACTGGACAGGTTCGGGTGGAGGACCGTACCCTGCTGCTGTGACAGAAGATCCTCCCGAAGAGGAAGTCGGATCTGAGGATCGATGGCCATGTGTAACAGCTCGGGATACCAGGCTCTTCGTGCCCAATCCGGAGCCACAAGGATGACTTGGGCCCGGTCGCGCTTGATCTTCTTCAGCACTCTGGGCAGAAGTGGTATAGGCGGAAAAGCGTATAGAAGACCGCAACTCCACTCCCGACGAAAAGTGTCGCCTAACGAATGCCACCTTGGAAATTCCAACGCGCAGAATTGCGGACATTGCGTGTTCTCTTTGGTGGCGAATAGATCTAACCAGGGCTCTCCCCACTGCTGAAAGAGACCTTGCGCCACCTCCGAGTGAAGACACCATTCGTGATCCATCATGCACCTGCGGCTGAGTTTGTCCACCCTGGCGTTCAGTGAACCTGCCAGTTGTTGAACCACCAGGTATATGCCCTGATGTTCCAGCCATGTCCAGAGACAGAGAGCCTCTTGACATAGGGTCCACGACCCCACCCCGCCCTGTTTGTTGCAGTACCACATGGCGGTGGTGTTGTCCATGAACACCTGCACCACTCTTCCCCGGACAGAGGGAAGGAATGCTTTTAGTGCAAGACGGATCGCCCGAAGCTCCAGAAGGTTGATGTGGAGCCCGGACTCCGCCGGAGACCAGAGGCCTCTGATCTCCGCCTCTCCCATGTGGCCGCCCCACCCTAGAAGTGATGCATCCGTCACCACCGTGTACTCCGGTTGGGGAAGGGAGAGGGGTCTGCCGTTGACACAATCCTGGTTCACTAGCCACCACTGCAATTGTCTTGCAGTGCCCTCCGAGATCTTAACGCGATCGGACAGATTCCCCTGATGCTGTGCCCACTGGAACTTCAGGTCCCACTGCAGAGCCCGCATATGCCACCAGGCATGATCCACCAGCAGGATGCAAGAGGCCATGAGGCCCAGCAGCCTCAGGGTCATCCTGACCAAAACCTGGAATAGAGGCTGAAAGATCAGAATCATAGCTCGAATATCCTGGACTCGCTGCTCGGGAGGATAAGCCCGAAACTGCGTCATGTCCAGAACTGCTCCAATGAAAAGGAGCTTCTGAGAGGGAGTCAGGTGTGACTTCGGCACATTGATAGTGAACCCCAGCAAATGCAGGAGGTCCGCCGTAGTCTGGAGGTGGGAGACGACTGCCTGGGTCGAGCCCGCCTTCAACAGCCAGTCGTCGAGATAGGGGAAGACTGGAACCCCTGATCTGCGCAGATGAGCTGCGCCCACCTCCATCACTTTTGTGAACACCCGAGGGGCGCTGGTAAGGCCGAAGGGGAGCACGGTAAACTGAAAGTGCTCGTGGCGTACCATGAACCGCAGGTAACGCCGGTGGGCCAGCAAGACGGGAATGGGAAAGTAAGCGTCCTGCAAGTCCAACGCTACCATCCAGTCTCCAGGGTCGAGGGCAGACAGGACCTCAGCTAGCGTCAATATTTTGAACTTCTCCTTCCGGTGGAAGCGGTTGACGTTCCTGAGATCCAAGATAGGAAGCAGGCCTTTGACCTTCTTGGGCATCAGAAAGTAGTAGGAATAGCAACCACAACCTACTTCTGGGGCAGGAACTCCCTCAATGGCTCCCTTGGCCAAGAGAGCCGTAACTTCCTGTTGGAAAAGGGCCAAATGATCCTCCGACATGCGATGGTACTGAGGTGGCATGGATGGAGGGGTAGTCTCGAAGGGGAGGGAGTAGCCCCTTTGGACTATCTGCAAAACCCACCTGTCCGACGTGATGGTGCGCCAGTGGGGGAGGTGATGGCGAATCCTGCCACCCACCAGCGATTGGTGGCCCTGAAAGGTCAGACTAGGAGGGTTTGGAGGCTGCTGCAGAGGGGGTGGTGGTGGTGGACTGGCCCGCTCGCTGGCTCCCAGACCCAGGGTGGTGGGCCCCACGTCCCTGGCCGTGCAGGGGCTGAACAGCTTGCGCCGGCCTGTGGCTCTGGGTGGAACGTGGTGGGGTGCCCCTTCTGTAGCCACGAAAGGGGTGAAAAGCACACTGCGCAGGGCAGGTGGTGGAGAGGCCCAAGGACTTGGCCATAGCCCGAGAGTCCTTGAAGCGCTCTAGCGCGTTGTCTGCTTTGTCGCCGAACAGGCGACGGCCTTCAAAGGGCATGTCCTTGAGGGTAGCTTGGACATCCCCGGAAAAACCAATTGACCTCAGCCAGGCATAGCGTCGAAGGGCTACCGACGTTAAAATCGTCCTGCCTAGTGAGTCGGCGGTGTCCAGTCCACATCGAATGGTAAACTTGGCTGCGTCTCTCCCCTCGGCAACTGCACGGGAGAGCATGGCCCGGGCCTCCTCCGGGCACTGGGGCAGCACCTGCACCACCGTATCCCACACAGAGTGGGTGTAACGGCCCAATAGACATGCAGTGTTTACCGACCGCAGTCCCAAGCTGGAGGAAGAAAACATCTTCTTCCCAAGATGGTCCAGCTTTTTGGATTCCCTATCAGGTGGAGTGTTAGGGAATGCGCCTTTGGACGTCGAGGCTTGGACCACCAAGCTCTCAGGGTGGGGTGTTGGGAGAGGAAAGTGGGGTCGCCCGGAGCCGGGCGGTGGCGTCGGGCAATCATCCTATCCACAGGAGCCCCTGTGTTGTGCCTTGACCAGGTGGCCAAAAGGATGTCTGTTAGGGCTTCATTAAACGGCAGCAGGGGCTCCGAAGAGCTCGCTGCTGGTTGAAGCACCTCTGTCAGGAGGTTAGCCCTGACCGCCGCCATAGATAGCTCGAGGTTGAGAGCCTCGGCTGCCCCACGCAACACCACTGCGTAAGAAGCTCCCTCCTCCGTAGCTATGGTAGGAGGAGACAACATGCCAAGGTCTGGTGAGGTATCCAGACCACTGGCATCCCCCAACTCCTCTCTCCAGTCCAGATCATATTCCAACTGGTCAGTTAAAGGGTTTCCAGATACCTCCCAGTCCTCCTCAACCTCCTCTGGTTGCCAATCTGGTCTGAAAGAGGCAGGGTGGAACAGGGGTACAAAAGTACCCGTCGGCACCGGACTCGGCGTCGGTCGACGCCGGTCCTACTCTGTTTCCACGTCGGGATGGAGGCCGAGGTCGACGCCGGTTGGGGACACAACCGGCGCCGGCTGCGGGTGTGGTGCCGGTTGAATCAACACCGGTGGAGGTGTGATGAGGTCGACCGGTGCCGATCCGGATCCAAGGGGACCCTGCGGTGCCGGGGCCGAAGCCGCCGGTGTCGAAGGCCCAGGGCCCCCAGCCGAGTCCGCGGGGCCCGAGGGCGCGCCAGCGGAGTCGGGTTGCCCAAAGATGGCATGCATCGTTCGTAAAACTGGCGAAGCTGGGCAGGGATCATTCCGGGTCCCGGAAAGGGAGGGAAATTCGGAACCGACTCTTCGGGCTCTGTATGCGGAGCCGCGGGAGGGGCACCACCCGCATCCCTCGTCGCGTCGGCCGATGGACGGGGAGAAGTCGAAGAGCGACGATGCTTCTTCAACTTCTTCTTGTGCTTCGACTTACCCGAGGAGTGCGAAGACTTCGAAGACGAGTGGTGGTGGTGGCTCCGCGACCGGTCCCTCTAACTCCGGCGCGACCCGGACCTTGAACGGTGCAGAGCCGACTGCCGGGCCTCAAGAAGCTTTTGGGACCGCTCCCGCAAAGACTTCGGATTCATGGTCCGGCAGTCAGAACACGACTTAGGATCGTGGTCGCGTTCCAGGCACCACAGGCACACGCAGTGCAGATCCGTCAACTTTCGGCAGGAACCGCAAGCCTTGAAACCGGGCATCCCTGACGTGCACCAGGAGTCGAAGACTCAAAAACGGTGTTGACATAAGTCGGCAAAAACTCAGTCAAAAAGTGACTGGAGGTACCGCTGTCTCCGGATCTGCGCTGACTGGCGCGGAAAAAGAAAGAACTGACGTCAGCGCGGGAGGGCGGCGTCTAAGTAGCTACTGCGACGTCATCCCGGCGACCACGATGCCAACGACGAATGCGGAGCCGACTGACGCCACCATTCGACGTGCAGGGGTACTGCTGACGAAAAATTCTCCGGATCCAGTCTGACGCCTGGGGGTAATTCTAAGGTAAGGAATCTATAACTAATTGTCTCTTTCAGATACATTCAATGAAGGCCACAGTGGTACCTCCCTAACTATGCGAGCTGGGGGAAACAATACTGGCTTACAACAAACAACCCTGGAGTTTACTGTGACTAGATACGAGAGGCCTGGTACCATCCCGCAACAGCCTTGATCATTCAGCATTAAATAACTCCCATTCAAGAATAACTCGAAAACTGGATGAATCACTGCAGCTAGGGAGCCTTTCAAGTAGCAAGATAAGTTTGCTATTGAAGCATTACACACTCCGTGAAGCGAGACTTCCTTGCACACTAAAGATCCACTTAAAGCCTTCTCACAGTCTGTACCACTTAGGAAAACTTCAGTGTCCTTATTTCTACATCTATTTCTGTACGGCAACTCCAAGGTTTCCTGTATGTACCCTTCGCCCAACGCTTCATACCTGCCTACCTGGTGGTATCTTAGGCAGTATTGGAACTGGAATGTCATGATTGGCAGCGTGATATAGCGATGAATTAACCATTCCGTAGATGGTGACTGCGACTGTGAAAGGTAACTTCTCTCATTTTTTAATGAGCAGCATGGTGTACTTCGCAGCTCTGCGTGCCATGGTCTTTTGTCTGTCGGTAAGTTCATAAGCCGAAAACAGACTTGTGCCGTTAATGTACCATCATGGCACGTTGCCAGAATGCAATGATTGTAGCGTCCAGCTTAAAAGCATAATGGAGCACAACTGAGATTGCCCATGTTGTAGAATAGACAAATCTTGTTCCATTATGTCAATTGCTAAGGACACAATGTTGCCTGGTGAATAAATACGTGAAGAAAGTGTGGTCATTCCATTGTCCACCACAGCTAAGGCCTTTTCTAGGTTAATTCTATCAATCTCACGTAATCTCTCAGCAGCTTCCTGTTGGGAGACTTTCCACAGTTCATTGTAGATGGCATATAAGAAGCGTTTTGTACGCGGTTTCTTGGGAGCTAACAAGAAGTCCCTAAGATCCATGTTATCAGACAAAAAGGAAGGGATGTGGAATTCCTATAGCCCGACGTCCAGGACATTGTTTGGGGTCAAGGGCAACAACTTTTTATGTAAGTAGGCCCAACCCCCTGCACCACAAACCCTTTGGCTGCCAGTTTGCAGTACCACAGGATGGATAAGGGAAGGGCACTGTCTGCAGTTAAGGTAATATTTTTGTCCATATGTTAATGCTGTTCAAACTTGTATTTATGGTTCATTAATTGAAAGCCTTTAATTATTACGGTGAGCGCTCTAAGTAAATCTTCTAAGCTCTGACTGCGCTACTGACAGTGGTTCCAGTATAAAAATGGGTACACACGTTTTCAAAGTTTAGCAATATGAGGCTATGTATAATGCTCCCAGAATGCTCTCTGATTTGATGCAAATATTTGCAGAAGCTTGAAAGCAAGATTGATGATTCTTTGCTTTCAAAATAAAATGTTCCTAAAAACAATGAAAGCAGGAAAAAACATTTCGCTAAACCACTGTAAAATTTTAGGTACCATTTCTTTGCAGCATCATTCAGTAACGTGTTGATGCATGCTAGTATTTCCCAAAAATGTTCATAATGGAAAATCAGTGTAACCAATTTCAATAAGATTATGGGAAACAAAAATAAACAAGCATTGGCAAAGCCAGTAGGTCTGAAATTGGTGGTCAGCTTTTTAGTTTTGTCAATGTGTGACTTGTTTTAGCATGGTTTTGTAAAACCTTATTGGTGTGGGAGCTGCCGGGCCCTCACCATTATAACAAACATTAGCAAAAGTTGTTTTTGGTCTCAAAAAGCACACACTGCCACAGTAGTTACTGGCACTGAACAAAACTACTTTGTGTGCCAATATGCTCCTTGTGAAAGAGCAGAACGCTGTCACTCACAGTGAAGCCAGACAATACAGAGAGAGAGACAGAATTTTAATAAACTCAGAAGGTCATGGTCAATGCCAGACCAAATTAGGGGCCCAATTATTAAAGAAAGTCTCAAAAGTGCACCCATGGTGTATGTCCTTGCATTAAGTGCAGCTATACGGCTTTCGCGAATTCCCAAGAATTTACAAAACTAGGACAAGAAATAGTACTTCTAGAAAATATATGTGAACTGCATTTTAGCATGAGCAAATGTGCATGTGTAGATTTGCTTATGCGAAAATCTGAGTGTTTGCAAGTTCATTTTACCTCCAACCACTTTTTTCCCAACTCTGGAAGAAGGTTTACGTCTGCCAATGTCAGGAGTAAATTGCCAACATTTCTCAGTATGGGAACAGATTAGAGAAGAGTTGTTGAAAACCCTTAAAACATGTAAGTTAGCAGGTTTGCACAGACTCAAAAGGGCATTCTAACCCTGGAACTATTGCTTACCACTACCTTCAGCCCCAGTATGTAGATCTACGGAAACGTGGCAACATAAGGGGATTGCAAGTATTCAAACACTACTATGGTATGAGCCCTGGCATAATCAGAGAGGCTATATCAGAGCTCTCATATGATGAGATTGCTGCCATAATTTGTCGTCGCACTACATGGCACCAGAGGGACAAGTGGATTTTGTTACAGGCAAGTAGATTTATGAAGCAACCTGCCCCATGGACAAGTAGATATGTTATTAAATTCCACACACCTGTGTACTGCAGAGCGGTGTGGGAGGTAATGTCCATTCAGTAGTAGGAAAAAGACAGTTACTATACCAATCCAAATTAACAGGACAATGATCCCTAATGTAAACCAAAGATGCAACCAAGGGGACACACAGTAAGTCTTTTTCAGCTAGAGATAGAATTTTCGAAGTCTTTCTTTTTTGGAAATGGGTGGCGTTGCTTCACTTGGATTTGAAGAAAAGTCATCGAAGTTGATGAAGTAGCCAGACGCAGTTCGATCTATCTTTGGTAGCTCTGCAGCATTTGTAGAACTGGCCGGTGTCTCTTGTGAGTGCACATTGATGTAATCAACATTATTGGGCGAAATTGCAATTTGAGTTTCAGTTATATTTGTATGTTGTTCAATTTCGACTGGTGTTATTCACACTCCGTTATTGGATACTCCTGCACTTTGCGCAGCGGAGTCTTGAAACGTTATTAGTCTTTCCATCTGAACTTCCTGTATGGTAGCGAGAGGAGATATGCGGCTATTCAGGGTCCCACGTGGCCTACTGTTGAGAATCAGCCACATAGTGTGGTTTTATCAGATCAATGCAGACGAATCTTCTTTCTCTTTGGCCGGCAAGAGGCAGAAGAAGTACTGCTCTTGTTCCTTTCACAGCCAGGACAGGTACAGGCGCTCTGTAAGATGGGCCAAACTCCTTCTTGTCCGCGATCTTTTCTCTGACCAGGGCCCCAATCTTCGGGACCCAGGCAGGTCTTGCCGAAACCGGTTTCACTTCCCCAGTGGTGGTGCGTTTTACTTGGACGTTGCTTTGTAATGCCCGGAATTCATTGGGTTCCTGTAAAACAGCCAAACGATCATTCAATTCAAATGGATTTGCATCCGCCACTGGGCTGGCACAATCGAGGTCAGGTACCCACATTCTTGTCCCAAACAGGATCTCATAGGGGGTACGTCCTCTCAAGGATTTTCTTGGCATGTTGTTAAGTGCCTTCTGGACCCCATATAGGTGGTTGACCCAACTACTGCCTGCACCTAATACCGTTGCTGTTAAGGATTGCTTTTGGTCCCGGTTTTTCCACTCCACCACCGATTTTCCCTCGGGATGGTAGGGAGGGTGAGTACCGTAATGCCACGCCCATACTTCCTATGGCTTCCTTGTAAGCCCGAGAGCTAAACGCAGGGCCACGGTCGGAATGTTACATGCCAATTGCGTATGTCCCAATGAAGACTCGCAAATCCTTTATAACAGTTCGGGCGTCAGCCGAACGCTGAGGCCAAACCCATAGGAATCTAAAGCATGAATCCACTGTCACCAAGATGTACTTGTAGGCCCCATCTGAATTTAGGGGGCTGCAGTGGTCCAAATAGACACATGCGAGAGGTCTGTCTGAAATGAGTAGTGGTGTTTGCAGTGGCCGTGCGATGGTCGAACCTTTCATCTGCTGACAGATGTCGCACTTTAGGACATAACCCTTGGTCTGTTTAGACAAACCTGGCCACCAGTATCGCTGCTTCAAAAATGAAATAGTTGCAGTGACTCCTGTGTGTGCTGAGCCCAGACCCTCATGTGCATCTAGAATTAAATCTAATCTGCTATCCATGTTTGGTATGACTCGATCCCCCACTCCTGGAATTTGAGCATACTGTATGTTTTGCGCATCTAATTTATAAGAGTATTTGAGTGGAAAGCCTTTTGGCACGGCAGAGCCCTTTTTCGAGGTGTTAACAGCTATCAATATAGCTCCGTCTATCCTCGTGCTAGAACGAGTGATAGCAGCAATGGCAGTTCGCACTGCCGCCTTGGCAGCTTCATCAGCCAGTGAATTCCCTTCAACGTGTACGCCAACACGCTGATGACTCAAGGTGTGAATATTAATAACTTGAGCCCGTGGCAGGCATTCTTTCAGCTTTGCACTTGTTCCCATAACAATTTTTGCTTAATTGTGCAACCCTTAGAATCTCTAAATCCATTCTGTCCCCAGTACTGAAGATATTCATTATAAGACTGTACACAGTAGAAAAAATCGCACACTATCAGTGTGGGGAATTCCCGATCCATATATTGTAGTGCTAGTATCAGGGCTTTTAGTTCTGCCAGCTGCGCTCTGCAATCTCCTAGGGATTGTGTAGTTGTATTGCTGGGATGGAATTTACCATCCCGCATACGTCCCTTCTCTATAGCACATGCTGCGCTATACTGCGGTTTACTTCCAACGGCAGGCTGAGCAGAACCATCAGTGTAAATGATGAATTCATATCTCTCTAGAGGCAAGATTTCATTCGGGAGAGGTTATTTTTGTTCGTACTGCAGAAATGCTTGTGTCTTCAGTATAGGATCAAATTTATAATCTACATCTGTTGCAGTGAGAGAATTAGCCCATTGTATTCATCGTGGATGCAATGCTTTTGCATTTGGAATGCTCGCTTTGGTCACAGCTTCTAAAGTTGGTACTGGCGTTTCCGCTGTGCTAGTGCTTTTTCTCTCACTACAGCAGTACATATTTTTTCTGTGGCCGCAAATTGCATTTCAGCATTAGTGTATAAATGTGATTTGTATGCAATTGGGACGGTCTCACCTTCATTGAAAGTGATGTATGTATATCCAGATAAACCCGGGACCACCCAGATCACCAAGTTGATAGAATTCACACGTGTGTGCAAATGTTTTGATGCTATCATGTCAGCCTGAATGGAACGGAGAGTATCTGTATGTTCCTGTGTCCACTGATGTGCTGTGAAATCAGGTCTGATTAAGTCGTAGAAAGGTTTTACTCTTTCTGCGTAATCCAGAATGTATGTTCTGCCAAAATTTATAAATCCTAAAATGGATTGCAAACCCTTCAGCGTCTTCGGAGGTTGAAGCAGCGTGCACTTTTCTAAAAAGTTGGCTGCCAGGCTCTTGCCTTCACTTGATAGCTCATATCAAAAAAAGGACATTGAGATGGGCTATTTTTGATTTCTTGAAATTAAATTTGTAGCCCAAATTGGCGAATCCCACAATTATGTTGTTCACCCTGCACAAGTGTTCAAGTAATTCATCGTCCGTCAGATAGATGTCATCTACGTAGGACACTACCTCCTAGTCGCATGTTTGTAATAATTCTGACACTCTTGCTGAGAATAGCCCCGGGCTGTTCTTATACCCTTGGGGCAAACGACAGAAGTAACGCTGAGTGCCGAGGGAAGAAATTCCTGTCAGATATCTGCTTTCTGAAGCTATATTTTGGCAGAAGAATCCAATCGAGATATCTAATGTTGTTTTGTATTTCTTCTGCACAATGGTATTCATTAATGTGGTACTATGTGCGTTTTGATCTGCAAATGTTCGTGTGCATGTGTTAAAATGTCGGTAGTCTAAAACTAGATGATATGAGTTGTCAGGTTTCATTACGGGAAACAAAGGATTGTTCATTGGGGAGGTGCAAGTCTCAATCACACCTTGGTATTCTAGTTGGTCTAAGATTTCTTTGACCTGTCTTTTTGCATCGTTTTTAATAGGGTACTGTCTCTGTAGATTTGGAGTAGATTTTAATGGGATTTTGTGGTGAGTAGACTCCACGTCTCACCCTACATGGTTGCGGTATAATGCCGTAGCTAGCGCCCCCATCTGCGCATATCAATGTTTCAAAGATTCTGGAACAAGGTCGGAGAAAGCAGGCAAAATGACGCTTTCCCCTTTTGGGCAATCCATCACAAATTCTGGCAGCCTATCTTTTTCTTCTAACAGGATGTCATATCCAAATGTTAAGTTCTCCCAAAAGAGACCTTTAACATTTTTTGGGATATCCCCCTCTATTTGGAGTGTAATTTTGTATAGTCGATGTGGGACACTAACTCTTGTATCTGGTGTTTCCACCGTGATATGTTCATTCAATACTGCTGACATCCAAAAATCCTTCAGGTTCTGGCGAGCTATTGTTACTTCTGCCGTGCTGTCTAGCATCATCAGAGCCCATTCCCTGTTTAGAAGCTGAGTCTTCAGTAACCTGGGCATGTCTAATTTTAAAGCCAGCTACTTTTTTCTTTTTGAATTGAGGTTTCGCTTTAGGTTGTTCTTCCTGTTTGAAAATGTAATCTGAATTGCGATGCGTTTCCCTTTTCTCTTTTGGTCGATCTTCTGATTTTTGTTCTGATCACCCGTCCCTCTCTGAGTTTTTTGTTGATGAACCCTGAAATAAACAAAAGGAACGTGTATCAGTGTCCTGATACCTGTCAGGCTTCCTAATGTTATCACGATTTCTTTTCAGAGTACTCCCGTTGGGGAGACCCACACCTTGATTGTGAAGTCTTTTCTTTATTGTTATTTTTAGATTGCTTGTTATCCCATTTCTTTTTAGAAGAAGAGGGTGCTAGCTTTGAGTTTTCCTTGTCAGGACTACCAGCCATTTGTGGTTTCCCTGGTTTGGCTCCCAAACTATTTCTATCTAATGCAGAATAGGTTTCTTCGATATTTTTTGCTAACTCTTGCTCCTTATTTATAGGGGCTGTTTCCCTTAGGCGGCTGTGTATGGCCACTGCTGTTGCCTCCCCTTTAATGTTGCTCAGCAATATTGCAGAGACTTGGGCAAAATAACCCATCAGTTTCATCCCCAAGTCCAGGGCAGGTCCTGCCCCGTACTCATTCTGTATCTGTTTCAACACCTCTGGGACGACTGCTATGGAAGGGGTACCGTGCATTCTGATGCATACAGCAGAAAAGATTGTTCCCCAAGTGGTACAATCCTCAATTGAGGGAACCATCCCCATTGGCAAGCAAATGGTTAGCATTCTGTGTTTTTCCTGCAGACCTGTATGGGGAAATACTGCTTCCAGCTGTGCAATTTTTTGTGCTATCCAGAACGGAAGTTTGGAGGGGATTGGCCCCATTACTGATTTTAATGTCTGTGGGCTAATTGTAGGTGTGGTCTGATGTGGACCGACTGGAGTATTTCTCGCAGGTTGAACTGTTAATGTTCGCATGACAAACTGAACAATGTGTCTGTAAAGCCGGTCTATGTCTTTGTATAGTATACGGACTTCATCCACTGGTAGTATGTCTATCTCAGGATGTGGAGTGTATGTCGCTAAGACCGGCCAGGTCGCTCCTTCTGTGCTGAGTGGACCGAGTCTTACGAGAGATGTGTGTGGGAGGGCGCCTTTAAACCAGTTTCTGTGTTGCTGGTATGTTAATGGGACTTCAATGTCTTCATATGGAATGTATTCTTCAGATGGTTCAACTATAATGTATGCGTGAAACAGTTTAGTCTGTGGATCTGCAAGCGGGAACTGAACCCAAAAATAAAATACCTCTGATTCGAACACCTCGTGTGCCTGAATCACAAAGGTAACACAGCCACATGTTGCAGGTACGCCGTGTTCTAACAATTTTATGGTTACTGCATGTCTGCAGTTTTCTGAAATATTGAGGGCGTTTGCAAATTTGTCTTCCCCCGAACCACAACTTGCATGGTCAGGCATTTTTAAAGGAGAAGAAAAGAAAAAAAGTTTTAAGAAGTAGGGGTTTTGAACAATGTAGGAACTTTTTATCCTTCCAAGCTTGTTTAAACCTTCAGCCAATACTCAGGGTATATCTGCTCAGCTGAGGCGGATTTCCCTTCCCACTTCAGACGTCTCTGAATCGCGTGAGTAGGGCTTTCTGAAAAAGCACGACTGAACTACTCAGATTTTAACTGTTAATATAAGAATCAAACCAATGTTGGGCGCCATGTCGTGTAGTTCCTAGGAATCCCCAGGACCTGCGCATTTTGGATGACCTAAAATGAGGGCTTGTTGTCCAAACCAACTTCGGACATCCCCTCAGGTATGTTAGCCGTTAGACCAGCTAGTTTACAGTGCTACTACCACCCCCTGTATCCTACATTGGTGTAGGTAGTTTCTGGCATCCACTGAACATGACAACCCTGATTCCCCAGGGATCGTGGAAAACAGTACAGTACTTTTCGGTCAGTCATTCATGCTTACTTATTCTCAGAAAATACACAGGATGGCGATTAGGACGTTTTCAAAAAGTATTTATTGGTCCAGCGTCAGTCTTGTGTAAAACATGTTTGCTGCGACAATCAGGAGACAGAAGCATACAAAACAAATCGCAAGTACTAATATAGTAAACAGTAGATACATTTCTACCATATTGCTAAGAAGATGAACTTATATAGTCCAGATAAGACAGTAGTACTTGCATACTCCTATAATGTGCGCCCTACGTAATTTGCCTAAATGTACCTAGCCTAGATATGTAGGTGTAGCATGTATATGTGTGTATATGTATGTATATAGCCAAGAATCTCCTAGGTAAGCTCCAACCCCCTCACCTGATGGTAGAGAATGAAGGACCCCGTCTCTGCTCCGAGGACGACACCCTGCAAGGGATGTCAGGCTGCTGCGTTTCGAAGATTCAGCATGCAGGACCCCATCTCAGCGTGGAAGGAATTCTCCTCTAATTTGCAGGGGGGAATAAGGATCTTATATACTAGAATGGTCACTCCAAGGTTTCTTCTAGAATCAATATGTTTTGAAAACAATCATAAGTGTTATGAAAACAATCATAAATGTTTGCCTAAAACAAATGCGATCATGCACAGCGGGCTTGTCGGCCAAGGATGAAAAAAAGCGGTGATCCTTCTACAGAATAATAATGCAGCGCCTGAGGACATGTTTATGTACGTCAGGTACAGGGATTATGATGGAGTACTAAGAGCCTGGTGTCAAAGAGCCAGGAGCAAGCTACTAGGTAAAAGGTCACCTGTTCAGAACCGTCATTGTCGTGTGGATGGGACAATGTATGTAGAAAAGGGGGCATACATGACAGGACTCGCCTAACCGACATGACACAAATATGCTAACCACGGTAACCCTCACCCGTACTCACATGATAAGCAGTCTTTAATGATTTCCCTGTTCAATCCTGCTTCCTGAGAGGTCCAAACAGATACCCAAAGCATCAGTGGAGCCAGACGCACTAAGTCAGGTATATACAGCAATGCCAGCTGCGAATACAGGATATAGTGTGAGCTGGCATGTGGAACAGAAGGGAGGCGTCTGCACATAAGGTTTTCCCAAATTTGGAGTGGTGCAGGATTGGAGTAACCCCATATGCCTTCCCCATATAAAGCAGCAGGGATGCAGTGCATTTTGTAGATTGACGGTAAAGGACTGGAAATGGGAAATCCAGTCCCTACTAGTGATACTGCAATGCAGCGTATTTGACGGAGCTATCCTCTGACGGAATCCCCTAATTATCTTCCAGAACCTTCTACCTACCTTGTGAGCAGCTGCAACGTCCAACTTACCCCAGTCTGCCTCAAGCTGTTCTTTTTTCCTTTTTAATAGTACGATCTGATAATATTTACATGCAATAATAGCCTTTACCTGAATCCAGGGCTTAGGCTCTAGAGCCTTCCTGAAGTTACGATTAGCTATGGAGAATTCCTTGTTAAACCAACTCGGCCGCTCTGGGATAAACTTCACAGGCTTCATTTAACTTTCTTTACTACAATAACTAAGCTTCCCAAAAAAAGCCAACATGGATAACCTCCAAATTTCCTCGTACAGAGAGAGAGTCCTGGAAGATCTCAAGATGTTTGACAATGAGAGAGCCAAGAAAAGACTCTGGAGACGGTAAAAATCAGCATACCCTACAACGATCATTAGAAGAAGACGGAGGGGGCAGCTGCCTATCAGGGTAAGCCTTTTTTGAATTGGAAAATGCCCTACTGCCATCAAGGCATTGTGGTCATCCCAAATTGTTTCTAGCTTATAACCCTCAGAAACAATATAGGGCAAGTTATATGCGGAAAAAATGTAATCAATAGTAGAGGGGCAGCCCCTACCTATGAACGATGGAACAACAGGTCCCCCTTTGTGAAAAAGTTGAGTAACAATGACAAAAACTCCCACTGCTACATATAATCCCAGCTCAGAACCTCAACATGATCAATTGTGGTCACTTTACATAAACTTTCTGTGTTTCTCCTTAACTTAGCATTAAAGTCACCAAAAATGATACAGTTCGGCTGGGCAAGTACCCCATAACAAGAATCCTTAAATTCTCTAAAAAGGAGAGAAATTTGGCAAAATTACCACAAGGGGCATTAGAAAAATCATTGTTGTAAAAATTAATCAAATAAAATTAGAAAGAACTGTTAGACTCCCTAATTAACACTGCTTGACAGGTGGAGCAATCAACACTTATATGACACCTCTGGCCAGCTTCACCAAAACCCATGGAGTCAACATAATTTCCTATGCCGTCAACACACAACTCATTCTATCTCTCTCCAAAGACACCACCAACACCAAGACCAACTTCCACAACTGCATGACAAGTGTCGCCAACTGGATGAAGGACAACTGCCTAAAGCTCAACACGGACAAGACAAGATTACTGATTTTCGGAAACAAAGCTCCCTATGGGACGCATCCTAGTGGCCCTCAGAACTCTGAACTGCTCCTACCCCCACTGACCACACTAGGAACCTAGGCACCATTCTGGACAACAAGCTAACCATGATGACTCAGGTCAACTCTGTCTCCTCCTGCTTCTTCATCCTATGCATGCTTAGTGAGATATTCAAATGGCTACCCCAAAGCTCAAAACGTACCATCACCCCGGCCCTCATCTCCAGCTGACTGGACTACTGCAACGCTCTTTATGCAGGGATCACAGCTCACCTCCTCCAACTACAGACCATACATAACGCCGCAGCCAGAATCATCCTTCACATCAGCGAACTCCACTTACTACCTGTACAGAAAAGATGCCAGTTCAAGCTCCTGACCCATGCATACAAGGCCCTACACAACTGCAGACGCACATACTTGAATCACTACCTGAACTTTCATCAGCCCACCAGACACCTCTACTCCGAGTCCCTATCTCTAACATTCACCCCCGCATCAGACGTAGCAGATGTGGAGGTCGTTCCTTCTTCTGCCTAGCAGTGAAGAGACAGAATGAGCTACCCTTTCATCTATGGACCTCGCTATCTCTCCCAGAGTTCCGAAAGTCCCTGAAGTTCTGGCAATTCGGTTAATCAACTGGACCCAGCCCGCACTCGAATACCCTCATGAGTGACAAGAAGTGATCTACTACAGATTGATTGATTGGTATGCAGTTCAACCAGTGAAATTTTAAGCAATAGATTAACCAAGATTGAGAGGGCTCCCTTAGCTCGCCCATGAGAAGAAGAAGTAGCAGCAACTGAAAAGCAGGCAAAGCCCTCACACAATAAAGAATGTGTAGCCCAGGTCTCTTGAAAAACATTATTATCAAATCGGCGAATAATTGCCATCTAGTCTGGAATACCAATCTTAGGTCTGATACCTGCAATATTCCAACTAATCAATGAAAAAGAGGTTGCAGGCGTGCTGAAGTGACTTTAGGTACCGAAATGATTTAACTCTACACAGGAGGAGTGAGTAACAGACTCGCCAACCCTGAAGAAAGAATATGAAGTCAGTCAGTTTGGGTACAACTGGATAAAACCTCATAGCAATTGCGTAATTGGACTTCTGTAAGTAGGCCAACTAAATTTGCCGCGACGTTAGTACTCACCAAAGAAACAGGCTTCGGGTTGGAATAGGGTCAAAAGGCTTACTTGATATTAGGGCAAAGAAAGGGTTAATATGGCCAAGAACAAATTAAAGTTTATAAAAATAGCCTAACGGCACAATTACAATCTTGCGCTCTTTGTGATCCCAGCCAGGATCAAAAGCCAGTAATCTGTGAGCCAGTCTTGGGTACCTAATCTTGATAATCACACAATCTCCCTCATTGTTCTTTGGGGGCGTACCGATACAGCCCATTCTGTATGTCATAATAATCCCCGTTGCTTCACCCAAAGAGAAACCTTTGTATTTAACCAACCAGTTCAGAATCTTATTGGTAAATTGTTCAGATTGGCCATGTAGAAGTTGTGGGATGCCTATAGAAATTACCACATAAGGACATGCTGCCGGGGGTGGAGGTTAATAGTAACTAACTAAGGGGAAGATGCAGATCCCCTGCCAAGAGCAGATGTACTTCTAGTGCCTTCTGACTGGTCTGTATCACCCGACCGTTACAAGTAATAAATGAAGGTGCAATAGAACTAGGGACAGCGCTGCTAAAAGTGACCCTCTGGCTATCCATTCCAACCCCCCAGGCCTGAGGGTGTGGGGCAAGAGTTTGTCTGGGAAATCCTATTTCTGACCATCCTGAATTAGATGAAAAAGCATCAGACTCAGCATTACGCCCCAACTCACAAACTTGACCCTAATCCTAAATTGGCAAAACATTCCTAGAGATTACATCGATATTATGTGAAGGGAGGGGGCTCACTGACAGAATATCAACGACTAAAATAGCCCCATACCACAATATCGAGTTAAAAATATCGATGTCAAAAATTTCGACATCCTATTTTTATATTGGTAAGTACAAACATATTGGGAAACAAATATCGATGTCATAAATATAGTTGCACAAAATATTGTGTTATATATATATATATATATATCCAAGAAAGAAGTGACTCAAACAGATAGATTCACCAAAGAACAAAAATATATTTCCACTACAACATTTCAGCTTTTGCCTTCCTCAGGTAGTACAAGATGGTTTATATATATAACAATAAATTATTAAATATTAAGGGGCCCATTACGATGGCGGGCGGAAGCACAACCGCCATGCTGGCGGATGCAAAAACCACCAGTTACCGCCGGCACGCAGCAGTCCACACGCCCGCCCAATTACGATGCGAAAAGCAGGCCAAACACCGCCGGCAAGCCAGCAACACCGTCCGCCATCAAAGTGCGCCCGCACACGTAGCGGCGCAGCACAACTGACACACACCGTCCGACGAAACACGTCCCGCCCGGCGCATAAATTACGATGCCGCAAACAAACGGCTCCCACGGCAAAGAGACACCGCACGTGAAAGAGAGGCGGAAACACGGACGCAGAGCACGGACAACGAAGAAGCGGCACCCCGGGCATGAATCCAGCACTGCAGGCCCTTCCCATGCTTCTGCTGATGCACCACCAAGGACGCAACGTACCGCGGAGACGCAGGTAGGCACACACACAACAAGTGCACGCAAACAGCGCACACAGTGCAAGGGCGGAAAAGCGGACAACCCCCCACCAGCGCGTGCACACTACACATCCACCATTGCATCCACATATGACACACAGGCCAAATCCTAACATCGCGGAACACATGTGTACACACCACCTGGGACTAGGAACCAACCACCCCGTCACGGCCCCAAAGCGCCGATGACGCCGCCACACATGCGCACAATGCAGAGGCCAACCGCAGCGCCATGCATGCGTCGCACACAGACACAGGGACACAACCAAGCAGCACACACATCAGCCCCACCCCGAACGCACATGACACGTGACAGGCCTGCCACAGACATGTCCCCAACGCCCAATTCACGGACAACACCCAACGCCACACAACCGACGCACACATGTCAGTGAAGTCACGCAACAGCAGGACACACCCCAGTGTAACAAACATGGCGTAGCACACAGCGGCGGCAACACCAACTAGGAGAAGCAGGGCCCCTTCGGGAAGAGGGACGCCAGTACCACACTGAAAAACCCATACCACCCTGCACATATGAACAAGACACATGAAACGGAACACCAAAGAGCCCGGGGACCGACAACAGGTGGCCCAAGAATAACATCCACACACAAGGCCCAACGCAGAGCGGAAAGGCAGCCTGCCGCCCACACAAGGGAGAGCAGACAGCACTGAATGACCTTCCATTCCAACACCGAAACCACAGCCCTACGACAGAAGCCGGTGAATACAGCCATTGTCCAAGAATAGACCAACACAGGCATGCCGAGGAGACCGACCACAGGGCAGATAGCGCATATCACAGAAGCACACAACGGACGGGGAAGAAAGAAGAAAACACTCCCCCATGTCGGCCACATGCAAGTTAATTGGAAGGAGTCACACAGCACTGACCTTGAACTGTCTGAGAAGCATGTGGGAAGAGGGCCCGTGTCCTCCAAACAAGCCAACAGAACACAAGTCCTGTCTCCCCACGACTACACAGAGCTCACAGCAACCCCGGAGCGTGCACATTGCAGACTGCACACACAGCCGGAGCACGCCACCTCTACGAACCGCTGCGAAATGGCAACCGCAACACACCTACCCAACTACGCCGAACAGCTCAAGCTGTACCAAACCAACACGATACATACATTGGGATGCGATCTCCTGTCCCTGCTGAACGTAAGTTACCGACTGACTTACCGCATCACATTGTTCAGCTGCGTCATGCCCGTCTTCTACTGTCGGAGGTGTCCCTACCAGCATCCCGTCGAGATATGCCTCTCCAACCCGGCATGTCTGAAGGCGGACCTGCTACCACTACTCCTCCCTCTGGACGCACACGACAGGGCCTGCTCTGCCTATGGGGGCATGGCGTATGTGGCCAACATCGCACGCGCACTGAAATGGAACCACTGTGCCTCCACACGACGGATCATCGAGAACAGCTACATCGAATGTCACCCAGCATGCCCCATCATGGTCCTCCAAGGGACAACCTACGAACAACACCTTGACAGCCACCATCCGCTTCATTGGCTGGCAAACATGTACACCACCAATGACATGGAAGCCCTGCTGGACGGCATCGCATACCTGACAACCTGTAAATACGTCGGACCACAACGCAGGTTCCCCGAGTGACCTATGAAGTCCAACCCCGCACCCATGCTCAGCTTCCGCACGGACTGGCCAGTCACCACCACAACAGCCATACCAAACGACCGGCAACTGTAACCACACCATCAACGACATCGCCATGACATCGGATATGACCGGGACATGCACACTGTTCCCCATCACATCCAGGAACACCGCATGCATCGTGGGAGGCAGTGGCATGGGCTCTGTGCATCGCACCCACATGGACGGAACTGCACGAACAACCAGGACACGACATGGATCCAGCGCACATGGACACACACACCGCTCAGTGGACATGAATAGGTCGCCTGGAGTCTGTGGGTGCTGCACCCCTCCCACCCCCGCCCCGGGAATCCCATACCAGGACCTTTGCATGGACGACAAGTGCATACAACAACAACACGACCCCAGTGACTGTGACATGTCCAGTAACCACCACAGTGCAACAACAAGTGGCACGCCGCTGCATGCACGCAAGCACATGCCCTGATGTCATCTCACATGCACGCGTGCATGAGGAACAATCGCAGCAAACCTGTCACATGGAACTGAGATGGACTGTGCCCATGATGCCAAGCGGTCTGGTAGGCTACATGTATACCGTCTGTGTCAAAGTCCGCAGCTCCGCAGCTATACGTAAATGTACATTAGCACAGCCTTGGCCAAGCAGATGTAACCCCACACCCTATCCCATTTGTTATCATGCTCAGTATATCCTCAACATGTATTCCGCTGCCAGTAGTGTCCACTATACTGCATCACAGAGGACAGAAGACTCAATATAATGTTTGAAACCAGAACTGTCTCCGCTGACTCATTTCACAAGTACGAATGAGAGAGGATGAGAGTATGTGAAGTACACGGCAGTCGTGACATGACCATGTAGTCCACTGGTATTGGATGTCAACGCAAATGAGTAGCACTACTGTGGAAGACACACATGTGTCGTGTGAAGTCGTATGGACGCAGTGCTCAGGTGGGTGGGTGCGACGGGTAGATGCGCACATGCCAAGTTGGAGCACGCCGTGTTGGGAGGGCTCATGAACAGTACACCACCGCTTCCCTGGGCATTGTGAGAGGACAACTGTCGGGGGAGTGAACACGTGTGTGCACAGCAGCCGGGCACACGTACAAAGCGGTACCAGGCGCACCTCAGCCCACCCTCTGTGGACAAGCTGGATCCTGTTGTGCGCCCGCCATGCCCCTTGACAAGGCACACACAGCCCCAGTCGACCAGGTGTAACCCCAACATAGTCAATCCGCACAGGCGATACAGGGCACGGGATGGCAGTGGAGCATGGTGTGTGAGAGGTCTCCTCGCGCTCCTCCTGGTCATATCACGCAGGCAATAGAACCTCAACGTCTAGCATGGCACAAGTCAAATGGAAGTGTAGGGGACGCACCACAGCACGAGCAGCACTGACGTCACGGGAGGTGGCTCGCACCATCCCATCCATTGCCCATCATACCAACCACGCCACATGCCATTGCGACTAAGTGCAAGGGCGTGCGCCACCACCCCGAGCCCTCCCCAGAGAGGCCAAAGAGTGAATGTGTGGGCCATCAGCCACAGACGGACGCGGCCTGGCCGCAAGGGCAGCCACAGCCACTGGGTGTCGCAGGTGGCGGATCCGGAAGGCGAAGACTGTGATGCATAGTCCATGCAGGCCGGGTCTCCATTTGGGGCACCACGCAGGTGGACGGCGTCCCGCCACACATCATACCCTGAGACAGCCTACTCGTGCAACTGGACCCACACATACACTCCTTGCCCTCTCTGGTGCGAGCTTGGGGCTGCCTGTGCAAGCGCTAGCCTCGCAGGTGAGCATGCATATTGGGGGGCGAGGGGAGGACATGAGGGCTGGGGCGATGATGACTGTATCACTGTCAGTTAGTACAAGGGATGACCCAGATGTGGAAAGGAAGAGACGTGTCCCGTGTGTACTGCAACTAGTCGCCAATCCAACTACCCCCATGTCCGGAATGTAAGCCCGCACCTAGGCCCGCCCATCCGCCACATCGAACATACCACCAGCACGACAACCTTCCCATTCGAAACACTGACTGGGGGTGGCGACCAGTGAACAATCATGTGTAGCCTACCCACGCGTACATGTGGGCCCTCCATGATCCATGTCACCTGCGGCAAAGACATGACATGCGCAATGAGGGAAGTGAGGAAAGCGGCCCGCCCCACGCGCAGAAGGTGCATCAGCTCCACAGACCCAGCAGCGAGTCCAGCAGGGGTCACATGTGCAGGGGCAGCTGTGCCTGGTGTGAAGGCACATGCATATAGACAGCACATCGACCAATGTGTAGTCTGCCCACATCCACAGTCCATCATCATGCGGACATAGGAATTGAACACAGGGCAACACATATTAGTTGGTGCACCCACCGTGACCAACAATGCGCAATCATCGACGTACCCGCCCTGTGCATGGCCCCCACCCAACGGAGGCACATCCAGTGCCACCATCCCACACACACAAGCCTTCCACGGAACATGCTGTGTCCAATGGTCAGTACAGAGTCAGCGCCCATCTGGTGGATCCTGAACAGGAGACACATGCACACACATGCCAGCTCCCACTATGTACGTCTGCCACCTTGCACGTGCAATGCAACCTCTCACCTGTGACGTGTGACTGCAAGCACACAGCCGTCTTGGCATGGGGCTGTCAATGTGGACACCAGTCAATGTTTCGGGAGCTGTGATCCGTACAGTGCTGTACATAGGGTGCAGTGCTGACACCTACTACTGTCTCATATCCCCTCGTGCCACAGGTCCCACTTGTATTGGCCGCTCAGCCCGTGCCCACATCGTCGTCGTCGTGTGCCATACTCATCCAGCCTCGGAAGCAGTTTCATGCTCAGCAGACACTCATGTTGCCGTGGCGTTGCCGCTTGACGGATATGCAGTCAGTCCCCATCAGCACGCCCGCAAGTCATTGGGGCCTAGATCCCCATGTGCATGCACATGGCAGTGGTATGTCTCACTTACCATTGCCATTGTTGGGAGACCTGTGGAAGTGTATTGTGGCCGTGCCGTCCCAGCTTGACAGCTGGGCTGTGGCTCATGTGCTTGCTCAGTCATGTCAGTGATGTGTATGCGAAATTGCTATGTGCCGTGTTGCTTTGACATGTGTCCTCTGCCATTTAACCCAGGCGGAGACCGAACATTGACCGCCCATACCAATTGCTGGCGGACATGGACGATACAGAGGTAATCAGGAAGTTTCGGCTGGACAGGCCAACTCTGCATCGACTGTGTGCCATGTTAGAGCCCCATCTCCGTCCCCGCAGGGTGTATCCGACTGCTGTCACCCCCACGGCTAAGGTGATGGCCGCCATGCATTTCTTCGCCACTGGGTCATTCCAGCACACAGTGGGCAGTGGAGGAGGGATGTCCCAGCCCATGTTCAGCAAGGTGCTGAGGGATGTACTGGCAGCCATGATGCTGTACCGGAACAGGTACATCAGATTCCCCAGGGCTCGTGAATTGGCGGCAGTGAAGGGTGCATTCTATGCCCTTGGCAGAATCCCACACGTCGTGGGAGCCATTGACTGCACTCATGTTGGCCTTGTTCCACCACAGGCCACTGAGCACCTGTACCGCAACAGGAAGCACACGCACTCCCTGAATGTGCAAGTGGTGTGCCTTGCGGACATGGTGATCACCCACGTGTGTGCCAAGTTTCCAGGCTCGGCCCATGACGCACACATAATGCGCAACAGCATCTTGCCACGACTGATGGCCAATCTGCAACAGGATCGTGCCTGTATTGTCGGTGAGTATGTGGAGTGGTGTAGCGTGCTGGTTGTGCGATGCTGTCCCCTGTCCAGTTGGAATTGCAACGGTTCTCTGTGTCCCTCACACCCAGGTGACTCGGCGTATCCGAATGGGGCATGGCTGCTCAGTCCATTGAGGAATCCTCGCACCCCAGCAGACGATCGATACAATGAGGCACATGGGAGGACCAGACGTGTGGTCGAGCGTACCTTTGGCCTCCTCAAGTCCAGGTTCAGGTGCCTGGACCGCACCGGGGGTGCACTGGCGTACTCCCCACAGAAGGTGTGCCAGATAGTGGTGGCGTGCTGCATGCTGCACAATCTGACCATTCGGAAGCAGATCCCCCTCATTGTGGATGACGGAGATCAACCAGGGCCCCAGCCCGCAGACCAGGACAGCTCGAGTGAGGTGGACAGCGGAGAGGAGGAAGCTGGGAATGTGCGGCAGCAGCTCATCGCCCGCTACTTCACTTGACGGTGAGTGTCCATGTACGACGGATGATGTGTCTGTATCTGTGCAGGTGTGTGTGTGCTGTGTCAGGGTGGCCGTATGTTCACTGCGTGCAGTGTGTCAACGCTCCATGGCCAGGGTAGTATGCCACTGTTGGTGACTGTGGCATTGTGCCCTATTGCTCTGTGCGATGTGTGTACATTGCTTGTAGTTGTTGACATGTACTGTGTGATGGGTGTGTGACACACTCATTGAATGTGCTCCTGTTCTGTCTCCCACCCCTAGGTCCCTCCAGGCCCTCCGGATTCCATTGCCATGCCACGCATCAGGTGCCTTTCCGCCCAAGGTGGCCGTTGTATTCCGTACAAATAAAACACAGGGCACAAACAGCAGTTAGTGAAAAAGGTGCATTTATTACAAACTGTGACATGTGATTGTGTGTAAGGTGATGACAAAAGTGGTGCGTGCAGTGACAATGAGCTGTCGGTCATGGCTGCGTGATGATCAGGGTGTACCCACTGGTTCTATGTCCATAGTCCAACACACACATGCCATCCAGATGGCTGTGTGGAGTGGGATCGTAGAGCAAGTCAATGCAGTGGCTGGTCAAGGAAGGCTGGCGGAAGGCTGGCTGGCTGCCTCACTTGCGACTGGAGCGTGCGAAGTCCTCCCGGGAGATCTGTTTCCTCTTCGGACGGCCCCTTCCACGTTTGGGAGGGGGTGTGTGGTGGCGACCTGCTGGTGGTGGGTGAGGTGTGCTCACTGGCTGTGGACGCAGGGGAAGTGGACACTGCTGCCCGAGCCTGCGCCCTAGCAGGTGGTGGCGGAGGTGGTGTTGCTGGCCTTGCCTGTGACCCCACCGCCACCACCAGCTGGCCCATGAGGTCCACGAGTTGGTCCATACGGGACACGAATTGGCCCATATGGGCGTCCATGGACCTCAGCACCCCCAGCACCTCCCGCGTGTCAGTAGCAGACCTGGCCCATTGTCCTTGGGCCTCTTCATAGGCCCCAAGGACTCTGGCCATTTGAGGCAGGGCATGGCTCCCAGGGGAGGCTGGCGTTTCCCTGACCCTGCTCCTCCTACCAGTCCTGCTGCCACCGGCCTGCCCACTAGCCACATTGCACACCACGGTCCTCGCTGTGGCTCCCAGGGTGGATCCAGTCGGCCGGGCCACCACCTGCGCTGGGGCTGGTGCCAGCGAAGACGTGGTGGTGGTGGAGGCGGTGGTGGTCGGTGCGGCGATGGTGGCGGTTGCGGCAGTGGTAGTGGCCGCAATGACCGTGGGTGTGGCCGCAACGACAGTGGCAGCAGGGGACTGGGACTGTTCAGCATCCCTGGATGATGGGTTGGTGGGTAGGAGGGGTCCTGGGGAGCGGCTGGGCCCTGCCACGCCAGATGGGCCAGCTTGGTGGTCCGTGTCCGAAGAGGAGGACAGATCCTCCAGATCCGTGTGTCCTCGTTGGGGGCTTGTAGGCTGGCTGTGCTGGCTGCTGTCTCCATCCCCAGCATCCAGCAGTTCGTCACCTGTGGAGAGAATGAGATTTGTTATTGTGTTGCACCTGGCGAAGTATGTATTAGTCGTCTGACATTGGCAGTTCGTGCAATCTCGTACATGGGTTTCCCGGAGGCGAGTGTGTGGCTGTGGCATCTGTAGTTGTGTGTGCTAGGCAATGGGACTGTGTGCTGTGCACATGTGGCATGGGACGGATTGGCCATGCCGATGGGTGTGTTGCTGTGCCCCTACTCATTGTGACTCTGGTGTATGCGGGCTCCTGGCCCATCCTGGGTCTGGTTTGTACTTTGCTTTTGGAGTTCATATGGAACGCTTAGGAACGCATATGGCAACATGGGGGCCATGCCCCAGATTCGCATTTGGGAGGGGATATGCTTTTGGGGTTCAAATGGAACGCTTAGGAACGCATATGGCAACATGGGGGCCATGCCCCAGATTCGCATTTGGGAGGGGATATGCTTTTGGGGTTCAAATGGAACGCTTAGGAACGCATATGGCAACATGGGGGCCATGCCCCAGATTCGCATTTGGGAGGGGATATGCTTTGGGGTTCAAATGGAACGCTTAGGAACGCATATGGCAACATGGGGGCCATGCCCCAGATTCGCATTTGGGAGGGGATATGCTTTTGGGGTTCAAATGGAACGCTTAGGAACGCATATGGCAACATGGGGGCCATGCCCCAGATTCGCATTTGGGAGGGGATATGCTTTTGGGGTACATGCTGTGAGCCATGGGTGCCGAACGTGACATGTGTTGTGGCTGCATGACAGTGCATGGTCTGAGGTGTGTGCATGCCTGACATGCCCTGCATATTTGCTGTCTGTTGTGGTTACTGGACATGGCATTGGACGCATCGTTATGGGTGAGTGATAGTTGTGTGCCAGCCAACGTATTGCAGTTGTCCCATCTCCTTGGTGTGCGTGCTGCCCTGTGCCATGTGCATCACTGCAGTGCTCGGGGGGTGGCCCATGTTGTGTGTTGTTGCTCACAGTGTGTCGTGCGCTTAATTGACTTCTGGCACATGGTTGGTCATGGGCATGTGTCTTAGCGTGACTGCTGTATGTGTGGCAGCTGTGCGGATGACATGCCTTTCATGAGACTGGGGCTGACGGATGGGATGGATGGTATGTTGTATGTGCATGGTGTGTCTGTGAGTTTGATGGGTTCAGTGGTGTTCGTGTGCATTTCTGTTGTTCCGCTCTGTTGCGTCTAGTGTTGTTTGTCTTACATAGGCGTAGTTTTGGGGTGTGTGGTTGACAGGCAGTAGGGGCTACATGGACAGGACTTCAATGGTGTTTCGGTTGTGTGTGATGAGTTGCACAGTGGCTGCCGTGTGGGACTATATTCAGTGTGGCTTGTGCATGCAGACGTGGCTCCTTGGGTGTTGCTATGTCTGTGATGGGTCATGTGGGGTGTGAGTCTGTTGTTCATGTCCGTGTGCACATTGTTCACTTGTTTGTGACGGTGGGCGGTGCTGCGTGTTAGTCTGCTACGTGACATGTCCCATGTGTTGGTGGTGTTATGGTCCTCATGCCTCCAGTAATCCAGCCCTGTCCAGTTTCCCACCTGCAAGTTGTTCGTGCGTGCACTGTACTGGATGCCACATGGCTCTAAGCGGGGGTGCTCCATGTTGCAGGTCTGTGGGGGTGGGGGGTGTAGTGGGTCGTGGGGTGGCTGTACACCCACTGACACCGATTGCTGTGGACCGTGATGTCTGCCTTTCGGCTGTCGTTGTGCACTGCGGTGGCTGACACGTGGCTGTGGGGTGTGGGGGATGCTCCTCCTTGCTGTGCTGTGGGACTGGGGCCTGGTGTGTGTTGTACTTGGGCTGTCCACCCTCCCACCCACTGCACTTTGTGTTCCTGCCACTTACCTGTTACTTGTCGGTTAGTGCAGCTGTGGCGGACACATGGGTGTGGTGGGTGCTCGTTGTGGCGCTTCTGGCATTTTTGGGGACCTGTTGGTGGTTACGTGGCTGGCTTAGTGTACACATGTCCCCACGCATCTTACAGTTGTTCGGTTTGGGCTGTGTGTGGTAGTGTCTGTTGCATGTGTGTGTGATGTGTTGTGTATTGTGTGCTGGACATGGGGGTGTTTGTCCCTGGGAGCTGTGGCATGGTAGTTGCGCATGTGAGTACATAGCGGTGTGCTGGTATACATTAGTTTGTACTTACCAGCCTCCACTCCCTCTGCTAATCCGGCGAGGATCTCCGGATGGATTACGACTCGCACCTTCTCCTCCCACGCTTTGAAGGTCTTAAAGAGCGCGGGATTCCCTCCGCCAGTGACGGCAGCCAGCTCTCTGTTTTTGCCCTCCTTCTTCTTGACCAGGCTCTTTACGTCATTCCAACGTTTGTTTATCTCGACTCTGTTCCTGGGCAGGGTCCCGACTGCATTGACCTGGTCTACGATCCGGTTCCACATTCTGTTTCTGGTGGCTAGTGGTGTGTGCTGGACCATGTTCCCATAGATTTGTGGGTACACCTTGATGATCTCGTCGACCATGACCGTCAGCTCCATGGGCGTGAACTTGGGCATCCTTTGTGGTGCCACGGTGTTTGTGGTGCTGGTGCGGTGTGTGTTGTGTAATGTGCAGGGGGTTTGTGGTGCCGGGGTGTGGTGGTGGTGGTGGTGGTGGTGGTGGTGGTGGTGTTTGGTGGTGGTGGTGGTGGTGGTGGTGGTGGTGGTAGTGATGTGTGCGTTTCTGTGGTGTGCTGCTGTCCTTGCTGTGTCACTGTGTCCTCTCCTCTCCTCTCTGGTTTGCAATGTAGCAAGGGGTTGTGGTCTGTGGGAGTGCTGCTTTTGTACTCACCTATGTGGGTGTGTCCTCATGGTCTGTTGTTTTCAGGTGTGTTGTGTCTGGGGTTCTGGCCTTTGTATTTTTTGTTTGTCCGGGGGGTGTTTTCGGGATGTGTACTGTGCTTGTGTATTTGTGTGTGCCTTGCTGTGTGGACTTGTTGGCCATGTTGTGTGCTATTGGTTTTGTGTGCGGATGGTTTCTGTGCAGGTACGTTGGCGCCATGGCTTCTGCCGTGTCGATTCTCATCGGCGTTGTTTGCGCTGGCGGGCGGTATATTTGTTGTTTTTCCGCGCTCATGGCGGTGCGATCGTAATTTCACGTGCGGTGTGTCGGCCGTGTGGGCGGGCGGTTTTGTGTTGTCGTGCGTGTTTCCGTCCGTGGCGGGCGGTTTGATTCCGACTCGGACGATGGCGGGCGGTATTTTGTGTGATTTTTCGCCGATGGCGGTTTTCGGTTTGTGTACTCATAATGGCGTGGTCGGTGTTCAGGCGGTGTGTGCGGGTGGATTTTTGCCGCTTCCATGCCTGGCGGATTCTTTTACGCCGGGTATCGTAATGGGCCCCTAAATATGTTAAAGAATAAAATTAATTAAAAAAATACATTAGATTTAATATACATTTTGACAAATATAACAAATAAACTTAATTTTAAAAAAAGTTAAGCACACAATAATTTATATAGATATGTTTACTTTAAAACAATTATTAAACGAATATTTTTAATGTATTTTATAATTTTAAATGTATATAAAAATTTAACATACATATATATATACCTACATATACATGCGCATATATATATATATCTATCTACACACATATACCAATGCAATAACATAAAATCTATTTAAAAAAAAACATTCTATTATAAATTAAAACATTAAACTATTTAAAAATCTTTAAACTTAAATTTCACACTCCAGTTAGTGCAACTGTAGGGAAAGTGTTGGATTGCGGGGGGGGGGGGGGGATTACTATTCTCACTCCAATGAGTGCAACAGTGGGGAAAGTGTTTGATAGCGGATGGATAAAATTTACTATTCCCACTCCAGTCAGTGCAACAGTAGGGAAATTGTTGGATAGCGGAGGAGTAAAAATTACTATTTCCAATCCAATGAGTGCAACAGTAGGGAACGTGTTGGATAGCGGAGGGGTAAAATTTACTATTCCCACTCCAGTGAGTGCAACAGTAGGGAAAGTGTTGGATAGTGGAGGGGTAAGAATTACTATTCCCACTCCAATGAGTGCAACAGTAGGGAACAAGTTGGATAGCGGAGGGGTAAAAATTACTATTCCCACTCCAATGAGTGCAACAGTAGAGAACATGTTGGATAGCGGAGGGGTAAAAATTACTATTCCCACTCCAGTGAGTGCAACAGTAGGGAAAGTGTTGGATAGTGGCGGGGTAAGAATTACTATTCCCACTCCAATGAGTGCAAAAGTAGGGAAAGTGTTGGATAGCGGAGGGGTAAAAATTACTAATCCCACTCCAGTGAGTGCAACTGTAGGGAAAGTGTTGGATAGCTGAGGGATAAAATTTACTATTCCCACTCCAGTCAGTGCATCAATAGGGTAAGTGTTGGATTGCGGAGGGGTAAAATGTACTATTCTCACTCCAGTCAGTTCAAAATTAAAAACAAACAAAATAAAAATATTTTTAAAAAAAGTAAATAAAGAAAATATATAAATATGTTAAAAATAAAAATATAATAAAATGTAACAAATAAAAAAAACATATTAAAAATGTTAAATACATATCACAAATACCTACAATTATATTAAATAAAAAATTCAATACAAATAAATATTTTCATTTACAAATTATTTATTAACAAAAACATTCATTATTACATAAATTTAGTCTATTTACTTCCTACCCTATAACACCACACAAACCACATAAAAATGTATTTGCATAATTAACATAATTAATTACCAATTAAACAAATATTGTTTGTTAAAAAACAAATTAAAACACATAAAATGTAATTAACTTCCCACCCTTTACACCTATAATCGCCACAACCCACACCGAAAATCAAACTGTAAAAAAATTAATTATACAATGAAATAACTAATAGCATTTAACAACTAAATATAAAGTGAGTAAAATTAATTTACTACCCACTCTTCACCTTTATAAACCCAAAACCCACACACAAAAAAATTATTAAACAATTATCCTAATTAATTAATTAATTAATATTCATTATCAACTGATTATTAATTAAAAATAAATTACTTCCCACCCTTTACCCCTAAAAATGGCACAACCTGCAACTAAAATTAATTACACAATTTCCATATGTAATTGTCAATTAAATATTAATTAACTAATTATTAATTAAATAAAAATAAATTACTTCCCACGCATTACCCCAATAAACCCCACAACCCACACCTAAAATTTACCGATTTTTTTTTAAACACAATTAACATTATAAGATCTCAATTAAATGAATATTAATAAATAAAAATATTCATTAATTTATTATAATTAAATTACTTCCCATCCTTTTCCCCTATAAACCCACATCCCGCTACGGAACTAAAAAACACAAAATTTAATAAAAATAAAAATCATTAACTACTGAAAATTGAACACATATATTAAAAAACAGCCAATACTTATACAAAAAATACATCACATACATTTAAAATATATACTAAAATACATAACACTAACTAAAAAATCAATATTTTAAACTATATTTTTGCAAACTATATTAATGACTTCTATATTTTTAAAATCGAAATTTCTTACCTTAAAGTCGATATTCTTGACCACGACATTCTTGATGTCGATATTTCTGTGTCACGATATTTAAAACTCGATATTAATGTAAGTCGACATTTCCAACTCGATATTTTGACTGATTACCAAGGGAGGGCCTTGATCTGGCTTATAGTGACTTTTAATCTGTCCAGAATTGGACATAGTTCCACTTAGAGAACCGTTGAGAATCTTTTACAGCAATCATCCATAAGAGACTTTGTAATAGATTGTATGGAGTTGATGTGAAAGTTGAGCTTCCCTTGGCTAGATTCCTCTACACGGAAAACTTTGGCCCTCCGTTTAGTCCGCTTAGCAACCGGGGATCCAGGGCTAGTGGTATTTACTACTGTCAAAGATGAGGTCTGGTAAAATGACAGAAGAGACGGGAAGGGGTGCTGTAGCAGAGGAGCTACCACTAGCCAACTCGTTAGTGGGCAAGGAGCCTAGGCATATCTATAGCCTTCTTTCGGTAAGGGCTATTTCATTATGATGCCACCCACTGCCCTCTCTAACATATGGTCAGTATAAGTACTTTTGGCTGGTGCAGTAACCACTGCATGAAAGCTGGCAGCCTCACGTTCGACCATGGTGGAAATATGACGTGACACTGGGACAAGGGCTACACTGCCAATGACCAGCAAAACACCAACTGTGTGCATGAGCAGGCAGTAAAATCACACGTTCGTTTCTATGAATGTCTCCTGTATGGTTTCTTCTCTGACTCGTCCACACTTCTTGGTTCCCAGAGAGGTTTCTAGGCACTGTCAGGAAAAAACGCGGCCCTCAGAAATAGAAGAGAAACATGTATTAGGACGTTCAGGATGCTTGCTATCACAAGTTCCCAGTCCAAGCTACCGTCACCCTTCACACCATCAGATTGTGCTACTTACACATCTTGTGCCACTCAAGTGCAGATACAGTTTTTCAATTGTGCCCACTGACACCCTACCATCAGCCAGACAAGCCAAAGAGATTCAGCAAATATACTTGCCTGAAGCCACGACCCTTCTCCTGGGCGGTGGCACCCTGGACCGCAGCACTTCCCTCCAGAGACACCCATATGGCTGCCGGGTCTGCCGGTATCGTGTTCAGGTTCCTCCAGGTCCCTAGACTGCTGCACACCACTGCACTCCGACATCCTGCACTCTGCCGATCACCGACTTCCTCTCTTCCCTCCTTGCAGGCTGGGATGGCCGGTTTTCAGCTATTCCAGAAGACCAAAACGTAAACAAATGACCAATATTTTTTCCAAGAAAGATGGCAAACCTGGGTAGACATGCCTCTCCCCGGCCCCGCCGGCACCTCCTGTCCCGAGAGCAGGGGACATGTCCTCGAGTACAACACAGCAACAAGCCGCGATTACTAGGGCCCGATAACGGGCAGGTGCCACAGCTGGGACAGAAGTGTTAGCAGGCCCATGTCCTGAGCAATGGTCAGTCACCATTCAATAATGTCAGTGGAAAGTCCACCATAATTACTCTAAAAGTGCTACATAAAAGAGAAGAATCAAGCTAAAACTTGTGGTGAACACAATTGACACAGATGTGAGTTGTATATGTAGGATTTAATGCAAGAGCACTGTCAGAAGCACAGAGTTCCCTTAAACCAGCTATGCCTCCGACCGACACCGTCTCGGAACCGACCAACCTCTGGTCGGCAGTTTCGACCACCTGATTACGATGCATACTCACTTTTCTCTATGTGAGCTTGTGTTACAGCAATAAACCGGCCGTAATACAGGCTCCTACAGAGAAATGGGGGGGTGTAAAACCCTGCACCCTGTGGCAGGCCCACAGTGCAGGGTTTTACAGGGGGGTACCCTCAGTAGTGGTCGAGTAATTCAGGCCAGAAGGTCCCAGAAAATGCAGAGCCAGGCGATTGCTGATAAACTTTAAGGTGGTTTCTGAGCTTGCCTCAAAGAGGAACTATTATGTGTACTTCTGCTGTCTGTGGCCCCAAAGCACTTACTCTTGCTTTGGAAAACTCACTCATATTCAGATATGGCCATATAACACTTAAGCTGACTACCGGAGATTAACATCTTCAACTCCAAAAACATAAACAGAGGGGCTCAGGGTCAGACCCTTTCATCCACTGGTTCACTTAGGTCAGACCCCTGAAGCTGAAATACAGTACATCCAAGAAAATACATTTGCAATATTTCGAGCCCAACACCGGATGACATGAGTGTGCCTATCACGTGGATCTACAATGAACACAAACTACAAATGTTCACTTTCAAAGATCTTTCTTTGCCGTACATCCTGTGGTAGTGGCGGTCAGTCAAACCAAACTACAAGTGGTCTTCTGGAATGCTTTGTATTGCATTTGAGGTGTTGTCCTGCTGTTGAGGGTAGAACACTGCATCCTTTATGTGTGGCAGTTAGACTCCTAGCCCCTAACATAAATGCAGAGGGAGCTGTATGGGGATTGACCCAATTGCCTGCCAGTTGACCAACCTACAAGTCCGGCGTTGTGCTATTATACCCCTGAGTCTGCTTTTGTCACATTATGCTCATCATTCACTGCTGGATCCTAGAGTCACAATCTATAGAAGAAGCCTTCGGAGCCGTACTGTCAGACTGAATATACTTAATCAAGTCAGTCTCCAGCTCTGGGAACATATCTTAATAGAAATGTCCTACAATTATTCAGCTTAGGGAATCTAATTGCTCAAATTGCTGCTCGATAATGGTCTACCCTCTCATCCACACCACAGACCAAGTTGACTGATGTTAGCTGTATGCAACTCAGAAATAGACCCAGATGTCTGAAACTCTTGAGATCATTTAACAGCAAACGGAGATATGCATCAGGAAAAAAGGAGGTCTCTTCCCTTCTTATTTACTAATACTGCTAGTACAGCAGCACAAGAGACGTGATTGTGGGGAGCAAAGACTCCTATATTCCATCTCCCCTCCAATACCAGCCCTGAAGTTTTAGCAATAAATAAACAACTACACTTTTTATGTGGAGAAAAAAATATTGTGTTAAAGCCTAAAAAAAGAAAAGAAGAAGGATACTTGGGGGGGGCGACATGTATCAAAGGAATAGTCGCAAATTGTGAGACAACTTTTTGCTATGAACCTTTAATTTTGAGATGAGTATTATGTAATAATAGATCACATTACAAAATGTCGAGTGAAAGTGGGTCGCAGAACGACCTGCATATGAATATTAATTAGATAAGTTGCTTTTTGCAAAACTCTGAATGGCTGCAAATAAAGGTATAGTGACATACAAGAAACAGCAGACCACAATCCCTGTGTTTGCATTCTCTGGTGGAAAACTATTTTTTAAGGCTGCCCATGTTCCCTAAAGGAACCGGTGCTGCTTTCGTAAAAAGCAAAGTTTTCCTTTTCGGAAAACATTGGAGGGGTACACCACTTATTCCCCCAGGGTTACTAACACAATGCACCAACTGGAACTTTGGCCAGCTTCCTCTTTGAATAGCAGTTTCTACCTCCTTCCAGGTGTTGGTAACTGGTTGCAAACCATCCATACCATTGTGACGCGCAATTAGGATGCTTCGTTCATGCCCCTCCCGATTGCAATTTGACATGGACTGCAAACCCAATTTTGCATTTCGGAAATACTTTTTCAACTCGCAAAATAGGTTTAGTACATACTTAAAATCCCTTTTGTGGTAACAAACACAGTGATTTTGTGAATTGCAGGACTTTGAACATCTAGCCCCTGGGTAACTATCTTCACAACGAACAGATGCTTGAGGTGATGACAATGATATAACGTTATGATTAGGGTGAAAAAGGAAATAAACCTACGTGAGCCAGTAAGGAGACATTTATCCTCTAATAAAACAAAACAGGGAAAAGCAGCATGGCAAAGTATCTACAGAATTGCAAAAAGAAGATGTGATTAGAAATGTGGCTTTAAAAGGGGGACGCCATATAACTAAAGCACGTAGGCACAATAAGCAAATCATAATTCTATAACCAGTAGGCTACAGATTTTTTCCTAAATCCCTGCAATATTTAAGAAACATTCAGGAAGATGTTCTTGATATTGTTACAAACTTTCATGTGGACACAAAATTGGTGCGATATTTTTTTGAATACTATGTCCAAGATTACTGATCTGCTGAATTTTATCACTGTATGAGTTGTATATTGTCAGACCAGATGAGCCTTTTGTTCTAAGTCTCTTCTCTATTTCTATTCATGGTTTCTGCCCATAAAAAGGAGTTTCTTATTTTCCTCCCAAATAATTTTTCAATAATTTGTAAAACCTCAGGCAACATAAGCATTAACCAGTGTACCTTCCCAAACAAAAGCTTGCTTTCTCCCGCCAAGCATATGCACACACCAGTTTAAATTCCTATATAATAGCATTGTGCACCTTCCCATTCATTGATTGCTGCTGGATAGCGGACACTGATGGTTGTGGTGCCAAACACAAACCTTCGATCCATTCACTCAATTAGATGTACCTTCCTAATTTGATCCTAGTGTTCTCCATACTGCTTTGTTTGGGTTCAGCTTCTTAACTGCACACCCAGCTGTTTTTTCTGCACACAGGAACCCTCACACCTTATGCAGCCTGCGAATTGTACAGGCATAGAGGTTCCTCACTCGAGTCAATTTTGCAACACTTATTATCCATAGCACCAGAGCTCTGTGTGTTGCCAGTGTATTCTACAACTGAATCTGGCTACACACACACACTCACATGTATGAGTTTCTAACTATTTTGTCTGATTGTTCATGCTTTATCCAACTCATGTTTGCTTTAACACAATCCCTTATTTCTCAGTTATTGATCAGGTTCATTATTGAATACCATTTTAAGAAAACATATTAATTATTTTCTCTGCTTTCCAGTGCAGTCTTTCACAGCACTACCAATAAGTGCAATCCCTAAACAAAAATATACTCTTTACTATCTTTTAGGTTTGGGGAACCTCTGCGCCCCTCGTGCCTTTCCATGAAAGACTCCCATGGTCAACCTTCGTGAGTGTTCCTCTCTGCAGCTTCCCTGAATCACATTACTGACTTTAATTTTTTCAGCTCATTCCTCCTTTTGTTCGGTTTCTGTAACCCTATTAGCCTATGCTTTTATGGAAACTTTCTCCTGATGGTGGGGGTCGAAATGTTCTTGACTTACACAACAATAAGACTAGAAATCCCTTGTTCAGTTTAAACATCTGAAGGGACGTGGCCAAGATGGGTGATGGGTGATGGGTGACAAGGCGGACGCTTGAACTACAAGCTCCACACCAGCCCATAATAATCCTACCTCAAAACACTCCAAATCCTGGGCCATCGACGCAAACAAGGTCCCCAGCATAGGAGCGCAACTGCTGAACACCACATTAAAGAGAGACTTCCCCTTTACGGCGGCCGGACCCCTGCGGAGGGCTGGAAGCCGGGAGTGGGCCACTGCGATCGAAGGAAGAGGCCTGGACCCCACAAAGTGGCATCCCCCCAGAGAGCCTGGAAGTGAGTGCGGGAGGATGGCCCGCAAGCCAGTACCCCTCGGAGACCTGGGTGTGCGGTCTGCTGGGGCCCGCCCTTGCACAGCCCCCGATTGAGGTGAAGACTGTGACGAGCTGAAGTGCGGCCAGGAAGAGTGCCCTGACACAGCATAAACCCTCCCCCCCTCAGCAGCTGAAGAGGTTGCGATGCCAGGAGCAGCCCCCCCTCGTCAGCAGCAAAGAGCACCCCCTAGCTGAGGACAACAGGGCAGAGCCTGGAAGTGCGAGTCGGCACCAACAGGAGCCACCAACGAGAGCCCGACCAAATTGGAGTGGACTGGTTGAAGGTGCTGAGGAACACGGACAGCGAGGTCCCCACCTTCCCTGGCACCTTCATGGGCTGGTGATCAGTCCCTGAGAATGTAGAGGGGACATGGCAACTGGGCCCGTCCCCCCCCACGACCCTGAGGACATCGTGGGCTTGGACTGCACCACAGGGGCTTCCCTGAATGCCCTAGAGAAGACTAGCATGCCAGGGACCCATGGACTGGCTGCACCGAGGGGGGTCCTCCCCCTCCAGCGGCGACCAACCACACTGCATGAAAAAACTGAGTGGTGTTGGATCCTGGGGTTCTGGACGGCGATTCACTCACCCTGCAGCAGGGCCCGCGACAGATCAAGGGTAGGAAGGTGCGCAGCAACAGGACAATACTGGAGGGTGGTGCAGAGGATGGCGAGGGCTGCTGAGGGTGCTGTGGATGGGACTGACCCAGGGGAACACAGCGGAGACCCGGAGGCAGCCGATGAGAGGCCCACATACGACAGGCCAGGAGACGGAGGAGCCCGGAGCTGGAGCCTGCAGATGGCAGCAGGTTGAGAGTTAGATGCCAGAAGAGGCACCGGGAGGCCCCGCAGGCCACTACTATGTAGGCAGCCCTCACTAGGTGGTGGCATGCCGGACATTTGGTGGCAGCCCTACCTGCGCACAGAGAACTGTGATGGGCAGACTAAAGACCAGGGCCCAGGGACTGCCGCAAGGGTCACAGAATACGCAACCAGACCCACTGGATGTGGAGTTGGCCCTGGACCCAATTCCCCAGCAGCTTCGGCTCACTCTGGACAAAATCCTAGAGGCCATAGAGGACTCAAAGCCCACCTATCAGCTGGAGATTGGCATGGTGTCGGTTGAACTGGGCCTGTTGCACGCCAATCACCATAAACTAGCCGACAGAGTGAAAGACTCAGAGGCAGCAATAACTGAATTGCAACCGACTCAGCAAGCAACGAAAACATAACTGGCTGACCTGACGGACCACGCTCGGAAGCTGGAACATCGGGCTGAAGACGCAGAAGGGCACAATTGGCGCAACAATGTGCACATAGTGGGCCTCCCTGAGGGCTCGGAGGGGCCAAACATTGTGACCCTCTTGAAGAAATGAATGCCCACAGAGGTGGCATCGACCCAGCTCACACCATTCTTTGTACTCGAAAGAGTGCATAGGATCCTGACTCAGCCACAGGCCCCTGGGCACCCACCTAGGCCAGTAATTGCCAAATTGCTACATTACAAAGACAGAGACCTGCCACAGCAATGCTCAAGAGAAGGAGGCCCACTCAGAGTTGGCACACTGTCTCGGGGCAGAAGTAGTGGAGAGGGGGCATTAGTGGGGGAGGGGGTGAGGACGGGTGTGGTGGCACTGCCTGGGCCACAACACAACACCCACCATGGTCACTACGCATAACACTTTAATGAAGTGGGATCGGGTCAACGACTAAGCCCCACAAAATCCTCATGTACCTCAAGAGGCGCGGGCGTACACATTGCCATGCTCTAGGAGTCACATCTCATGAAAACGGAGGTGGAGCGCATTCAGTGCCATTGGCAGGGACAAGTACACGCCACAACATATTCAGCCTTTGCACAAGGTGCACTTATTTGGGTGAGGGCAGGAGTCCCCTTTGAGGCCACAAAGGCTAAAATAGACAGAGAGGGTAGATATGTCCTGACATGTCCTGATGGAGGGTTGACTTTGTGGCAGACAGGTGGTGCTGGGTAGCATATACGCACTGAACCAAGAACATGCGCCATTCTTGAGCCCCCTCTCGGCACAGCATGGGCCAACTGACTGCGAGGACTGCTTTTCGGGACTACTGAGCCTCGGAGGAGACTTCAATTGTGTGTTTGACACCACATTGGATCGCTCTACCCCCCCTTCCCGGCTTCTTGGAGCACTCGCTCACAAGGCGGCGGAGACCATGAGAGTCTGGATGTCGCGCTGGGAAGTGGAGGGCATCTGGCGCATGCAACACACAGACGAGAGGGACTACTCTTTTTACTTCAGCAAATACAAGGTCCACGCGCGGTTGGACCACTTAATTGGCTCAAGAGGGCTGTGCAGATATGTCACACGGAATACCTGGGTCACAGCCTTTAAGACAACAGTCCGCTCCTACTGGCATTCCAGCCAACGGAGGAGCACCTCAAGATACCAACAAGGAGATTGCACCCAGCACTCCTCGTGGATGTCCCCTTCCAGGCCATCTTGCTGGAGCACGTTGAACAATACTTTGCCACAAACCCTGGGATGGACTCACGTCGTCTGGTGTAGTGGGAAGCCTTCAAGGTAGTGGTGCGAGGGTACTGCCTAAGCCAGACAGTGGGGATCCGCCGTGAGCTTGACCAAGAGCTCAAAAGGCTAAAAGACATACTGCATAAGCTAGACAATGAGCTGGGCCTCGTCCCAGATGTCCTCCCGAGGTTCTAGAAACCAGAGAGCAGTACAGCGCAACCCTAGAGTGCCTCAGATGCCGCAACTATAAAGAGTACATTAGCGTCACTCATGAGGAAGAGGGGAGGTCGGGAAGACTTCTGGCCTGGCTCGTCCACCGTGAGAGCAGGGGAACCCCTTTCAGATGCCTCCCTCTACCGGCCGCTTGAGGCCACGCTCCCGGTGACTTTAGGCACCCTCTTGAAATGACTGGCCCTTCGAAGTCTACCCAAGGGAGCAGTGGAGGAGTCTGGGGGGCCCGATATTGACCCAGGAAATACAAAGTGTCATCAAGGTCATGGCGACTGGTATGTTCCTGGACTCAGATGGGCTATCTTTGGAGTTCAACGTGGCGTTTGTGGCAGTGCTGGCTCCGAGGCCGGAGGCGCTGTATTCCGAGCTCCTGGCCATGACCAGGGAGGCATTTGCAGTTCCGTTGCCCAAATCCAGCCCCACAGCGGTGGCAGCCACAGATTGCAGACCACTTTCCATGCTCAACACAGACTTAGAGAGCCTTAGCAAAGTGCTCTCACCAGGTTGTTGCCCCAAATGCAGGCTTTGATTCATACAGATCAGAATGGGTTCATCCCTGCAAGTAATACCTTCCTCAACCTCTGCCGCCTGTACAACATAATTTACAGTCGGGAGATGACAGCCAACCCACAAGACATGGTCATGTTGGTGTACCTAGAGAAGGCCTTCGACACCGTAAGATGGGACTTCTTTGAAGTGGCCATGCTCCACATGAGGCTGCCACAGGGTCGCACTTGACACCCTTCGCCGCCCCCCACTCTAGAGCGGACTGGGAGTCCCGGATTTCGAGTTGTATTTTGCAGCGGCGCAACTCCAGTAGATCATCAGGTGGCTGGAAGGGGATGGGCTGGCAGAACTTGGCCCAATAGATTCTGAACCAAACCAGGGGATGCTGCTAGCCAAGCTGCTCAGAGCTGCACTGAAGGTCCCTCGGCTAGGTCTCCTCCTGTTCACGGCATTGAGCTGCTGGCTGTGCTGCGTGAAGCGTCTGTGTGGTATGGCGCTTTATGCCCCTGAGCTCCCACTGGTGGGGTTAACCCACGGAGATCCCATCACCTTTTTTACAGCAGGGCAGATGAGCGCTTGGACAGAAGCGGGGATAGTGACGGCAAGCGAATGTTACCATATGGGCACCCTTATCCAGCTGCAAGATTTCTTTGTCGATACAGACCGACCTGCCAGCAGGCCAGGTCCTCACCTACGGGTCACTCACATGCACATTTCGCTACCTGTAGGGCACAGGAGATGAGGAGCCTAAGACTGAGGCCGTCCTCCAATTACTGCTGAGGATGGGCTCAGGCAGACACCCGATTACGCGGTTCTATAAAGCGTAAAACACCATGGCCAGAAAACCCCTGGATGCCCTTAGGGTGTGTTGGACCACAGAGCTGGTTGTAGACCTATCGGACACCGAATGGGGGAGAATGCTGGCATACACACAGGTATCCCGCAACACACGCCTCAAGCACATGCAATACAACTAAATGCACAGGGCGTGCCTGACCCCACACAAGATCAAGGCTATTTAAGGGGCTACCCCAGGAGATGCCCAGCTGTGTGTCCCTAGACACAGACTTCAGACATTTGAGGTGGGGTTGCACCAGGCTTCAGGTATTTTGGGGAACGGTCTTGGCAAAACAACGCGACCCTGGACCAAACTCTCAAAAATGCCCTCAAGGTGTGTCTCTTGGGGGGCCTTTCATAGACCTCCACCCAAAAAGGTCGGGAACAGGTTCATTGAGCTGGCATGAATACTGGTGAAGAGGTGCATAGCAATGGCCTGGAAATCCATGATGGAGCCGAATGCAGAGACCTGGGACAGAGACTTAAGCATTTGTCCCCCGTGGAAAAGAGAGAGCTGCTGAGGGAGGAAGTACACAGGTGTGCAGGAGACTGATAGCCGATCTGTGGACGGAGGTGGTAGATGAATGGGAGTAGCTCTCAGCCGCCGGGGACCAAACAGATGACCTGCGGGATGGGGCGGGAGCGAAGACCTAGCCCTGACTGGCTGAGACTCCTCATGGTGATGCCCAGGATGATCAGGCAATTGGTTGCCGGATGCGGGCATTGTGGGGGCACCCCCGGCGGACGCTGCGACTGCGTGCGTGGTGGAGCAGCTGGACAGGATGCCAGTTAAACGCGGCTTCCCCCTCCCCACTCAGTAGTGACAGTTCCTAGAAACACTCCCCCAGCCAAATAAGAGATCCACATCACCCCCAAGAAGGTAGTTAGAGTTAGTTATAGCTTTGCTGAATAATTTTACTCTATGGCATATCCGACACATCCCAACCCACATGAGGTCCTAATGTGGTTAAGTGCGACACCTGGAAAACCCAGCCGCATTTGTACACGATTACACTGATACCCAAGGAGCGTATACCCAGGTCATACTAGCCAGGCTGGTCTCCTTCTTAGCACACACAAATAGTGGGAAGACCTGGGACACAGCAGTGAAAAGTACAGCCGCTAAGCGGGGACTGTGATAAGGGTGTGGATACTCTACAGAAAAAAATATATATTATCTCAAAGTTTGTACATTGTTTCTCTTTTTTTTTCCCCTCAAATATCTGTCAAATGGCAATAAAATATATGTGTTTCAAAAAAACGTTTAGACATCTGAAACCTTTTGACTTAACCTGTCCAGTTTCCAAATCATTATTGGTCTTATGTTGTTTATTTCATGGCAACCCTCCAGCGCAACCCTACAATGGTGGGATCACTCTCCTTGACATGCAGGCCTATTATTGGGCAGCCCATATGGTTGCCATAAATGATTGGCTATTTACACACCAAGATCAGTCTACCTACAGACTGGAGCAAATGCAGTTTGCTTGCCAGTCATGCCTACACTACCTTTAAGGTGGTAAGGGAGTTTGATGGCTACTGCCTGAGACACAGGTGCCGTTGGACGCGTGGCAGAAAGCCACTAGACTAATCGGTTGAGGAGGAAAGATAACATGGGCGAGGCTGGACTGGGAGGGTGGGTGGATGCGCGAGATGGGAAAATTCAGGGGCTTTGAGGCCTGGGACCTGTTGGCAATCTCCCGGGTAGGGGACCTCCTGGAGGAGGGCGTTCGGATGCCCTTTTCGTACCTAAGACAGGAGTATTCGAAGCATCGAAACCAGTTTCTCAAATCCCCACCATTATGCCATGCCTGGCAGGCAGAGAGACTGGGAGTACTGGACCTACCAGAGTATGCCCCGTTGGAAGGCAGGTTTGATACTTGAAGAGCTAGAACAGAAAGCTATTTCCCTCACTCATTAGACGCTGAATAATAATATGCTGGATACATTGACTAAACCAAGGGCCAGATGGTTAACAGACATGGGAGAACTAGAGGACGCAGACTGGGAGGCGGCCCTGATGCACCAGACGGAAGTGGTCATTAAGCCACGACTGCGCCTGATACAACTTAAGACACTCCATCAGCTCTATTTTGACAGGGACCGCCTGCACTGCCTGGGAAGGGCAGCTTCCCCGGCCTGCCTTCGCTGTGGGGACAATAGAGGTACATTCATATATACGCTATGGGGCAGCCCAGCCATTCAGACATATTGGTCTCAGGTGGTGAGGGAGCTCAGCTGAGTGTTGGAACGAAACAGTCATTCCTCTTGATCCTAAATATATTTCACTGTGTATCCCAGGCGATGTTGACATTCCAAGATCGCAACTTCTTTTCGGCAACCTGGGACCAGAGGTGGCTAAATGGGATGTGGCGCGCCATTGGGATGCATTGAAGGCTTCTACCATGGCCGAATTGAAGGCAGGGATTGATCTTTATATGGCTGCTGAGAACGTTAAGTATAAAAGCAGAGGGTGCCCTCATAAGTTCTTCAGTGTCTGGGGAGGTTGGCTTAGGCATTACTGTCTCTACCCCTTGGATGATGCCTCCATCTTTCACTATGATCCTGATTTTGCTGTATACTGTGATGTCGTTTCAATTCATAATGTACTTTATTTGCCTTCTTCTTCTTGCAATGCGATTGCCTTTTGTGAATGGTTGCATGCCTCCTTTCCTCCTTTGTTGTTTTCAATCATTTTGGGTGCGGGCTTGCACTCTACACTATTGTTTATTGGTATATAAAACTTTAATAAAGATATTTTTAAAATAAAAATCATACTTACAATGTATAAAACAACAAAATAAATCACTAATAAAAAAACTCCCTTTTCTTAACATTCATTAACTGACTCATACCATTCATACAAAGTTACTTCTATTGTAAAGGTTAAACCTTTCTTGCCAATTAGCATGTATGCACTATCTCTAAACACCGACCACTGTATAATGTAAAAAAGTCTAATTTATTATATTTAAAATTACAATATAATATGTGCAATATTACAATAAACTGGATAAAAAAATGTTTGCTTTGTGTTTTAAAATCGCTAGTGGATATTTAAATATCAGAATACATCAATTCTGTCTCAATCTGGTTCACTTCTTCTAGTTATTATAGACAATAATAACAGTAAATACTTCACATCCAGATAGTTAACACCAACAATAAAAATGACTCAAATATTCATTGTCAAATCACATCAAAATCAAATCTATGACTCAAGTTGTTGACGCGGCATTTTGGTGTTTTTTTCATTGGTTCTCTCCACCTTCTTCAGGACCAAAAATTCTAGTAAGAAACATGAATTTATCTTTTCATATTTTAATCTCTAAGTTTTTCTACTGAAGATTTCTTATATTTAGTTTCCTGTCAATTAGTTCTCTGCCTACCTGTGTGGAGAGATAGAGATACCTCAGTTATCAATGCTGTGGTAGAAACGTATTCATTTCTTCTTTGTTTCAAATATAAATATAAGAGGAGCCTTTTGTCATGCTTTGTATATTGGCTCACTGTATAAGGGCTATCTCGATCGATATCTTGCCTCGCGATCTTGTGTTTTCACTACGCGTCCTGTCTTTATAATCAGGTTCTTCAAATTCTTATATTTATATTTGAAACGAAGAAGAAATGAACATGTTCTACACACACACACACACTCACCTGACAGGCCACAAGATACATAACCCAATTAACACGTATGCAACGGAATAGTCCTCCGGCTGCAGCCAATCAGCTTGTAACAGATGTAACTATCAACAACAAAATCCTCACACTGCCCACTACTTACTACAGCTCACAAATTCTGATCTGCATTAAAATCATTCAAACCTGGCCAAGAAGGTTTGAACCAAAAGGCATTGCATGACTATAGTCATGCCAAAATGTACACCATATAAATACAAATAAAATGTTTAACTTAAATCCCATCAAAGTAATCTATTCTAGATCGCCACAGAAAGGACCATCGGGGTTTCCAAATTACATTAATTAGCCGTCCCTTACATGGCAATGGGCACAGCGTTATGCAATGGATAGACCAGAATGAGGTCAGGGTAGTCCCTTACTGGGGGTTGGAGGGGGGCATTAACCTGAGGATAGCTAAATACAAAAGAACTATTTCAGGGTGTTTGGAAAATATGCATAAATTCATATGAAACAAAACAGAGATGTATGGAGGGGTGTAGATTCTTGTGAATCCTGCAGGACTAAGAGGAAATCCCACATGGTAGGGGTAAGAGTTGTGCCTCAAAAGGCGGGACGCCTGAGAAAAAAATAAGTATCAATAAAACATGTGTTTTAACCAGATATGCTGGATGGTTTAAAGCTTGCTCTAATATTCTCTGTGGATCAGGATCACTGACTCAAATTTTCACATAGTTTAGATTGATGCTTCTCTATTAGTCAGTGGCACAAACAAGAAAAAATTGTTATCTTGCACAAAGTTGTCATATTACACGGAATTTAACATCTCGTCTAGTTGATGGTTTAATTTCTTGATGAAGACTAGAAGAGTACTGGGTAAACAACTAGGGTCCTAAACAATTATTTGCATGCTATGGGAACTTATGTTGATACAGAGATGCATGATAGGGAGATATATAACTCAGATTTTAGTACACGGAGAAAACCCAAGACTGGCATCGTCATATGAACAAAATGAATTCTGATTTGACGAATTCTGTCTCTAATTAATTTTGGAATAATTGAGCAAGTTGAAATACAAGTTGTCTGCAGAGAAAATTAAAATATGGAAAATATGCTTAGAATAAGAAGACAGCACGATACCAAAGGGGATGATGGACGGAGCGTTTGAGCCAATCAAACACTCACCCCCAGTCAACTGATCTGGGTTTAATACATCATCATTCTTTAGCTCACTCCACCACTCCCAGTTCAGACATGGCCATATGCAAATCAGTCTGACCCTGTGCCTCATGGGAACAGTCCAGCCCGAACTGCCAAGCCATGTCTTCCCTGGACCGGAAACAAGCATCCTGGGACCGGTTTCTGGCTATTCAGCCGTCATCAGCCAGGCTAGCTTGAATCCAGTGGCAAAGTGAGCAAGGGACCCACGTCTGGGCATACCCTGCCAACTTAGGGCGAACAAAGCGATACCAAAGGGGATGATGGACGGAGCGTTTGAGCCAATCAAACACTCACCCCCAGTCAACTGATCTGGGTTTAATCCATCATCATTCTTTAGCTCACTCCACCACCCCAGTTCAGACATGGCCATATGCAAATCAGTCTGACCCTGTGCCTCATGGGAACAGTCCAGCCCGAACTGCCAAGCCATGTCTTCCCTGGACCGGAAACAAGCATCCTTTAGCTCACTCCACCACCCCAGTTCAGAGTTTAGCTCACTCCACCACCCCAGTTCAGAGTTTAGCTCACTCCACCACTCCACCACTCCACCACTTTTAAAAAATTTAGAATAAGAAGACATCATGGATACTGGGCGAGGAATCAAGCCTTTAGAAACTTGAATACTGTTACTGTTACTTTTATGATATAGTAGAATATTGGAAGCTGCAACAGCAAAAGGAATAATAAAAAGAGGTTAACGAATTTATAGCATATTTTACCAATATATAGTTGTCAAAACGTAGCTAATGTCCAAATAAATGCCTTGTTCATTATGCAAAGGTAATAACAATTAACATCATCTACAATAAGGAGGAAAAGGATATACAACTACTTTTTGGTTCTTGATTGGAAAGTCTTATAATTGAATCTTGCAATTCAATCTCAAATTAAAATTTTAAAAAAAGTTGAATGAAGAGCCTCAATAAGGGGCATTATGAGATTTAACCATCTCAATTTAGGTGTTTTCGTACAGTGCTTATTCGTGCCTTTGTCAAAATTGTCCTTCAGCTCCCAATTGCATTCGAGATTTGGTGTTGGCCCAATCCATTTTAGAATGTTCGGATACCATGGAAGGGATATTCTGTGAGGGGCAATAGAACTGGCTTCAAAATCATTGTTTTGAGATTGTTACAAATTAAATATTTGCAGAAACTAGAAATCTGGCCATTATTGTGGGTTGAGAAATGGGCTGTATAGAATTCCTACAGATGTTGATTCTCGGTATTACTTTATAAAAAATTACCTGTAAGAAAGTGCTGTCTATAATGCTTCTTTTTAACGTTTGGTATTGCAATAATAAAACCCTTGGCATTTTTGTTGAGGGGGATTCGTTGGAAGTAATTTCAGCAGTGATTATGTTTAGAGATTGTTATGTGTGAAATGTACTAATTGAGCATTTTGCAATACCTGAAATTGTGGGCTGGTATTTTTTTAATGTGTAATATGCAACATGATGGACTGTTAAAGATACTCTCAGTGTGCCTGATAATATAATAGTGGCAATAGGGCACTACTGATTAATAATGCTTTGAAGGTTCTGTAAAACATAGGAAAAGAAAACGTTGGTAACTCGACATTTTATTCTATTTTTATTGCATGTTGAGTAGTGTTGCTAAGTTTCTTTTTTTATTTTTACTATTAAAATATATTTATTTAGTATGAATGTTGAATATGCATTACATTTAAAGTGGAGTGATTACTGCCACATACCATTATTGATTACTGCAACATGAACTGTTTCTAGGGGTGATTACAGGCAATTGAGATCATGATTTTCGTGACTGCTGCAAAATGCACTAATAATTATGGGGCTATCGTTGCTTTTCAAGAGAAAAGATCATTTAGAGTGACTAAGTGGTTTCTGCTGTATAACATCCTGGTAAGTAATACTGCATCAATAATTGATGGAGTGATCAGCAGAACAGGATTGTGAAGCTAAATTTGCTTTGTCCATCAGGAAGTTGGTCATTAGCCAATAGGAGGGAATATGTTTATTAACAGGATTTCTGATGGGTACATCCACAGGCACTACAGTGTCAATGGATGAGGATTGTCACTGTGGCAGAGGGAAGCTGTATTGAAAAGTGACTTCTTCATGTTGTTGTGACGGAAATATTTCAAAAGGATTCTAGATGGATCAAAAAGTCATTCGTAGCTATGAGTTACGTTGTTGGCATTTGTACTGCCTTGAAGCGATTTTTGCTGCCTGGGGGTGCTTCAGCACTAAATTACATGGCTTCGATCCCAAACAGGAGTTTGGATTATGCTGTGATTATCTGTTCTGTGTATCTGCGTGGGTCTATCTCTGGTTGCAGGGAGAGGTTGTATTCAAAGAGCTCTGGGAATGTGTGACTTCGATGACAGAGGTCTGCCATGGATATTTACCAGTCCTAAGCATGCAGCATGCGCCTTGCGAGCAAGGTGATTACAGATGGGCTAGGCATGTAAGGATTCTGACTTTGAACCAGGGAACACATAGAAAGAGCATATAGGTCCACTTGTCCACTTGCCCAAATACCATGTTTTCAGGAAACCAGAACACAAGCTGTATGAGCTACTACTGTAATGTTAATATACTTGTTATTTACCCAGTGATACCAGGGTGTCATAGTTCTCCCTCATTGTGCTCCTGTAAAGTTCCTTTTGATGGACATCTAAAAGCGCCCACTCCTCTTCTGAGAAATAGATTGCAAGGTCACTAAAAGTAGGTGGCACCTGAAAAACAAGCAAGATAAGAGCGAAATTAATCAGTTAGTAAAAATGTGTTCCGGATCACATAATGCATACAACTCACATGATATGTGGATGATGGAATAGAAAACAAGCTGAAAATCTGATTAAATGTGTCCTACATATGTGTTCTTATTCTTTCACAATTTATGATCCAGATGGCTCTTAATTTATCATTCCAACATTGATCAATCCTAATACTCAAACCATGCTCTGTAACACGACATTCTAAAGCGCTGAGTAACTTTTAATGTACAAAGAGTAAAAAAAAAACATCAAATCGGCCTCAGCCTCTACGACAGACAAACAATACAAACAAGATTTTGTAAGCAACATTGAGAGATTTTGAGAATGGATAAATGTGGCTAATGCAAAATCGAAATGTAATTAACAGGACATTAGCAAACTGGGGTTCAATAAAATCCAGATAACGTGTGAAGTGCAATACACACTTAACAGACATAAATAACTGCAAAACCCGAGCATGAACATCTTATTAACTCCGACTCATTCTAGCTCCTATATGCAGCCTTAATAACTGCAGAAGCACCATTATCAAGTAATGCAGAAATCATCCAAAATAATGCAAGGCCAAAGGTAGGAAAGCAATCGTGGATACACTTGAACCATCAGAGCCTGAGTGCACTCTAAATTCAATGCACCTGTTAGTGCATCTCTATAAGGACACAATTCTTCCATGCTCCTGATGCAAGTCCCAAAGGGGTCTGAACCAAATTAACTCTTCTGAGGTCCAAACATAGCAGGGTATAAGGGGTGCTGAAGGGTGAGTTCAACAGATCTATTAAGATTAAGCAGAATAACTGAAATAGTAGCAATGATCTCAAGTGACCATATCAGCTTTCAGTACAATCTCATTTAGTGTTGGTTCCACTTCGTGTACACAAATCGGTCTATTAATGCAGTTAACAAAAAAAAAAAATTTGAAACTTAATTTCAAGAAAACATATTGGAGCAACATTCCAAAACTGGTTTACGCCATCTGCTAAACAATCAATATTTACGTTTTCTGCTGTTTTATTAATGCGTGCAATTTGTCAGTGCTAACACCATATGTGCAATACACAAATTAGCAAAGACTAGAACACATGTAATGCTAGACACCCTTTGCTAGGAAGGATTGGCCGTCAAAGTATATTTTTTGTGTAAAACGTTTTATTATTATTACGAAAAAAGAAAAGTATGGCTAGGACAAGTGGGGAATACATTCCACCGTATTTGCAAAGCATAGCAATAGTCTGCATTACAAACAACTTAATCCAGTCCGTTTGCTGGATTCTCTTTGCTTTGTGTATGGTCCCACCAAACCTAAACATGAGCATAGAACATTTGTTTCTACAAATACTCCAACTTTTCATCATGGACTCCTCCCTACCCCCAGAGCCCGCCTTCCGGACCTGCTGTCTTTGCTTGTCCTTTGTCTTCAGAGGCCTATCTACCCCTGTCAAAAATATATTTATGCTAAGACTTGAAGTTTCACTTTTTGGCAGGCGGCATGCTAGAAAATATGTGGTTGACAAAAAAGCCAAGACTACAGAAGCTGTGACATGAGCTGCTTGATACCAGTAGGGTTGAAAGTCGAGGCCATGGCACCTTCTCCATAGGGCAACCAGCTTGTGATTTTTATCTTTGTAGCAAACCTGGTGTCAAACACAGTTTGGGGCGCCACAGGCCAGATAGGGGCTGCTAGGCCCAAATCATGGTGGTGGAGATTGTTTGCCACTAGTCTCCTGTTGGTCACCATACTATGGCTATGCAAACCGAGCCAAAAACAACCCTTTCCACACTTGACTCTCCGTGTTGTGAGGGTGACCACTAACTCTCCGAGAATCATTTGACGGCAAGGGACGGGAGCTGAGAACTCAAAAGTCAGCTAACAGGCACAATAATGAACTGTCCAACTTAGAAAAGAAAATATCTGAATTGTACACTAAAAAGCAACACTACACACTTCAAAGGTGGTTCAGGTACAGGGTTATATACCCATTACAGAATCTAATGGAATTACGATACCTTCAATGGTGTCCGCCATCTCTCTGCTTCTCTCTTGTACGACTCAGGCAAAGATATGGGTAGAAGCACAGACTAGTGTCCTGTGTAGTTCACTAGCGTCTACTCAAAGACTGGCCCATAATTCAGCTCAATTAACCTAGTTAATTAGTCTTTTAACCCAATACGTTTGTACTGACAAAGTTTAGTGTTTTAGCACCAAACAGTTCTGCATTCAATCCATGCAAGAGTCAACGTATATTATTACAGTTTTAGCAATGACCACTTTCAAGGTTTTGACACAATTTCACCTATTTGGGATCCATAGGAGCGTCAGTAAAGATGGAGAAGGGCAAGTCATCTGGGCATGACGTGATTACACCCAAACATTTCATAGCAAGGCATGCCAATCTTCTGGTGTATTCAAGACCTTGTTGACTGGATCACATTATGTCTTGACAAAAGTTTGGCAATGTCTCTGCCACTTTGTAGACTCTGAAGGGCTTTGAAAACCTGCCAACTATAATCACTCGTAGAGTTCTTGCATTCTATATAATGGGCCACAAGTGGTTGAATAAAGTTTTTCAGTTTTTGTAGAAGGAAAGTTAGCAAGAACCAACTGGTCCAACAAATTACAGCCTCTGAGAAACACAAACATGGGTAGGTCCAGTGAAAGGGGTCCCAGTGCCCGGTGTATATATTACAATGCCTCTCGATACAATTGGTAACAAAGTTGAAAAGAGGATTATAGTAGTAACCCAAACCAATGTATCATCAGAATCTTTTGACTGAGGCATGAGTAAGCTCTCCCTCGGGCAGTACCAAGCAATACCAAGTACGGGTATGCGTAGTACCAAGTACTAAGCAGTTGAGTTAAACTCTGTCTCCCAATTTAATGCACACAATTTAATGCAACAGATGGGTGTTAGAAAGTGGGTTTCTGGTTGGCAGAGGTATGCACCCTGTCCAAGCAGGAACCACAATCCTAGTCAGGGGAAGTCACAACACAACCTAAATTATCCTGTGCTTACCCTCTGGCAGCTTGGCACAGAGAGCAGTCAGGCTTAACTAATAGGCAATGTGTAAAGTATTTTTGCCACACTTCAAACAGTAAAACAGTGAAAACACCACAAAAAGGCTCCACACCAGGTTAGAACAATAGATAATGATTTTAAAAAATCAAACCAGACCAAAACAACCAAAATCCATCAAGTATACGTCGAGCTATGAATTATTCAAGAATAAATGTCAAAGTAGCACTTAGACGCAATAAGCGCTTAAAGGAGTTATCTGGTCGCACTAGACTGGGGCAAAGTCAAAAGTTCAGGCCGACCACGATGGAGCACGGGCCAGATACACCCAATTGGGCCCGCTTAACCAAAGTGCCTTGATCAGGGATGCATCATCGTTGACGCGTATGCGAGGTGTAGCTGAGTCATAGATTTTCTCTATGCAACTGCAGCAATGTGTCAGTTCGGACTGCTAGACGCTGGTCTCGGACGCGATGCTCAGCTGCTGCTTCCGCAGTAGGCGCTGGGTCGATTCCGAAGGCGATGCTATTGTTCTGAAGGTGATACGATTGTTCTTAAGGCAATGTGATGGTTCCAAGGGTGATGCGATGGCTCCAAGGGTGATGCGATGGTTCCAAGGGTGATGCGCGGTGTCCACTCTACGCCATAACACTTCCAAGGGTACAGGACTTGGTTGGCACCGCTTGGCAGGGCAGACTCACAGCTTGCAGAGTCTAGGTGCAAATACAGGAAGTTGATATTCCTGAGACTTGGACCAGGAGGCGAGCCAGGAAGACCTTGGAGTCAGTCTGGTTTCAAGTGATGCAGGTCCAGTCCTTCTTACCGAGGCTGGCGAACAGCAGGCAGCAGGGCATCTAAGCAAGGCAAGAGCACAGCAAGGCAAGAGCACAGCAAGGCAAAGTCAAGCAAAGCAGCAGTACAGCAGAGCGGCAGTCCTTTCAGCAGCACAGCAGTTATTCTTCCTGGCAGAGTAGTTATAGGTCCAGAAGAGTACTGATTTGGTAGTGCCAGTTATCCAGTACTTAAACCCAGTGATGCCCTTGAAGTGGGGGAGACTTCAAAGAAAGCTGTGAAGTGCACAGAGGTTCTCACTTTCTGCGCTCGCTCCGGAAACACTACAGGTGGGTAATCAATCCTTTGTGTGGGGACAGCACACAGCCCTTTCAGGTGTGTTAGGCCCTCCCTCCTACCCTGCTCAGGATGGCCCATCTGCATGCAGCTGACCACTCAGACACACCTACCCGTCTTTTGCGTGTGACTGTCTAGAGGGAATGTAGGAAGCCAGTTGTCACCCACCCCAGGCGTGTATTCCAGAGACAGGTATAAGGCACCAAAGTAAGTAAATGCCAACTTTCTAAAAGTGGCATTTCCTGAACTGAATTTAAAATCCAACTTCACTATAAGTTGTGATTTTAAATTGTGAGTTAAGTGATGCCAAACTCGAAAAGTATATCTCTTCATAATTGGGAATTATACTTAAGAGATGTAAGAAGGTAATCCCAATGTTATCCTTTGGGAGAGAAAAACGAAATTGGGAGTTTTTCACTAACAGGACATGCTAAACATAAAGGTACATGTCCTGCCTTTTAAATACATGGCGCCCTGCCCTGTGGATAGGTAGGGCCAACTTTGCAGTGACTTATATGTATGAAAAGAGCTGCGTTATGCTTGGCAATAGGGCTGGTTTGCCAGGTCGAGGTGGTAGTTTAAAAATGCACATACAGTCTCTGCAATGGCAGGTCTGAGTCATGGTTACAAGGCTACTTAAGTGAGTGGCTGAGTACTTCAGGCCCACTAGTAGCATTAAATTTACAGACCCTGGGCACATGTAATGCACTTTACTTGGGACTTGTAAGTAAATTAAATATGTCAATTGGTGTTAAGCCAATGTGACCAATGTTTAGAGGAGATAGCACAAGCACTTTAGCGCTAGTCAGCAGTGGTAAAGTGCACAGAGTCCTAAAACCAGCATAAACTAGTTCAGAAAAATGGACGGGGCAGGCAAAATGTTGGTGGAAGCCCACCCTAAGGCTGTCAGGTCTAACATATGTGTCCCCCCATCGGAAAGTGGGGAGAGCTGCCCAACCCCTCGGGAGATCTCTTCACTAAGGTGGAAGAATCTGGAGAGACCATCAGAATTGGTGTGGTTTGTTCCTGGGCGATGCTTCACTGTGAAGTCTAATTGCTGTAGGAAGATGGACCACAGCAACAGTTTGGGATTTTCACCCCTCATCTGCATGAGCCAGAGGGGACTCTGGTCTGTCTAAACCGAGGAAGTTGGTCCTAAACAGGTATGGACGCAACTTCTTCAGTGCCCAGACCACAGCAAAAGCTTCTCTTTCAATGGCACTCCAACTCTGTTCCAATAGAAGTAACATCCTACTAATGAAGGCTACCTGTTGGTCTAGTCCCTTCTCATTCAGCTGTGCTCAGACTGCCCCTATGCCATGCTCTGAAACGTTCGTCTGCATGATTAATTCCTTGGAGGTGTCAGGGGCCCTGAGCGCAGGTGCTGTGCACATGGCTTCCTTGAAAGAGTCAAAGGCTTTCTGACAAGCCTCGGTACAGATCAACAATCTGGGCTGCATCTTAGTAATCCGCTCAGTTAAGGGGGCAACAATGGTGCCATAACCCTTAACAAATCTACGGTAATAGCCAGGAAGGCTGTCACATCTGTTTGAATTTTAGGTGGTTCCCAGGCCATGATTGTTTCAATCTAGACCTTGAGGGGCTGCACCTTTCCACCAAATACACAACTGAACCCTGCCCAGTCTGGCACTTACTGGCCTTTATGGTCAGGCCTGCCTGTTGCAGGGCTTGAGGCACCTCGTGGAGGTGATGCAGGTGTTCCTCCAAGCTGGAACTATAGACAGCAATGTTGTCTAAGTAGGCGGCACAGAAAGCCTCCTTACCAGCCAGGACCCTGTTAACCAACTGCTGGAAGGAGCATTTTTCGATCTAGAGGGCAGCACCCGGAATTGGCAATGACATCCTGCGATTGAAAATGCTGACTTCTCTTTGGCCCCATCAGTCAAGACAATCTGCCAGTACCCTGATGTAAAATCAAAGGTACTGAGGAATTTGGCAGTGCCCAGCCAGTCAATGAGCTCATCAGCTCTGGGGATGGGGTGTGCATCAGACCTGGTGAATGAATGGAGTCCTCTGTAGTCCATGCAGAACCGGAGTTCTGGTTTGGTGCCCGGTGGTGCAGCCTTTGGTACCAATACCAAGGAGCTAGACCAGGGACTGCTGGACGGCTCAATCGCCACTAATGCTAACATCTTCGAGACCTTCTCCTTGATGCTGGCTCTCGCCTTTAAATCTTGTTATTTACAGGGGGACTGTCTCCCGTGTCCAGACGTGTGAGTCCAGGGGTGAGGGAGAACAGGGAGGCAAACAGTCCCAGCAACTGGTAACAGTCACCTTGCTGTTCTGCCGTCATTAGATACCAAATAGGTAGTCAGGGGAGGGGATTGTTCTCTCCTCAGTATCCATGCCGACAACCAGACTGTTTTATCCCCTTCCCTATGTAGACGTTGTCTTTACTGTTTCAGTGTAAATCTAGGTGGTCCCAAGTGTCGCTTATTCGTCTGCGCAGTGTTTGTTCTCGGGGGCCGTCCTCCTATTGTGAAAGACCTCCTGTCTGCCGCTCTGCCAAGGCCCTCTCCCCGTCAGTGAGCTCCCTCTGGAGCTGTCTCCCAACACTACAAGTCAGACCCAGGCACGTTCCCCTCAAGACAGCCTTCATCACCTCCCACTCATTAGGTCCGCGTGTTGTAGAGCCCCAGTTGATCATCCTATAATCTGACAGTGCCCACGAAAGCACCTACAAGCGAGACTCTTCTGCCGGTCTACCCCATCTCACAACACCGCTGACCAGTGCATGATCAGACAGGAACTGTGCCATATGTGTCACCACAACATCATCCAATCTTGGGATGTTAGCCATCAATATCCTGTCCAGTCTACTGTGGGTACCGTGTGTAGCCAAATAGCATGTGTAGACCTGCTGAGTTGGGTGACCCAGCCTCCAGACATCATAAGTCTCCAGCATGTGCATTACCCCTTGTAGGGCTTTTGTCATTTGGGGTTTTGTACCCGCTCTAGGGGGGGGTCCAATATGCTATTAAAGTCTCCCATCCACAGAATGGGCGCTCCTATATATTGTGCAATCAAATTACATATGTTATAGTAAAACAGGGGATCGTCTGTGTTCGGTGCGTATGTGTTTGGTATAATTACTTCCCGTCCATCCAGCTCCCCTTAATGTACACATACCGTCCGCCCACATCTGCCTCTAAATATGTAAGGGTGAATGGGATTCTGGGTGCCACCCTCGTCAACGTGCCCCTAGCATATGTAGAGTAGGAGGAATGGTACACTTGGCCACACCGCTTTTTAGCTAAGCGCATGGCCCCTGAGTCATCCAGATGTGTTTCTTGTAAGCATGCTATGGAGATTTTATGTCTTTTTAAATAAGATAGCACTCTATACCTCTTAACATACGTTCCAAGTCCCCTGACAGTACCTTACGGTCCGGTTTCATCCTGGTATTGAATTGTCGCTAATTGTCGTCTGCCTCGCCCTAGCCCACTGTCCACCTCAACTGTCCGCTGCCGATTATGAAACTGATACACCCAACTCATAACTCAAACTTCCCCTCCCCCAACCCACGGGCATGTATATTACAACTGATTAACCATAAAAACCACCCCCTGCTGGTGTCAACGTACACTACAACCCATTCAGCCCAACAGGGACCAACGAACATAACAATCAGCTCCCCGGCCAATCACTCTTTTCTGTTTAAACTATATAAGCCCTAAATTGCTGCCTTGTTGCTTCCCTCATCTACTAAGTACGGCACACCTGAACTACCGCTCCGCGGGCATCCTCCAGTACAGGTGCTTGTTGCATCAATGTCAGGCTTTAGGCCCCGCATCATACCAGAGCAGCAGACCATGTCCCCTCCGATCCCACACGAGCACTCTAGGACCACACAGTTGCTCCTGATAACAATTTCAGGCATTCATACATCACCAACTCCCGGTACCATCGCCAATATTGTGTCTGGTATACAGTCCAGGGTGGTGTTCAACGACGAAGCAACTGTCCCATCCGTGCTCAGCAAAGGGTTTTCTTCCTGTTCCGTTCCCCGGGCTTCCTCGTCATCCAGTTGCATGGTTCCGTCTTCTCAGACCGTGACCCTTCGCTCTCCCGAGGGTACTGTGTTAGCCTCATTACCAGCCAAACCGATTTGATGCTGCAGTCTTTTAGTGCGGTGCTCCATCTTTTACATGGACATCTGTGGCATTTGTTGTTTGAGGGTGATCACCTCCCACTGTAGGTCAGCGATATTACCTTCCGCGGCTGTTACTTTGTCCTCCACTTTGCGAAAGTCTGCTTGGAGCAGATTCACGTCAATAGATACGGTTTGTATTTGTTGCTCCAGTGCTGTTCTGGAGCTTTTTATCACCGCCAGTAGCTCTGCTCAGGGTGGGTTCCGCTGAGCCATGTTCCTCTCCATCTTTGCTGGGGCCCATTTGTCTTGTAAGCCTCTGCGTGGGATGTCGTGGCGTGGTATATTGGGTGATTGTGTTTGCAGAGGCAGCATGCACCGCCTTGTCTTTACCCATGTTACGTGTACTCTGAGCAGGGTGTCTGTAGAAAGCAAGTCACTCACCGCCACCACCGTGGGGTGCCCCTCCCCAGGTTATACTTCTGGGCCCCTTCAGTATCTTGGCAGCACAAATTCAGCACACGGCATACCTGCCAATCGCAACCTCGGTCGTGGGCTCTTCCACTCTGCCCAGATCTTGTCATCTCACTAGCCTAGGTTGCAGCTCAGATTTTTTTTTCAGGTCAGGGATATTTATTTTCTGTATCAGAAAAGCTCTTGCTGGTGTGCGAGATCAGACATCAAATGGGATCCCTCCCTGGCTTATAAGACACAAGAATGGCACCTAATGCCACAGGGCTAACATCTACTGTACAGAGTTCTGGATTAAAATAATTTAGATCTGCTGCTCAAGACACATCTTCCTTGATTCCTGTGAATGCATTTTTACAGATTTTGTCCCTTTTGACTATTTGGCCTTTCCTAGTCAGTTCTTCAAGTGCAGCATTAATGGTAGCATAATCTTTAATATACCAGGAGCAGTAACTAGCCATCTCTAAAACAACATGATTCACACATATCCTTTGGACTAAGAGCAGAGTTTAAAGATAAACTTTTCATTGGGTCAGGTCTCATCCCTTCTACGGAAAAGATGTGGCCATACAAAAGTAGCTCAGATTTGTGAATTTGGCATTTTCGCATATTTAACATGAGATTGTTAACACATATCATTCAGAGAATGATCATGTTCCTCTTGTCACTTCCCAAAAAACTAAATAATATTACTACAGTTCATGGAATCCATCACTGGCTTTATATTTATTATGACTTCCTGAGGTATTTCAGAAGCTGAATCTATACTAAACTTTAGTCTCTTATAACGGAATAGCGAAAGATGTGGAGGAAACGTTATGTATCTTGATTGTTCATTATTTTCTAACTTGCTGTACCCTTTACACAAATCTATCTTTGAAAATATGATGGTTCCCTTAAGATTACTAACGATGTCATATAGATGTGGCCCAGGATATCTCTGTCTCACTCGTATCTATACAGACTCTGATGTTATATCTATTTTTCTTTGTTTCTACTGTTGTGGGTGAACCGGTGCTGGACTTTAAGCCTTTATTTCTGTTTCCACTTTGCATATAAGCAGTTGGAACAATTGTGTTCTTCTGCAAGAGACTTAACTGCTTCATCAATATTTAAGCTGTTTGTTTGTCTTTTTAATTTTCCAAGTTCTTTGACTAAGCTTGGATATTCAGTTAATATAGGAGGTTGCCTTGTAATGTTAAGAATCATAACTATTAGCCACATTATCTGAGCACTGAGATTGCTTAATAAACATAGACAAGCAACTTCCCCTTTCAAGGCAAGTTTTCCTTCCTTAGTGGATATATTTCTCGTGTTAGTTTCCTGCCTTGGAAAGTTTGAAAAAAAAATTGAGTGTTCTGCTACCCGCAGGAAAACGCTGAAGTTGGATGGAACTAATGCTGTTTTCTGTTGCATTTTATGATACTTTCAGACACACATGATTTTGCGTGCTGCTCCACCAACAACAACAAAAGAAACTTTTTGGGATACGATTAGGTCACCAGACACTGTTTTCTCTATATGTTCTCTTTGTATCAAATGAACTTGCTTAATGTCAATTTGCTCATGCATCCCTTGTGTCATACATAGTTGTTATGACTGTTCAGAATCGTGTGTGCAGTACTGCTGTAGACTTTCTATTTGTCTGACAAGGTAAATATTTCCTTTTGTTTGTTTTTACCTAACATCTGACATTCGCATTTTTATCACGTTTCAGTCTGCATTCACTTGCAAAATGTTTTAACTTTCCACATTATTTGCTTTGTTGCCCTAGCACTAGACAAGGATTTAAATGTGGAAATTTGATTCACATCTGTAGCACAATCTCATTTCTTTCTGTTTAAAGTTAATTCTTTCTACTTAGTTATCTTTCGTAAACATCCGTTGAACGTGCTGCATTGTTTTCATTCTTTTTTTTTCCCGTTTTGCAGCATGCCTCTTTACTTGTGTATGAGTTTGAGCTACTGGTAAGATTATTTGAAAGTCAGAATTTCTTTTCAATAAATTCTTTTTAAAATCCAACAAGTGACATCCTTAAATTATCCCCAATCTTAACCCTTCTTTATAATTCACTAGTTCAAACTCGCAGAACATTACTAGTTTTCTTAACTTTTGCCATATTTTCATCAATGGACCGATCTTGACAAACCATGTTTAAATTATATCTTTAAAAATCCACTTTTCTCTACAGATCAAACCTCCCATTGAGACATTTCACAGGTAGTTTATATATGTTCTTTTCTTGTTCTGAAAATGTTAGAAGCAGATCCTCTACATCAACTAAATTGAGCAGCAGATCTTTTGCTTGTTCGTCCGTATACCTTTAACATGTATCCTTCAAAAAAAAAAGTTTGAATCTACTTGTCCATTTTTCCATCTTTGTGCAATGGTTTTCTGGTCCATTATATCAAATGGAATAAATCATACTTCAAATATTATTCTCATCATGTAGATACGTTTGATCTGTATCCATATTTGTAGCTGTTTCCTTTTCACCCTCTTCATTCAATTTTCCTTAATTGAATAATTATTATGTCCATTGAGTTAAGTTATATCAGGTGAAATTTCCTTCTTCTTGAGGTTAATTTACTGATTGCCTGACTTAAAATGGATTCTTCCATACAAGTATGAGGATTCGCCTGACTTAAAGATGGCTGCTGAGATCCAGAAAATCTTGCGTTACTTTATGCTGGATTCTAAAATGGACGCAGCTACAGACTCTGTTTCGTGCTATCTTCTTCCTATTCCTGTGTGACCGAATACTGGCCTGTAGGGAGCAAGGCTTGAACATGAAAATGTCAGCTGGTTAGCAGCATTTTAATGTTACTATGCAATGCTTGAAATAGGCAAGTTATATTGATCGATCTTGCTTTGTGTCACACTTGACTAATTTTGATTAGTGCATATCTGCGAGGTAATACATTTGGAGACAGTTACACAGTTTATTACTGTCCACTTTATATTAGTAGTGCTCTTACTGCTTCTTGCCACATGTCTCGTGACTTGCCGCTCCAACATGCAACATGAACGACCTTATAAGAGTCCCTCAAGTTAGTCACCAGTTTGTGGGCGATCCTTTGATGAAAGAGTACACACAGCAAGCTCCAAATCATGTCATTGTTTTTTTTAATGTATGCATTATTCAGAGTTACAATAGATAATCTTAATAACAAAGGTCTATATTAAATATATTGCAGAGATTCCATTAGTATATTCATATAGACACACACCATAAAAAAAAAGATAAAGCTTACATTATAGCTTAGAAACAAAGTGCAGAAGTAAAAAAGTGAGGGAGATTATTCAGTTATACACACAAATTGATCCCAAATCTTGAGAAATGTTGAGCTAGTGCCAGACCATACAGCAAACAAATTCTCATGTTGTCTTACTCTGCACATTTCTCTAATCCAATCTGAAAAAGAGAGGATTAGTTTAGTCCTCCACTTTTGCAGTAATAAGGACCAGCCTACCAACAGAGAAATATAAATCAGTTTTTGAAATTTTGATGATATTCCCCTCATTGGATAATAACCCAGCAACACTGTAATAGGGTTTTGCAGAATTTGAATCTGAAATTGACTTTCTAGATACTGAAATATTGAAGATCGAAAATAATCTAATATAGAGGATTGCCACATAATATTGGACCAATTTGCTGCATCTCCAGATTCACATCTAAAATAATTGCAAGTGCACTCTGAATGAATCATATTTAAAAACAGTGGGGTGATGTAAATCAACTATTTCAAATAAAATTTCAAATTTTAGAAAATGGACATCTCTTGAAGCAGAAACATTTAACTCATTTATTCCAGACTTCTTGGGATAGAATCATATTTTCCTGTTTAGCCTATTAACTTGAAATATTTAGGAATGTACCTACTTGAATAATATTCATGAGATATTTTTCCAATACCCTAGCCATCTTGCTACCATATGTGCATTTCAATTAATAACTAGCTCCTTATTTCTCTAAATCAGGCTTGGATCGATAATCTTCAATGTGAAGTATATAGCATTATATGATCAACGTAGCCACTTTTTACCTCTCATAACTGATGCTCAATATCTGTCCAGGTTTCCCCAGCCATTAAAAATAAAAACAAATCGGTCAATTTTGAAAAACCCATTTGTCTTCTATTTAATTATAATTGTTTAACTATTCACAACCTTTTTTCCCAAGTTCTATATCTTTAAGATACGTTGTCATATTAATGGAGGGAATTGAATAGGGTTTTATAAAACTGGGCTTTCTTTTCAGAGAACTATTATAATGCCCAATAGTGGAATTCCTTAGGAGATTTTATTAGCCTAAGAATATATTTGCTATTATTAACTCCTAATGTTATATTCATTATTTTATTATCAAAATGTTAATGCGAGAAGTGCACTTTCTGAATCTAAATGAAAATTGTGCAAAATGTGCATTGGAGTAAGTTTTCATATTAGGACATGCTAATCCTCCTAAAAAATATGGCAATATAAAGTGGTTCAAAACAATCTAGGGCTGGAATCTCACCATAAGGTTTAATCATAGACTATTTTTTAAAGAAAGAACGAGTATAAACACAGAAAGTGCAGCTGAAAAATAAAAATTAAATAGAGGCAAAATTTTGGTTAAGGCTATTCTACCTAGAAGAGTAAGAGACACAGGTTTCCATTTTAATAATAACACTTTCACTTGCAATAGAAGAGGCTTATAATTGAAATCGTAAAAATAGTCTATATTTCCTGGGTACTTAACCCCCAAATAAGGTTTCGGCCAATCATGAAAACACCTTTGTAACTCGGGTAATACATTTTCTGGGGAGCAATTACATAAAATAATTTCAGTATTAGATTTGTTAATTTTATAGCCTCCTAAAATCTAAAACAAAAACTCTCTTCTGGATTCACATGAGCTCAGAAATAACATTATATCATCTGCGTAAAGTTTAATCATTGCCATTTTAAAAAATTATTGTCGAATTATATTACTTTAAATAGCTATAGCTAACAACTCTATGAAACAGCTATTAAAATGGGGGAGAGAGGGCAACCCTGCCTTGTGCCACGTTTAACCTGAAAAGTACCTGCATCTGTCGATTTTAAAATCAGTCCCTTTATACAAATTGTGAATGATCCCCGTGACCTCAAGAGGAAATTCAGAATTTTTCAATAATGAAAAAAAGGGTCTCCCAGGCCACGAGGTCGCAAGCCTTCTCAGCATCAAGTAAAAAAAAACTATAGCTGGGATTTGTACTACACTAAAAATGTTAAGGGCACAGTGTTTTTACCCTTTTTAAAAAAACTAAATAGAGACCCTGTATTAAAAGAAGACTGATATGCATCGCCAGCCAAAATGAAATTGGAGAGTCTTAAAAGATGTATATTCAACACATTCGACACATTGGAGAAGGCCTTAAAAACTCTGCAGGATTACTGCCAGGATCTCCTTGGTGGTCAAGCAAACACTGGATCTTGAACATCATAAAGTGCTAATAGTGCTTTTGGATATTTTTCACAAATCTGCCTGGCCATACATTAACCTGCATAAACACTCTCTTCATACTTTTTCTGAAGGTATATGGAGATGTTTAAATAGCTCTCAACATAATAATGCATGTATAAAGAAGATTTTGCTGTTTCTAGTGCCCTTTTATTTTCCCTTGTGTTACATGAAAGAAACTTTTCATAAGCTCTTCTGACATGTGTTTCCAACTCCAGCTTTTTAGCTTTATTAAATTTTCTATTGGCAAAATCCTTGGAGATTATCTGCACTTGTAAAGATGCTTCTAAAGCATCCAAAATAATATCACTGTGGGAGTGCCTTCATTCCTCATAAAAAAAACCTCGGTCTTAAACCCTTAAACCTATCTTTTATTTTCTAAATAGATTATAGTAGAAGCCCATCTCCTAGGAATGTATGTTATTTAAAAACAGAAATGTGGGGCTCAAGAGCTAAGTGGTTGTAAAAACCATTTGGAAGCACTGACAAATACTCAAACCTAATTATAGAGGAGGTCAAGAAAAAAGCATGATAAAAGTGACGTATTTAAATCTAGCTGAAATTCTATTATATCTATCTAGTGTATTTTCACTTGGTCAGAAAAGCAGTTCTCTATATATCCTCTAGCATCAGATCTTTTTGATAATCAGCCATTGTTTTTGCTAACTTAGGTTTCTGTTGCCTCCAATTAAATGTTGTGGCATCGATATCTGGAACTTGCAAGAAGTTAAAATTCCCTCCTGTATCAATTCTTCTGGAAACCATAGAAAAACAGTAATAAAAGGTTCTCGATTGTCATCAATTGGTGCATAAAAGAGGACTAGGGTCATACACGTAGATGAAATAGAACAATTATCCCAGCACAAACCGCCTTCGCTCTCATGCTGCCAAGTGTGCATTTTTAAGTTACAACTCTTGGGAATAAAGATCACAATGCCCCTATGGGCTACTCCTATAGAGGAAAAACATTTAAAACCCACCCAGGATTTAAACACAATAAATTTAGATAATGTAGTAGGTGGTATATGAATCTCCTGTAGCAGAATGACTGAAGAATTATGAACCAAAACCTATGTTTCAATGGCATATGTTTTTCTCTTATCATTTAAGCTATTGACATTAAATGCGAAGATCTTCAGTCTATTTTCAATCTATCTGATAATCTAGAAACTACTGTCTTGTCTTTAATCAATAACTTAATAGGGCAACCCTATCTTTCATATGAAATAATATTTAGATAATGGTGCAATAAGACTTTTGTCAAAAAGCAACAACAGAAAAAAATATCAAATTATCCAAGGAAAGGGCCTTGTCTACCACAGGGCCTAAAGTGCAAAGACAACAGCTTATCATACCATCAGTATTAGATAAAATATGTAAGGCAATTGGTATAAAGTAAAATTCACTAAAATTCCAAAAACAAGCAGCATCAGCACCAACCTAATAAACACGTTACACATCAATAAGCAAAATACACATAATGTTTGCACAAAGTGCATCTGTTAGTGCAGCAAATATACCTTGATACGATGAATTTGAATCAATCAATATTAGTCTCTAAGGCATTTAGAATAAATACTTAAGAGCTCGCAAAACCATGCTCTTAAGATGTTAAAAGTGCTAGTGCCTACAGAAATGTGTAAATAATTCCTATCCTGATAAAGGGCCCATGATTGTTAATCCTGAGCAAAACGTAATCAGTTGATACTTTATCATTTTGTACCTCCTTCCAATTTCACCCCCAAACAACTCTTAAACCTTTGTGCTCTGGCAGGTGTCCCTTCCAACAGCTCACCCTCAGCACTACCACACAACCCAAAAACCATTAGTACCATCACATGATGCTAAACTCATGTGTACCCACTAATCATGACCATATCTGCTTTTCATACAATGAAACACCAAAATTGCATTCTAGCATTCGACAGACTATGAAGCATATCCCAGTGATTATCATCGACTTAGATCAAAACCAGAATTATTCAATGCATTGTCTAACTTAGCCCTTCAATGTAATCCTCAAAGCCTCTTAACATTGTTGCCAAGTAAAATTATCTACAATAGTCCACTTAAAAATCCATTGGAGGGCAGCTGTTGGTAATCTAATTATGCAAAAACGCCAACATTCTTCAGCTGGTTTAGTTATGAAGGAAGGACATCGGCAATCAGAATAGCGGACGCTTAAACTTGCACCATGGGTGGCTACCCAGCAATTGATGTCAGCGCACATTGAAGTCACAAAAAGCAAACAGTCATCACAATATCAGAAATACCATGGCACCGCAAAGGCTTCCTCCATTGCTACATGCTTCCCCAATCTGCCACAGTCTTACCTTGTTGAGCATTTTCTTTCCTCTTTCTCAAACCTCCATTTCACAGGAGCTTATGGGCTAAACCCAAGTTAAAAAAGGGAGCTACCAATGAGCCACAATCGTCTCCAAGATGGGAGCTCCTCCAGAGTGAGCCGCCGCCATCACACCGCACCTGCTGAGATAGAGGGCGGGGCCAACAGTAGGAACCGTAAGCTATAGGACGCGCAAAACCAGTGTAGCTGTGCCCACCAGTTCCCCATGTAATGTATTCATGACAGGACTGCATGCATTAAAGGCACAACTTCTCCATTCTTGTCCTGGAACCAAATTACATCTAACTCTAGCTGCTATACATTCCAATCATATCATTCTACTGCTTACCTCATGGTAGCTATGAAATCACTACTACAGTCTTGCTGTCACATTATATTTCTAAAGTAATGAGTTCACATGGTCACACAAATACAAGATGCCAATCCACATGCAGTCCCTACACCCCTGAGACACAATGTGACCCTGAGTAAATTTACACTACCTCAGGAAGAATAAAAACATTTCAATATGCACCACCTACAAAATCATTGTTAAGATTTATATGTGAATTAATAACATATTTGAATTCATCCCAAGTGGAGAGAATTCATTTATTTAAATATAAACTGTGACCAACCTAATTAAAGCTCCAAGATTGGTCCTCAAAATCTGCTCTCATCAGCATAACTACTGGATTCTCATCCAAAAACAAACTTTTAATTAAATTAACAATCTAAACATTACCGGTGGGCAACTATAAAGAAGGGAGAGGGAAGCGATTATACTTGGCAATGCAAGATGTTTCCTATCTACAATTCAATCACAACAGAGCCAGAAAATTGAACTCAATGTAAGTTTTCTGGTCTTTTTTAAGTACAGCAGTTTCACCACCAAACATGTCTCACACTACTCACTGTCCACTCTCCCCTCACACTGCCTTACAGTATTTCATCTAGAATGGAATACTCATGACAGTTTTACAACCGTCCACCAAGTCGAATCATAATACAGCTCCCTTTTACCACCTAAGAATGAAACTAAAAGCTATAGGATGAATTACACAAAAGGAAAATAGGAACTATTATACATATCTTCACAACTAAATTGCAATTGTTACAGATCTCTAAATTGCTATATAAACATGTTCTTCCAAGTTAAGCCTGTACAAAATCCTTCATCCACCCTGTTTTCCTTATGTATCTCTCAGGACGGAAACCATGCTAAATTTTCACTATCCTTTTCCTGCAGAACTCGTTCTATGCCAAGAACTGCATCTGACGTGTTTCACCAATGGCCCAAATCACTCTCAACCTTTACCAACCATGACATGCTCCATGTATCCTCAGTTTCTAACACTACCACATTCTCTTAACTCATGTTATTTTACAATGTCCCATAAAGTCTGTGGTCCCTTTCTTCACAGATCTAGGTTTCTTCACACCTACCATGTCACCAACACACCATTTGCCACACTGGACCCGATGAGAGAAGTCAAATTGCTTCTTATACTTTCCTGGTGTTTTTCGACACCCATAGCAATCAAATATGAATCAAACAGGTTTTCCGCCTCTTCGAGGGTAGAAACAGCTCTCTTGTCTCTGACAGAAAGGCTGGAGGCTGAGACTAATTAATATGACAATCTGAAATAACAAAGTAAGTTAGCAGGGTAAAATAAGAATTTAACATACCAAACTACAACAAAAATTCTGAGAGCCAAACATTTACATATTGAAGGTTTGGGCTTAGTTTCGAAGGAAGTCTCCAATGGTAGTGTGCTGAACTTGGCCTTTTCTGCAGGGTCATCGCCAAACAGGTTGCCTTCACTCCTCCTATTTTTGCTGAATTCGTTTCCGTTGGCCTTAGGACTCTGCGTACTTTACCACTGGCAGCCAGTGCTAAAGCGCTTGTGCTCTATCCTTTAAACATAGTAAAATTGGCTTATACCCAATTGGCATACTTAATTTACTTCTTAGTCCATAGTAAACTGTGTCAATGTGTACCCAATGCATGTGAATTAAATCCTACTAGTGGGCCTGAAGTACTGATTGTGTCACCCACTTAAGTAACCCTTTAAACATGTCTCAGGCCTGCCAGTGCAGCCTGTGTGTGCAGTTTAAAGCTGCCATTCTGACCTGGTGAAATAAACCTTTGCCAGGCCAAAACCTTTCTTTTTAATACACATAAGTTACCCCTACCCAGGCAGGGTACAGTGAATTTTAAATGTTGGACATGTACTTTTAAGTTTTACATGTCCTGGTAGTGAAAAAGTCTCAAATTAGTTTTTTACTACTACAAGGCCTACCTCTCCCAAAGGATAACATTGGAGTTACCTTATTACATTTAATAAGCTGTAACTTCCAAATAGGAACAGGTAACCAGTTCAATTTTGGTGTCTTTGAAATTGTAATGAAAAAACCTCTTTTATTGTAAAGTTGGATTTTAAATTACAATTTTGAAAATGACACTTTTAGAAAGTTGATATTTTCCTGCCTTAGCCATTTAGTGCCTGCAGCCTGTCACTGGGTCACATGACTGGGCGTAGTTGACAGATGGGCTTTGTGTATTCCTCCTAGACAGCCACACACAATAGAAAGCTTAGGTATGCATGGATGGGCCATCACTGGTAGGATAGGAGGGAAGAGCTGGTCACAGCCTTACTTATTCTTGAATAGACTGTGTTCTTCCTCCACACAAAGGGCTGCATCCCCCTGTAGTTAGTCAAGAACCAGGGCAGGGGAGGCAGGTAACCTGTGCAATTCAAAGGGAAACCTCTAGAAGCTTCTCTCACTTCAAGGAAGACACCAGGTATAAATATTGGTCCTCAGACACCAACTCTTCAGTACACTTCTGGACCAGTGGAGACTCTGTCAGAAAGAAGGACTGCTGTGCAGCTGAAAGGACTACAACGCTGCTGGACAGCTGCCTTGCTAGACTGCTGCCTTGATGGATTGCCTCCCTGCCGTCTCAGTCACAGGCATATGAACTGCACGTGAACCAAGGACTCCCAGAGTGATCCAAGGGCGAGTCTGCTGGCCTCCTGATATAACATAACAGGCTCCCAACCACCTGAACCAGCACCAAGAACCAACTGAAACAAGCCCTTGATCCTCAACTGGTGCCCCTCAGGTCCTGGAACCTTGGTGTAGCCTCAGTGTAGCTGAATTGAGGTTTTTGGGCTTTTTGCAACGGCAAAGGGGCCCATTGGTGCCAAAATCTTGTCGCTTGCACTACCCACCAATGCGGACTTCCATCAATGCAACACTTCCGTCAACCCAACACTTTGTTCTAAAGCATCGACTACTCGCGGAGAGGACCACCATGAAGCTCTGGCCCGACCGTTCACGATGACAACAGAATCTTCATGCTACAACGACGACCGTCCGCGATGCCAGGCTTCCCCTTTGCGTTACATCGACCATCTGTGACGCTTCCCTGCTCCTTGCGGCCACCTCCACTGTGAGCGGGACTCTTTGCGCTGGACTGAGAAAGTAACTTTTCAGTAGGATTAACTTGATCCCTGTATCTGACCAGCGCTACATCAAGGTCGGCCTGAACTTGTGACTTTCTCCTGATTTTGCATGATCAGATAGCCGCAATTGGCACGTTAGGCTTTTTGGCACTATTTTTACTTAAATCTTTAAAATTGCATATCTCCGTTTCTACTGATTGGATTTTTGTCATTTTGGTCTTGATTTAGTTATTACATTTTGCTCTATTTTTCTAAAGTGGTGTGGGGTTTTTCTTGCCCCAAGTTAAGCCTGGCTAGTCTGTGCCAAGCTACCAGAGGGTTAAGCACAGGTTAGTCTGGGGTCTGCTTGTGCCTCACCCTGACAAGAACTGTGGTTGCTGCTTGAGTAGGGTTTCACCCCCTCAACCAGTCACCCAATTTCTCACATAAAATATCCCTCAGAATCACGTTAAAGTTCCCTAAAAACTGACAGCCTAAATTCATTAATGTGGCAGATAATGAATTGTCTCAACATTAAAAATCTTTCTGTCAGATGTTGCAAGGTATGTCAAAGTTACTTTGTGCTTCAAATTGTGTCTCAACTGTGGAACACGCCTCATCTGAAGATTTATCTCTTTGTGCGCATGCCATTTCTAAACTTGTTGGTCTCCATGGTAATATTGCTTTCCTATGTTTTAAACAAAATGGCGTCTTGTCACATTGCCCAGCGTGTGTGAGGTAGCACATGTGACGTTGTTCCAATTCACGTCTGACATGTATTCTTTGGACATGGTGGAGATGCTCAAGCTGCCTGTTTGAGCAACAACAGGAGTGCACGGGCCTTCAAGCTGCCCAAGTGAACAACAACAGGAGTACAAGGGTGAGTGCAGTTTTGGCAGCAAGATCTCCAAAATCGGGAATATTTCCTCATCGGATCTTGCCTTGACTAGAAACAATGGTGCCCTCCTCTGGACTACACCCAGCCAGAGAAAACAACTGTGTTTGGCTTCAGGGGTGGTGGTGAGCGTACCTGTCCCCTCCACAGGTCCTCATCACCACGTGCTGGCTGGCTTCACAGAAAATATAACTCAGTGTTAGTTTTTTGGTCTTTGTTAAGTATCGTGGTTTCACCACCTAACAGGTATCAGACCGCTCTCTGTCTGCTCTCCCTTCACACTGAGTGTTACATCTAGAATGGAATCTCCCTGACAGTGATACAACCCTCCACGCAGTCAAATAATAACAGGGTGCCATTGGCAAATCGCAGTGTGGTTTAAGATGCAAACCCCGCAGTAGACCCAAATATGTTAACTTTTTAGGGACACTATACAGAAACCCAAAAAAGGGTTATGGCAGAATCTGTAGTAGGGGAAGGATCAACTCTCGAGTAGAAAATCTCGAGCAGCAGAAAGAAGCTGCGCCCTCTTGCGCTGTGAAGTTTGTGCAGATGTTACATCGCGGGACAAACTCCCGTCGTCAAAAATCAGCGCGTCTTACTGCACTACGCCGCTTGCGGAACTCCACAGAGCACAGCAGATTTTTTCAACACTTTGCGGAGTTCCACGTAGCAGAACTCCGCAAACTGCAACCAGGCCTACACTTTATGACCCTTTATAAGGGCCGCCATCTAGTTAGAAACTCTTTAGCTCAGGAGCTATTGGGAAAACATAAAGTGACAGGTACTTTTCCAATTGCTATAAAAGGCTGAGTGTCAAGAGTTACCAGAACTCCCATAAAGGGGGACCTTGGCAGAACCAGAAAAGAAGTGCAATGTTTTTCCCATCACAAGGCAAAGCAAATCATGGACGATCCCAGGGAAGCTCTTTCATTCCATGGATCGGGAAGCTCCACAAGTGGCTATTCAAGTGAGTATGGTGCATCTTTCCTCCTTGTAATGTTGGGGGAGTAGAAGACAGTTTGACCACAACTGGCAACTTTAGGAGAAGCATGAGTCCTCCAGACCTGTCTATGCTTCCGCTAAAAAGATTTCTGCTCCCTTGCTGAGCTGGTGAAACCTATAACCGTTTTTTTCCCTAGCTAAGCAAAGGTTGATAGAGTATGAAGTTGCAGTGCTAGAGGTCAAAACCGCTTTGCATCACTTTGGGTTTTTAAAAACACTTTTCTGGCTAAAAACAGAAGATGTATTCATGCTTATGTGTTACTGGAGTTTCAAAACTCGGACTTATCCATTGATTTACAAACACCGTTGTTCTAGGTAACTGGAAGGCGAGGTTAGATCCGATGAATGTCTACCTGAAGATACCAATCTTCAGACCACAGAGACGGTGCCTGCAATTCCAATGGCATGATTAGTTCTTCATGTTCACAGCCTTACTTTTTGGCCTGTCATCTGCCCCATGGTACTCTAAAAAGCTCATGAAGTCATTAATGGTACACCCATAAGAAAGGGAAGTCAAACTAATGCTTTATTTGGACAACAGGATTTTTCATGGCACAGGATCCCAACAACCCCTTCAGAGAACTCCTTCAGAGTCTAGGCTTTATTACAATCTGAGACTAGTCAAGCCTGACTCCAAAGGCAAAAAGAGGGTTTTAGTGGGGTCAGTATCCCTGACTGCTGGAAATGTGCCCTTTTTGCAGGACCATCCTAGATGTTTGCTTTCTTTCACTAAACTAATTTTGTTGGCCGTAGGACTCTACATACTTTACTCCTGCTTGAAAGTGGAAAATTGCTAGTGCACTCCCTTTTAAACATTGTAAAATTGGCATATACCTACTTGGTACTTAAGAGTCCCTGATATGCACCTAGGGCCTGTAAATTAAATGCTACAAGTGGACTGCAGCACTGATTGCGCTGCGCACTAAAGTAGTCCTGTAAAACATGCCCTCAGGTCTGCCATTGCAGCCTGTAGCGTGGCTTAAATCAGCCACTTTGAATTGGAAAAATATACCTTTTACCAGATCGAAACCTTCATTTTTAGGTCTCGCCTACGCAGCGCTTGCGCGGTCTATTCGAGATATGCTGTATTCAGGATATGCAAAAAGAACAATTGATGGACAGAATGCAGAACAATGTCATACATTCACCCCAGTACAGAGAGCTGGGCCTAAATCCATCGTTTTTTTGCTCACCATGCCATTCCAGTTTGGACCCAGCCATATGCAAATCAGTCTTGACCCTGCGTCCAATGGGAACAGTCCAGCCCGAACTGCCAGGCCAGGTTCTCCCTGGACTGGAAACAAGCATCCTAAGACCGGTTTCGGGGTTTCACCCCTCATCAGCAAGGATAGCTTGACTCCAGTGGCATGGAGAGCACGGGACCCACGTCTGGGCATACCCGTCCCACTTGGGGTGACAAATGCAAAAAGAACAATTGATGGATAGAATGCAGAACAATGTCATACATTCACCCCAGTACAGAGACCTGGGCCTAAATCCATCGTTTTTTCGCTCACCATGCCATTCCAGTTTGGACCCAGCCATGTGCAAATCAGTCTTGACCCTGCACCCAATGGGAACAGTCCAGCCGGAACTGCCAGGCCAGGTTCTCCCTGGACTGGAAACAAGCATCCTAAGACCGGTTTCGGGGTATCACCCCTCATCAGCAAGGATAGCTTGACTCCAGTGGCATGGAGAGCACGGGACCCACGTCTGGGCATACCCGTCCCACTTGGGGTGACAAATGCAAAAAGAACAATTGATGGATAGAATGCAGAACAATGTCATACATTCACCCCAGTACAGAGACCTGGGCCTAAATCCATCGTTTTTTCGCTCACCATGCCATTCCAGTTTGGACCCAGCCATATGCAAATCAGTCTTGACCCTGCGCCCAATGGGAACAGTCCAGCCGGAACTGCCAGGCCAGGTTGTCCCTGGACTGCAAACAAGCATCCTAGGACCGGTTTCGGGGTTTCACCCCTCATCAGCCAGGATAGCTTGACTCCAGTGGCATGGAGAGCACAGGACCCACTTCTGGGCATGCCCGTCCCACTCGGGGTGACAAATGCAAAAAGAACAATTGATGGACAGAATGCAGAACAATGTCATACATTCTTCCCAGTACAGAGATCTGGGCCTAAATCCATCGTTTTTTTGCTCACCATGCCATTCCAGTTTGGACCCAGCCATATGCAAATCAGTCTTGACCCTGCGCCCAATGGGAACAGTCCAGCCGGAACTGCCAGGCCAGGTCCTCCCTGGACTGGAAACAAGCATCCTAGGACCGGTTTCGGGGTTTCACCCCTCATCAGCCAGGATAGCTTGACTCCAGTGGCATGGAGAGCACGGGACCCACATCTGGGCATACCCGTCCCACTCGGGGTGACAAATGCAAAAAGAACAATTGATGGACAGAATTCAAAACAATGTCATACATTCACCCCAGTATAGAGATCTGGGCCTAAATCCATCGTTTTTTTGCTCACCATGCCATTCCAGTTTGGACCCAGCCATATGCAAATCAGTCTTCACCCTGCGCCCAATGGGAACAGTCCAGCCCGAACTGCCAGGCCAGGTCCTCCCTGGACTGGAAACAAGCATCCTAGGACCGGTTTCGGGGTTTCACCCCTCATGAGCCAGGATAGCTTGAATCCACCACTGGATTCACGCTAGACTGGCTGATGAAGGGGGATGCCCTGAAACCGGTCCCAGGATGCTTGTTTCTGGTCCAGGGAGGACCTGGCTTGGCAGTTCGGGCTGGACTGTTCCCATAAGGAACAGGGTCAAGACTGATTTGCATATGGCTGGGTCCAAACTGGGGTGGTGTGGTGAGCAAAACAATGATGGATTAAACCCAGATCCTTGTGACTGGGGGTGAATGTTTGCATTGTCCAGCATTCCGTCCATCAATTGTTTCTTTTGCGTATTCAGGATATGGGCATGAACCTCCACCCAATTGCTGCCCATCTTTTTAATTGGCTCCTGTCACTGTCATTTGTAAATGGTGGCTTTTCATTGGTCAATAGGCCTAGTAGTCCCTCCTTAGTTCCGCCTTTTCTCTTCTTGTAACCTCCCATGAGGACACCCCCTGTTACATGTGTTGTTACTCGATAGGTTTTAATTACAACCTGTGAGCACTCTTTTGTTAAAGGGCTTTCTCCTGCCTGCTTTTGCAGGCAGGACACGCTCTCCCGCAACGGTTTTTCTTTTATTTATTTAACCAGCGCGGCACGCCAGAACTGGAATAATGGCGACCATGCTTTTCTATTGTTACTTGTGATCGTTGAACGCTATGCATGCCTTATTTTCTATTTCTTTACTTTTTTTTTTTACAATGGCGGCACCCGCGCTTTAGTGTTAAACATCTTAAGCTAAAGCATGGGTGCCATGATTGATTTAAAAGTAAAGAAATAGAAAACATTTTTTTTTTCTAATTCTTTACTGTTGAATCAATCGCAGCACCCGCGCTTTAGCTTAACCCCTTCCATGCTCATGACGAGCTCAGCTCGTCATGCTGCGCAGTGCTCGTGTGCGCATGACGAGCTGAGCTCGTCATGAACCCGTCCGCTTAATGCAACGCCTCGCACAGGGCGAAAATCGGCCGCGCATGGAAGGGGTTAAGATGTTTAACACTAAAGCGCGGGTGCCGCCATTGTAACAAAAGTAAATAAATAGAAAAAAAAACGTGGCCGCCATTTCGTTTTTATTTGTTTACTTTTGTTACTAAGGTGGCACCCGCGCTTAGCTTTAAACATCTTAAGCTAAAGCTCGGGTGCCACTATTGTAAAAAAGTAAATAAACAGAAATAAAAAGTGTGGCCGCCATTTTATTCTATTTGTTTACTTTTCTTATTAAGGGGCACCTGCACTTTAGCTTTAAACATCTTAAGCTAAAGCATGGGTGCCGCGATTGCTTCAAAAGTAAAGATATAGAAAAAAAGGTTTTCGATTTCTTTACTTTTGAATCAATTGTGGCACCCGCGATTTAGCTTAAGATGTTTACAGCTAAAGCGCGAGTGCCGCAATTGCATTCTGTAATACAAATTGGAATATTGGGAGAATGTCTGTGAACAATATCCTTAATTTCTTTTCAGAATGTGCTTAGGAATGACAGGCTTATTGGATGATTAATTCTTTTGGATCAAACCTTTCAGCAGGGCGTTATAAAGTGGACAGTCCCCCAGTGGTAAATGATCCATTGGCCTGCAAGCTGCTTAAGGAATAAGGATGATTACTCCTCCAGAACCAAAGTACTATCAATTAAGGGATTTTCCTTTTCAGCAAAGGAGGGGGGCAACAAGAGACCTATCAAGAGAAGAGATGTCGGCAAACCTGACAATTCTGTTATGCCTGAGAGCGTATCTGAGGTGGGACTATTGGACTTGTAAGGTCGGATGATACCATCTAAAGAAAATGTATGTCCAACACAAGTGTGGTCTCCTATAGAAGAGTCCCTCATAACTGTGTGCAGTGCAATGTCTTAGGATATACCAGGAAATTACACAGATGTCTAGACCCATTGAGGTCATTTGGCAGGTACTAATGTTTATCAGAAAGCCTTTTACAATGGTGGATTTTCCAGGTTAGCAATATGGATGTTTAGGTTAAGGAAGAGGATAGTTAAAATAACAATGGACTGGGATGCGGCCCGGTGTAATTACCAGTGGCTGAGATTAATTCAAGAATTTTGTCCATCACTTTATTGTATACTTCAGTCGATGCCCTAAATGGGACAGGTATGCCCAGACGTGGGGCCTGTGCACACTGTGCCACTGGAACCAAGCTATATCTGACTGTTGAGCCCTAATAAGGGTGAAACCAGTCTTGGGTTGCTTGTGTTCTGGTTCAGGGAGGACCTGGCCTGGCAGTTCAGGCTGGATTGTTCCTGTTGGAGCAGGGTTAAGACTCATTTGCATATGGTTGGTGCCAAACTGAGGTGGCATGGTATGCAAAATAACGATGGACAGGGATGTGGCCTGAGTGATTAATTCAAGCATTCCATCCATCACTTTTTTGCAGACTTCAGTATGATGCCCATTGTGGGAGGGTATGCCCAGCCTGGGTTGAGTTCACACTGTGCCTCTGGAACCAAGCTATACCCAACTGATGAGCCCTAACAAGGGTGAAACCAGACTTGGGCTGCTTGTGTTCCAGTTCAGGGAGGAATTGGCCTGGCAGTTCGAGGTGGACAATTCCCACAGAAGCAGGGTCATGACTGTTATGCACATGGCTGGATCAAAACTGAGGTGCCATGGTGTGTAAAATAATGATGGACTGGGATGCGGGCTAGAGTAATTACCAGTGGCTGAGATTAATTCAGGCATTCCATTCATCACTTTTTTGTATACTTCGGAAAGGGGTTGGTTAGACGCAGGAATGTTTGGGGCTTAAGGCAATTCTCTTGGATGTAGGCTGCAGAATATTATGAAGACTGTTCATCAGACATCGAAATTGTACTCAAAGCCAATCAGAAATTGCAACTTTGATGGTCAGTGGCCTTTAAGGTGCATAGTCCTCACCTGCAGTCCTGACATAGAGTAAAAAATAATCTAAGTAATGTGTACATTTTCGATTATATCACCCAAGTCTGAATTGGGTATAGTTGATTTCAAATCTTGCCTGCTACATTGTGAGATTGGTTGGTGATGATTTGTTAATTTGTAATTGTGATTAGTTTTGTGTGACATTCGGACACAGGGAAAGTGATCTGCTGTTTTTTTATTTTGGATGTGGAGTAAAAAGAAGACTCAAGTTCTGAAGACTTAGATTATCAAAGTTAAAGATTTATGGCCTTTTCGCAGAAAAGAAACAGGTCAAGATGGAGCCCAGATGATATTTTATGGGACTGTGTTTACATGATTATGTGATTGCTCTATGGATATCACATGTGTTGCAGTTTCTATCTTTTGGAAACTGCAATGTTTATGGATTGATCATGCTTACAGAGTTGAGTAGTAAAGAAAGTTAAGCATGATCCTGGCCTCACATCACATAGAATCAAAACTTTCCTTCTTGATATCAAGGGGTTTTTTTTTAGTGGTTTTTTTTAACAATTATTTGTGAGTTTCTGGTCCATTTCCATTGAACCAAGTGGACTAAGGCTACCATTTCGAGAAAGTTTAATAAAATTCAGAACTTGAAAAGCAAAAGGCTTTTATACACATTTACTCAGGGGCATTCCTTAGCATTGGTTGTGCAATGGTTCTCTTACACTGAGCATGGGTCTGGAAGATCTAGCTTCAGTAGGCTGCCAGTGAGTCACAGGTTGGGGGAGCTACCATAGTGAAGTCTCAACCATATTAGGTCATGGTGTACTCTACTTTGACTAAGACATCCGCAAAAGGTGAGCAAAGCAACATCTCCGTTTCAGGTCATGCACAGATAGAGGGTAAATTAATGATCATCCCTTTAAAATAAAAAGATGAAATATTGAATTCAGAAGCACCTCCGCTTAACTAGTCGGCGATTATGGCCCAAACAAAGGCACAAGTACAATTTTGTGACACTTTTCGAATCAGAACTGTCAATCTGTAGATGGATCAATGGTGTTCTGAAACTATTTCAAAACGATACAAGCTTTATTCTGCAGCAAGCAGTCTTTGTTAATGATATACCATTTTCGTTAAATTTCCATGCTGCCTGTAACCTTGCATGTGGCGATACAGTGGCATTTGTGTGATTGGTCAGGGGCATGAGCTGTGTCTGGATCTCCGTTAGTGTGTGTCATCAGGGTTTTAGATTGTTACATTGCTTGGTAATTTCAAATTTGGATTTCAGATGTGAGCTGGATACAGTATGTGAATTTTGGTCTAAGCACATGTGCAACTATGTTTTGTTGCATTCTGATAATTGAGGTTATTGTTGCCTGGGAAGCGTGGAGGTGTCCATAAGGAGAATGTACGATCATTGGGTGGAATGCCTATTGTGCTGCTGTGCATGGAAGAAGGATTACTTCAGCCAGATGGAATGCCTGCTGTGGGCTCCTCAAATCTTTGGCAGGGCGCTATTGGTCTAAGTCTTATTTTAGGAAGTTTCTGTGGAGTGTAATACAATATGTAGAGAACCCTGTGGTGTATTAATCAGAGCTTATAATTTGGGGATAGTTCTGTTTGTGAACAGCAGTATGCTCAATGTTTATCAGTTATCTAAAGTTGCAGTTTGTCTTCCCAGTTCTGTGTAGACATTAGCTGTTAAACTGGGGGGGGGTTCTTCTGCATTCCGTTGTATATGCGTGATACTAGTTTTTAGGGGTAGGCGCGGCAAGGACATTTTTCAAGGTGACAAATGTCAGTGGTGTGGCTGGGAAATTAGTTTGTCACTTGCAGCAGGCCTCTCTGATGTTGTACTACAGGAAGATGTCTAGATATGTGTGCTCACCTCAATAAAGTAATGCCTTTGGTTGTACGGTTGTCTCTTCCCTGGTAGAAGACTCACAGGTACCCCAGAAACAGCAGGCGCGTCAGAATAGCCACCTTCTGGACAAATGCTGGAAGTAAATTCGGATTAAAGGGCAAAGGTATGCTGGGGGCATAGAGCTGTGCTAGCTGCGCTTATTTTTTTGAGTTTGTGCAGCTAGCTGTATCTATGTATGTTGTTGGGCGCTTGACTGCTGAGCAGATCAGGCTATTCAGGCACCTTGGCCCTAGATTGTCCATTTCCACTTTTACATCGGACTGGTACAGCATCAGGAATTGCCAATAGTGTACGTATTGGGCCTGCGTGCTCAAATCATATAGCTTGAGGTCAGACGCCGCCAGTCCTTGCATTGTGATGTCAGTATTTCCCCTTTTAAGCTGGGCTGCTGTCCTGCCCACACAAGTTGCAACAGAAGAAGGACGCGTTTAGCGGTAGAAGTAGGTTATTAAATAGATATTGGTATTTAAGCAGCATCACTATAATTGCAAGTGCCAGGCTGCTAGCCAGCGAGAATGTCAGCCATATTCACCTGTAATTCCTTGCCAGAGCCATCAGACAGGTGTCTTGTATAATGTCTGTTGTGCTTCTACTCACTCACATTGTTGGTTATGGACATGGTCGTGGATTTGGCTCAGTTTATGTGGATCCCAGAGTATCCAGCAAATCTCAGGAATTTTCTGATCTGTGGTGACACATCTTGTTCTGGTTATTTCACATGGAGGGTGACATTGTCTGCGTAAAACAAGAACTACCAGCCACCTGGAGGTGAAGTTCAGTCCCCTTTCCGCATGGTGTTGGTGTAATCGAGCCATAAGTGGCTCCATTGCTAGTGCAAAAAGGATGGTAAAAAGGTCAAAGCTCTTGATATGTTTATTGGGGCCGTGATTATTCCATTTTGCCTCATGAGCGCCACTGGGCTAGTATATAGCAATTTTGTCCACCTCACAAATCTTGCACTAAAGCATAGTGAACCCAGCAGATGGAAAAGATAGTCCCATTTGAGGGAGTCTAACACCTTTGTGGCGTCTAGGAAGACCCCTGCCATCTCCGGGTCGATGTAGTACAGCAGAGAAAGTGTATACAAGTTATGCAATGCTGACCTGTCTGGTATAAAGCCTGATTAGTCTGGTTTGACCAGGCTAGACAGAAGGGGTAGTATGCCAGAATGCTGGCTAAAATCTTGTTGTCAGTGTTTATTAAAGACAAGGGTTGATATGAGTCTATGGGGTTTGCCGGGTTTCGGTATTGTAATCATCATCACCTCTCTAAGGCATGAGAGCAGGCTTCCCTTTTGGAAGGCTTCGTCATGGAGTTCCAAGAGTCTAGGAGCTAATTGGGGCATGTCCTGTTATGAATTTCATCTTTGAACACCCCATCTTACACCACTCCATTCAGCAGTCTCCAGGAGAATGTTCTTTGTGTCTCTTTGTGTCTGACCTGGAACATTCAGTTTGAGGATCACCGGTGAGTGATTGGTTAAGGTCCTGGGGAGGCGTTTGACTCTAGCCAATAGTCTATATAGTCCAAGAACAATGGGCGCCACACATGCAAGTTCCCTTCTGCATTGTTGGGTGTCAGAGCTGCCACACATCCACTAGATTGTTATTGGTTCTAATGTCCTGTATTTGTTTTGCTGCCAGTGGGTGTGGTTGCCTGCTTATTCTTGACCTCTCCATGTCTGGATCTAGTAAGACATAAAATCGCCTCCCCAAAAAAGAATCCCAGAATTGTATTTTAGAGTGCAAACTAATATGAAGAGTTGTATGTAGATGAGCATGTGCAATATGGAATATCGTCCCTCCGCGTCTAGTGTCTTGAGTAATGGACGAATGGGGCACTGCACCTGATCCACCACCAGGATCACAAATGGAAACTGCAGCAAGACCACGCAGAGAACATGCACAGTGGGTATGCTGCCAACGCACCGCCGGTGGTACAACGTCCAGCGCCAGGACCCCTGGCCCCCCCTGCCACCCGACGGTACACCGCCAAGGAACTCCTAGGCCCCAGACATTGAAACAGCTGTATTTCCTTCTCCCCACGATCCACCAAAGGACCATTCACCTACCGACACTGCCACTTGTCCTGCGACACAACCTATGAAAGATCCTGCATCACTCCAGCCCACAAGGCCACCGCGCGACCGCTCCACTGTATCCTGCTCTACGCCCGCTCACTCTGCAAACATGCCACAGAAATCTGGGACACCATCACCACCCTCTCCACAGATGTTGCCTTCATCACCGAAACATGGCTTCCCCCTCCTCGAACCCCGACATTACCACTGCCACCCCAGAAGGCTACAAGATGATACACTGTGACCACATCAACAAACAAGGCTGAGACATCGCCATCATCTTCACGGAAACCTTCAGATACAATATCACCAACGACGACTCCACACCTGTCATGGAACACCTCAACTTCCTACTACAAACTGATGCAAAGACCACGATAAGAGACGCCCTCACCTACAGACCCCCGGGACCCCGAGCAACATTTTGCGACGTCATCCCCAACCTCATCGCCCCCCTAACAATTGACTTGCATCACTAACTCCTACTCGGTGATCTCAACCTCCACATCTACAACCCCTACGATGCCAACTCCATCACCCTTCTGGAGAACCTGAACAATACTGGCCTCACCCAACTGGTCCCCAAACCCACACACAAAGCCAGACACACACTTGACCCTATCATCACCTCCCGTGACAGATTAAAATTCAGCCACACCACAGAACTCATGTGGACTGACCACACCATTGTACACTTCACCATCACCGACGTCCAGCACACCATAACCAGGCAGCAGATCTCCTCCCAGCACAGCTGGAGCAAGGTCACCGAAATTCAGTGGTCACAGACCCTCACCAGCTCCCAACCTGAGGCCTCAACAGACCTAAACCAGGCCGTTCAGAACTTCGCCGCCTGGATCACCGAAAGAGTTGCCCCACTAAAACCTACAAAAACCAACAAGAGCCCCAAACATGCCAGCTGGTACACCCCAGAACTCAGGACCACCAAGCGCAACTGCTGTCAACTGGAGAAACGATGGTGCGCCACCAAGAATCCTGCCGACAGAGCTGCTCACAAAACAGCCCTCAGCAACTACCACTGGCACATCAAACAAGCCAAGAGAGCTGCCATCACCACCCGCATCGACTCCGCCGCCAACCACACAAACAAACTTTTCAAAATAGTCAAAAAATTCTCCAACCCGACAACCATAGAGAACACCATCCACCCTTCCCAAGAACTCTGCGACACCCTCTCAGACTACCAAAGCAAGATCACCAACATCTACAACAATTTCAACATCCAACCCGCCACCATCAACCCTTACAAGCTCAACCAAACAGCAAACACCAGCCAAACAATCACCACCTGGTCACCCCTCACTGCCCTGACCACCTCGGGCATCATGTCTTCCATCCAATCCGGAGCACCCATCAACCCCTGCCTTCACCACTTCTACAACCTCACAACGAATCTAATCAACATGCAACCAACCAGCATCCACAACAACTCCATCTCCACAGCAACCTTCCCCGCCAGCGTGAAAACCAACTTCTGCAAGCCATGACCAACGTAGCAAAATGGATGAGAGACTACTGCCTCCTACTCAACACTGACAAAACTGAAGTACTGATCTTTGGGAAGAACACTCCTGCATGGAACCACAGCTGCTGGCCTGCAGAACTCGGACCCACACCCACACAACCGACCAGGCACACAATCTCAGCATAATCCTCGACAGCCAACTGACCATGAAATGACAAGTTAACGCAGTTGCCTCCTCCTGCTTCCACACACTTTACATGCTCCACAGAATCATTAGATGTATCCCAACCAACACCAGAAAGACCGTCACTCAGACCCTTATCACCAGCCGCCTCGACTATGGCAACGCCCTCTACGCTGGAATCTCCAACCAGCTACTCAGAAGACTCCAGACTATGCAGAATGCCACAGCCAGACTCATCCTGGACCTCCCCAAATGAACCCACATCGGCCCCCACCTGAGAGACCTCCACTGGCTCGCCATCCAGAAAATATGCTAGTTCAAGATCCTCAGGCATGCCTACAAAGCCCCCCACGACTTAGGACCTGCCTACCTCAACCATTGACTGAACTTCCACCAACCTGCTCGACATCTATGCTCCTCTTCACTCACCATCGCACACACCTCCCGCATCTGCCGCACCCACAGCGGTGCCGCTCCTTCTCCTACATCGCAGCCAAGACCTGGAATGACCTCCCCCTCCAGCTCCGTACAACCCCCTCGCTGGCCGACTTCAGAAAGAGACTCAAGACCTGGCTCTTCAACTGAGACACAGTGCCTAGATACCCCTATGGGGTGACAGAGTTGCACTTTACAAATATAGATTGATTGATTGATCAGTATAGCTGTGCCACAAGCATATGAGGAGTTGGATGCCGTGTATTTAGCTATGATACATTTGGCTCGTAGTCTTGCCTCAGTAGAGCATGTTAAACGTGTTTTGTGTAGTAGGCCTATGTCAATTTCGTGTACTTGAAAATACTCTAGCTATTGCCTCAGCTTGCAAGACACACTGAGGTCACAGATGTTCCAATTAATAAGTTTAAGCTGAAGAACCATGAGGGCAACTGAGTATCTTCTTGTCTGAAAGGTGTATACATGCGGTCCATTTGTATCATGTGTCATTTGTTCATATCAGTGTTGAAGTGCGTGAGAAGCCTCGAGGCGCTTCAAGTATAGAATGTCAATATATATATCTTGCACACTGTTCTCACCCCACCCCCTCCTAAACATGCCAGAGGTACGAATAAGGCCCTATTACCCCCCCATGAGATTCCCAGCATTTTGCCCAAACATTGGTATTCCCACCTTTTGCACTTTGCGCTTTACTCTGAGGTATTCCCTCCTTGCACTTTGTACTGCTATTGTAAGGTCAGGATATACAGAAATGTGATTCCCATCATATTGCAAGTCTTGTTGATGTCTAGCTAGTTGTGTGATCACTGGGTGGATTAGTGCCGCCGGATGTAGTCCCAGTCCCAGTGATCTGTGGGCCCACTCCACTGAGAAGAGAGGACTAAATTGAGCAAAGCAGCCCAGTTTTTAAGGAGCTTTTCAAAGTATTTCTCTATAGGTCCCATGTGTAGTGTTTCTGCAATGCTAAGCATTCCCAAGTTGTTACACCTCGAACAGTCTTTTAGATCTTCATTTTTAGATTGTATTACTTCAAGTACTTTTGCCATCTGGGGTATTTTCTCTCAGTGCTCTTTGGACGGGTCTTGGTCGTCAGATGTGAGCTGCTCCACCTGCCCAATGCCATCTCCATGCATGTCAACATGGTCTTTCATGCGGTCCAGCTGGTCTGCAAGGGTGTCCTTCTTTGAATCTATCTTTTCTAGATTATGTTTCATTTCTAAAAATAACAGCCACAAGACAAGAGTCTTTTTCTGTCGCCTCATGTGATTGTTCTGTTGAGATTTTAATTGTCTCTTCCTGTGGGTTATCAGTTGCCATGCGTTGTATTTTTGGAGTGGAGCTTAGCTTGTTTTCCATCTGCTTTGTCCATTGTGCCTGGAGAGTGGAGTTTGATCTACCTTGTGGGTTCAGAGTGGGGTCTGTTCTCTATATCAAGCATTGTCAGCTCATGGTGGTTGTCTGGGATGTGACCGTGCTCGCCAGTTCAATGCTGGGGTCTTAGTTTGTGTGCTGGGTTTGAGCACAGTGCCGCTATCTAAGTGCTGTGGCCGTCAGGCAATCCCATCACACCCCAGGACTCTCCTCTGCAGTTACTGGGGAACACAATCAGTTTACCCATAATCACAGGCCAATTTCCACATGCTTTTGTGCTCAGGTAGTGATACATGCTGTTTCAAATGTTGCAGCGGCATACCAGTTTAAACTCTAGTTAATACTGTTTGTGTTGTTTTTGGATGTTTCCTTTCCCATCTATTTACCTCTATTGCCTTAAAAACCAGGTAATCGGTCTTGGAGCTTTACTGATGCGAGTGTGTGCTGTAGCAGTCATGGCGCTGTGTTGAGATTGATGGGGTTTAGATATTTATGGACAGACTCATTATTTTTGAGTCTCGCACCTCAGCTCATTTTCATGTACTTTAGATATGCCATACTTTTATTAATGTTGCTGTCTGAAGCTTTTGCCACCACCTGTGCATAGACAGCGTTCTTTCTCTTCCTCACCCAGCATCTTGTATCGGATCTGGTGCGGTCGGGCCACTCCTCGACTATTGCCCTTTTCCTCCTCACCTGACTGCCCAGGTGTTGGACTTTTAGCTCCGCCAGGGTACAGATGGCAGCCACTGGTGGGGCCTCACACAGAAGCAGAGGGCACGATTCAAGCATCACCGCTGGAGCCTGCCCCACCTCAGGTACTCCCCGCCCAGAGGCCTGGTCCATCTTTGTGTGGCTCGCACATCTCCTCCACCGGTGGCTGACACCTTATGAGAGGTTTGCCATGCTCCCTTGTGGAGTTTAAGATGCTGTCTGGCAGCCACGTCCTCGGCTAATCATCCACCACTTCCATAGAGTCTGAGGGCCGCGAGTATAAACTTCTTGGCACAGCCATTTAACAACGGCACCAGCGGAAGGCCCGGGTGAAGGATACCACAATTGTCCTTGTCAAAATTCCAATCTGTGCAGTTTATTCAGTTCCCCCCATGCACTATTGCACTTAGATAGGCACTTTAAAGGCTGATCGCGATTCCTTCTATTGATAAATGTCATATTCATAGCCCAGCCAGTACCTTACTAGAGTGTAGGCATCTTGCGGCCACGCTCTCCTGTGCCACCTCACCCCATTTGCTGGACCAATGAACTTAGCTGACAGAAGCAACTGGTACTTCAGTTTTCAACCAAGCCTTCCATCTACTCTATTGTGAGATGTAGGTCTCAAATGAGCATGGTCAGCGTCATTTGGACCATGGTACCTCCTTATCTTTTGTATAGCTGCAATGTCCACCTTCCTGAAAATACACAGTTTGGACCACTGCAACGAAACTTGTATTGCACTGCGCACCTACCTACCTATAGTACACACTGCAGCGATCTCTAGTTTAAGCCTATCTTCTCTTAAGTCTATCTGGTGTTAGACATCATCTGGTCAGGGCCCAAAAGGCTTTTTCCATATATCGAACGTCCGGCAAACTCATTCTCCCAACATCAACCCAGACACCAAACTGAACCTCTCTACCCAAAGTTTCCTCCTAGCTCTGTATGCGTTCCCATTTACGTTCTAGAATTACAAATCTTTGTATACCTTTAAACTCTATCTCATACATCTTGAATGGTGGCAATTCCCTAAAAGCAAGCGGATGCATACACTTTTAAGTTGGTGGTAGTGAAAACCACAGCTTTCTCCTAAATAAAACACCCACTTCCACACCTCAGAAGACGTCACACTTGCGTCAACAAATTTGTCAGTGATAACTCTACAGTGTACCACTCTCAACTTAGCATATGGCTGCCACTTGCTGGCCAAACTGGGGATTGTGAGGAATCAGGAAAAGGGGGACAAAAGATTGTGAGATATTTCTCTGTTACAACCACATCCTTCAATTCCATCATTACCCTTGGATTCTAATTACAGTAGCAATCAGTAGGCTTGTCACTTCTTGGTAACCAGGGAATATCCCATGGAACCATTCCCACTCCAGGCTGCTCTTTGTGCGTCCATTAGTTTTCTGATCTTCATAGCATCCAATATGGACCTTGATGCCTTCCCATGCCACACAAACCTTAACTACTCTTTCTGCAATTTCTCCAGAACCCCTTTATCAATCCTGATTGTGAGATGACTGAAACATGTGGGAGGTCGGGACAGTTTAATTTTGACAGAGCCCTCTCTTGTTTCTCAACCCAAGAAAAGTCAATGCCTGCAATAAAGAGGAAGCAAAAAGGAGTGACTGATTTTAACAGACTTTGATGCATTTCAACTATAACCTGCCCAACAAAAGCTACCCATAGAGTCATTCTCAGCAATGTGTATCTCATAAAACTCCAGCCCACCTTGGAGAAGTCTGCTCCATGCCTAGCGATGCCAGAAATGATTTTTATCTATGTTTCGCAACCTTCTCAACATAGTGGTTCATCTGTTATCTTAAACTGTTGATTGTCTTTTGCCCCTTACAAATACTGTCTAATCAGAGTATCTTAAGGAATGTCATAATCATAGTTGTACTGTACGCCGTACAGTTTCCCACCAGTTTCCCCACATCCAATATCTTGAACTCTCTTGCATCTGAGCTTCAAGCCCACCAATTGAGATCTTCCATGTCTCCTCATGGCGTCTAGTTCCCTGCCGGATCCACCTCTCATCTCCATCTCCTTACTATGACTTTCAAATCCTGAAATGTTCCAGTTTCAGTCAGTCAATTACTACCAGGGTGCGGGTCTCAGTCTACATCATAGTGCCTCCTCACTCACAGCTGCTGTACCCAACAGCCAAGCTCTGAGTAAAGAGAGAGGCGGTAATAAATAGTACCTCATCACTCCTACAGTGGAGGGTGCATTCAGCTTACCGTTCTAAAGCCCACCATTGGGATCTCATCACTACACTGTGACTCTTCACTGAATCAGCATCCGCCAGTGCCATGGAGATTTTAACTTGAAGCACTAGGGACACAGCAAGAGACCTCAGCCACTGCAAAGGAGAGGAACCATTGCATGACCTACGACATCTAACTACACCTCCTCCTTAGAACAGCTGCACTGTACAGAGCATCTTTCAGTGGGTGTAGACTCTAGCTCAGTCAGCAGATCCAGAGAAAGGCATCACCCACATTATCCTAAAAGCTACCTGGTTTGTCAAATGTAGGGCAGGGGGCTCTAAGGTATGGCCTGCACACAGCCAGCACAGCTTCATCAACCCCAAATTACCATCAGCAGAGACACTATTACTTTAGGAACCTCATCACCCTATCGAGTGATCACCAGCAGTATCATGAGTAGTCAGGGTAGTTCAGCAAGTTGGCAGTCCTGGGGAACCTCTAATTAGTCTTCCACCATTACAAATCTCCAGGTCATACACTCTGAAAGGACACTTTAAAATCAAAGAATGTCTGGGAAAGATTTTCCTTTCCTAGGTGGACATACTTGCAGATTGATTAATAGTCCTTACCCCTGAACAAAAAAATCTTTAAGCAAGTAAAAGGTCCGAACATGTCACTGTCCCATTTGGAGAGTTAATTCCAAGACACTGCAAATGGATAGCTCCTCGAAGAGGGAAGCTGTATGAAAAAGCCTTAAATCCTTGAGCATCTGAGCCAATAGAACCAAGTCACTTTCTTGGTAGTGAGCTGGGAGAGAGGGCAAGTCATATGTGTGTGACCAGCTAATGGATAACAGGCATTAGTGGATTCAGTGTGTGTTACATGGATTAATTGCGGGTCCTCTGAGTTAAGCTTGATATGTCTAAGTCGTATGCTCAGTGAAAGTCCTACATCTGCAAGCCTCTCAAAATGTATAGAAACTCCTTTTCATGTTTGAAGGGTTTAGGAATGGCATTCCAAATGGTGGATTCATGTACCTGAAAAGATTTGAGAGCTTGATATGAAGCTGGACAATAGATTCATTGAGCTTGATAGATAGTAACCCTGACATACAATGGTTAACGTTACGTTTCTTTCATCAAGACCATGAGACAAAGTGTAATGTGGTCATTTCCTCTTATCCTGAATATGAATCATGCACTATGCCTCTGGATTATTTGAACCTAGACATGTGTCTTTGTAAATGCTGTTAGAGCAAGCCAGGCAGGATACCATCACAAGGAGTGAATTGTATGTTCTAGCAAAAGAAAGGGGCGACTGCTTGTCTTTGTTGTCGACAGTAAATAGGACTTCTGAGATAGTCAGTATTGTGAATTCTGTCCCACAGCATAGACAGAAGCAGAGCCAATATTAAATCAATAGGTCACTGATCTCCAGGTGGCACTGTGTTTGAGCAGCGTACCATTTCCTAAGTCTTTGCAAAGCCAAGAAGCTCTGACATCAGTCTATACTTAGACAGAATAATGTAACTGATTGCTTGCTTTCGACGATTGGGATTATGGTGGCAAGTTTCTTGGTGACTTCACCTGTGGATATCAACGCTTTGACAATGCAAATGTGAGGAGAGGAACTATGCTTTGACGTCAACGTTGATAGCTTTTGCACTGCAGATGTGTGTTGATGAACAATATTTGGAGGGATCTGTGCTTATGGTCTGACTTGACAGCACAGCACAACTGTGGCCAGACAATTATGTAAGCATCACTAGGCAGGGGCTTTGTCTCCACCCACATGTTGGGAGTCAGGAGTACATGTTTTGATTGGGCAGAAGTTGTGTGATTCACAAAAGAAGTGGTTGCTCTCCACGCAGCTGTGATCATTTTGTTATTTATCAGGTTGCCTCAGCTTGAACTTTTAGGGGCACACACATTACACTGGAATGCCATTAAAGTTTCATAGGTAACTAAAAAATATTTGTTGGTGTTCTCTGGCAGCAGCATAGATGGGAGGAGGGCAGTAAATTATCGCACCTTTGATAAGTTGATTAAGCATGTTTTGCACTAATGTTTCCACTGGCTTGTCAGTAATGTCTGTTTTATTTATACACTTCAATCAAAGTGTTATCCAAGGACCACAGATTTTCAGGTACTTGCGTGGACGAGCTTGTTCCAAATAGATCGCCTTTTCAATTACAGCACACCCATCAATTCCCTTAAGCCATTTTAACCAGTAGGACCATTTGGGATATCCAATATTTGGCTATGTCATGTTTTGCAAGTAGAAATCATTGTCTAACTAGTATTTAGGAAATCTTATACATCCCTCTTCTTTTACAAGTCCCATAAAGACTACATTTGGGTACAGCGTGGTTGGAATCTGCAGAATCTGAGTCAACGTCCCAGCTATCCTGGACCACTATCTTTGAATTATTGAGCAAGACCATTTAGGATTACTGTTGATTGCTCTTCATTGAAGAAGGTAACCCAGAAATGGTTTGCCCAGAAGGGAAGCCGGTACAGCCAAATATTAGGTTTTGGGATTGGTGAAAATAACTTGCCTAAATAGTTGTCACTCAAGTTGGTTTGTCACCCTGGAAGGTTAAGGAAGCCCAAGGAAAGCCCAAGTCCTCAATGCCTGCCTGAGAGTAGGTGTTGAATTGGTCTACAGCCCATATATTCAGGTGCCTCTAAATGAAAGACGAAAGTGCACATGCAAGAGGGAGAGACTGGTCCCAGATAGCTGCTGGTGCAGATTGGGATGTATCCAACGGTGAGGGATGTGAACACCAGTATGGGCTTTGGGCTGAGAGGACCGCTTGAATGTTGAGCATAGAGATGCCTTGTTGAACTTAGCAAGCTAACCGTACGTTTGTTACACATCAGTCCTATGATTGGATGAAATGGAATCACTCTCAAACGCAATGCAAAGTTGATGATATTGAGGTTGTGAACCCCACTAAAATGACATGGTTGTCCTCATTACTTACCGGTAATCCTAATTACTCTTAGTCCTACTCGTCCTCAACCCAGTCATAAACACATGAGGTAGAATTCAATCACAGACAGGAAACGATTGCTAACCCCACCCTCCAGCTAAAGGTTATAATACATTAGCCATACCTCAACACTTCCTGAAATACCAAGCACACAAAGGCTTGATACCGGGAGGGTGGGTGAGAAGTATGATTTGGTCGAGGACGAGTACGAATAAGAGTAATGAGGGTTACCGGTAAGTAATCAGGACAGTACCTCAACGCCCCTCGTCCTCGACCCAGTCAAACACATGAGGCATACCAAAGCAGACCCCCAACAGGTCAGGCCTTTGGAATACTGCCAGAAACAAAAAACAGACACCATTCAGGACAAATGTGCACCACAGTGAATTTAATGGCATGGCCAAACAGAGTACACAGGAGCAGCAGGCTCCACAGCACACAAAACACCACTCCCAAAATTCAAATGGTCATTCAGAGTGTAATTCAAATGGTAATGTCTGATAAATGTAGACTCAGATGCCCAAGTCCCAGCACAATAGATTTCATCCAAAGCCACACCATTAAAGGTGACCCAGGAAGCCGAGACACCTCCAGTGGACCGGGTCTGGACATTGGAAGGAGATAGCAAGCCAGAGCCCTGATACGCCAAAGTAATGGTGCCCTTAATCCAACACCCCAGGGTCATTCAAGAAGCAGCCTTCCCTTGTCCTGCAAGACCAAAAGTCAAAAACAGACTGTCAGAAGAATGAAACGCAGCAGAACTGTCCACATACACAGATAAAGCACATTGAACGTCCAGAGTGAGCAACAAGTGTTCTTCAGGAGAAGGACATAAAGAAGGCAAAACCAACTCCTGAGAAGTATGAAAGTTAGAAGGAATCTTAGGAATAAATCCAGAATCCAAATGCAACACCACAGCATCCTCCATGAACCTCAAAAAGGAAGGAAAAGGAAGGGGAACACCGCAAAGCAGAAAGCTCCCCCAAACTCCTGGCTGAGTGATAGCAGCCAGGAAAGCCACCTTAAAAGACAAGAACTTCATATCCACCGTTGACAAAGTTTCAAAAGGAGAGGACTGAAGAGCACGCAAGAGCAGAGAAAGATCCCACACAGGAACAGAAGAAAGGACAGCAAGGGAGGAGAGGGAGAGAAACTCCAAAACAACCAGGAAACCAAAGGCCCACCCGCAGATGACAAGGAAGCAGGATCCCTGAATGCCCTGATAGCTGCCTACTGGCCCTTCAAATCAGATAGAGCAAAACCTTTATTGAAACCGTCCAAAAAGAACTGCAAATGGCAGAGATAGAACAAGAAGTAGAAGAAAGATCATGAAGAGAATACCACATGTCGAAAGCAGACCAGTACTTAGAATAAGAAGACAGAGTAGACACCCTACGGGAACCCAGCACCACAGATATGAGGTCAGTCAAACCTTGCCCACCTAGAGTCCCCTGCTCAACCTCCAGACCGCTAAGGTGAGATGAACCAGCAGTGGAGGAGTGGAAGACTGCAGAGGAGACATACTCCGTGGCAAGATCCAAGGAGGACCCACCTCCAAACAAAAACAGCGGGAACCACGACATCCTGGGCCAGTACAGCAACACCGCCACCACATGTGCCTTCACTCGCTGAACTTTCAACAAAAATTACTGAATCAGAGGAAAGGGAGGGAAGGCATACAGTAATCAGGGATGCCACGTGAGGGACAAGGCCTCCACACCCCACGCCTCCCCTCTCCTGAATACTGGAACAAAAGACAGGCAGGAGAGCATTGGTCCTGGAGGCAAACAAATCCATCTCCGGACAGCCGAACCTCCGGCAGATCATGCGGAACACCCTGGGTGACAGACACAACATCTGAGAAGACGGAAATTAGCGGCTCAGGGCATCCGCCACCACATTGTCCGTGCCCCTAATGTGTTGAGCAGAAATGGCCCGGAGATGAAGCTCCACCCAGCTCGCCACAGCACAGGCCACACAATTCAACGAATGACTGAGTGCTGCCCTGATGATTCACATAAGCCACAGTCACACTATTGTGGGACTGCACCAGTGCATTGCAACCGGACAGGTAAGACTGGAAGTATCGAAGGGCCCTCTCCACCGCCAACAGTTCCTTCCAGTTGGAAGAGCGCCTGGTCTCTGACCCATGCCAACGAGCCTGGACGGACCACTGACCCAGAGTCGTGCCCCAACCAAGCGCACTGGCATCCGTCGTCAGAACCTACAGAGGACATGGATGCATCCACATGCTCCTGGAGAGATTTGAGGAGTCTAGCCGCCACTGCAGGCTGTGCACAACATCCGCAGGCACTGGGATTTTCAAGGACAAATCCTGAAGTGGGAAATGAACAAACCAGTGAAGGTGCCACAGTAAAGGTCGTGGGTGCAACCTGACCCACGGTACCGTGAACACAGGCTGCCATGTGCCCCTGTACCTCTATCCAATGAAGCAAAGGAGCAGAGAACAGAGACAACACAGCACTGAACAAAGCCTGCAGATGCAGGATCCTGGAGTGTGGCAGAAACACCTTGCCCAGAACAGAGTACAACTCCGCCCCTATAAAAGACCTCCTGGTGGATGGCTAAAGATCGCCTTTTGGAAAATTCAGGAGGAAACCGTGGCTTCCTAGTGTACGCATGGTCAAGTCCAGATGCTGATGCATCACCAGAGCAGACGGGGTCTGGAGCAGCCAGTCGTCCAGGTACGGAAACAGTGAGACCCCCTGTATGTGAAGGCGAGCGACCTGGGGAGCTCCTACTTTGGTGAAGACTCTGGGTGAGGAAAGCTGGCCAAAAGGTAGGACACAAAACTGCCAATGATGACCCTGCATAGAGAACCGCAGATACCCCTGGAACCTCAAACCGATAGGCACATGAAGATACGCATCCTGAAGATCCAAAGTAGACATCACAAAGCCTGCCTGAATCAATGGAATAATTTGTTGCAAGGTCTCCATCTTGAAAGGGATTTTCCGTACATACCGGTTCAGGGGCTTGAGGTTGATCACTATCCAGAAACCCTGTAATCTACGAGACCAGAAAGATGACCAAATAAGTGACTTGACCCTCTTCGACCTCAGAACTGGTACAATCGCCATCTTCTGGAGCAGCAACTGAGAGCATTTTTTGGAATCTGTGTCCGTACAGTTCCAGATGAAAGGAGGGGCGGACACGAACACGATCTGGTAACCCCTCTCCAGAACACTCAGAACCCATTTGTCTGAGGTCGCGACCCGCCAAGCCGCCAGGAATTGATGTAGTCTCCCACCAACCTCTGCAATCATGACAGTGGGTCCCTGGACGTCGGCATAGTCGGGAACGATGACTACCAGTCCTGGGATCCGGATGAGATTTCTGCTGAAATTTGCCCTGGAAACCCTTCCCCTGGGCCTTTTGACCCCGAAGGTATTCCTCTGTCGCCGAGAAGGCTGACGAAAAGCTTTTGCTGAAGAAAAGAAGGCCTGTTTATGCTGCTTCCTAAAGGAAAAGGAATGCTTCCGCTCCTTGAAAACTTTTCCTCAAGGTCCTTCCCAAAAAGTCTAGGATCCGTAAAAGGCAACCTCAAAGCCATCAACCTTTGAGCAGCATCCGTGTTCCACCCCTGAAGCGACAAGTTGTGCCTGGCCATAATGGAAGCACCACAGGACAAGGCCGAAGCTTTGACTGAATCAAAAGCAATGTCTGAAAGAAACTCAGTCTGACGTTCCATGGACTCCAACAACTCAGGACAATGCCCACCCTCCTGCATCGTAGCGAACAAAGTCTTGAAGTCAGATAACAATGACTGTGCAACATATGCTCCATAAATCCCAGAATGAATGGCAAGATGAGACCCCGCACAAACCTTCTTCAAAGAGGAGTCAATTTTCTTATCTGCACCTTGTTTCAGGACATTATCCTCTGCCATGGACAGGCCCCCACCAGACTAGCCACAATAGAGTCCACATGAACCGTCTCCGGGATTGTATCCTACATGTCCATCAACGGATACAGTTTAGACATGAAGCGAGGCATCAGAATCCGCTCAGGATCGTTCCACTCATTCTAAAGGACATCCTTCACAAGCAGATGAATGGGCAGTGCTTTTGTAGATTGCTTCCTAAATTGAGGCAACACCATGTCTTTAGACGAAGCTGACGACTTCTTCATCAGGGAACCCCATGTTGTCACTAACATGGGACAGAATGTCCGGCAACATATCCTTAGAGACAAATTTCCCTTTATGGTCCATCGAGCCCAATGAGGACCCATCAGAAGAATCAGAACTGGAAATGTCAGAATAAAGTTCCTGCCCACCTTCTGACTGAGCACCAGCCTTCTTTTTCTGCTTCAATGCAGACAAAGTCTCCAAAATCACCTTTTTCAGTCTCCCATCCCGTCGCAAACAGGAAACAAAACCGGAAGTGCTGAGGTATGGCTAATGTAATATAGCCCTTAGTAGGAGGGTCGGTGGGGTTAGCAAGCATTTCCTGTTTTGTTTCCTGAATGTGACGTTATACTACCTCATGCGTTTATGACTGGGTTAAGGATAAGGGACGTAGACCTAATGACTCATAGAATTACATTCTAGCTGTTTAAGGTTAGGAAGGTCTATTTAGTAACTTTGCCCTGAGAGGCAGGGTTAGGTAGGTCAAACTAAAGATTTTTGATCTAAGACTGAGTATTGGTGGAAAAAGATGAAGGTAGGGGTTTCTTTTTGCCTTTTTAGGATTTGGCTAGTTTGCCTTTTTTTCCAGGGAATAGTTGTAAGTGGAGTGACTAGAAAATAATCTGTTCCATCCGCTATTTGTCATTGAAGGCTGGTAGATGCTTTTGTGGATGTGGTTCAATGACCACACAAATTCCAATCCGGTGGTGGTAGGTACACTTCAATCAATCAATCAGGGGGTTTAAAGCGTACTACTCACCCGTGAGGGTCCCAAGGTGCTGGGGGAAGGGGAGGGGGGCGGGGGACCCGCTCCGGCTCAGCCGAAGAGCCAGGTTTTGAGGCTCTTCCTGAAGGTGTGCTGAGTAGGGGAATGTCTGATGTTGACTCTTCCACCCGCTCTGGTTCTGCGGATGTGCAGGGTTTCTGCCAGGGCGAGGTCGGCGGAGCGGAGGTTCCTTTTGGGTACGTGGAAGGAGACTCTTTCGTTGAGGTATTTGGGTCCGCTGTTGTGGAGAGATTTGTAGGCGTGGGTGAGTAGCTTGAAGGTTACTCTCTTCTCGACGGGGAACCAGTAAGGTCTCGCAGATGTTGGGTGATGTGCTGATGCCCGAGGACGAGTCTGGCCGCGGTGTTCTGGATGGTCTGGAGTTTGCGTAGCACTTCCCCTTTTACCTAATGCTCCAGGAGGGCAAAACTTTCTCGGGTTTAGAGAGAGATGTAACAGTATGGGAGTAAGGTAATCCCCCACACTGACATGTTCCTGGATCACAGGAAGTATTGGTGCTGAATGTAGCCCACCGGCACTTATTTGTTAGGCAGGTCCACAATGAATTATAAAAGAGGGCTGGATATTTGCCAGGTGAGTAAAAACCAGACAAGGACAGTTCTGAGCCTCAGTGCAAAGAAGGGTTGAGTGGGGAACGTCACTGCAGAAGGAGGCCATAACAATTTACAGAGAACATGCTCCTGTGTATATTCTATCTGGGGAATATTCTGGGAACCATGAGGCTAAGAAAAGATGGCGTGCCCCACTGCCTAGGAGCACAGGCCACAGTGGCTTAGAAACATGGAGATTTTCAGATGTTGTTTAAAAGATCTGAAAGATTTGCTCAAATTTTAATGGGGTACATGGGACATAGGCTAGAGGGACAACACTCACCAGTGATGTGCATTTGGTGCTCAGAAGGAAAGACAGGATCCATACAGAGTTGGGCCAAACATTGGGGCTCAAAATGTATAGCAATTGGGGAGTGGGTGTAGAGGAATAAATATGATAATCAGCTCACACGGTCTAAAAATACTAGATATTATGCAAATGACACTTTTGGTTTAACTTTATTCTTGGATCCAGATCCACGTAGCTTTGCCAGGATTCAGCAAGCAGATGACAGAGCTTTACTACTATGGCTAGTGTTGCTCTCCAGTGCTAGAGAATGTATTGGAAACATTCTTACTCTTTCTTTATTATGGTCAGATTGCAACATAGCCAACCATTGGAACAACCATACAACATCTGAAAGAAAGATGCCCACCTTTCAGAAGACGCTAAGCCAATAGATTTCACATTTTCGCCTACCTGTGAGGTAGACAATCCAATTTATAACACAGAGAACAATGCAGTGGTGGTCACACATGTCCATTAATTGCAGAAATGACAGCTCAATGAAGCTCACATGTATTGCCCTACTCTAGAGTATTTTAAATTAACATTACCGTAATTCAGAACAAAAGCTAAGTTGAAACACCTCTCACTCTTGCGGTATTCTTGAAGATATTAAATATTCTAAAAAGTTCAAATATCAAAATGTCGTCCTGTGTACATTAGTGCTTCTTTTATGGATTATGTAAACAGCTGCGATGTCGACAATGATGGGGTTCACATTATACAAAAGCTCAAATAAATAAACAAACAAACATCACATATCTTCCCCAAAATTGAAGACTGGCCCATCACAATTGTACACCCACCCCTAAGTATAGCAATCCAATAGACGAATTATGTATCATATCACCATGGCAACAATCCAATGGATGTAACTGAAACTTGTCCCACAGAAAAATTCAATAGGTGCCACAAATGTTCACCTGCCAGATACAACAACAACCCACTGGATGTCACACACCTACTCTACCACAAAGAGCAAGTAATAGGGTATCACACATTTGTCGATCTCTTTGGCTCCTCGTTGGGCATACAGAGAGCAATATATTAGCAACTGAAATACCTTAGTCAATCACAATTCAAGTCACACCAGTCACATTATCCTATCTCATAAAGTGCCAATTCAAGGGGTATGATAAATATTCACCTCTCCCAGAGACTGAAAAGTCAATGGGTATTTCAAAGGCACGTATAGTAAGGAGTGATGGGGTCAGAACAGTAACATAATTTAAAGAGGCGTGGGAAAGACTCAGGTAAGCAAGTATAATGCAAGTGCACAAAAAGAGGTGGAGAATAAATTGGGTTTGTGGGGTTATTCGCATTAATAACATGTGCATAACAGTCCTCCTGCGAAGTCTGCAACTATGTATCTCTCTATATCAATCCAACAGAGCACAGGACAAGAAATCCCCCTTTTCACCCCTCCTTGTGGTACAAAGCAGCGTTTCCCAGAAATGTACTGCAAAGAAGCAGTCCTTAACCAGGCCATTAGGGGCAATAGGGGTAGTAAATCCTGCACGGTTACTCTGTTAATTTCGTGCATTAACGCCCACTACGAGCCAACGTCCCCTCCCCCATTCATTGCAGAAGCGAGGCAAATCCAACCTGGTCAGACATCTTCCAGGTGCCTCTTTCCCTCGTTGCAGGGAACTTTCCAGCAGAGGTTATAAAGGGACCATGTAACGGGGACCTGCTAGCCAGACCCTTGAGCACAGTTCTTGCCCCAGGCCCGCTTTGAAGCAGACCAGGTACACAGCGCCAGATGCCCCCTGCTCTGGAAGAATATGTACCAGAAGGAAAAAAAGCACAATGGCCGTAAAAAATAAGCTAAAACACAAGCTCGACCCACTAATGATGCGGATAGGCTAACATCTAAATGTGCTTTCGAAACATTTAAAAGATGTGCATGTCACAAGCGTACTCTTTCACATGAATCTCTCTAAGTCTTTATTATGTCAAAATGCTATATGTTTAAAATCACACACATCTGGAAAAGACTAAGCATCATTGAAATTCCTTAACGAAAGTTTATGCGAGACTCTAGAGTTATATATGTTGCTTTAGTGTCTACTTGGATTCATTGTAATATTACATACACACACATACACATATATATCTATGTGTGTGTGTGTGTGTGTGTAGTAAAATGTTTTCATTGATATTAAAGAAATATTAATGTTAACGTTTACATTTTATAATATTGAAACAGACATTGTCTTATTAAAAAAAAACTTATTGCACGCTTTGAAGTGAACTTTTTGCACAACCCTGATCACTTCCCTGTAATAACAATATTTTTTGTACAAAAAAATATACTTTTAAAAATTCACCTTCAACCCAACGTGTTAAAAGTGAAGTGAAAGGCGCACACGTAAATGATAAACGTCCTGGTCTTGATAACAATTTATTTAAATTATTCATTGACGATCATTTGCATTTCAAACTGTGTGAACGATCTAAAATAGGCATTTTGTTGTTTGTTTATAACTATAAAAAGATGTCAAGCACCCTTACAAGATGGCTGCGCCAATTACTAACATCAGCGAGGGGGCGCTCTGCTTGTCCTGTATAGCTCTCCTCCTTACAATAAGAGCGCAGAAAACCAACGGCATTGTTCTGAGGTGTGTGACACTATTGCCAGCGTTTCAGAGATACTGCTGTCCAATTAGTGGTGAAAATTAAACATACCTTACCAAGATATCTGCCGCGCCTTCCTTCCTAATCATTCGATATTTAAAAAGTTACCTCGTAGAGTCCTTGAAATAGATATACACATAGGCGCATGTACATACATATTGAGCGTCTAGAAATGAAGTTGTTGCACTTGCTGCTTTCATCAGATCATGTAATTTATTATTTTCAAAGTTGTTCGGATAGCCATAACATTTAAGAATTATCAGACTCGGTACCACAAGATTTTTGTGTATAGAATAAATGGTTGATTTGACAAGCAAAGATGCAAAAAGACATGTTTGGCACAATGTGAAAACAAATGAATAAAGTCGCAACATATGGTAGTCATGGTCACCACAATCGTCATTAATTAATTGTGAGTATTTATAATATTGTATTATACATGGGAGTCTGCAATCGCTTTATTAAAGCCCGTCTCCAATTAATGTATTGCAGACAACGTCTGACGTCCCTAGCTGCCTTTAGCATTTTTCTAAAGAAATGACGTAGCCGCTCAACTGTACTACCTTATTAAAGTTGAGTTCTGAGGTCACAATGCCTGCTGCCAGAGGCAGCAGCCAAAAGGAAAGGCAGGCCATAGAGCATAATTAAAAGTGCACTTTAAAAAGTGAATACAAAATGTACTGTTTTCTTCTTCTGCTCTGTTTTTCTAGCTGAATAGTGATAAGCAGAACAAATATTTATGGCAACACGTTTATTTTTTCCACACTTTAGGTAATTTTATGAAAGACAGAATCTCTCTTTGTGTTTCTATACATTCTGAGCTACAGCATTTCAAAAAAATCTGACTTGTATTAAACTGACTCTAATATCCCTTTGCAACAAACATCTAACTGCTTTTTGATGTGCGTTACATTTTGCAATAGAGATTAAAATTGTATTCTTCGTGTTTACAAACATCCTATCTCTTTCTTATAAAAGTATTACACCAAGTATTTAAGTGGTTTGTGGGAAGGGTGTAGGTGTGACCATGTACATAAGGAATAAAGTACTCTCTGCCATACATTATAATGATATTGCAAGTCAGCTTGGAGTTCCATAAACTTATAAAGGAACTCAGCCTTCAGCCTCGTTCCTTTAAATTATCACGGAACTGCTCTGTGACTTGCAATCATCTTATAATGTACGTCAGTAGTTACTTTATCCAATATATAGAGCACAAATATCACTCATGGCTATAACAAGAAAGATCATTTTTCAAACAGACTCAGATTAGAGAAAAGTGGGATTTACTGGGGAAAAAACACCAGTGTGTGAGGCCACAAGTTTAAGAACAAAATCTCATTAAAATAGATGAAGCAAAAATATTTTTTGAATGTTAATGCAGGTTTACAAAGAGGGACTCCTAATGGAAGTCTATGGAGTTAAGCTGCTTTTAGTAGCTTCTATATATTTGAAAAGAGGCGACAGGTTTGAGATTCTAGTGTCACCAGCGTGCAGAATATTATAGTTCGTATTACTGTGCAGGGTGCTTGTAAAGGGCAAACTACGAACTGGGGTGTCTCTAGGAGTGCTTATCAAGAGGGGGCCTTGAGCGCATAAGACGGAAGACGAATGAAGAGGATTCCTTAGAACAAAAGTTAAAAGCAATCAAATCTGAAAGTCAGAAGTGTGAGCGGGACCAGTGCCCGAGTCACTGCCAGTGAAATTATTTGGGCTTGGCAGTAGAGGTCCCTCGGCCTTGAGAGGATAAAGCATGTCAACAGATCTCGACATGTACGGAAACGTAGGGCAACTTTTGAGAACAGACAAGGCCGAGCATTAGAAAAAAGGGGCATATTAATTTTCCCATTGACTTCCACTGCAGTGGAGAATTTGTGGCTATAATAAATCAGGATTATTGGCATTTTTCACAAGTATAGAGGTTTTGTGGTAGAATTAAAGCATAATTTACTAATCTCATACATTTAAAAAAATGAGGTATGTTTTAGAATGGGCACGGGAAATACCTAGAGAAATGTCAAAATGTTTTATTTAATTGTATTGCATGGTATTGCACAATTTAGGAGAAAGCCTTTCGTTTGCAAGCGTCCTATGTACACGACTCACAATATATTTGCTTTGCTGTGCCAGCAATTTGATCTTTACCCCAGGCCCTATGTTTGTTCTTCAGAAATAGTGATGTTTTGAATCACAGCCCGATGCCCGATACATTTCTTTCACATAGCAAGAAAAAGGAGGAAGGACGTTGAACAACTGCCTTCCAACACGATACAATGTAGCACGAATTTGACTTATGAAAAAAAGCGAGCGAGCGGGTGAGAAAGATACACTATCCCTTTCCCAGGTCTGGGACAGTTCTAACCTGAACATGCTACCCTACGGGTCTTTACTTCTCCTAGACGTTCAGCCATTCATCTGGGGACATGAAATACGATGTCCCTGTGTGTGCATTTCTACAAATTTGATAAACTATGGCCTTTCCAGTACGCGTTTCCAGTATTTCGCCACACGCACTCCAGAAAAATGTCTCCGAGCAAGTTGGTGTGTATCTTTTCAAAAGGTATTTTTATTTCGAAAGTATAAAAATATTCTGTAGAAATATTCAACAACTTTTTGGAACTTTGGGGCAGATGTACGACCGTTTTTTGTGGTCGCAAAGGGGAATTTGGCCCATTTGCGACCGCAAAAAATGTCTGCCCAATGTACTAACCATATTTTGCGAGTCGCTAACCAATTAGCGACTCGCAAAATATGGTTAGCGACTCGCTATTAGGAAGGGGCGTGCCGAGGGCGTCCCTTCCTAATAGCGAGTGCAATTGCCATGTACCATTGTTTTGCGACCGCATTTGAAGTCTCAAAACAGTCGCAGATTACCACCCTTTTCAAAAGGGTGTTAAGCCACTCGCAAACGGGAAGGGGTCCCCAGGGATTAATGATATATTTATATATAGGATTAAATATTAGTGGAATTTATTTACATTACATTATGCTAAATTTATATATTAAAATATTTAATATTTACTACTTTAAACTATATAAAAAAATCTATATTTTTGTATATTTTTGATGATACTAGTGTCAACGATATTTTTTCTGATATTTTTGCACTTACCATTATAAGTATAGGGACATGATATTTTTGTAAATGTTATTTTTGACACAATATTTGTGTCAAACAATATTGTTTACCTCAATATTGTGTCAAGGATCTGTGAGGCTGCTGTCTTTCTAGCGGATACACAAATTTTTTTTTTTTTCAAAAACAAGATTACAAAACACGAATTTGTTATTTAAAAAAAAAAAAACGAATGACCACCCCCCCCCACCCATGTTTTCCTGGCGGTGACAGACAGAAAAAATACATAGCAGACCGTCTTCTCTAAATAAGGCTTGCACTCTGATGTCCATACACCCACGGCCCCTACCCTGTTAGAGTAAGCTTTCCAACTGCAGAGTCAGTGGAGTATTAATATTACCATCAGATGACGATGGTCCACCTGACTCATAATAGAGGGGTGGACCAATGCTCCCCAAATTCTATATCAGGGTCTGTGAATCCTAATTCTCCATCAGGACCTGACTCCTCATTCTGTTTGCCCCATTTGAATCGTACTTCATAATCTCTACTACGTCCTTCTTGCCAACTAAATGGCTAAGGTTGGCCATCATTATCACTGTGTTTTGGGCACATTTAATCCATTCATAAGGATCATCCTATCAGGTTGGTCAGATGATTGCTATTATAAAGTCTGGGTCTCCATTAGATCCCTGCCCCCCTCATATAATGCATCCTGCGCCTGACACCATTGCAAAATTCCTGACAAATGTTATTAATTCTATGTTTAGCACAGGTGCGTTTCCAAAGCTGTGGAAAAAAAGATAATTTGGAGCCTAAGGACTCCTCTAACTATCTGCCAATATCTAGGCTCCCCTTTCCAGCCAAAGTGGCTGAGAAAGTTATGAATACCCAATTGTCTGCATACATCAAGTCTAATCATCATCTTGACAAAACTCAGTTTGGATTTAGGAGCGGGCATAGTACCAAAACCACGCTCATTGTAGCTACAGATGAGATTAGATTCTCCCTTGACTCAGGTGGTAAGGCAGTTCTAATTTCATTGGATCTGTCCGCGGCCTTTGATACTGTCAATCATAGTTGTTTGATGGATTGTTTGCAGGCTATTGGGGTTAAAGATATGACTTTCGCCCTTATCCGTTCATTTTTGAGTGATAGATCTCAATCTGTAGCCTTTTAAGGTTTTACTTCAATGCCCTTCATGCTGCCATGTGGGGTCCCTCAGGGCTCGTCTCTGAGCCCGACTTTGTTTAACGTTTATGTCTCCCCCTTTTTGGGAATGTTGTGTCTTTTTGGTCTCCCATCTGGTGGCCACAAGAGTTAGGGAATCTACCTAAACCAAAAAATAAGGTGAAAAATCTGGGTGTGACGATAGAGAACAAGTTAATACTGTGGTCTCAACCTCTTTTTATATCTTAAAAATAATTAAGAAGATTGCACATCTGCACACCTTTGACCAGTTAAAAACTGTGGTCACTGCACTAGTCTTGGCACAGCTAGATTTTTGTAATGGACTTTTGCAAGGGCTTCAAAAACGATCACTGAAAAAACTTCAGACACTGCAAAATACAGCAGCAAGTGTTGGACTGGAAAATACTTCCAATTGGCTCCTCTATTGGCATTGTGCTTAAGTTAGCATTTGCGGCACCATTTTGTCCATGGCCGCCATCTTGTGTGATGATCGAAACTAACTTCTGTCTCATTTTGTCTGCCTCAGCAGAGAATAGCTCCGATATTTCTTTTTGTATTTCTTCAAGGTTGAGCTTCGCTGTCTTAATGAATGCATGAATGTGCCTTTGCATACCTTCTTTGTTAGATAGGCCCGTTCTCATGCTCTACAGTAGCGGGCACGGACAGAGTAACCTTGAGGTAGAGATAACATGAACCCGATCCCAGGAGCATAACTCATCTTCTGTGTCTCCTTTGTTAGCCTGCTCCAACTGGAATTTTCCAGTTTTGGGCGGGTCTTGCTGGGCATTGGAAAGGTATAACAACTGATGTAATGTTGGTGAGGGTCAGTCCCCTCTTTAGCTTCTTAGGAGGCTAGTCAGACTGGATTCCGCTCTAGCGAATACTAATAAATAACTTAGTTTGTATTCCCTACTGTCTGACCGACTCTTCATTTGTGTGGAAGGCTGAGAGGTGGTCGCGAGTGACCCGGGTGGCCCTAATCGGGTCACTTCCTTCATTTGGCGCCCGAACAGGGACTCCATTGGGCTGACCCATCCTCGCCCGTGGACGGGGGGGAGGACGGACCCACGTCGGGTCGGATGGGCGGATCGGGGATCCCTGCACGATAGAGCCTAGTACTCGCAGCTGCCCGCCTGTCTAATCGGGCGGTGCCCCGCCCAGTGGTCATCCCGGCTGGAGTCCTGAAAGGCGAAACCCTTGGATCTGACCGTTTGGTCTGAAGAGTCGGCAGTGGAGAATAAATTTGTTCGACCTGTGTGCACCAGGTGAGTTTGTCTTGGTTCTTTGTGAAAATGGCGCCCTTTTGAATAATATTTGGTATGGTCTGAGGACCATTTGATTTGTACTTGGTAGGTCTGTGGACCGATTTGGATACAGAGTGTCTGCGGACACTTTGCCAGGCAACATAATGGATTTGGCTTACTTTTGAAAATGCCTGGGATCTGCCCGGTTTTTGGTTTTGTGGTGTCGACTCTGATTTGTCTCTTTGGTGCAGTCTGAGGACTGACTTTTGGTTTTCTTTGTTTGATACGGTCTGAGGACCGACCTTTTGAAAGATATTTGCGAATTATTCGTCTGACACGAGTAGTGAACCTGTCCCGCTCTTAAGATGCCCTGCTTGAGTAAGTTGTGTTGTTTGGGGTGCCGCTGTTGTTCTGCTGATGCTCAATTGGAGGAAAGGGAACCTGCGCCTCCGGAAGGCACCCCGAACTTTGATATGTATGTTAAGCACGGCCTTGGCCCTATTATGTTTAGTACATTATGGCACAAATATACGAGGGACAATGCTGAGCTGCAGTGGCCGCTAACAGGTACCTTCGATGAATAAAAATTGAATTTCTTGCAGGATAAATTGTTTGCCAAACGAAGTAGGCAGTCGATGCTTGATTATCTTCCGCTATGGCAAAAGGAAGCTAGGCAAAGACGAATGAGAGCAGAAAAGAGGCCCGAAGAGGAAAGATGCAGACAGTGACCCAGAAAGCAGTAGCGTATGATAGAGAGAAAATAGAAAGAGGTATAGAGTGTGCTGATAGAAAGTTTCAATTGCAATGTGACAAATCATATGTTGCCCGAGAGTAAGGCAATACATTTGTGGAAGAACTGCTAGACACTCGACCTCCACCCCCATATGCCCCGCAGAAAATATACCCTGCTGTCCCGCAGCCCCAGTCTTCCGCCCCTCCTGCCTCCGCCTCTGGTTGTCCGGTTCTTGACCTGGCTGCTTCGGCTGCAGCAGTGCTTAATTTGTAAAATATTAAGTCCAGGTGCTCAATTTTTTTTAGGAGGCCACACCCACTTCCCTAGGCTCCACCCACTTTCTCCATTGGCTCCACCCACTTTATCGGCTCCACTCACATTCTCAACTGGGACTGCTAAATGCCAGATGTAATACCACGGCACAGCTAGAGTGGTTCCCAGTGCCTCGAGGCACATGTAGTGCTTCGACACCAGTCTGTCTGCTAGACAGTAAGTAACACTTTTCTACGCTCGAAACACACTTTTACCAAGTGGGACCTTACAACACAAGGGGGACCTTTTATCCACATGAACATTTACCACATGGAAGGAACCATGCATCACACAAAACATTTTTAGTACACAGTACTCGCCCGTTTAACACTCAATCACAACGCAGGATCATCTTAACCTAGTGACTTACTTTATCACACAGACATTTGCCACACGTCGGGCACTTTGCCACACAAACGGAACTTAATCCTTCCACTGGGAACTTTACCACTCTGGCATTTGTCAGCTTTTACCACGTGTTTGTCTTACCACAAGACCTTTACCAGAGGGATTAATTACACGGTCCTTGGCCCTGTAGGACTTTGATCATACACACCATGCAACATCCATAAAGTTTCTCTTAGATGGAAACAAGACCTCACATATTCAAAACAGGAAAGGGTCACTGAGATTATTTACAATAATATTAGTCAACTGCTGCATTAAAATATTGAAAACACACCTCACTATCCCTGAATATTAGATGAAAACACATTTAGAATTTGGAGAGTAGGCCTGTGCGCTGTCAGTGACCTGGCCAAGGAGGGCATAAAAGAACTGAAACTGGATCATAACTTCAAACCTGTTCCTAACTGGAGCCCACAAAATACGTTCGGCCTGGGGCCCCCAAAATCCTTAAGATGTCTCTGATCTGTTCTTACTAAAACTAAAGCCTTCTCCCATCATTTGCATAAGTATTAAGTGTGAGTGTCAATTTGAACGCAGCTAGGAGGCTCGATGTTTTGTCTGACATGTTCAATCACTCCTGGCTTTGTACACAACATCACTTTACATCACGGGGCCTGGCCCTGGAGTTTTGTGTAATACACGTGTTTTTAAAAAACAATATAAAAAGGCATGTTGATTGCAAAGCTAGTAATGGCTGAAGCTGCAACTTGCTACCTACCCCAAGTCTTTATAACACCCGCCACATAACCTTAAATAAAGAGGTTATCTGACCTTTGTCATTTAGGTAACCTGGACGTCAAAACCAGCTGCTCCTTGCAACCATGGAACCGCGCTAAAATACACGTCTGTCAAACTGATTAAATTTACAACTTAAATGCTTAGGGATATAATATACAAACGGAGTTTTGTCACCTTTTAACGTCACAAATGAAAACAACTTTGGCATTAAAATGCACCAGTCATTGAAAAGAAATAATATGTACTGTCTTTTACATATCAGTGGTAGGTCGTGGCCACATACAGATTAAATACAGGAAAGAATTATGACGTTCGGAGCCTTCTTCAAAAGTATGCAAATGGTAAAAATTTTCACAATGGGTATTACATGTTGTTGGAAAAAGTAACATTCTCGTCGTACCTTAATTTTTGAGATATTATCTTCATTTTAAGGTACGCCTTGGTTGATTGATAGCAATAACTACATTCTTGTACCCATTGCCTTTCAGCTGCACTGTTACCGCCTGAAGGGCATTGGGCAGTGGCTGCAGCGGAAACAGAAAGGAAATTCTGATACAAGCATGACCAGTTCTAGCATAGAATGCAGCGTTAGTGGAGAAGGGTGCGGTGCTGCAAGCGTTCATAAAGATGTGAACTCTAGGATTCACAGAGTGACTGTGACGTCATCCTTTTCCTCCCTCGCATTCAACCCTGCAGCAGGCATGAACGAGCTTGCCAATTAGGTGTACCGGGTCGTTACAAAGCACTCCAACACTCCGATGAGAACAATCTCTGGCGGGGCGGCCAATCTCACCACGTGTGGCACGATGCACATGCAGTTTACACTGACTGTGCATGACACAATTTAGTCTCACACCAGCCCTGCCCACTCTGAAGACAACGCAGCGGCGTGTGCCGTACAGCTTGCACAATAAATAAATATAACCGGCAGTGCAATCGTGACGTTACAGACCTGAACTTTCCAGGACCCAGCCCGCCTCGATCCCAAGTCACGGCACCTATCAGCCCGACCCGCCCTCAACCACAATAAACCAATGGGAGTGACATGCTCAGGCAGGCGTGCACTACTGACATCACTAACGTGATGCAGTCATCATGCCTGGACCTGGGTGGGACATCCTTTAGACATACCAGGCAGACATGCTTCCGAAGCAGTACAGGTTGGTACGTTTATTTTTAATAATTACTGTGCCCATCGCACGAGGGAGAACAATGCTGTAGGCCCGGCCCTGTTAAATAAGTGCCGGTGCTAAGCACCGGAAAGCACCGGCACAAATTAAGCACTGGGCTGCAGCACCTTCTGTTCTTTCTCTGGTTTCACATGCCGCGGCTGCGACGACTGCCAGGCTTCCTGCTACGCCTATTGTTTCAGCTTACTCACTCTCTCCATCCCTCACACCCTTAACACAGCCTTTAATAACTCTGGTGCCTGCCCCTTCAGATATTGCGCCTTCCCCGCATCTCTCTTCCCCGACCTTGCTGAGTATTGGGACGCCGGTGCGTGGACTGGACAAAGGGGACTGGGCGACTGCATGGGAACGAATGGGGCGGGTGCTGATTCGATCTGATGTGGGAGATGCAGAGAAAAGGATGGTAGCTAATCAGGCTGCCCAGTGGGCCCGGAGTCTGATTTACAGCGTGGAAGATGTGTGCAGTGTGTTGAAAGAGTATGAACCATTTGTACAGCAGCATGCCCTCAAACATATGTCAGCTATGCTGATTGGGTTGTGGGAACAGTGTTTCAATGGTGTCGCACCCCAGATTATTTATGACATCCGGGACCATGTGTATGCTGCTGACAGGGCCCCTAATGACGTTTTCAGTAATGTTGCAACGCTGATTGGTTATCGAGGCAGGTTGCATCAGAAGAGCCCGACAACAGCGTCCCAGTTTCCGATGAGGGAAGTACATCCTATTTTTCACCCTGAGATACCGGAGCTGCGCGATCAGCAGGATGCTGTCGTCAGGCAGCAAGTAGAGGCCCGTTTCCAAGAACAATGGGTTTATACTCCATGGAAAAGGAGTGAGGTTTTGTCTCTCAAGACTCAGTTACCTGACCCTAGGAAAAATTCAACTGCATATTATAAAGAATTGACAGAGGCTGCTTCGTCGACGGTGATGACGTTGGCAGACATTGAGATGTTTTTTGGTTTATTGGTGCCAGTTGATATTTGGCGGCAGGTGCATACACAGGACCATGTTGTGCAGTTGGGTGGCACTTGGGATGAGTTCAGGGCATGGGATAAAGAGAGGAAGCCTGGTGAGAAGCCTAAGGCTGAGATACTAGCTTTGCCGGGTCGTATTATTACTTACATGCACTCTCTTATTCCACCTAGAAGAGTAGATTGGGACAAGTTAACAGCATGTCGTCAGAAGAAAGATGAAAGTGTATCTGATTTTTTTTACCAGGTTTGAAGGTGTATTTTGGGATCTCAGTGGACAGGATTTGTCAGTGGAAGGAGGTGTCTGATTGTTCGTTAACAGATTTGTTACGAACCTGCTTCCCGAGATCGCGACTCGGTTACAGGCTTTGGAGAGCACTTGGACCACCTCCTCTCCGTCAGTGATATTGAGTATGGCACAGTATTATGAGCATAGGGAGAACGAAGAGAAGGAGAAGGTGGAGAAGAAAAATAAGGAGTTAAAAACGAAGGTGTTGATGCAGCAGGTATCTAGGGGGAACGAGAGAGGACGAGGCATTGGTCCGGCCCGACAGCTGCCCCGCACTGGCAGAAATGCTGCGCCTGTGGGGCCGAATCAGTGTGCATATTGGAAGGAGGAGGGACACTGGCGCAGTGAGTGACCGGCGTTGTTGCAGAAGGTTGCGGCCCCTAGAGGACGGTGTTCTCGTGGACGGGGTCGTGGAGGAGGTGGTCATGACGGAGGTCAGGAAAATGAGGAACAGCAAGGTCGGTCTGATCAGAACTATTTTGACGACCCTCGAGGGCGACAGTACTATCATGATGTCTATGATTTGGATGAAGTGACGGGATTGTCCCACAGTTAGGACAGCCAGGGACAGGGCGAGGGGCCAGTTCAGATACCTGTAGATCAGTGCGGACCTTATGTTACTGCTGACTTGCAGGGCTCAGCTAAGCAATTCTTGGTGGATACAGGCGCAATGAACAGCTCTGTTTCTCATTCACTGGTCCCCGGGGTGGCCCTGTCTGGCCATAATAATGTTTCGGTAGGCTTTTCTGGTGTATTGGTTGTGAGCCCCATATCCAAACCCCTTGCCCTGACCGTTGGTCCCTTTACTGTTGATTCACCATTTTTGCTGACGTCCAATTGCGGTGAGAATTTGATGGGATTGGATTTGTTGAAGAAGTTGTATGCCACCATTTATTGTTCCCCGGCAGGTGTCTATATGACGATGGGTCCTAATGTGGTTAGTACTAAGCAGTGTTTGTCCAAAGATGCGCCCCTCCCTGCTGAGTTCAAGGATGTGCCGCCCGCGTTGTGGGCTACAAGTGATACGGACGTAGGATTGTTACAGATACCTCCAGTCTCTATTAGGGTCAAAGACAATGCTGTTTTGCCTCGTATTCCTCAGTACAAAATACCACAAGCAGGAGAGCGAGCTCTATTGCAGATTATACAGGACTTGATCAAGTCAGGGGTTGTTGAGGAGACGACTGCAAACGTATGTAATAACCCTAATCTTCCCATTCTTAAGAGGGCACCCTCGGGTTCCTCTGATGATCATCATGATGTCTATCGTTTTGTGATTGATCTGTGTGAGGTTAATAAGATCGTGGTCCCTCAGTTCCCAGTGGTCCCCGACATCACTGCCCTTCTGACAATGATTCCTTCCTCTGCCAAATTCTTTAGTGTTATTGGTTTGAAAAACACTTTCTTTAGCATTCCCATTCATCCAGATAGCAGGCACCTCTTTGGATTTACCCTGGCCGGCAGAAGCTTTAGATTCTGTCCAGCTCCTCAGGGCTATACTGAAAGTCCTATCATATATAGTCAAGCTTTAAAAGGCCAATTGGATTCCCTCACACTTCCCCCAGGTAATGTAATACTGCAGTATGTGGACGATCTCTTGATCGCTTCTGACACTGAAGGAGTTTGCAAAGAAGCAACCGTTAAATTGTTGCTGCATTTGGCTCATCACGGACATAAAGTGTCCCTTTCAAAATTCCAATATTGTCGACAGGAGGTCACCTACCTAGGTCACCTACTGTCGAAGGAGGGAAGGAGACTAACACCTGAACGCATTTGTGCTATTGTCAAAATGCCCATCCCTAAGACTCAGCGGGATGTGGGAGCTTTCATAGGCATTACTTCATATTGTCGGCACTGGATTCCTAACTTTTCCTTACTAACAAAGCCACTTCTGCAGCTAACCACTAAAGATGTGCATGAACCCTTGCCCTGGACCCCTGAATGTCAACAAGCTTTTGAGCAATTAAAGGTCGCGCTTTGCTCTGCGCCTGTCCTTGGTACGCCTGACTGTCAGAAGTCGTTCGTGTTGTATGTACACAAGACGGCTGGTTGCACGCTTTCTGTCTTAACACAAGCCTTTGGAGGTAAGCAGAGGCTGTGTGCTTATTTTGCTGCTCTGCTTGATAACGTCGCGAGAGTCCTCCCGAGCTGTCTGAGAGCGGTCACGGCCGTGGCTGTCTCTATCCGACAATCGGCAGGGCTCGACCTGGATACCGATCTCACAGTTATGGTACCTCATGCTGTGAATACACTTTTGAACAAAACGAAGACACAGCACCTCACCAGTGCACGTCTGAATGGTTATGAACTGACTGAAGGAAGTGACCTGATTAGGGCCACCGGGTCACTCGCGACCTCCTCTTAGCCTTCCAAGAAATGAAGAGTCGGTAACGCAGTAGAGAATACAAACCAAAGTTCTTTATTGTAAATTACGCTGCAGCGGAGTCCAGTCTGACCAGCCTCCTAAGATGATACCGAGGGACTGCCCTCCAAACATTTGGTATCATAGAATAAACCTTCCTACATCTCTTGAAAACCCCGCCCCTCATGGAAAATACTGCTTGGGCACAAAGGCTAACAAAGGAGGCACTGAGAGATGAGCTAACACCTGCAGTATGGGTACATGTTATCAGACTTCCAAGGCCGTCTTACTCGATCTCAGCTCTCTCTAGTGTGTGCGCATAGCTATGTCTGATGATAGGAATGCAGGGCGGAATAGACTATTCTCTTCGTACATCTGAGTTCCGACCTTGGATGAGATATGAGAACCTTTCTGAACTGCAGCTTCTGCTGATGCAAGCAGAGAGCGGGGGCACAGAGGCTGGGGATTGGTCACAGAGTAACATGGAGAGAAAACAGAAGAAAAATGGCGTCTCAGATGCTAACTTAGGCCTACCCTACTCTATAATAGCCGGGCACATGCGCAATTGAAATCATGATTATATGACATAGCTACATGAATGCTAACACAGCATAGCATATATCATGGAAGACGGGGGAAAAACAGGTCAATTCTAACAGACGCTCCTTTTAGCATTCATTGCTAAGTCTTTATTGGTGCTATCAGGTCAGGGTCTTTACAATTCTAATGGGAGGGAAGGCAGAATTGCATATACATATATATCAGTGGATCGTTGGGGCAGTCATTAACAATATAGAACAGACACATATATCAATATTCAAAAATGCCTTCCTCGATTGCCATTAAATCTTGACCAGCCTGTATCATCATGACAGAATTTTTATCCCTTTGTCCTTGAACTCCAGGCGTGGGTGTTAGCTTCTACATACAATAGGAGCAACAGGCAGGAAGACATTGGATGCACAGGCAACAGGTGAATATCACACCAGCAATGGCCACTAAAAGTAGGAGTATCTTCCAGCCCCACGTCGTTAACAGCCCCCAGAACCACCCAGATAAGGACCATGTACCATTCTCCTGATGAATGTCAGATGCTAATCTATGTAACTTTTGTATAGCTGCATATACATTCGGGGCATGATCTGGTATGTATACACAGCAACTACTTCGGATGACGCTACAGGCCCCACCCCGGTCAGCAAGGATGACGTCTAACACCATCCTGTTTTGAAGGGCAACAAGTCTCGTGGCCTGAAGCTCAGCTGTGATGTTGGTCAGTATTCCTGCAGTAGTGTTAATGACTCCCTCTACCACCCTTGTGAGTCGGCGTATGCTTCGGCTATTGTGCATGGGGCCCCAAAAGGGCAGAATACCCTTCATGGCGTCTGTAAATTGCTGCAATGTAGTGTCAGTCTGATCAATATCCTCTGTGTCAAAAACTCTCTTTACGCAAGTCAAGTACACGCTCCTGCGTTGTAATCTGTGGTCTCTATGATAATTGGAAGGTGCAATATACACAGGGGGCAAGAGGAAGGACACATAGCACACCCCAGACCACCCCCTGGGAAGCCATATGTAGGCCTGGGACCTGCAGACGAAATACACATTGTGGGGCGGGAGCAATGGTGGACTACTGGTGGTGTTCAAATCATAAGTGTAATTACAGATACTCTCTCCCACTGGGACCTTCCCAAACCCTCGGACACAAAAACTAGTTGTTGTGTTAATCACTGGCACCGGCATAGCCTTATCTTGAGTAATATTACGTAACTGAAAGGACCGAAAATATTCAGTGACATTAAAATCTTGAAAATCGGTCATCTCTTCTCGAAGCCATGTTACATTTTTCTGTCTTTCATACACATTCATGCATGCTGCGGGCTGAAGTGTGTCAGCTGCCCCATTCTTCCCCGGAGTATATCCTTGGTGTGTTGCTTTATAACCCAGTACAGTCTCATAATCAAGGTACGTCATATTCATCGCATCTGAAAGATAATGGAGATATACCATAGTGAACAACTGGAACCAGGCTTCACAGCTGGCTAAATAGGAGAGGGGCAAAGACAACAACAGATAATTTTTGTGCATTACTGAGGGGAGTAAACCACAAACCCAACAATCAGTGACATTCGTTGTATGATGGGCTTGGTGGAGCATTTGGAGAAAGACGTTATCTACATAGGTCTGCCTATGCCTTTCCTTATGCAGGGCTAGAGTGACAAAGACGTGCTCGGGGGGAACTGTAGTTGTTGCAATCAGGGTGTGTATAGGATGTCTTTCTTCTAAAAACCAGAGGATGCCTAACACTGCCACCAAAGCTATAAAAACTATTACTAGGAACACTATCTTAGTCTTAGTGGTCCAGCTCGACCAAAGGGGGCTATGTTGGTCAGGACGACGCCCCGCTAACAGCTGTTCCTCTTCCATTTACTATACGACCAAAGGGGTACATTTTCACCTACAAACTATCAGAGGAGAGTCCGTGCTATGGAGCCAGGTATACAGGGGAAAAAGAAAAATAATCTCTTAATGTCTCTTTATTGGTGGTGCTAATGAGCACTTCAGAAAAAAAAAGAAAAATAGTCTCTCTGAATCTTCCAACGGTGGTGCTAAAAAGCACGTTGCGATGGGCTGCACGATCACAACCATTACTATCTCTTCGCTCAGGATAGGGCGACTTCCCTCCTTGGAAAGCACCCCCCACTTATCCTGTCCAATGTCTCGGACCGTGCACCAATCTCTCTGTCCCTAAACTATTGTTGGTACCATAAGCAGAGTACATGAGCCCTATTTCTTCTTGCAGATGTCCAATCCTACTAACCTGACTGTCCCTCTGGTGCACTGTCCCTCCGCCGGGGACGCAAATTGTATCGAGCCACTCCTGGCACTGACTCATCTCGGAAAAGGACCTTAAACTCAGTGGAGTCAATGGACTGAGACTCCTGTTCCAGAGGAACAGATGGAGGAGAAACCTGGGCAGCCTTTATTTCCAGAGGCACCGCCTCATTTAAAGCAGCATCATTCTCCTCTTCCGTCTGCGCCCAGGTTAGCCGGGCGTCAGAAAAAAGGATAAAACGAGGGACCTTTTCCGTCTCATGGTCCCCAATCCCCTCGTGGTCGTAGGGCAGAGGGAGTGGGACCCGTTTGCAGTGTGATGTATGGATCCAGTTCTTCCGTCCCTCCACCTTCACCGCTGTCATTGTTGCGAGGAGGACCAGCAGGGGCCCCCTCCACCGTGGCTCCAAGCACCCTCGCCTCTGAAAATTACAGACCAGCACATATGTTCCGGGCTGAATCCCGTGCCCTGGCCCCTCAGGTATTGGTGGCAGTGCCTCGTGAACCTGTTGATGAATAGAACACACATTTTTAGTTAGCTCATAAAGGTAATCCACAAGCAACGGTTAGTCAATATCAGAGAAATGGCGCGGGCGGGGTACACCCCAGACATTTGCGAGGCGGCCAAAGACCACCTCATGTGGGGATAACCCCGTTCTGGAATGCGCTGTCACTCTAGTGGATAATAGGGCAAGGCGTAGTGCATCCAGCCATTGCAACCCTGTGCTCTCCCTGATCTTAGCCATCGTCAACTTGAGAGTACCATTGTACTTCTCGACTAAACCAGCCGACTGGGGGTGGTTTGCTGCATGGAACTTTTGCTTGATATGCAGGCCGTCGCATACCAGCTGAATCACCTTTGCATTAAAGGGACTTCCGTTGTCACTCCAAATTAAATGGGGCAAGCCGAAGCATGGGAAGAACTCCTTCAATAGGACTTTCGCCGTTGCCATGGCTGTATTCTCTTTAGTGTGGTAAGCCTCAACCCATTTACTGAATGCACAAACGACCACCAGCACGTACTTCAAGTTGTTAACACGTTCCATTTCGATGTAATCCATCTGGAGAACCTCGAAAGGGAAAGAGGGGGGTGCAAAATTACCAGGAGGTGTAGAGGTGCCCTTCCCTGGATTTTGTATCAGACAAACCATGCAATTCTTCACTAGATGAGTTGCTACCTTCGGGATGTTATCATTGTGCCATACGGGGTCCATTAGCTTACATATCCCCCGTGCGCTAATGTGAGCTGGACCATGAGCCATCATAACTACAGGTAGTACATATGCATCTGGTAGCATCCATCTCTGCTTTTCCAATTTATCGGTCCAGCACCCTTCCTCATCTAGGCGCCCCATACTCTCCTGCCACGTTGCCAGCTTCTCAACTGTTGCCTCACTTTGAATCTCCTTCACATTCTCTAATGTGTCCTCAAACATCCCACCCTCAGGTACCCATCAAGCTGGCCCTGCCACGAACATCCTCTTAATCTTGGACCTAGCTGTCTCTTTAGCTGTCTGGTCTGCAAACGCATTCCCCCTCCACACATCATCAGTGATCGCTTTATGGGCGCTACACTTCACTATTGCCTGTCTTTTGGGAAGCGCTAGGGCTGACAGGAGCCTATGTATCAGAGGGCCATGCTGTATCCTTGCGCCGTGTGCGGTCAGGAATCCCCTCTCCGCCCAGAGCCGCCCAAAATAATGGGCGACTCCGAACGCATATTGACTGTCAGTATAAATATTGACAGCCAATCCCTCACTTAGCTCACACGCTCGCAAGAGGGCAACAAGCTCCGCAGCTTGTACTGATTGGTAAGGAACACGTGATGTCTCAACTACAGTGCGCAGCGTAGTAATGGCATACGCTGCAGTGGTGGTGCCATCTGACAGCTTGAAACAAGAGCCATTGACATATAGTTCCCCTTGTGGGTCAGATAAGGGAACGTCAGTCAGGTCTACCCGTCCCTTCGTCTCTTCTTCCGTCCGGTATAGACAATCATGGACGTCTGTGTCCCCATTGTCCGAAGGGAGGGGTAGTAACGTGGCCGGATTCAGAGTGGCACATCTTTTAATTGTAATGTGTGGTGCACACAATGTCAATTCATAACCAGTCAGACGAGCACTGGTGAGATGCTGCGTCTTTGTCTTATTCAAAAGCGTGTCCACAGCATGGGGTACCATTACTGTGAGGTCAGTACTGAGGACGAGCCCTGCTGATTGTTGGATAGAGACAGCCACAGCCGCGGCAGCTCTTAAACAGCTCTGGAGAGCTCTGGCGACAGCGTCAAGAAGAGTAGAGAAATAAGCACACAGCCTCTGCTTACCTCCAAAGGCCTGTGTTAACACCGAAAGCGCACACCCAGCCGTCTCGTGTACATACAACACGAAAGGCTTCTGGTAGTAAGGTGTACCAAGCACAGGTGCAGAGCAAAGCACAACCTTTAATTGCTCAAAAGCTTGCTGGCATTCATGCGTTCAAGGTAAAGGCTCATGCACATCTTTAGTGGTTAGATAAAGAAGGGGTTTCGTTAGTAAGGAGTAACCGGGAATCCAGTGGCGACAATACGAGGTGATGCCTAATAAAAGCATGCACGTCCCTCTGAGTCTTGGGGACGGGCATCTTAACAATGGCATCAACTTGTTCAGGTGTTAGCCTCCTACCCTCCTTCAACAGTAGGTGACCGAGATAGGTGACCTCCTGTCGACAGTATTGAAATTTGGAAAGGGACACTTTATGTCCATGCTGTGCCAAATGTAACAGCAGTTTTACTGTGGCTTCCTTGCAACCCTCTTCAGTATCGGAGGCTACCAGCAGGACATCCACATACTGCAATAATACGTTACCTGGAGGAAGAGAGAGGGAATCCAACTGACCTTTCAGGGCTTGACTATATATGCTAGGGCTTTCAGTATACCCCTGAGGAGCACGACAGAATTGAAAACTCCGGCCCGCTAAATTAAATCCCAAAAGATTCCGGCTATTAGGGTGAATTGGGATGCTAAAGAAAGCATTTTTTTTTTGTTGTTTTTTTTTGTTTATTGAGTTTTTTCTCATAGAACAGAAGAGAAAGACAATCAGCATAATAGTGACATTCCATGGATAGATACATGCATTACAGCGACATCTAATCAGTGAATTTATACGATGCAAATTCCAAGAGCAGAAGAATAATAAAAAAAAATTAAATTAAATAAAAGCGGACATTTCATAGCAGGGGCATCTTACACAGGTCCAGTATACAACAGCTAACGCAAAACAGTGTAGGGTTAAAAAGGAAACAATACATCCAAGTGCAGAGACATTACACAATAGCAGGCAATATTCAGGCCATAAGGTACAATAATTGGGGGGGGGGGTCATGGATCTTGTCTGGTTTCTGCGGGGTGCTCCAGGAGATATGATTTGAATGGCCCCAAATATCTCGGGGACGTGACAAGGGCGGAAGGAGGTCAGCGTATGTGTATGTTTGGTCTTGCCAAAGTGTCATGTCCCCAATCCATTCCTTGAATTTGGGCGCTCTTTCCCGACCCCACCTACAGGCCACCCGCTTTCTGGCCAGCAGCAAACTGAATGAGACAAATTTACGGTGTGCCACTGGTATCTGCTCTGTGTATCCGAGTAATGCCAGGAGAGGAGATAATGGGAGCATCGAAGACGTCATAAGTTCTAGTGCTGCGAACACCTGTTGCCAGTAGATAAGGACCGAGCCGCATTCCCAAGCAAGATGCAGGAAATCAGCAGCTATCACCTTGCATCTGTCACACTGGTTTGTGTCCCGTAATCCTAATTTGTGTAGCTTAACCGGGGTATAATAGATGTGATGTAAAAATTTGTAATGGGTGATGCGTAGCCGGCTACTAGAGGAGACATGTTCAGTCTATTTACAGCAGAACACCCACTGTTGATCAGTGATGTCCTGCCCAAGCTCGGCGGACCATTCATCCCGTGTAGCACAGGGGGTGGAATCGATGTCAGTATACCGGCTATGATAGAGTGCAGATACTAGGTGAGAGGCGTTGGCAGTATGCAGTATGTGGTGCAAGGGGGCAACTACCGGGGGTTCCAGAGGGTATGAGGGAGTATATTTCTTAAGCCCTTGTCGCAGCCGGACATAGAGGAAGATATCCATGGTGGAAGGTCTGAAAATAATTGTTGCAGAGTGCGAAACTTGCCGTTTAGATAAAGGTCGCCCAAACACTGAATATGGCGTGTAGCTTTAACTCTTTTAAAGACACCTTCTTGCAAGAGAGGCATCTTCGGATGATAGGTAAGCGGGAGTAACGGGGAATATAGTATGGGTGCTTGCAAACACCGAGCAATGCGATGCCATGCTTTAATCGTGCAGTCTACAGAGGACGGGCAGGGTGTACGAGGTGCGAGTGTTGTCAGTATGACCCAGTCTAGCGGGATAGGGTCCGCTAGCCAGTGTTCAGTCGCCACATGTGACGTGTATCTGGGAGGGTGGAACCAGTAGTGGGCATAATGTGCTTGGGCACAGAGATAATATAGTTCAAAGTTAGGAACATCGAATCCCCCCTGGGAGTAAGGCCGTGCGAGTGTGTCCCATTGTAAACGCGGTTGTTTGCCGCCCCACACTAGTCTGATCAACTCCGAACGAAGTGATGAGAAAAAATGCTTGCCTGGGTCATACGGGTTGTTTAAAAACAAATATAAGAATTTGGGGAGGACCACCATCTTAATAAGGGAAAAGCGTCCTGCCATAGTGAGGGGGAGCGCATTCCACCTAGTTATGCAACCAGTAACATGTTCTAGTGCTCACCCGTAGTTAAGTCTCATCAATTCTTCGCGATCTGTGGTGACGTGTACCCCTAGATATTTTACTTCAGTAGAGCACCATTCAATGGGGAAATCAGTGTCAAATGGCGTCACTGAAGCAGTGAGTGGAAAAAGTTGGGATTTGGTCCAGTTGATATGGATGCCAGAGAGACCACCAAACCTAACGAATTCTCGAAGGAGCGGGTTGAGATTCTGCTGTGGTTCCTTAACATACAGGGTAACATCGTCCGCGTACAGAGAAATGAGTATCGGGCGAAGAAAGCAGCGAAGGGCTTTGTCTTGATGATGTTGTCTGATTTTGGCTGCCAGGGGTTCTCTGACAAAGGCAAACAGGAGAGGAGATAGCGGACAACCCTGCCGGGTGCCACGGGAAAGAGGGAATGAGGGGGAGACATGGCCATTGATTAAAACTTTTGCCTTTGGAGAAGTATAGAGGAGGCGAATCCATGCTAAAAAACCGATGGGGAGCCCCATGCATTGAAGAATAGTAAATAGGTAATCCCATTCTACAGAGTGGAAGGCCTTCGTGGCATCTAGGAAGACCGCCATTAGTGCCAGTTGTGGGTCAACATTTTGTAAAATAGAAAAAAGCGTTCGGAGATTGTGGGAAGTCGCCCTGCCGGGGATAAACCCAGCCTGGTCCGGCAAGACTAATTTCTCCATCAGGAGACTGAGACGATTGGCCAATAATTTGGCAAGAATTTTTTCGTCTGTATTGACGAGGGAGAGGGGACGATAGGAATCGCAGCGGTCTGCAGGTTTGCTGGGTTTCAGGAGAGAGGTAATAAGTGTCTCTCTCATCGAGCCTGGGAGGATCTGTAATTCCAGGGCCTCCATGTAAACTTCTTTCAACACTGGAAGTAATTGATCGAGGTACGTTTTGTAAAAGTCTATGGGGAGCCCATCTGAGCCCGGGGCTTTACCTGATTTCATCTGCATAATAGCTGCCCGGAGCTCATCATCTTCGAATGGTGCTGCTAAGAATTCCCTCTGATTGTCCCCAAGCCAGCCTAATGCAACATCCTCAAGATAGTGAGCGAGATCAGGGGGTTCAGTCCTACGAGTACTGTATAGGTCTATGTAGAATTCAGTGAACGTGCGCAAGATTGCGAGACCATCTCTGTGGCGCACCCCAGCATCATCTACCACATCTAGGACGTAATTAGAAAAACGGGGCTGTCGAATTTTAGTCGCTAGTGCCCTACCGGGCCTTTCCCCCTCTCCATAGTGATGGGCAGTGAAGTATTTGCCCCGAAATCTGGTTTCACGCTCAGCCGTGGTGGTATACTCAGTGAGCTTGTCTCGAAGGGAGGAATTCTGGGCTCCCGATGCTCCACACCACAGACCATTTTCTAATTGCCTCAACTCACTTTCGAGTTGTCGCAAGTTTCACCGGATATCTCTGAGGACTCCGAAGCTTTTCGACATGCACGAGCCGCGAATCGTGATTTTAAATGCCTCCCAGATCGTGCCCACGTGTGTGACTGAGCCTTTATTTCTGCTAAAAAAATCATCAATCTCCTACCCAAGCTCTGTCTTGAAGACGGTATCTAAAAGCGCCTCAGGCATAAGCCTCCAGCATCGTGCAGTGTCAATCAAGTTAGGGGGCGTAATTGTCATACATACTGGGGCGTGATCTGAGTAGGTCCTGGCCATATGCTCTGCCGAGATGATCCAAGGAACAACCCTGCGAGAACAAATCCAATAATCTAGCCGCAACCAGGAAGAGTGTGCTGTTGTGTAATAGGTGCCTGCTCTCTCATCCGGGTGTACATGACGCCACACATCTATGAGCCCATGTTCTGGAAGTAACCGAGAAAGTGTATCCTGGGTTTAGTGTAATGATGTGGAAGGGGATTGGACCTATCAGCTGAGGGGCATAGGGTAGTGTTAAAATCCCCCCCCCCCCAGATGACATGGGTGGATCCCACTTTGAGAATTTGCCCCCGGAGGGTGGTGAAATAATCGGGATTATCAGTGTTTGGTCCATAACAGCAAACAAGCGTAATCGATTGCGTGCCCAGTGTACCCCAAAGCATGCAGCTCCTGCCTGAAGAGACCCCGAAAGTGCCGCCTAAAATGAAGGGTGTGCTCTTTTTAACTAAAATCAAAGTGCCTCGTGAGTATGTAGAGTAGGAGAAAAACACCCAGTCGGAAGCCCATTTGCTCCCAAAGCAAATAGGGCGGCGGGGATTGGTGTGTGTCTCCTAAAGCATTGCCAAATGTATTTGATGCCTATCAAGGTATGTAAGGATTTTCCTACGCTTGCGTGGATCGCCGAGACTCCTAACATTCCATGTGAGTAATTTTATACGTAACGGTTCAGCGTGGGAAGGCATTCCGAAGGAAGGGACCCGTTATAAGAGATGCCCTAGTAAATGGAAAGTGCGTGATTACATCAACGTGTGCTGGCATGTCTATCTGCTGATGGATCACATAAATAACAGTAAAATTCAACAATCCCCCACCCCCCACCACCCACAACAGCACCCCAATCGTGCTGGTAATGTACTGCCCACCCAAAAACAAAAAAAACACCCCCACCCACAACAGCACCCCAATTGTGCTGGTACGACATTGCCCACCCAGACCCCACATAACCCTTGACATTACAGTCCAAATCAAGGAAGTCCAACAAAAAAATAAGTAATACGGGGGAACGCCCATGTGGGGGGCACTTGTGGGCCACAAAATCCTCCCTTCTCCCAACAATAACTGCAGAGCAGTCTCCCAGTGGTACGGGGATGGAGGGGGGAGAGAAAGGGAGGGTGCTTGGCAAAGTCCAAAACAAAAACCTATAAATTGCAAAAAGGTCTATCAGCAAGCCACACAGAGTATATATGGCACATGGTACACTTATCTGTCTACGACGAGCTGCAGACACCTGAAACTGCCATAAAAGAGTGCATTGTTCCTCTCAACGGATGCAGGCAAAGACATCCCTACATTACAGGGACCATGATACAGCAGACAATGTGAAGAGTGAGTAGGTCCATGAATGAGCTCCAAAGCGTTAGTGCCCATTTTAGAGTCAGCTTGTTGTAGGGGATGGAGATCTGGACGCACGGTCATTGGGATCTCGACGCGGTGATCGTCGCTTGACGGTCTTGAGGAAGTCCTCAACTTGTTGTGGATTTGAGAAGAGGGTGTGTTTGCCTTGATAAGTAACCCGCAAACGCGCCAGGTACATGAGGGCATATTCGATTTGCGCTTTCCGTAGTTTTTGCTTGACCTGCAGGAATTTGCTACGTGCCTCCTGAACTGCGACAGTAAAGTCCGGATAAATGGTGAACTCGTTGCTCTCAAATTGCAGGGACTTGTTCTCTTGAGCCAGTTTGAGTGCGGTATCGCGGTACCGATAGTTCAGGAGACGGGCCACAATCGGACGTGGAGTACTGCCTGGTGGAGGGCGGGGACCTAAGGAGCGATGCGCCCGTACCACAATGAGCTGCGATGAGAAGGCCCCCTCACCAAAGGTACCCTTCAGGAGGCGCTCGATAAAGTCTTCCATGCGGCCCTTGTTGGTGCTCTATGGTATTCCTATGACTCGGATTCTATTACGGCGGCTGCTAGCTTCAAGGTCCTCGTTTTTGGCAGCGATGACTTTTAAAAGCTTATCCATTTGCGACATTTGTTGCTGCATCTGAGATGTGGCATCTTCGTTGTCCGAAATGCGCCGTTCGGCCTCTTTGATCTGCTCGTCATGCTTGTCCACTTTCTGGACGAGAAAGTCCAGTCGGCTGTTCATGGTGTCCATTTTCCCAGAGAGGTCAGCAAGGCTATGCTGCATAGCCAAGAGCAGGGTTTTAACTTCATCTTCTGGGGCAGTTGATTGAGTCTGTGCCTGCTCAGTGCTGGGTTGTCCAGATTCCTCCGAGTTAGAATGTGTAGCAGCCTTTTTTGTCTCGAAGATGAGCTTGGGTTGGCGGCCATCTGGTTTCCCCATTGTCGCAAGAGTAAAGACGGGAGGCACACACAAGGTACCTATGTGGCCAGTAAGTTGGAAGATGACAAGTCGTCTGCTGCGGTAGTGTCCCTTCCAGGAGTAGAAAGCACTATGTTTCAGAAGGAATTATTGTTTCCAGCAGCAGCAGTTGCCAGGATGGCCAGTTGGAGGAGCAGAGGTCAACCTGCGGAGCAACGAGCGGTGTAATAGGAGGATGGTAGGCCTCATAAGACAAATACCAGTCCACTGCAGGGAACACTGAGGCGTAAGGCGAGTGAATTGGTAGCGCAAAATGCTTGGAGGAAGGCCCACTGTGGTGCAACACTAACGGCCCAGGGGAATGGAGTAGGCGTCTCAAGTCAATGCGCTAAGGCCTAGATGATTAGGAAACTGTGCAGCAGCCGATGCATCGGAGGAGCAATCAAGTGATTCCTGCTGGCGCTAAGGACAATAGGATCAAGCGAGTTGTGCACCAACACGCGGCCGGTAAGTCGTTCAAGGATCCCGAAAGCGGGAAGCGCCAAAGGGAGGGAATAGGACTATTAAAGATCGCAACAGGTAATATGGCAGCCATCCGTAATCACATAGTGTATGGGAGAATTAGAAGAGGAAGCGCCTAATGTCCCAGTATGCAGGATTAAGATGAGAATGGGTCCAGGCGGGAGACCTGCCTCAGCGCCACACCGTGCAGGAAGAGTCTCGGCGGACTGTGGAGAGTCCAGGCCACAGCGCCCACCGTGGGTGGAGAAATGAGTTGGCGGGTGATGGGTAAAAGCAGCACTGCACAGAATGGCTTAGGCGCACTGAGTGTCGAAATAATGCGGAGCGTTAGTCCGGAAGGAACGACAGGTTGGTGAAGGATATTCCCCGCAGGATCAGTGACCGGCGAGGGAATCAAGGCCGGTATACAATAGAGGTTTCTTAGGGCCAACAGACGCGCACCATCTCCAGCGCCCATACCGCGAAGAGATCCAGGCCGGGGAACAAGGTTGGCGGCCAACTCCACAGCGCCCGCTGGGGCTCCCGCAAATGGAGCACTGTTAAAGTCCGTTGTGGTGGAATGTAAGGTGAGGCGGGGGGTCCCTCGCTGAGCGAGAAGGGGTCCGGAGCACAGCTGCGGCAGAGGGAACAGTGCAGCAGTGCACAGCGGCTTACGGATGGATGTTGGCGCGGGAGGGTAATGACGCTCACAAAGTCCGAGTCATCATGCCGGGTCGCAGACACAGCGCTTACCTCACCGCACTTGTCGGGAACTAACGATTATCCACACAGTCTATGGCCGCCCAGATATCAGCAGTCAGTACAGGCAGACAGGCGGGAGAGCACTAGGCAAAGAGAAACCGGCAGCCGCTGCTTGCCGAGCATAGGGGCCTGTCGCCACGTGGAATCCCCGGGACTCGCGCAGCAGGGACAGCCGCACAGGTCTCCAGGAGTGTCACCACGCTCTCCCCGTGTGCAACAAAGTCCAACCAGGAGTCACCTGCCGGGGTCGGAGAGCCTCGATTCTTGCCACGGAGCCGGAGGATAAGTTAATTAATAAGCGGCAAGCTGTAAAAGCAGGATTAGTGGGGTAGATTTAAGGATAAATGAAGGATTATGCCGCCAAGCTGCCAGAGCCTCACAGGTGTGCGGCCATCTTGGTCGTGCGCCACCTAGCGCCCCCCAAGAAAGCATTTTTCAAATCAATCACGGAAAAGAATTTGGCAGTGGAGGGAATCATTGTCAAAAGAGCAGTGATATCGGGGACCACCGGGACCTGAGGGACGACTATTTTGTTGACCTCCCGCAAATCAATTACAAAACAATAGACATCAGGATGCGCAGCAGCCGGGTCAGAGGGTGTCTTTTTGAGGATGGGAAGAATAGTGCTGTTACACACATTCGCAACTGTCTCTTCAACCACCCCTGATTTGATCAAATCTTGTATAATCTGCAACAAAGCCCATTCTCCCACCTGCGGTATTTTGTACTGGGGAATACGAGGCAGCACTGCGTTGTCTTTTATCGTAATAGATATCGGCGGTATCTGCAACAACCCCACATCCATATCTCCTGTTGCCCACAATGTGGGCAGCACAACTTTGAATTCAGCAGGAAGCGGTGCGTCTTTCGAAAAACACTGTTTGGTACTGGCCACATCGGGTCCTATTGTCATATAAACACCATCCGGAGAACATGAAATCGTAGCATGCAACTTCTTCAGCAAATCTAGTCCCATGAGAATTTCACCACAATTCACAGTCAACAGAAAGGGGGAATCCACAGTAAAAGGGCCAATAGTTAAAGCAAGAGGTTCAGAGATGGGGCTCACAATCGGAATGCCTGAAAACCCTACCGAAACGTTGTTATGGCCAGACAGAGCTGCCCCGGGGACCAGTGAACAAGAAACAGAGCTATTCATTGCACCTGTGTCCACCCAAAACTTTTTAGCCGAACCATGCAGATCCGCCGTGACATAAGGACCACGCTGGTCTACAGGTATTGAAACTGGTCCCTCACCCTGTCCCTGGCTGTCCTAGTTATAGGACATCCCTGACGCCTCGTCCAAATCATAATCATCGTGATAGTACTGCCTTCCCCGGGGATCATCGAAATAGTTCTGGTCTGAGCGACCCCTCGAGGATACCCCACCCTGTGTCTCATCGCGACCGCCTTCACCGCGTCCCCGTCCACCGGCACCCCGACCCGTGGGGGCGGCAACCTTCTGCAACAAGTCCGGGCACTCACTCCGCCAATGCCCCTCTCTATTACAATACGCGCACTGATTCGGCCCCACGGAACTGCTGCCTCTGCCACGTAATCGCTGAGCCGGACCACCACCACGTCCCCTGCCGGACCCTCTAGCTGCCTGTTGCATCAGTACTTTTGTCTTCAACTCCTTATTCTTCTTCTCTACCTTCTCCTTCTCCTCATTCTCCCTATGCTTGTAGTACTGGGCCATACTCAGTATCACTGAAGGGGAGGATGTAGTCCAAGTGCTTTCAGAGGCCTGCAACCGAGCAGCTATCTCGGGAAGCAAATTTGTTACAAATCTATAAACAAACAACCTGACGCCGCCTTCCACTGACAAATCCTGTCCACTGAAATCCAGAAACACCCCTTCAAACCGAGTGAAAAAATCTGACACACTTTAGTCCTTCTTCTGTCGACATGCTGCTAACTTGTCCCAATCTACTCGTCTGGGTGGGATGAGAGAATGCATGTAAGCAATGATACGACCCGGCAAAGCCAGTATCTCAGCCCTAGGCTTTTCACCAGGCTTTCGCTCATTATCCCACGTCCTAATCGCATTCCAAGTGCCACCTAACTCCACAACGTGATCCTGCATGTGTACCTGCCGCCATATATCCACCGGTACCAACAACTCGAAAAACATCTCAACATCGGCCAGGGTCATCACCGTCAATGAAGCGGCCTCGGTCAATTCTTTAAAATATGCTGTGGGATTTTTCCTAGGGTCCGGTAGCTGACTTTTAAGGGCAAGTACCTCTCTCCTTTTCCATGGAGTGTAAACCCATTGCTCCTGAAAGCGAGCCTCTACCCGTGACTGGACTATAATATCGTGCGCATTACGCCGTTCTGGAATCTCGGGATGAAAAATAGGATGAACCTCCCTCATTGGGAATTGGGACACTGTAGTCGGCGTTTTCTGTTGCAACCTACCCCTGTACCCAATCATTGTCGCCACATTGCTGAAAACATCGTTAGGGGCCATTTCAGCAGCATATACACGATCTCAAATGTCGTAAATTATCTGGGGTGCTACACCGCCAAAACACTGCTCCCACAACCCTATCAATGTAGCCGACATGTGCTTGAGGGCATGCTGTTGCACAAACGGCTCAAAATCCTTTAACACACTCCACACATCCTCTACACTGTAGATCAGACTCCATGCCCACTGCGCAGCCTGATTAGCGACCATCTGCTTTTTCTCATTCCCCACATCAGATCGAATCATCACCCGCCCCATTCGTTCCCGTGCCGCAGCCCAATTCCCCTCATCCATTCCTCGCACCGGTGTCCCAGCTCCTAACGAAGCCGGGGACGAGATGTCCGGGAAGGATACAATAGACGAAGGAGCAGGCACCAATGTGAGTGAAGACTGCATTGAAGGTGTGAGGGAGGGGGGAGAAACAGGAGTGGGGACAGCAGATACGGCGGGAGGGCCCACAGCTACTGCACTCGCAGCTTGCGAAGCCGAGGGGGAAACAGGCGGGGCTGTAGCAGTAGCAGCGGGATCAGAGACAGCAGAGCCAGATAGAGAAACAAGAGGTGCAGCAGGCTGAGATGCTGGAACAACAGGGTATATCCTGCGCGGGGCATAGGGAGGCGGGGGCCGGACATCCAAAAGTTCATCCACAAATGTATCCCCCTCCTCCCGAGCAACATGGGACTTATCACATTGTAGTCGGAACTTCCTATCAGCACTCTCGATACCCTTTTCTACTTTATCCCTATCATAGGCTACCGCCTTCTGAGTTATCGTTTGCATTTTCCCTCTCTGGGTCTCTTTCTCTGCCCGCATGCGTCGCTGCCTAGCTTCCTTTTGCCATACCTGAAGAGAATCAAACATCGACTGCCTACTTCTCCTTGCAAATAATTTATCTTGCAGATAATTCAATTTCTGCTCGTCAAAAGTACCTGTCGGTGGCCACTGAAGCTCAGCATTGTCCCTTGTATATTTGTGCCATAACGCACTAAACATAATAGGGCCAAGGCCGTGCTTCACATACATGTCAAAATTTGGGGTGCCTTCCGGAGGCGCAGGTTGCCTCTCTTCCAACCGAGCCTCCGCACAGCAACAGCGGCACCCCACACACCACAATTTACTTAAACAAGGCATCTCAACAACAGACACATACACCACTCGCACAAACTGAACGACACACCAAACAACGGCGGGAAAAGGATGGTGTGTTGTTGGTCAAAGTGAAACCGTGAGGGTAGTGGACAAGGGAGAGGTAGTGTGACATATATCCATCAAATTCACAGAGTGAGACCAATGCGGCCTAACATCGGTCAGTTGTTCCAATTATATCACATAGCAATACATAGACACTGATAATGAATTACAGTCGTCGAGGCTTGTGTGCTAATAGTAGTCAACGTTTTGACCCCTGAGTGTTCAAGGTAATTCCAGCCTTAGGTTGGGGTCTTCATCAGGACTGTATGGACAGGGAGCACCTAATTGTATAACCAGCGTGTAACTTTGTGCTGGACGGTAATGATCGGTGGGCTCGAAAGAGCTCTGATTAGAGGGGCGGTACGGCCAAACATGCACGTACGAGCTTAGTCGAAGAACTGTGGGTAAAATGATCCTACGCAGTCACCAGATAAGATTATCTTGGAAACAGTCCTTCCGGCCCGCACATGCGCAGTTTCCCCAGAGACGGCGATGAAGAGGAGGAGAGTAGCCCGGGGACGCCGCAGCCAAGGTAAGTGGTTTTTATTTACTTTAAAAGTAGTTTTATTTCAGTTTTAAGCAATTGTTAATAGGGGGGGTGGGAGGCGGGTGGCGTAGCGGAGCTCCACAGAGTTCCACGGAGTTTGTTTTCAACTCCGTGGCCCTCCGCTTAGCCCCGCTACGCCCACTACGCCCGGGGTTACTTCCAAGGCCATCTTACTCGATCTCAGCTCTCTCTAGTGTGGGAGCATAGCTATGTCTGATGATAGGAATGCAGGGTGGAATAGACTATTCTCTTCGTACATCTGGGTTCAGACCTTGGATGAGATATGAGAACCTTTCTGAACAGCAGCTTCTGCTGAGGCAAGCAGAGAGCGGGGGCACAGAGACTGGGGATTGCTCACAGCGTAACATGGAGAGAAAACAGAAGATAAATGGCGTCTCAGATGCTAACTTAGGCCTACCCTACTCTATAATAGCCGGGCACATGCGCAATTGAAATCACGATTATATGACATAGCTACATGAATGTTAACACAGCATAGCATATATCATGGAAGACGGGGGAAAAACAGCTCAATTCTAACATGAGCCTCTTCGCACCACACAACACGATAAAAAGATGTGCCACTCTGAACCCAGCCACGTTACTACCCCTCTCTTCTGAGAGTGAAGAAATAGACAAACATGATTGCATTTTTCGGACTGAAGAGGAGACGAAGGGACGGGTAGACCTGACTGATGTTCCCCCTACCTGAACCCCAAGGGGAGCTATATGTCGATGGCTCTTGTTTCAAATTACCGGATGGCACAACAACTGCGGCATAGGCCATAACTACCCTACACACAGTAGTCGAGACATCACAAGTTCCCTATCAATCGGCCCAAGCTGCAGAATAGTTGCCCTTCTTCGCGCTTGTGAGTTAAGTGAGGGACTCACTGTCAATATTTATACTGACAGCCAGTACGCCTTTGGGGTTGCCCACAATTTTGGGTGGCTCTGAGCGGAGAGAGGATTCCTGACTTCACACGGGTTAAAGATCCAGAATGGCCCCTAGATACACAGGCTTTTGTCAGCCCTGACACTCCCCAAAAGATTAGCAATAGTGAAGTGCAGCGCTCACAGGGCAATTACTGATGATGTGGGGAGGGGAAATGCATTTGCAGACCAAATAGCTATGGAGACAGCTCAAACGAAGATGAAAAAGATGTTTTTGGCAGGTCCTGCTAGATGGGTACCCGACGTTACGATGTTTGAGGATACACTGGACAGCGTGAAAGAGATACAAAGCGAGGCAACAATTGAGGAGTTAGCAATATGGCAGGAAAGCACAGCACATTTAGACAAGAATGGGTGCTGGATGGATAAGTCAGGGAAGCAAACGTGGATGCTGCCGGACGCCTATGTCCTCCCTGTCATTACCATGGTGCACGGGCCAGCTCACATTAGCGCCAAGGGCATTTGCAAACTACTAGACCCTGTGTGGCAGAATGATAACATCCGCAAAACAGCTGCTCACTTGGTTAAATATTGTATGGTATGCATGATGTATAATCCTGGGAAAGGCATTCCTACACCCCCTGGCAATTTTGCACCCCCTTCTTTCCCTTTTGAAGTCCTTCAGATGGACTACATTGAGATGGAACGGGTCAACAATTTGAAATATGTGTTAGTGGTTGTTTGCGCATTCAGTAAATGGGTTGAGGCATACCCCACTAAGGAGAATACAGCCTTGGCGACGGCGAAAGCCCTCCTGAAGGAGTTTTTCCCTCGCTTCGGTTTACCTCACATGATCTGGAGTGATAATGGCAGTCACTTCAATTCAAAAGTCATCCAGCTGGTGTGTGATGGACTAGACATTAGGCAGAAGTTCCACGCTGCACACCACCCCCAGTCAGCAGGTTTGGTTGAGAAGTACAATGGTACTCTCAAACTGAAATTAGCAAAAATTCAGGAAAGCACAGGATTGAAGTGGCCAGATGCTTTAGCTTTAGCTCTTCTGTCAACCAGAGCTACGGCTCACACTAGGACAGGATTGTCCCCATATGAGGTCGTGTTCGGCTGCCCAGCAAATGTTTGGGGCGTCCCGCAACCAAAACACTTTTCAGACATTGAGTATCCTCTGTTAGTGGATTATCTTTATGAATTGACTAAAAATTTGCGTTCTATTCATCAACACATACAAGAGACGTTACCACCGCAGACAGAGGGGCCCGGGCATAACATCCGACCTGGAGACTTTATCCTTGTGTGACTCTTCCAGAGACGGGGAAGCCTGGAGCCCCGTTGGAAAGGGCCTCTGCAGGTACTTCTTGCCATCAGGAGTGCTGTTAAGGTGACCGGTCGGAAGAACTGGATACATACCAACCATTGTCGGAAGGTGCTGCTACCTCTCCCCTATGACCAGTGGGTGATCGATTGCATAGGTGATCACAAGACGGAGAAGGTGCCACGCTTCATCCCTTTTTCAGTTGCCCGACTGACGTGGATACAAACAGAGGAGGAGAATGATGCAGTTTTGAATGAGGCGGTCCCCCCAGAAGTAAGGGCCGTCCAGGATCCTCCTCCACCTGGCCCACAAGTGCTTGAGCCCCAGTCCCTTGGCCCCTCTGAATTTGAGCCCCTGTTCATTGATCACTCTGTGTCCAGGGTGGCTAGGTAGAATTTGTTTCCCCGACGGAGGGACAGTGCACCAAAGGAAAATTATTAGTAGGGACGGACTGCGTGGATGAAGAGTAGGGTGCACATACCCTGTCCGTGGTACCAACGATAGCTTAGGCAAAGTGAGATTGGTGCATTGTCCGAGACACTGGACAGGATAAGCTGAGGGTGTCTTACCGAAAGGGGGGGTGCCCTATCCTGGACAACGTGGGATTTCTTCAACGGGCCGCGAACGCGCTGCCCCACCCCTGTGCTCAGTAGCACCACTGTAGATGAACAATAGGAGTCTGCCAGCGAGGCTCTGAAGGACGCTGGAAAGTTTTTGCCCATTCTCTTGTTTACTTGTCACCAACATCATTGCATTGTGTTTTTTCCCTCTGATCACCATGTATCCTTTTGGGCGCTCCATTGTTGAGGAGGAACAGCCTTTTGCAGCACCACGTTTGGAGAGGGATGGGGTTGGTTGGCCCTGTCGGTCGAAAAAGGGTAAAGGGATCTTTATAGTGATTGTCCTGATTTCCCTACTAGCAATACTTGGAATAATGTGGTTTCTAGAAGAAAAATATCCTGTGCACTCTTTGGTTGGTACAACACCTGTTCCCCCTGAACATATGTTTGTCACCCTGGCTCCTCACAAAGGTGAACACAGAAAGACCTAGATAATGTGTTCCTCCAAATGTTACACCAGGCCCATGGTACGTCCAATGTCACTAATTGCTGGATCTGTGGTCTGCTCCCTTCTGTGACACACAAGAATGACGTGTTGTTGTCCATGCCCTATTCTTACCTCGGAAGTTGTGAAGGCTTTTTTCAGCTCATCACCATGGTATACACTCATTTTCACTCTGATACTAAGAATATGACATTAGCTGACTACGGAACTGTCTTAGAGTATATACGTGTACATCAAGGGTTTACTCCAGAGGAACAAGGGACACCAGATACGTTGTCTCGGACAGCTTCCATGAATGTCTACGAAAGAGAATAAAATGTAACATGGCTTCGAAATGAAATGTCTGATTTTTGGGATTTCAATGTCACTGAATATTTTAAGTCTTTTCAGATGCGTAATATTACTCATGATGTGGCAATGCCAGTGCCGGTGGTTAATACGACAGCAAGTTTCTGTGTTAAAGGGAAAGGAAAAGGAAAAATAGGGATAGGGGTGAGTAATTGCAATTACACATATATACTGAGTACCACAAATAGCCCACCTTTGCTGTCCCTTCACAATGTTTACTTTGTTTGCTGGTCCCAGACCTATGTTTGGCTTCCTCAAGGATGGTCTGGAATATGCTAACTCTCTTTTCTCCTTCCCCCGGTATATATAGCGCCATCCAACTACCATAGGGATCACCGACTACAATGCAGGGGTGTTCACCTGTCACGTGTTAGATGAGTTATTGACACTGCAGACATAGATCAGACAGATATCACATTGCAGCAGTTCACTGACGCTATGAAGGGTATTGTTCCCTTTTGGGGCCCCATGTCCAATAGTCTCAATATTCAAAGACTCACTAGGGTGGTGGAAGGGGTAATAAATGCAACGGTTGGAATTCTGACTAATATTACAGCTGAGCCCCAGGCTACGAGCCTTGTTGCCCTTCAGAACAGGATGGTGTTAGACGTCATCCTTGTTGATCGGGGTGGGGCCTGCCGTGTCATCGGCAGTAGTTGCTGTGTATACATACCGGACCACGCCCCAAATGTGTATGCTGCTATACAGAAGCTCCATAGGCTTGCCTCTGACATACACCAAGAAAATGGTACATGGTCTTTCACTGGGTGGGTTTGGGGCCTATTCACATCCTGGGGTTGGAAGATTATTATCTTCCTGATCGCCATAGCTGGTATCATCTTAACATGCTGTCTGTGTATACACTGCCTTCCTGCCTGTTGTGCTTGCTGTATGAAAATATTGACACCTCACCCCAAACCCCTGGAACATGACCCTAAGGGCAAGGCCATGATGATGCAGGATATCCAGGATTTGATGTGCATAGACAAGGGCATTTTCGAGTACTGATGGTGTATGTTTAGATTTGTAATATGTTCATTACGTAATACAGAGAGTCCTAGATCTCCATAGTAGCAAAATTAGTTAGCAAATGCTAAAAGGGGGGTCTGTCGCTCAGAAGTTACTTTTATTAACTCCGAGACTCATCAATTAGTTTTCTTTCTCTTATTTATAGGGTTTTTCCCGTTTTTTTAAATTAAAACATACACCTCAATTTCATTTTTGATATTTACAAAGAACAGTGTAAACAAACATTACGACATGTACATAATCCACAGGCAAATAAGCCAGTGTTTAGAAACAAGGTTAATACATAAACAAATGACTAGTCCACTGAACAGTTAATGCAGTGTTAGAACTAATACAACTAATGCGTAAGTAAATCCAAGAAGCTTGTCTGTCCTACTGTACTTTTAGAGTATCGGGACCTGTTACATTCAAATCCTCTGTACTGTGTATTTTCAAGGTCCTAGAGAGGTCAGAGTACAAATGTAAAACTCTATGGCTGTGCCCCTTTACTGAAGCCCAGACAATACATTATTTAATGTAGTGATTCCATATGGTTACTCTTGGCCTCAAGGAGAAAATGCCAACGCGTTTCAACCTTCATAATCGGACCATAAGATAATTTGATTGAAGGTCTTCATCAGGGCGAACAAGAGCTTATGTAGGACACTGCGAGTTACCGGATACTGTGTCTTTCTGGAACATCAATGGCAGGGGTCTGATAGTATCGTAGGACTCCCTCATCACATGGATGTATCTCTTAGACTTCTTAGCGCCTAGATTGTCATAATATCTCTTCGCACGTGCCGCGGTCTTGTCTCTTACACAGTCCACAATTCGATCTGGAGCTCCAAGCTTGTCCAGGATCAGTTCTTCCGACTTCTTTGTGACTTAAGTTAGCATTTGCGGCACTATTTTGTCCACGGCCGCCATCTTGTGTGATGATCGAAACTAACTTCTGTCTCATTTTGTCTGCCTCAGCAGAGAACAGCTCCGATATTTCTTTTTGTATTTCTTCAAGGTTGAGCTTCGCTGTCTTAATGAATACCTGAATGTGCCTTTGCATAACTTCTTTGTTAGATAGGCCCGTTCTCATGCTCGACAGTAGCGGGCACCAACAGAGTAACCTTGAGGTAGAGATAACATGTACCCGATCCCAGGAGCGTAACTCATCTTCTGTGTCTCCTTTGTTAGCCTGCTCCAACTGGAATTTTCCAGTTTTGGGCGGGTCTTGCTGGGCATTGGAAAGGTATAACAATTGATGTAATGTTGGTGAGGGTCAGTCCCCTCTTTAGCTTCTTACGAGGCTAGTCAGACTGGACTCCGCTCGAGCGAATACTAATAAATAACTTGGTTTGTATTCTCTACTGTCTGACCGACTCTTCATTTGTGTGGAAGGCTGAGAGGTGGTCGCGAGTGACCCGGGTGGCCCTAATCGGGTCACTTCCTTCACAAGGATGCTTTTTAATATCCCTAGGTCAGAATCTGCATCCTTAGCCCTGAAACAATTACATTGGCTTCCAATTGAAAAGCGTATCTCCTTTAAGGCACTATGTCTTGCACATAAAACTCTGCACAGAACTGGTTCCAGACTACCTAAAAAAGAACCTAAATTGGTATGTTCCGGTTAGATCCCTACGCTACAGCTCTTTAAAGAAATTGGTAGTTCCCTCCCACAAGCAGATGACCTGGGGTTGCAGGAGCTTTATCAGAAACACCACCACTAAATGGAATGGTCTTCCCCAATCACTGAAGTCTATAACCAAGCTTCTAGTCTTCAGGAAAGCACTAAAAACTTGGCTTTTTACCAACTAAGACTGCATCTCTTATTGATCACAGACAGCGCCAAGATGCCTCTGGGTATATGTTGCGCTTTACAAATATATTCAATATCAATTCAATGTCATCCCTCATCCCCTCTCTCTTGTTCCTCTATCTCAATGTCCTCTCAAATTGAGTGCTTTGAGATGGTGCACAAACAGTATAAATCCTACCCAAGCAATCAAAATAAAATAACACATCTCTTGTGTGTAGATCTGCCCAAAGCTTAAATGTCTTAGCACCAAAAGTTTCTGTCTGAGATTTTTTGAGCTGACCTCTAACCTGCGTACCTTAGCCAAACAACAAGCCTAATGTTCCATACTTCGACAAGGCCACTTGCTATCTCTGTGCCTTCAGCTGTCGCGCTCCCAAGCAACCTGATAACTCCCGACTGGCTCTAAGATGTCAATGGGCTTTACTGAGCATGTTTGCCACTCAGCTTGAATGAGCCAATCTCCCAGATGCTGAGATTTCTCTTTGACTAATACTGGTCTGTATCAAGCTTAAATAAATGTTTCTGATTATTTTGAAAGGGGGAGGACTGACAGTGAAGAAATCCTGGGTTGTTTGTGTTCCGGTTCTGGGAGGACCTAGCCTGGCAGTTCGGGCTAGACTATTCACACTGGAGCAGGGTCAAAACTCATTTGCATATGGCTGGGTCCAAACTGAGGTGGCATGGTGTGCAAAATGACGATGGCCAGGGATGCATCCCAAGTAATTATCAGTAGCTGAGATTAATTCTAGCATTTCATCCATCAAGTTTTTGTATACTTCAGTGTGACGCCGTAAGTGGGACTGGTATACCTAGATAGAGGTAAGTGAGCCAATGAAAGCTCAGGCCAGGTTCGAGCCTGAAGCCTGGCTCTGTTTGAGGTCCTTTTGGAACCTAGAGCCCATAATGAGCTGAGCTTCCACGTGGCTCCTGCCTCCCTCCCTCTACCCGGGATGTGGTGTTAAGGCCAGAGCCGCTGACTGTGAAAATGGGGAATCAGGTTCAAGTCTCGTGTCAGCTCAATATCATGTGATACTGGGCAAATTACTTAATCTCCCTATGCCTATAAACAATGCATGTGACCTTGTGTAATGTAACTGGTGCTCATGTAAAGCGCTCCAAAACCTTCGGGTTGTGTTCGTGCAGTATGTTAAAAACTGCAGAAAAATACACTAAGAGGTAAAAACAAAGCCTTAACTTAATGAAAGACAAATAGACAAAAACAGCCCTGGGTTGCTTGTGTTCCTGTTCAGGGAGGACCTGGACTAGCAATTCAGGCCAGACTGTTCCTATTAGAGCAGGGTCAAAACTGATTTGCATATAGCTGGGTCTAAACTGAGGTGGCATGGTGTGCAAAATAATGATGGACTGGGATGGGGCGCAGAGTAATTACTAGTGGCTGAGATTAATTCAAGCATGCTATCCATCACTTTTTTCTATACTTGAGTGTGACTCCCTAAATGGTACGGTTATGCCAGTTGTGAGTCCTATGCATACTCTGTCACTGGAACCAAGCAATGCCCAGCTGATGAGGGCAAAACCGGTCCTGGTTCAGGGAGGACATGACCTGACAGTTTGGACTGGACTGTTCCCACTTTGAGCAGAGTCCAGACTGATTTGCATATGGCTCGGTCCAAATTGAGGTGGTATAGTGTGCAAATTAATGATGGACTGTGATGCGGCCCGAGTAATTACCAGGGGATGTGATTAATACAAACATTCCATCCATCACTTTGTTGTATACTTCAGTCTGACAACAAATGAGGGCAAATCCAACAATTAATATCTTAATCTTGTTGCACTTTCACTTAACTCTATCAAGCATTATAAATCACATGAATACACATATATGAATAATTGATGAACCATCAAATTATAAAAAATAAGCAAATACTCTATGTTTTTGAGCAACATGCATTTATAAATGAAAATTTGCACTCAGATACATGAATATACAAATGTATGAAATGCAATAGGGTTATATAAACAGAAAAAAGCAAATATAGGGTCAATCTCATTTTCCTTCCGTAACTTCGGCACAATACCAGTACCTATGTGCGGGGCAAAGTTACACATACAAATTCAGGGATCTTATAATGCAACCGAAAGTTGGGCCACTTGAGGCTGTGACACAGTTTGTTGTGAACCCAAGTCTGGGCTTACCGGTACCACTTAGGCTCTCATTACAAGCTGGCCAGAACCTATGATTCTGGCTGGTATCTCCACTCCATATTCTGGCTATTTTGGGTTTTCTTCCTGGAATAGGGAATAAATGCATGTCCCCATAAATATGACGTCCTTTATGGTACATTTTTCCCTTTCCCAGAAGAAATCCACTGACATTTTCTGCTGGCTCTGAGCAGGAGGAAGTGTCAGCAGAAGGGACGCTGCATGGAGGTTGACTGGTTTGGAGGTCCGGGGGAACAGGGCAGGCTTCTGTCTGTCTGGGGCGAGCGGGGCATTGCCTGCTGTCCCTGTGCTGTTGTAGAGGTCAGCGGGAGACAGGCTGTGCTGCTTTATTTAAAAGCAGTCCCAGACATGGAGGTTTGCTGAGTCCAGCAGGCCACCATCCCTGGGAGGGCCAGCCATTCCCAATGGGGTCGCAAATTGCGAGTGCCTCATGAATATTCATGAGGCATGCAATTTGCAACCCCATTGGGAATCGCAAACAGTGTCTCAGACACTGTTGTACATGGCATTTTGCGACTCGCAAATTGCGACTCGCAATTGAGCGCATTTTGCGACTTGCAAATTGCGACTCGCAATTGAGCGCAATTTGCGAGTCGCAAATTATCATGGTCGTACATCTGGCCCTTTTTTTTTTTTTAAGAGTTTTATATAGCGCGAACTAGACCCCAGAAATCGGGTATCAGAGCGCTTTACATGAGCACCAGTTTCGTTTGAGTTTCGTTTGAGTAGTTGAGGAAAAACCCATTTCCAGTGAGTCTGCAGTCAAGTTTGGAAACAGTTATCTGCAGTGTAATGGTTTTTTAACTTCAGAGACTTCTTGCAGTGATGTGACATGTCTTCTTGCATGCCAACTGTGAATGACAATTTAATATATAGCTAATAGTATTGAAAACATGTACCAAATGTCAATGTTCGCATCACTATTACAACAGATGTAAGCAAATCATCTCAATGAGAACTGCTTGAAATCAACATCTTGCTAGAGGATATTTCAAGCTGTGATCCAGCCAAATGTCAATGACAAATACATATTTACCAAATAAAGCATTTAAAATGTACTTGCAGGTGGCCAAGATGGCGAGCGGGTAAGACGTGTTGATCTCGTCTCCCCGCTCCCGTTCGCCCTTTTCCGGCTCCTATAGTGCTGAAAATCCCCCGAAACACTCAATTTTGGGACAGCGAGAGCACCGGAGCCGATTGTGCGCCGGTGGGACTGGATTTCAGACGCCAGCGACCACGGAAAAGTGAATGAGGCCAGGAAAGCGGAGCGGGCCCGTTGGAAGAAAATGGTGGCGGCTCCCACCAGAGCACAGGAGGCATGACGGCAGAGGAGGCACCCCTGAGTGAGCAGCGGGGGAAACCAGGGTACCGAGGAACGGGCGTGCACCTGTGGGTAGCTGAGTCATCGGTGCGGTCTGAATACCGGAGGCGGCAGATTCCAGGTGAGGAGCCCAGCATAGCAGAGAGAGAGGCCTGGGGGACGGACAGGGCCCCGAAAGAGGCGCGAACGGAAGGACCCAGAGGCGCCCGCGAACCTTCCCTCCAAGAAGCGGGACATCCCAGTAGGGGGAAGAGCTGCCGGGAAGACGGGATGCCCAAGCAGCGGCGGTAGCACAAGGGTCAGCACGCTCGGCTGGCAGAGACTCGGAATGGAACCGAGGGGAAGAAAGACAAGGCCCCGAGAGCAGTAGGCCAGCATACCGAGAGCGAGAGGAGATCGGGCGGTCCCTATCCGGGAAGCCTCCAGAGAAGCGGAGCGGGTCCGTGGAAGAAAATGGCAGCGGCTCCCGCCGGAGCAACGGAGGCCTGAAAGCAGAGGAGGCACCCCTGAGTGAGCAGCGGGGGAAGTCAGGGCCCTGAGGGACGGGCGCACACCTGTGGGCAGCTGAGTCATCGGTGCTGTCCGAGTACCGGAGGTGGCAGATTCCAGGTGAGGAGCCCAGCGGAGATGGGAGAGAGGCCCGGGGGGCAGACAGGGCCCTGAAAGAGGCGCGAACGGGGGACCCAGAGGTACCCGCGAACCTAGCCACGAGAAGTGGGACGTCCCAGCAGGGGGATGAGCTGCCGGGAAGTCGGGATGCCCATGTAGCGGCTGTAACACAACGGTCAGCACGTTCAGCTGGCAGAGACTTCGGGTGTGACTGAGGGGAAGTAAGACAAGGCCCAGAGAGCACTAGGCCAGCATACCGCGGGAGAGAGATCGGGCGGTCCCTAGCCGGGAAGCATAAACCGAGGTGGGTGAGAGCGAAAGGGATCATCGGGGCAACTGCCCTTCCCCCGAGCGCTCCAGGGAATTGCCCGGGCAGCAACGTGAGGAGGAACAGGAGACAGCAGCCAGTTCCATGAGGGCAGCAGTAAGAATAACAGAGTAAAGGAGCCCCACCATCGACTGGCCTGCCCGGGGGCAGACAGCCACAGTGCAGGCACTAGCAGAGGCCAATACGGGAGGAGTGACTGGAGGCCCCCTGCTTCAGGGCCGGCGGAGGGGCAGAGCCAACCTGGCCAACCAAGCGAGATCCTCCCGAGGGCGATAGTGGAGGCTGCGAATGGGACAGGCCAGGCGGGGCTGGCCCGCGAGGAAGGGGGACCGGAGACCAGGGGGTGAGGAATCGGACGACTGGGGCCGACAGACAAACAGATCGAAAGAGTCCCTGGGCTGCCAGCAGAGTGCAAGGCACTGGATCCAGGTGGAACGCCAGTGTAGGAACGAAGAGGAGACCAGAAGGGGCTGTCATTTAGGGGGCACGGATTTGGAAGTGTGCAAGTCACTGGGTCCCTCTCCAAACACAACGGCTAGAAACGTGTGGGGTGGACGTGGGAGAAGGAGCAGCTGGAAGCACAGACACCATGTCCTCGCTGAGAGGAAAGAAAGATCGGACCCTCAAGGACATGTTGACCAAACCTCCGCAGACCAGCGGAGGAGAGGGCAGAGAGTCCCCAACTACACAAATAGAGCACGAGGCGGAGGGAGCGGAAGCCCCTATCACCCGCTCCTTCCTAGAGATGCTATTTAACACGCTAAGGGAGGATTTTCAGACACTAAAGAATGAACTTGCGATGGATGTGAAAGAAATCAGGTGGGACGTGGATGCAGTGGGAGAGCAAGTGGCAAGCATCGAAGAGCAAGAGCAGGCCAGGGATGAGGAAGTGGAGCAGCTTCAACAGGAGGTGATACGGCTACGGGCTCAGCAGATCGATCTCCAGGTGCACACGGAAGACCTGGAGAATCGTTCTAGGTGGAACAACATACGTGTTAAGGGAGTTCCATCAGGGGAAGTAGGCTTGGACATCGTTCGCTACCTGCAGGGGCTGTTCCGGAGCATTTTGGGGGTCCCACTGGACTTTGACATCAGAATAGACCGTGCGCATAGGGTGGGTTTGTGAAGAAAGGCACCAGCACCCCCATCAGACATTCTGGCCTACCTTCCAGATTTCCCCCGCAAAGAACGCATTCTACGAGATGCCAGGGCGAAGCAACCGATCAAATATCAGGATCACCCAGTGGCCCTCTACCAAGACCTGGCTTTGATAACCTTACAAAAATGACAGGAGTTTCGGGTGGCGACAACACACCTTCGGGACCAGGGGGTGACGTACTCCTGGGGCCATCCCTTCCGGTTGATATTCAAGTGGCAAGGAAAACTCTACCAAATCAAATCACTGCAAGAAGCATGCAGGGTGTTGGGCCTAGAGCAACCGGGCCAGGAGGAGGCGGACAGCAATGACCGCAGGTCCCCCCAGGAACGATGGCAGAGAGTCCGGGGGAGGCGTCCCACAGAGCAAATGCTGAGACCAGACCCCACAACCATGGCGCAGGAGAGGCAGTCGGTTCTTGAGACGTTGCTCAAAGACACTTCTTCCCAAGATGGCTCCTGAACTCTTAGGGGCTAACTAAAGAAGTCAGACCTAAGCGGAGCAGGGGGGGCGGGCGGTATTTGGGAGCGGGGAGAACACGGGGCTTGGACCACATTATGCACCTCTCATTTCTTTTTTCCAAGGGCACGCAACATGAACTGTGGGCTCTGGATAATATGGGGCTTCATGGGGTTTTCAGTTGGGGTTAGGGAGGGGGAGGGAGGGAACTGGTCTTTTGGGTGTTGGTGTTGCAGAGGCGGAGATTGTTCCGGAGGGGACAGGCAAAGCGGCAGGGGGAGGTACACGGAAGAAACGTTGGCTCACGAGTCCAAGGGAACGAAGGGTCCACCATAATCTCATACCATGTCGTATTCCACAGTGAAAGTGGTTACCCTAAACGTGAAGGGCCTTAATAATCCCATTAAGCAGAAATCCATTCTTTCATATTTAGAGAACGTGGGTGCAGATGTGTGTCTCCTCCAGGAGACTCACCTTCTCTCAAAGGACTTGCACCGGATGAGGTCACGATCCTTCCCCCGTCAACTTTTCTCCTCCACTCCGGATAAAAAGGCGGGGGTGGCTATATTGGTTGCTAAGCGTTTTTCGGGGACAGTAGGGGATAAGATAGCTGAAGTCAAAGGACGTCTCTTGGCTTACACATTTCAGGTCGGGGGGCACACACTAGCGGTAGGGTCGATATATGCTCCCAACTCGGGACAGGAGAAATTCAGTTTCTATTGTACATTTCACACAAAAGCATTTACCAATACAGAAACCGTAACATTAACTTCATTCAGCAACAAAGACTCGTGCGCATTCACAGAATGTAAGTCAAGCGGATCCCATACTGCAAATTAGTTCGTTGACATCATTGAATGTGAACCTCTAAAAATATCAGGTGGGATGGGACCTTTGTACAAGATGTTCATGCGTGGATTAAGTGGGAGTTTATAGGTGAGGCTGTGAGATTGAACGGAAAAGGTTACGGGAGGAATTTGCTCATTAGAACTATCTTGGTTTCTTTCTTGAATCTTGCGACGTTTGTTAATCTTCTGATGCTGGGAGGTAGCGAGTTCCAGATTCTCTGTGCCGCTCCTGAGAATGCTCTGTCATATGTTTATTTCTTCTGGAACATCGGCGGCTTCAGTAGTAGATCTCTGGCGCTCCTGGAAGATCTGTTACCCCTGCAAATCACCAGTTTCTGAGCTAGATACCTTGGTGTATTGAGGTGTAACGCTTTGTGTGTAATACATGGTATTTTGAGTTGAATTCTGGCTTCGTATGGTAGCCAGTTCAGGTCCTTCAGGTGAGGAGAGATGTGGTTGAATTTTTTTGACCCTGTAATAAGCCTTGTTGCTGCGTTTAGGCAGGCTTTTAGAGGAGCCGTATTATTCTTGGGAAGCCCTGAAAGAGTAGTGCATCCGTATTCAATCCTCGAGATTACTAATGCCTGGACTACTATTTTGAGGTCTGCTGTTTCCATGAATGGTCTCAATTTCCTAATGTAATTCAAGTGAAAACGGGCATTCTTAGCTAACGAGTTGATGTGGGCTTGCATGTTCAGGCTCTGATCAATAGTAATTCCTAGTGATTTCATTGAATCCACCATGTTCGGGGTGCAGTTAAGTGCGGTGATAGAGCTGGTCCATTCTTTTACAGCAGTCAAATTTTTTGTGGGGGATATAAGGAGGAATTCTGTTTTTTGCGTGTTTAGTTTGAGCTGATTTCTGGTTAACCATAGCATTGTTGCCTTTAATGTCTCGTTCATTGACTTGATCTCCTCCAAAGATGAAACCTTCATGTAAATCTGAGTGTCATCAGTGTACATGTGGAAAGAGATGTTGGCAAGGCGCAGTATAACTGTTAGTTGTTCCATGTATAGTTTGAATAGTGACGGAGAGAGGGTTGAGCCTTGTGGAACTCCGATCTGAGTGGGGGAAGAAGCTGATAGGTTATGATTCACCAGAAATCTCTGTGTTCTGTTCCTCAAGAAGGACTTGAACCATTCTAGAACTTTCCCTGACGATCTAGCAACAGCTCATGGTTGACTGTGTCGAATGCTGATGATAGGTCAAGAAGGATTAAAAGGCATGTTTTGTTCTGGTCGAGGGCGAGTAATGCATTGTCTACTATATGTAGTATTGCTGTTTCAGTACTATGATTAGGTCTAAATCGCGATTGGCAGATGTCTAGTCTGCAGGATTTTCAGTTGTTTTTTAAATGTTGAGAATGGCTTGGCCCATCTTTAGGCAATCTGGGAAAGATCCCTGAGATAGGGAAGCATTGACTATCGATGTCCAGCTGGGGATGATGGAATGGTCGATGGCCGACACAAATTTTGCTGGGAGTGGATCGTTGTAATGGGTGTTTGGTTTTATAGCCGACAAGGTTTTGAAGATGTCTTTGTGGTCGTATAATTTGAAGGTGGACCAGTGAGCTTCATTTTTGGATACTGACTGATGGAGTATTGTTGGATCGATTTGATGCAATGCCTCCAATGTAGCCGCTGCTGTCCTAAGCTCACTTTCCATGGTATTTGCCTTTGTTGTGAAGAAAGTACAGAATTATTTGCAGCTGATGTGAGATTTTGTTTCTTCCTCTGTGGTTTTGGCCATTTTGTTCGATTGATGTTTCACCAGTTCGAAGAGCTTCCTAGGTCTGTTTTTAGTGTTCTCCAATTCCGTCCTGAAATATTCTTTTTTTGATTTAAGAATATTTTTACTGTAGGCATTTCTGTTTTTTCTTAGCAGTTTTAGCTGTGGGGAAGATGGTAGTTGTCTCCATTTCCGTTCTGCAAGTCTCAGCTTACACCTTTCTTCGTTAGTGCTCCGCTAAACCAGGGTTTTTTATCTTTGTTCGGAATTCGTTTTAGTTTAAACTGAGCTATTGTGTCCTTTACCTCTGACATCTCCGTATTGTAGTGCTCTGTTAGCTCACTAACATTTGTCATATTTCTTGGAGGGGGAAGATCCCTCCTGCACAATGAGACTAGCTTCTCGTTGTCCACACCCTTAGTGTCCCTTATCCATTGTTTCAATTTGATTGATTGAGTGGGTTTTTTCTTTAATATTCCTAGTATTTGGAAAGTTATTAGGTGATGATCTGACCAGTCGCATGGCGTGATTGAGGTTAGGTTCACCACTTTTTCTTTGGAGATGATCCAGTCTAGTGTGGAGCCTTTCATGTGAGTTGGCAGGGTTCAGACTTGGGCTAGGTTTTGATCCACTAGGAAGTCTTTGAAGATGTTGACCTGGGGGTCGCTAGTGTTGTTCCAGTGCAGGTTGAGGTCCCCTAGGAATATGTCATTGGAGTGAGGGAAGGAGTTTGCTGTGATTATCTCCATTAATTGGTCGATAAAAGGTTCATTCATGCCCGGTGGGTGATAGAATGCATGGATCTTGTGAACTTATTTCTCTGTGTTATTTATGGAAATTGCGAGGTATTCACATGATTCCAAAGGGTCTGCCAGTAATGGGGTAACCATGAGGTCAGAGCGATGAATAAATGCAATACCCCCCTTTTCTCTTTTGCCAGTCTAGTCTCACTATGTTATAGTTTGGAGGCACCAATAGATCCAGACATGGTGAGGATGATTCTGTGAGCCAAGTTTCAGCTAGGATCGCTACGTTTATCTCCAGACTCAGGACAAGATCGGCGATGTTGGACGCGTGTCTCACTGCTGAGCAGCAGTTGATTAGTAGACCTGTGATCGGTGTCTGAGTAACCGGGATAGAGGCAAGATTCAGGGTGGATAGCGTAATACTCCTCAGGTTATATGTGTTTCGCTTTCTGTTACTTGGTTTGTGTTCTCTGAAGGTGTTGGTTGGGACTGAGCGGATTGAGTTTTCCTCGCTTTTGAGCAGTAGATTGGATGTAGTCTGTGTTTGGACGTAGGAGTGATGTAGAGCTTGCGTCTCCACATTGGATAGATCATTTTATTTATTTGAAAATGTCTTTATTTTATTTTATTTTATTTATTTGAAAAGTTTTATATAGCGCTGGCTAGACCCGGAGGTATCAGAGCGCTTTACATGAGGATCAGCGAGTTACAGGTTACATAGTTACATCAATTAAATCAAAGAATCACGGAGGGAGGAGGAGGGGGAGGGGGAGGGAAGGAAACCCAACGGGGAAACGAGGAAAAACAATGTTAGATGACCGGCTGGGAAGGTGATGGCCGAGGGGGTGAAACCAGGGCCAGACTCCTCTATCGCTGCATGTGACAGCTCCACCGGGCATCGGCCAAGGTTGCTCGTGCACCAAGGTAAGTACAAACAGTTTTGGTATTCTCCCAGAGTTACAGGTTACATAGTTACATCAATTAAATCAATGAATCACGGAGGGAGAAGGAGGGGGAGGGAAGGAAACACAACGGGAAACGAGGAAAACAATGTCAGATGACCGGCTGGGTAGGTGACGGCCGAGGGGTGAAACCAGGGCCAGACTCCTCTATAGCTGCATATGACAGCTCCACCGGGCATCGGCCAAGGTTGCTCGTGCACCGAGGTAAGTACAAACAGTTTTGGTATCCACCCAGGGGGCATCGTCAAAGGTCCATCGAAAGTTCTATCAAAGTTCCACTGGGCATGGGCCATGTTGATCCAGCTCCGAGGTGAGTACAATGTTCAAGGCTCTGGGCCTTCTTCGGCGGTAGGAAGACCAGGGGGGGGGGGGGGTGGTCGCCCCACGTCGTTGTCACCTGAACGTCGGACCGTACTGCTTTGACAACCGCCGTCGTGACCCTTCCGCAACTTCCGTGGCTGCTAAGTTCTTCACCTCTTGGGGGCAGCCCCTATTCAGCTGTGCGCACTGCAACCACTCGCCCAACAGGTCATTGCTGGTAGGGCCCGCTATTCCATAAATAATTAGGGTGTTTGCATGGCCGATGTTGTCTCTTTGATAGTGGCATTGGTTGCGTCTTTGTAATATGCTGCAGTGAGAGTACTATCTCTTGAATATTCTTGATTTTGGAAAGTGAGTTTTCAGTGAGGCGCGCTATGTTCTTCAGATCGAGTATCGCCTTGGTGATGCTATGGAATAGGTTGCTGGACTGTGGATTCAGGGAGTCTGAGATCCCTGTTCATGCAGGAAACAAAAGGGATGAGCTCTGTGGACTTGAGGTTTGAATGGTAATTCGCCATCTGTTTTCTCCGTGACAGTTATCTCAGGAGCAACCTTGTTTCCTTCTCTAGCTTTACTTCTGCCCTGTGAGAGTCCTGTTGGGCAATTTATTAGATTAGGTGGAGAGCTCTGGCTGTCCGGGGAGTTAGATGTTATAGTGGCTGTGTGTGATGGTTGGGTGGATGTGGTAGAGTGATCCCCTTTGTTGTGAGGTATAGCAAGCTGTCTCGTCTTTTCTCTATTTCTTGGGGATTGTGACTACTAGCTCCGAACGTGGAGGCCGTCGTGATTGAAAGTGCGGAGAATTGTCTTTCGTTGTGGGTTGGTGTTGAAGGGTTTATGGTGCTAGTAGGAGTTGTGTCCTCTAGTTGCAAAAAGCCCCTGATCTGCCCTGCTGCGTTTGTTGAGGAGGGATTCGATCTCTGGGGATCTTGTGCTTTCGTATGGTCCGCTCTCGGTGTGACTTGATTGTGTAGTACACTTGACTGTGAGCAGGGACTTTGTTGGTTTTTCGGGCTAGTGATGTTGTAAACTTGTTCTTTCAGAGAGTCGAAGTATTCGTCAAATTTGTTTAGATCCTTATACTTTGCTTGGATAAGTATTGTACTATTTTTATAGATTGTTATATTTAGTATGGCTCCCAGTCTCCAAGAGGGGGCAATTGATAGCTTGATGCCATATGGGATGTTTTTTGATTCTTGGGTGTCCTGCTGTCCTCTTGCCTGGGTGAGATGGATTAGACCTGCAACCTGAAACCAGGGCCACCAGAGGTACTCCGAGAGATAGCCTCTTGTAACCAACACCTGGACTCTGCAGCTATGAGTTGTACCCTACCAAGTGGTGCCACCCCAGTCCTGGACCCTTGGAAGTGGGTCTAAAGGTGCTCTGACAGCCTATCTGCAGAACCAACACATCTCATCTGCTGTGCGGGGCAATCCAGAGCAAAACAGACGCATCGCCTTGCTGTGATGGTCCTGCCAGTGCAAGGACTCCGCATCGACCTTGCAGACCGCATTGGAACTGCCGCCTGCGCAAATCCTTCTCGACGCGAGCCCTGGCACCACAAATCTCTCGTCGACGGCAGCCTCAATGACGATGCAGGTTCTCACATCACAGCCTCACAACTCATCGCAACTGATGCACTGCCTCGACTGCGCGATACATCCTCGACACCTAATTTCATATCGCAAGCCCTCATCGACGGGACCCTTGATGACAACGCAGGACCTCGCATCGCAGCTTCATCACTCCTCAAAACCAACACATCGCCTTGACTGCGCAAGGCATCTTTGGCGTGGGACCCCGCAACGCTTGCCAACCCATATTTAAGATATTCTCATTCAGCGGGCCTAACTGGATCACTGTAGCTAGACCATGCTCAATGGTGGTTGGCCTCAACTGGTGACTTAGTCATGGCCCGGCTCGACCAGATATCCACAGTTGGCGCATTGTGCTTTTAGTGCTATTTTCACTGAAATCTTTAAACCTGCTTATCTCCAGTTCTACTGATTAGATTTTTCTCATTTTGGTCTTGTTTTATTTATTACAAATTACTCTCTTTTCCTAAACTGGTGTGGGATTCATTTGTGGTGTGTTTTCACTGTGTTACAGTTTGAAGAGTTGCACAAGTACTTTACACATTGCCTCTGAGTTAAGCCTGACTGCTCTGTGCCAAGCTATCCGAGGGTTGAGCACAGGTTAATTTAGGGTTTGCCTGTGACTTGGCCATGACAAGGATTGGGGTTCCTGCTTGAGTAGGGTTTCACCCCCACAACCAGTACCCCAATTTCTTAAAAATGTTGTCATTTTTTTTATTTTGGGAAAGGCCCAGCAGCGTCCCCAACAAAAACGTTTTACAAAAAACATTACAAAACAAGCATTGACAAAGCCAAAATGCTGCCAGCCAATTCCAGACCAATTGGCTTTGCCAAATACTATTTCTTTAGGTAACCCATGTAGCATGGCCCAGGGTACCCTTTTCACCGATCCAAATGAAATATGTACATGCAGCCTCTGATTACCTTAATCAGAAGTTTCAGTTACAAATCACTTGCTTATGGGCAACATAAATATCACAATCTGCCTGGACCAGCACAGTGACAACTCTGCATTTTAGCGATGCTCTTGAGGCTACCCAGCAACTGCCATACGATCATTTAAAAAAAATCAACTCAGACAATACAGCGGCTCGAGGCAAGGTAAGGATTTCTTTCTCTGAGAGTATGCTCTTGAGCCCTACAGATTATGCGATCCTTGTACCCCTGCATCGAAATCTTGAAATCGAAAGCCATTGCAAGTAGCAAAGGAGGAATAAAATTGTATGAAGAGAAAATATTGTTACTTTGTTAAGCTGCAATAAATTAATGTGTTTGGAAGTAGGTGTGGGTCATTGATTCCACTATATAACACATACACAGTGAGGCAGGCACTTATACACTCAGTTACAGTGCCAACAAGGTACTTATGTACACACTACCGATATTGCTAGATAGAGACTGACACACTGAGAGCGACATCAATAAAACCATCAGACACCCATGTATTTACCTATACATCCACTTACATACTCATTCTCACAGGTGTGCATGTACTGTCATATCCTCTCAGACACATATATAACTTTTCATGTACCCAGTACTCACTCAGTTAGAGAGAGATGTACACTGCCATACACCCAGTTATATATGCAGTTGGGCCACTCATACACCTATTTACAATACCATAGAGTCATTCACATACTCAGTCAGAGTAATAGAGGCATTTAGACATCCACTCACACAATGTGACAGGATTTATGTATTGAACACCCCATTTTCTACATGTAAGTCACCCCTGAGGTAGGCTGTAGGTTTCCCATAGGGTGGAGTGCTTTGTGCTTAAAAGGTAAGACATGTACTTTGAAGTTTCAATGAGTTACACACGCACTTACAGACCCATATGCCCAGTTATACATCCAGTCTCCCACCCATACTGCGACTGACATACCTATTTACAAAAGCATAGAGCCACTCACACATCCAGTCAGACAGTGACAGAGGCACTTACACATCCACTAAACACTCAAACAGCACTTATTTATCCAGTACTAATAGAGGCACTTGCACAAACATTTACACAGCCAAACTCTGACATAACTAGTTATGTATGTACCTGCCAGCCTTATGGTGGTCGTCCCCCAAACCTTTATCCTTTGTCCTCCATTTTTACTGATCTCGTGTTTGATGGCCTTAGGTCCTGAGTACTTTACCACTGCTGACCATTGCTAAAGTGTATGTGCTTCTCTCCTAAACATGGTAACATTGGATAATCCACAATTGGGATATTTAATTTATGTATAAGTCCCTAGTAGAGTGCACAACCTTAGCCCAGGGCATGTAAATTAAATACTACTAGTGGGCCTGCAGCACTAATTGTGGCATCCATACAACTTGCCCTTTAAACCTGTCTGGTTTAAAAAGTAAGACACATACTTTTATGTTTTAGTCACCTACACGTGCACTTACAAACCAAAACACCCAGGTATTCCTATTTAGAAAAGCGTACAACCACTTTCACCCCCAGTCAGAGACAGAAACACCTAGAAAATCACTCACACACTCACACAGTACTTATGTATGCACTACTAATAGAGCCACTTCCACACACAGTTACACACCCAAACACCCACTAAAACAGCCAGTTACCAATCCATACAGTTACTTACATAATCATTTAGACTCCCATACAGTAACTAAGACACCCAGTCATATACTGAGGCACCCAGTTTGCCTTCGGAATCTGAGCAGTTTACCACTGCTTGATAGTGATAAACTATATGTGCTTCTCCCCTAAACATGGTTTGATTGACTTAACCACAATTAGGATATTTATTTGATCTGTAAGTCCCTAGTATAGTGCACTACCTATGCCTAGAGCCTGTAAATTAATGTAAATGCTAGTAGCGGGCCTACAGCACAAACAGTTTTATCTTTTTTTCAATTTTTTTTAGGAAGAAAATAAGCAGGGTATTAAAAGGGGTAATGGAAGGCAACTGTGAAGAAGAAACTGATTTCAGTCTGTCAAAAACATAAAGGTTGAATGGGGAGCAAAAAAAAATTAACAACTGTGATTTTTCACTGTATCCAGGTATGCAGCCACAGACAACATCTTTAGAGCCACGGGCATCTGGCATTTGCCACAGTGAGTGGCAATCTCAGATAACTTCTCGCCGACAGCTGGAACAGATATAACAGCCAATGGCAATGATTTCCCCAAGGCTCCTGCAGATGATGTTTGTGCTCCTTCTCTACTTGCCCTTTCCCGTATCAAGCAATTGTATGTTTTTTTGTGGATGGTTTTAAAATGCTTCCAAATGGAATTTGTCCTATGGAAAAAAAAATTCCATTCTCTTGATAATTGCTTGCCACAGATAGCACTAATGTTTTTGTCGCCTGTCCATTGACTCCTGGATCAAAGATGTTACATTCGGTCAGGAACAACTGTCTACATTCTGGGAACTCATGCCCCTTGCCTCTAGACCCCAGGATATCTGGGTTCCATTCCTAGACTGGCTCAGGTGGAGAGAGTCAACCAACCGCACCCCGCCAACATCCCCTGGAGGGTAAGTTGCCCAACGAACCCAAAAGCGCAACTAATCTGAGTGTGCTGCCTACTGCATGGTTTGCAATCATCCAGTGCTCTAGAAATGGTTGATTATGTAGCCACCAAGATAACATGCACTGTTTGCATTGCCGATTAGATGTTGTGTGTAATGCATGCTCATGTTACTGCGATTCACCATGCACCCTGTCACTTAGGAGCTATAGTGATGGCTGGGACCTGATTCATATGATGTTAACAACTATCGCGCCCAATCGTTATATCTGTTTTAGTTGTTTATGACATACTGTAAAAATGGCTATCTAACCATATGGAATGTGTTGTAGTTTTGAAATACCAATAAATAAAGTTAAAAACAAAATGTTTTTGTCACCAGAAGGAATATTGAAATATTTCCAATTTCCAAACATCATTCTACTTTTTCTAGGTGGAATCTGTTTCTCCTCATTTCTTCAATTAGATCCTTTTAATGTTAGAGTTTGTTTTTCTTAAAAACTCATGTAAGTGATCTTATGGACACTCTGCAGAACTGAGTGTTAAAAACAACTCGGTGCTCCTAAATTTCGCAAGATACAGTTAAACTCACCATGAAAATGATACCAATAATTATTCGTGCCACATTACCATGCTATAAAATTTATCATTGGGGTGTTAGTGTAGCCAATGATAAGTTAAGTTTTAGGTGTTTTATTGTATTTGTAAATAGTTAAATAAGCTATGTTTTGTTTATTTGTTAGTTGTTTGGTTTAAATTGTATTGTAGTGTGTTCATAAAATGTATTTGTAAAGTTATAAAAAAGTTTATTTCTCATTTGAAATTATGGGTTAGAAAGACACCCCAACAAGTACTCATACATGAACTCACACACCTAGAGAGTCACTCACACTGGTACTGACACACCCACACAGCCACTTACACACTCACTCAAAATTCCATATAGTCACTCATGTACTTATTTACACATGCAAACACCTACTGACATAGACTCATACACCTATACAGCCACTCACACACTGATACTGATACACACAAAGCCATACAGTGACACAGTTACTGACACACCCAGCCACACACTGATACAGCTACTCAAACACCTAGACATACACCGATACTGCCTCTCACACACCAAGCTACACACTGATACAGCCAGAACACACTGATACAGCCAGTCAAACGCCCACTCACACATCGATACAGCCACTCACACACCCAGCTATACACCATTGTAGGCACTCACACACTGATACAGCTACTGACATACTTACTTACACACCCATACACTCACCTGCACATTGATTTCCATTTTAGTATTCTAGATGAATTGCAAAACATGTGCTAATGTCTTCTTTAATACTTTATGGGAATATTCCCCTTCTTGAATATTAAACTAGTCACATGTACTACTTTAATTTCCCTTATGCGGAGTATGTGACATACACATACAGAAACTAACAAACACACCATTGCACAAAAACATAAAACACATAGTTACCTCTTTCTTTGACCAGGTGGAGTAGTTCTGAAAAGAACGTTTTTTCCAGATTTTTGAATGATTTTATATTTTTGGGGGTATTTGTGTTTGGGGTAAAAAAAAGCAGGGTTGTAAAAGGCATAAAGGAAGGCACCTGGGAATCTTAGAAATGCCCCCTGAAAAACAACCTAAGTCTAGTGTCCTGGCTGAGTGGCTGCTCGCCAGCTGCCACCACCAGACATGTTTCTGGACCCCTGGGTATTGAGCCTGCAATGGTGCATAATTCTCTCGCTTCACCGCCATCCACTGGTATTGAGATACCTTTTAGCTCTAACCAGGGAATCCATGAATAAAATAGATATTGGGATATCCCAGAGTTTGCTTTAACAATTAATCTGCACTTATTTTCTTTAGATCCTGACCTTTTCTATTTTTCGAAGCATTGCACTTTGGCAACTTTGATCTCTCTCTTAAAGAGCGATTTATACTTCTCTACTTCTCAGTGTGTGATGAGGTATATCCAGGGGAGGGTGAAGTAGGGACTTTCCTCCTCAACCCTTTTCTTGTGTGTGGTTTGCTAATCCAGTGTGCCTCCAAAATCGTTAAAGTATGGATTGTGGGCCATAGTTTTGTGTTTTGGGCCAGAGAGAGTGCTAGGAAGAGTGGCATTGACATGGACGTGGGTTTACTTAATGTAAACATTATTCGGCTTGGCCAGAGAGAATTGAAGTGGTATTAATTTCTGCCTTTAGTTGAAAGCATTATGGATTGCCCACATTCAGACCCTATGATTGATGCACTGTGGTGGCAATGACTTAGGCACAATTACTGGGGTAAGACTGGAAACCCTAATGAAGGATAGCTTTGGTAGATTAATTCCCCTCACACTGCCTTGGTGTTCTCCAACATTTGCCAAAGGCAAAAGTGAACGTGGTCAAACAAATTTTGTCCACAGATAGGCAAATCCAGGAAACATGTCAATAACACTGTTTCTGCATTCCTCTGAGACCAAAACATAGGTCCATATACCACAACAATTTATGCTTTGATATGGATGGTATATATAGAAATGAAGGAGTTCATTTCACAGAGAAAGGCAACAGGGTGTTCCTAAACAACTTGAAACACTGCATCCTGTTTTATGTGTAGTTATCATCTACACAACTTAAACACAAAGGCTCTTTTCAGAGCCAGACTTTTCTGAAACACTGGATTATTTTCTTTTTAAATCAATTTTTTTAATTTCTTACTCGAATCCGTGGATCTGTCACACATTCACAAACCAAAAGCACACATTTAGTACAATGCAGGACATTTAAGATTAGTTTGCATGGGTTTGTGAGTAGCTGTATGGCTGCATATGTGGGTCTGTGAGTGGGCCTGTGAGTGGGTGTATGAGTGTCTGAGTGGGTCTGTGAGTGCGTGTATGAGTGAAACTGTGAGTGGGTGTGTGACTGTGTGTGTGGGTCAGTAAGTGGGTGTGTCAGTGTGTGAATGGGTCTGGGAGTGGGGGGGTGAGTGTGTGAGTGGGTTTCTGAGTGGGTGTGTGAGTATCTGAATGGGTCTGCGAGTGTGTGAGTCGGTTTGTGAGTGGGTGTGTGAGTGTGTGAATAGGTGTGTGAGTGTCTGAGTGGGTCTGTGAGTGGGTGTGTGAGTGAGTGTGTGACTATATGGGTCTGTAAGTGAGTGTGTGAGTGTGTGAAGGGTTCTGTAAGTAGCTATGTGAGTGAGTCTGTGAGTGGATGTGTAAGTCACATCACAAAATAAAATCACCCCTCATCAGCCAGGCTAGCTTGAATCCAGTGGTGCAGCAAGCAAGGGACCCACATCTGGGCATACCCTTAGCCACTTAGGGCGCACATAGCAACATCACAAAATAAAATAATGGACAGAGTGTTGAAACTTTTCAAACACTCACCCCCAGTCACAGATCTGGGTTTAATTCATTGTGTGTAAGTCTGTGAGTAGGTCTGTGAGTTTGGGAGTGTCTGTGTGGGGCTGTAAGTGGGTGTGTGACTGGGTCTGTTACTGGGTGTGAGAGTGTCTGAGTGGGCCAGTGAGTCGGTGTGTGAGTGGGTCTGTGAGTGTCTGTATCTGGGTGTGTGAGTGGGTCTGTCAATGTGTGCATGAGTGGGTCTGTGAGTGGGTGTGTGAGTTAGTGAGTGGGTCTGTGAGTGGGTGCATGAGTGTCTGAGTGGGTCTGTGAGCGTGTGTGTGAGTGTCCGAGTGGGTCTGTGAGTCGGTGTATGACTCTGTGAGTGGGTCTGGGAGTGGGTAAGTGGGTGGGTATGTGAGGGTCTGTGTGGGTCTGTAAGTGCCTGTGGGAGTGTGTGAATGGGTCTGTGAGTGGATGTGTGAGTGTCTGAGTAGGTCTGTGAGTGGGTGTGTGAATGTGTGAAAGGGGTTGTGAGTGGGTCTGTGAGTGGGTGTGTGAGTGGAAGTGTTGGTCTGTATGTGGGTGTGAATGGGCCTGTGAGTGGGTGTGTAAGTGTGTGTGAGTGGGTCTGTGAGTGAGTCTGTGAGTGGGTCTGTGAGTGGTTGTATGTTTTCTTAATTTACAGCCAAATTCATGGATCCGCCGCGCTAAGCGTCACAGCGGATCTGCGAATCCATGCATGTGGAAAAAAATAGTTTTGGGCCAATTTCATGTCAATCATGGGTCCTTCACAGACCTCTATATTACACTCATGGGGTCAGGGTACCTCTAACCTGATCTCTTCTATTACATTTTATGTGAAGTTTCATCCCCTGGGACCGTTCCCCAATATATAAAATGGCAGATGCAACTTTCTACTCAGGTTGTGACCAGCCAATCACAGCATTTCTGGGTGGATTCACGGAGTGCCGCAATGCATCCGCGAAGGGTCGTGTACCTAGATTTACCAATTTCTTTTCCATTTAATATTTCAAAATCTACGGCATGTATTTGCACCAAATCACAAAAAGAGATCTTTCTGGACCTAAATCTTGCTTTCTGCCAAATTTGGGGTACTTCCATTCAGTAGTTCAAACTGTAGTCATGTCTAAATTCTCTATGGGAATTAACATTGGAAACACACTTTTTTCATCCCCCTCTTTTTCTTGGCCCCACTTGACCATGTCATGAGTGATCTAATTTGTGAGGTCATAAGCAATGCATTGTGGGGGCATAAGTTATAGTTAGCCCAGGTAACTATAACAGCTGAATTTCAATGGTTTTGTACGAGTGAAATCTGAGCCTAAATATAACATCCCAGTAACCTTTTGTTTTTTCAGTGAATTTCTATGGCTTTTTAATGTTATTTCCTAACTATAACATCCTTGTAACCTTTGGTTTTGATAGTGAATTTCAAAGGTTTTTAAAATGTATTTCCTAACTTTAACCAGTAACATTTGAGAGTGGGTGTGTGAGTGGCAGTATAGGTCGGTGAGTGGGTGAGTGAGTAGATGTGTGGGTGTGTGAGTGGGTTTGTGAGTGGCTGTTTACATGTGTGAGTGGGTATGAGAGTGGCTGTATGGGTCTGTGAGAGGCTGTATGGGTGTGTGAGTGGGTATGTGAGTGGCTTTGTGGGTGTGTGAGTATGTGTGTGAGTAACTGTATGGGTGGGTATGTGAGTGGCTGTATGGGTCTGTGAGTGAGGGTGTGAGTGGGTATGTAAGTGCGTGTGAGTAACTGTATGAGTTTGTGGATATGTGGGTGAGTGTGTGAGTGGTTGTGTGGGTCTGTGAGTGGATGTGAGAGTGGCAGAATGGGTGTGTGAGTGGGTGTCTGAGTCTGTATAGGTATGTCAGTAGCTATCTCAGTGACTGGTCCAGAACAGAACCTCACCTGCCCCTTTATCCAACAACAGTCCACAGTTTTGCACAAAATATCTACCCAACTGGAGTACTTTCTACTGGTTAATTAGTAAGTGCTACCTCATTGGGTAATTTTCCAGTGCGTATTCTACACTACAGCTACGTAATGGACCACGAGGAAACGTTTCCAGTGTCCTTGTGTGCATTTTGGCAATATGATTGTTCCTCGTAAGTCTTTATCCAGAAATCTGTGATAACATGAATCTTCATATAGAGAAGACAGCAAGACTACAAAGAGATAAATCTCCACCAAACAAGGGTACTTCCTATAAACTACGGGCCAGATGTTTGACCATTTTTAGCAGTTACAAACGGAAAATATGGCCGTTTGAGACCGCTAAAATGGGTTGTAGTATGTCTGAACCCTATTTTGCGAGTCAGTAACCTATTACTGACTCGCAAAATCGGGTTTGCAAGTCGCTATTAGGAAGGGGCGTGTCAAGGGCTCCCCTTACTAATAGTGCGGTCGCACAACAATCGCAGTTACCATATGTGGTAAGCCAGTCACAAATGGGAAGGGGTTCCCAGGAGACCCCTTCCTCTTTGTGAATGTATACGAAGATATTTTTAAGAGCAGGCAGTGGTCCCACTACCTGCCCACAAAAAATGAAAAGAAATGTTTTCTTTTTTTTCTTTTAAACACATCCCATTTTCCTTTAAGAATTTTATTTAAAAAGCAAACACAGACATTGTGGTCTGCTGTCCCCAGCAGGCCACCATCCCTGTGTTCTTGCCCATTCCCAATGGGTAGCAAATTGAAACCTGCCTCATGAATATTTATGAGGCAAGTCATTTGCGACCACATTGGGAATCACTAAGTGTGTGTAAGAAACATTAGGACATTCCGTTTTGCGAATTGCGAGTCGGAAAAAATTGCAATTTGCGACCCGCAAAACGGAATGGTTGTACCTGGGCGTAGTTCGCGTAGTAGCGCTACGCGTAGCTACGCGAAGTGCACTTCGCACTATGCACGCTTCGCGTAGCTACGCGAACTGCGTAGTGCGGTAGGGAAATGCTGTTCGCACTGATTGCACAGTGCCGGATGCTTGTCCGCACTGTGCAATCATTGCAAACGGCATCTTGCACAGTGCAAGCGGTCGCTTTCTGCCGCTCGAGTAGATTTGTACTCGAGCGGCAGCTTTCTCAACGCGGACTGGAAGTTTCTCATCGCGAGCGGTCGCGAGCATACGCGACCACTCGCAATGAGAAACCTGACCTCCCCGCGTTGAGAATCTCGCCGGGAGGTTTATTTTCCACGCTCGCGATCGGCAACTTGATGTTGCTGATCGCGAACGAGGAAAAAGTCTCGCCAGGATGTTGATTTTTCTCGCTTGCGGTCGCCAACTTGACGTTGAGGACTGCGAGCAAGCAAAAAATGCCCGCTACGCTACGCTACCCGTTTTTGCACTGTGCTACGTGCAATTTGCGTAGTGCGTAGTAGCGCAAACTACGCACGCTCCGCAAGTGTAGACTAGTTCTACGCCCAGGGTTAGTCCCTATATGAAGTAAGTACTTGTTTGTTTGGTGGAGATGTCCTCATATTCGTAGGCATCAAGAACTCTTCACCAAAATCGGGTGAAAATGCGCTGGGGGGGGCCTCTTGTTAACCTGTCCATCATCCCGCAAAAGGCGGGAAGACCTTTGCATACTACTAAGGTGGGCAGGGCCAAACGTGTGAAGCTTCCAAGTGATTTGCACATTTGCATACTCGTAGTAATGCAAAGGGAGAACCATGGACTCTGCTCTCACCAGGAAAGGCCATGAATAAACCCACTCATCACAGTCACTACATATTGCCTCCAATAGATCAACGATGCACTCACCTTTGCCAAGGATTTCAGATAATTTTTTAATGTGGAATTGCTGAGAAAACACACTTGCTTTGCCTTCGTCAAGACCAGGAAGATAGGATTATTTGATCTTTACAGAAGTGGAGCTTCAATTGGGGCACCTGCTATGTTTATATTTGTAAGTGCTTGCTGGTGAGGTTTAATTTCGGAGAAATGAGCATCAGGACCAGAACGGAACCTCACCTGCCCATTTGTCCAACAAGAGTCCTGAGTTTTCCACACAATGGGGCCATGGGGGGAGCTGCAATGCCCCTGTGGACCCTGCCAGCTTCCTGCCTCCTGCAGGAGCAGGCATTGCTCCTGTACACATGGAGCAGCAAAACTGCTGCTCCCTGCAAGCAGGAGTAATTCTTTCATCTGCTTTCCTGCCCACACAGATGAAAAGTCCGAGGGCAGGCACCTCAGGAGATAGGGAGCCGGTACTGGGGGATAGCAGTCCCCAGGGCCATTAATGGTGCCAGGAGGGGGGCCGTGCGGCCCCCTCCGTTCAGTTTGCATGGGCCGGCCCTGGGGAGGTGGTGGGCCCCGGGGCCAAATATGGCCCGGGAGGGAGGGTGCACGGCCCTCTCCCCCTTTTGACAAGTTGTGTGGCTCGGGGAGGAGGAGGTCCCTGGGGCAATTTGAAAGTGAAGAGAGGGATCCGCATGGTCCCCTGTATTATTTAAGAGCCCTGGGGAGGTGGTGCTCCCCAGGGCCTTTAAAGGCCTATGGAGGGGATAAGCGTGGCCCCCCTCCTTTCATTTTATTATTTTAAAGCCCCGGGAAGGTGGCGGTCCACGGGGCTTTTAACAGCCACAAGAGGGGGACCTGCTAGACCCCCTCCAATTTTTGAATTAAGCCCCAGTGAGGTGGTGGTCCCCAGGCTCTTTAGAGCTAGAGAAGGGAGGTCCAGATGGCCCCCCTCCATTTTCTCAAGAAAGCCCCGGGAGGTGGTGGTCCCCGGGCCACTTCACAGCTTAAGAAAGGGGGCCGTGTGTGCGCCCTCCCTATTTTTAAGCATGTCCCCGGGACCTGGCCCACTCGGGATCTAAACAGTAAACAAGCAAGGGAGACCACACTGTTTTTAAAAAAAAAAATGGTGGGGATTCGCGAATCTTCAAAATTTTTGCTGCAAAAATCTTTAAAGAATGCTTTTTGGCCCTAGCCGGGTCCCTGAGGGACCCCACTATGAGAAGTTAGCCTGGTATATGCTGTCCACTAATTAAAGTGGGCAGCTTGCACCACTCCAAATGACCCTTATGATGTATGAGGTCAAAGATAACCTTTAGAAAGCTATCCTAGTGGTAGCTGTGGAGAGCAGCCTTCAGGCTTAATCTTGAAGGAATGTAAAGCAGCTTGTTTTACCAGAACATCACCTCCTATATTGACTAAATGAACGGAGAACCACACAGTAGTTATATAAAAATATGTATTTATTAATATAACACTCTCTACTATCCTCTACACTAGGATAGAACACAAAGCACATAGTACGAGATCAATAGAACAGTTGTAAGTAGCACAATACACAGTGGGCTCCAGGGGGAGACCAAACCATATACTAAAATAGTGGTATAACAATCACGACTGGGATCAAGACAAGGTCTGGAGCACGTAGAATCGCTGGGACCCCAAGGAACCACCCAAGGTGAGTAGATAGGGACCCCACGGAGGACGGGTGCAGTGTGTTAACATGACCGCGGGCTCCGTACAATTATATGGGGAAGTCGCGGTTACCATTTTAAAGTTTAAGGACCCTTCTAGGAGGACTTCGAGCAAACCCTTTAGAACTTAAGAGGTTGGAGAACCACCCCACCCGTGGATACCATAGTACCCGAGTTACCTATCCCAGGGGAGCCGGGTGCATAGGTCTGGAGTGGCGTCGGAAACCGGAGGGCTGTGAAGAAGTACTGCTCCTGTGAAGGTGAAAAGGGTCCGGTGGAATCCAAGCCTCGATTCTGGAAGGAAGGAACCTGAAAGCAGAGGGGACAGAGTCTGGGTCACTTCAGGGTGACCAGGGGCTCGGTAGGCGAATGCCCACCGATGTCGGGTGCTTCAGGTGCGAAGAAGGGATGCTTGACTCTGCAGCCACGAGGACCAGGAGATGTCAAGGATGACCAGGAGCTGGAGGTGAGCTGTGCCACGAAGGATGTCGAATGCTGAGGGGTCGGTGTCCGGCAGGAGCACCAACAACCCTTGGCAACAGCAACCCATGAAGGAAGGTCAAGCACTTTACGGTGTGGACCAGCAAGGTCCAGGGGACTCACCAAGCAATGGAGAGTCAGGGCACATCTGGAGCACCCAGGAAAGCCCAACAGAAATCAAGATGGCCCTCAGAGAGACCCACAGGCCGAAGGACCAGGAGTCGCAAGGGGACCTCGGGCAAGATTGCAAAGTACCAGCCCACGGAGCACTCGGTGTGAGGAGGCCAGAGTTCTTTGGTGCAAATACTGTTCGGGGTCAGGACTACACGGAGTCCAATGCACAAGCTCGGGAATCACCAACAAGCATATGCAACTGCAAATGGATGCGGTGCACAGGGGTTCGGGCATCTCCTTCGAGACAGCAACCTTCCCGGAAAGCTGGAAGCACGCCGAGATCACCGCCTTACTCAAGAAACCCAAGGCAGACCCCAAGGACCTCAAGAACTTCCGACCCATCTCTCTGCTCCCGTTCCCCGCGAAGGTCACCGAGAAAATCGTCAACAAACAACTGACCCGCTACCTCGAGGAGAACAACATCCTGGACCCTTCCCAGTCCGGCTTCCGCAGCAACCACAGCACCGAAACCGCCCTCATCGCCGCCACCGATGACATCAGGACCCTGCTAGACAACGGAGAAACAGCAGCCCTCATCCTCCTGGACCTATCAGCCGCCTTCGACACGGTCTGCCACCACACACTACGAACACGCCTTCACGACGCCGGGATCCAAGAGAAGGCCCTGGACTGGACCACATCCTTCCTTTCCGGCAGAACACAAAGCGTCCGCCTCGCCCCTTCCGATCCAAGGCCACCAAGATCATCTGCGGCGTACCCCAAGGCTCCTCCCTCAGCCCAACGCTGTTCAACATCTACATGGCACCCCTCGCCCATGTCGCCCGACAGCACAACCTCAACATCATCTCCTACGCCGACGACACCCAGCTGATCCTCTCCCTCACCAAAGACCCTCACACCGCCAAAGCCCACCTTCACGAAGGAATGAAGGCCGTCGCCGAATGGATGAGGACCAGCCGCCTGAAGCTGAACTCGGACAAGACGGAGGTCCTCATCCTTGGTTCCAACCCTTCAGCCTGGGACGACTCCTGGTGGCCAACATCACTGGGAACAGCCCCGCCACCCACCGACCACGTACGCAACCTAGGGGTCATCCTCGACCCCACCCTCTCCATGACTAAGCAGGTCAACGCCGTTTCCTCATCCTGCTTCAACATCCTCCGAATGCTCCGCAGGATCTTCAAGTGGATCCCCACCGAAACAAGAAAAACAGTCACCCAGGCCCTCGTCACCAGCAGGCTGGACTACGGAAACGCCCTCTACGCAGGAACGACGGCTAAGCTCCTGAGACGGCTGCAACGCATCCAGAACGCCTCTGCACGTCTTATCCTTGACATCCCCCGATGCAGCCACATCACACCCCACCTGAGAGACCTGCACTGGCTCCCTGTCAACAAGAGGATAACCTTCAAGCTCCTCACCCACGCACACAAAGCACTCCACAACTCCGGACCAGCCTACCTCAACAGACGACTCAGCTTCTACACCCCCACCCGCCAGCTCCGCTCGACCAGCCTCGCCCTCGCCACAGTCCCCCGCATCCGGAAAACGACCGCCGGCGGCAGATCCTTCTCCCACCTCGCCGCCAAGACCTGGAACACCCTCCCCACCAACCTCCGACAGACCCAAGACCTACTGGCCTTCAGAAGACTCCTCAAGACCTGGCTCTTCGATCAGTAGCAGCACCACCCCCCTCTTCCCCCAGCGCCTTGAGACCCTCGCGGGTATGTAGTGCGCTTTATAAGTGACATGATTGATTGATTGATTGATGCAGTCCCCACGAGGAATACTGGCCTCAGACAGGCTGAGAGGGCAGATCGACCTCAGGGACCTTCAAAAACCTACCTCCTGTGTTGCTGAAATCTTCAGAGTCCGCAGGAGCTCAGGAGCAGCTGACCGGTCAGTTGCGTTAAGGGGCCTGCTAGAGCAGGGGAGTGACTCCTTCACTCTAAGGGAGATTCTTCAGTTGTCCTTAGTGCACCACAGGTCCTGCACAGAGCCTGTATGGAGCAAGGGCACAGACAAAGCTTTGGACGGAGAGGGGGACGAAGTCGAGCCCAGTCGAAGTCCAGCGAAGTCCAGAGTGTCCAGACTGTCGAAGGTCAGTGGATTCTTCTTGTAGAATCTTGTCCACGTAAAATCTAAAGTCTTACAGCGAGGTAAGCCCTTTTGTACCCATGGGAGAGGGTTGGACAGATTCGGGGACCCTCCTAGGGGAGGGTCAGGACAGAGGGGTGGTTACACCCATGTCCTTTGGCCAGTTTCATGCCAGAGCAGGAGCCAACGGCTCCCAGAACTGGTTTGAGCTGGAATATGCACAGGGACACCAAATATGCCCCAGGTGCAGACTTTCAGGCTCTCTCAGAGTGCACCCACCCAGCCCCAATACACTAAATCCTGTCTGGGAGGTGGTCACACCTCCCTGTGACAGGATGCCTATTGTGCTGCCTTCCTCTGCTCGAGCTTGGCTCAGCAGCAGGAGGGCAGAAGTGTGTCTCTGGTCGGCAGCATCCATTTTGTGCTGACCGGGTCGAGAAGGCTGGCACCGGATAGACCAGTGACCCCACGAAGCTCGCTTCAGATGGGTGGAATCATACCTCCCACACCGGTTACCGGTGTGGAGGTATGATTCCAAGGTGTTTGATACCAAACACGATATGTTTCTATGCAGCTGTTTTCGAGATAGCATTTACCCCGAGGTTATAATGCACCTCTACCTATATGTCCGGCTGAGTCACAGACAACCCGGGAGATGGTCTCCGAAGGCTGCAGAGAGGCTATGCTCATGCAGGGGCACCCTCTCACTAAAAACCCAGCACCCTGCCTTCAGGACTCATAAGGCCTGCTAAAGGGGTGACTTATAAGTTTTAAGTGTAGTGACCTATAGATATAGTGAACCTATATCTAAAGTAAGTGGTGCAAGCACCAGCTTACACAGGCTGCTGTAGCAGACCTGGAGTTCCATTTTGCTTGGCCTCTCATGGGTGGCATAATACATGCTTCAGCCCATGGGAGGCCTCTGGGGTACCTATGCCCTGGGTACATGGGTACCATATACTAGGGACTTATAAGGGTACCCCAGCATCAAATCTGGAGTGTACCAAAGTACATGTGTAACAATTTAAAGGACAAAGCAGATAGACTGGGGTCCTGATTAGCAGGATCCCAGTCAGACTAGTCAAAAACAGTGCAACATCAAGCAAAAAGTGGGGGTAACCATAAGAAGCAGATCCTACTTTCCTACACCCACCACCAGGACTAGGGGGTCAGGATATTCCTACCTTGCCCCCTTCACTTTTTTTAATGTTTTTGTTTGGGACTCGGCTAAGTCTGAGTCCCAAAATGGCTGCCATCACTTCCTGGTTGAAGTGTTGGCAGCTAATCAGATCGCTGGATGAGATCTTTTGGATTCACGAAGGGTCCACGCCTCTAGATATACAAATTTGTTTCGCCTTTAATATCTCGAAAACTACTGAATGGATTTCCACGATTAAGAATAATTTATCCAAGGAGGAACGTGAAGCATTACTCAGACTTAAAATATGTGAAGAAATTATCATTAAGCCTGTTGACAAAGTAGGCGCAATTGTCATTATGGATATGCCCACATATAATGATGAAATATTGAAGCAGCTAAATAATGAGAAACACTCTAAAAAAAATCCTTCTCCGATGATTATGAGGAAGATTACTGAATTAATAAACAAAGAGAGGAGCGGAGGCTGGTTATCCAGGAAAGATGAAGGTTACCTAGTAAATAAACATGCTTGTACCCCAAATGTCTATATTTTCCCGAAAATTCATAAAAATCCCCTGAATCCACCAGGTCGCCTGATAATTCAGTAGTCAAATCAATACTTGAACCCCTTGCTAAGTACGTGGATGTATTCTTATTGTTGATATCCCAAGCTACCTAAAAGACTATGGATGTCATCAATCAACTTAAAGATATGGATATGGATATTGTGAGCATGATATTGTGAATATATATAGTGATTGGTATGTAGCATTTTCCATTTTCCGGCATACTCCTATTTTGAATAGTATTTTTAATGCTTTAGTGACATAGAGCTCTATTTCATTTTTTGTACAATGGAAGACCTTCATCCAAATAACAGGCCCTTAAGAAGATCGAAATGCATCAGCGTAATTTGCATTGGTTGAGAGCATATCCACCATAAGTATAACAGACAGAAAGTTCTTGTTTCATAAATTTGATTTGGACTATGTGGACTGAAAGGGGTGGATTTCTTGCCCCAGCCGCATTGGGCCACTGGATATTTCCATGGCAGATGAATAACAACATGAAACCAGTGATTATTTTCTGTAGTGTTTTTTGTTCGACACTTATCTTTTTTATTTTTTATAATTTAATGTATTGATGCTACATGTTGTCACTTTTGGCGATGTCAAGTACTTATGATTTTTTAATTTAATGTATTGTTATTACTCTTTGACATCTGTGAAACACTTTTGATACTGTATCATCATCATTTCTTGGTGGTTGTGAAATATTCTTGAGAATTAAATGATCCTAGAGTTTTTCCAATCTCAATAAATTTCATGGGGGTGATTTTTGAGTACATGTGAAAGACAATAGAGAAAGTTATTTGAATAAGATAGAATGCTTTTCTGAACATAAGGGGCCCGGAGTAGTTACAGGCATATAGAAATGAATGCTATATCTATGGTTAATGGGGGTTATTTGTTGATGTTAATCACTTTGTGAGCTGCTACCAATTATGCTAATTAGTTCCTCACTCCTAAGAATTTTCAAAATGTTGAGTGCTCTGGTAACACTGAAGAAGGAGCTAGAGCCTGTGCGATAAGTCTAAGCAGATTGCTGTCTGTGGTGCTGCCCTGTGGTGAATAAGGCATGCAGAAAAAGGTATCTGGCAGCGAATCAGATGAGGAAAGAACATAAGCAACAGTACTAAAGCCCATCCTTACATTTTTTTTTAAATGTCACTGGATGGACAGAGTATAAATAATATAAGGGGGGGACTTCTAAACAGGTCAGGCGTCAGAATACTCAGCCCACCTTCATTTCAGCCCAGTCTCCTTGTTCTCTCTGTTCTTGCTTCATCCTGACTGCCCTCCCCCAGTCTGTTAATTCTTTGCAGGCACTGATGAGGCTTTTTATTGGCTCTCTATTTAGCCACAAGTGAAATAGGGCTAGTTCATTAAGGTTCCAACTGGAGTGTTTTGGGGTGTTCCTATAATCGGGATTATCTCATTGTTAGTTGGTGCTGAATGTGGGAGTTGCTGTAGTAGCATAAGAGCATATGGAAGTGTGACAGCGCCTTCTCTAGACTATTACTACCCCTACAGCTGGCCGCCTGTCTCAGATCTTTTCTCACTTTGCCACTCTCCCCAGTTTCCAACTCTCTCCACTCTCCTTTCATCCTGCCCATTGTTCCTCCAGACTGTCTGTTCCATTCCCAGATTGCCCACTGCACACATGTCATCATCTGCTATCAGTTTTGGAAGGATTGTAAGAGTAACAAATTAAGAAAATGTAATTTCTCCATTAAGTTGCATTGAAGCATTAACTGAGGTAACATGCAACCACTTAGAGAATTTGCCCACTCTTCTTTAAGTCTACATGCTTTTCCCCAGCCTCCCTCCTTGGCCAACAGCTTGCCCAGTAGCATCAAATCCTGGCCGCTCTTTCTCCATGACCATTTCCCCACAACCTGCTGGCTTTCTCCTGCCTATTCCTACCCATTCTCCCTATACACCATGATTGCTCACCCACAGCCTTCCCGCTCTTCCCCAGCCTACCTGCTCTCACCAGCCTGCTGCCTCCATCACCAGCCTACCCACTGACTGTCAGCCTACCTACTCTTCTCCCAACCTGCTCACTATTCATCAGCCTGTCTGATCTCTCAATAGTCTATCGACTTTCCTCCATAAGCCTGCAAACTCTCCCAGCTGTTCCAGGATTCTGCCACTTCTCCCTCCACCCTGTACGCTGTCTTCACATGTGTCGTCTCCTCCTGTCTTCTTGCTCTCCCCTCACAGCATGGTCACTCTCACACAGTCTGCATGTCCCCTCTGCTCCCTCCACACCCAGTCTGCCAGATCAACCCCAGACTGTCTGCTCTCCATGGTCTTTTCTCAGTAAGCTCTCACTCCCTCAGTCTTCTACTTCTACTGGCTGTCCCCCAGGTTGCTTGCTATAGCAGCTGATCCTGCTATCGTCTTAGCCTACCTGCTCCATCACCAGCTTACAGACTGCCATTCTTCTAACCTTCTGTTCTCCCTCCCCTAGTCTGTCACTGACACCCACAGTCTGCCTTCTCACCACAGCATCCTCATTCTTTCGTCCACAGCCTAACTGCCCTCCCCTGCCTTTCTGCACAACACAAGCCTGACAGCTCTCCAAACAGTGGCAGCTCCTCCGCTATGGCTGAGGAGCATCGCTCCACTGCATTTAAGCAGTGCAAAGTACGAAATATAAAATGATAATAACTTTGAGTTATTATCATTTTATGCTTTGTGCTGCTTTGCGGGCGGGCCTGCTCTGCTCTTGGAGCAGGGCAGGGGAGGAGTGGTTTGCCCACTCCTAAGTGCGCAATGACTGTTTGGTCGGCCCTCTCGGGCCGCCCAAACCAGTCATGCGCACTTTCCCTGTTCTCCATCTAGGCTGCATTACAGCCTGCATGGAGAACATGCACACCTCTCCAGCCCCTGGCTGAGTGCCGCCTCACGGCGCTCAGACCAATCGCAATGCTGCATTGCAGCGTTGTGATTGGTCAGGGGAGCCTGGGTGCTTACCAATCACAACAGTGCATTGCAGCGTTGTGATTGGTCAGTGGGGCCTGGCTGTGCTTCCTGTTCCAAGACGAGGAAAGCAGGAGCAGAGACGCGAACCTGGCGGCAAGGTAAGTTTAGGTTTTTTTAATATTGCGCACCACAACCTCCCCGCGCGACTCCCCCCTGAGCGACTCCCCCCCTCACCCCGCCACCCACGAGCCATGCCAGCCGCCACTGTCTCCAAAGGCCTTATCTCACAGCCCGTCCACTCACTCCTTTCTTCGTGCTCTCCCTCTAGCCTACTCACGCTTCCTGCAGCCTAACTGTTTTCTACCCTGGCCTATCTGCTCATCCCTGAGCTAACGCACTCTTGCCCTAAGTGTGTCTACTCTCCCAGTTCTTTTTACTTCTGCCCAGTCTGCCCACCTGTGTCACCTTCCCACCCTGTCTTCCTGCTCTCCTCACACAGCTTTGTCTCCCACAAAGTCTGCATGTTCTACCACAGTCTGTCAGATTAATGCTAGTCTGCATGCTCTCACAAGGTTTTTTTCTGACTAAGCCCCCTCTCTCCCATTCTATCTCAGGACCGGAGACGAGGATTATGCATTCTTTCTTTTCTTCACTATTATTTCACATAAGCCTTGCTTAACTTATAACCATAAACTACCTTTCCCATGAAACATTGGGAATGAAAGAAAAAACACACAGCCAATGGTAAGACGGCCAGTCCCATAATAATAGTCCTTACTTAATTATCAGGCCACCTCTTTCTTCGCTGCTTGCAGTCACGTGATAAGTGCCCTTTCCTTTGTGTGATTTATTTTGCTACTGTCTCAGTGGGGAAATGTGCCAATTTTGTTCTTATCTCCTTAACAAATGTTGTCTTCCATGACAGGGGGCACAGCAGGAATGCATTTCAGCACTCCTCGCGCATTGCCTATTCTTCATTCTTCATTACAGCGGGCTGCTGTCTCGTGGTAGTGGCCTCCGCCGACTAGAGGTTGCGCTATCATAACGTGATGCGGCCATAGAGACGCGTTACAAGCTCCTCTGTCGACAGCGCAAACTCACTTCAAATCGGAGCAGCGCACACTCAGAGGGAGCCTTGGCCCCCACACCACCTGAAGCAGGACACCCCTAATTGTGGCCTGCAGGTGCTGGTACACACCACACCATTTCTGTGCGGTATTGACGCCCCGCAGGTGGGTCAGTATTGGTGCCAGTAAGCACAGCTCAACAGGAT